>CM010311.1:67773014-68373014 GCA_001923025.3 Taenia multiceps | reverse complement strand
ATATCTTAACAAATTGAAGACAACAATTATGGTGTTCAGGCAGCAGTTAGGGCATTGACACTAGGCATTTATGGGCAACTCTACTGACTAAAATGTGATGGAAAATGCCTTTTGCCCTTTTGTGTCATGATTCTCGTTCAGGAAAAGTACTTGTCAGTTGTTGTTTTTAAACAACTGGCCTGAAGTTCAATCCACACCTGTAAGGAGCGCAGTGTTCTGCCCGTGGGTGCGCTCGGCTGACTGATTGACCGTTCACTCACTAAGCGTCAATCAGTACCTGTAACTGCAGATCATTTTATTTGATAAAAATAAAAAATTTGGGGATAAGATTACCTGAGATTCATCCAGATCTAGTCACATTGCACGTTTCCCACCTTTTTTCTGTCTAACACTTGCAATGTGCATAGAATTTATTTTCAACTTTTTTCACAGAACGAATGTTCATTTCCCTTTTTATAGATTCAAACGAACAATGACAAGTTAGGGAATCTTCTCGAATCATCATATAGAATCAATTTCCGAATTTTTTTTCGGTTAGGAAGTTCATGCACATGAACAGCAATATATTCAAAACCGGCAGCAAGTGCTACTTATTTATGATATAAGTAGACTTTATGGACACTTAAATGTGAAGCAGGGAATCCAGCTGCTGTTAAAGATCTGTGCCTAGCCAAAAGTGCGAATTTTCTTTCACAATATTTTGTAAGTGGGTAACTTTTATGCGTCAACGATTATTTGTTTGAACACAGACACTGTCGGAGTGGGAAATAAATAAAGCATCGGAAAAACGATGTCTCCGATGCGAAGAAATACATCTGTGTAGCAGAAACGCACCAATCCCATACAAATGCGCTTGTCGCAATGCTGAATCACAGATTGATCCCATTCTTGGGCATTCATAGCTCTTCTGAATGATTTTGGACCTTACCCCGTAGATATTAGCATGCTAAAGTGGAGCCAACGCTAAAATTGACTAGAGACCAAGGGTTCTATGAGACCGCTGACTATGCAATGCTCCAATCTATCCAAGAAAGGGGGCCTGTAGGGAAATTGAGAAACGCTAAGCGAAACTGTTTCCCTATAAAAAAGGGATTTAAACCAAAATAAACTGACTTTTGGAAATCATGAAAATCCTGATTGTCCTGTCGACACCTAATGGTGGGAAATTTGGTCCCAATATTTCAACCATCTGGCGCAAATAAATACAAGGGGTTTGCATCACTAATGAGGCAGGAAGGAGGCAGAGAAAATCGTGTATACCACATTCATAAGAATGCTCGTCTCGGTAAAACTATTCATGTTGTGTTCGATGGGATAGACCAATGCAGTTGTGGAAAAACAGGCCACAAAGTAGTGTCAAACGCAATATCCACTTTCTTTAAAACAACGCCCAACCTCCTTTCGCTGGTGGTGCTACGTTTACATGACAGCAAGTTGGTTGGATACAATGGGCGGATTTCACTCCGAAGGCCCTACTCTTAGCCCCGATGACTAGATGAGCCAGACTTTCTCTTCACCGGTTTCTTTCTTATTTTTAAATAAAATGCTAGAAAGGAGGGGATAAATATGGCATTTGAGGAAGAGGAGGAGAAGTGTCCCACCCACTGGTTAGCTCCCAGTCCACCTAATTTATGCATATATTGGGTGTTCAAAATGTCACCCGGGAGGAGATGAGAGCACCAGGGCCTCGGTAGCCACTTCCTTTGGTAATCACTCAATTTGGGCTGCTGAGTTAAAAGTTTGATGGGAGAACAGGTAATGACCCCAACATAGTAGATTAAACTGGAGAAATGGGGTTTAAGAGATCCGCGAATGTGGACAAATGTTTATAGCGTCCTAGGCCTCCAGTGAGGGCTTCGGTGAGACTAAGTGGCGATTGAGGTCGAGTTTGCTTCAGTAAACAGCTCCATCCAAATCAGTTCAAATTGGCGCATTGCCCCTAGGCAAAGGTAAACGAAAAATAAATGGCTTAATAATAAAATTGGCGCCGATTCTACCCACAGCAAATGCATTAAATTCAGTCAAGGTGTTTTGGTAAATTGAACTTCTGATTGGGGAATAAAAAAACAATTTCTGCCCTCCAGGAAGAAATCTAAAAGTCTATTTCAAACTTATACTTCTACGTGTGTCAGCTCGATAAAGTCTAAATGTGGAAGCTTGGTTACGCGGAAAGGACGAATAAAAGCATCCTCCAGCTAGCCCACACCTCGGATTCCAAACATGTGTCAGTAATTAAAGCATTTCTGCCAGATAATTGTCCAATTTGGTACACGAACATATTGTGTGCGCACACTTAGAGCTACCTTGACGGTGATTTCCACATATCTAATTCTATCTTTAAAGTAAATAGATATATGCAATGACTCTCTATCTACGAGGAAAGGACTTCTTTCCATTAGGTCACAGTAAGACCGGCGGCTGTAAACGTGGGTGAGATGCAAACAACTCCCAGACAGCTAGGTACCTGATTAAAACAAGCGTTGTTTTGCCGCTAAACCCTCTTCTGGTTGCTCACGACTGCGTGAATGATGACTGATAGTGGGAATACTACTACCTATTTTGTTAGTAGTACTCTATGTTCCAGATCCATGATTTTCGCAATGTTCTCTGTGCACTGATCCCTCATGATTATGCCATCAGGCCAAAAATAAAAGTAAAAAAAGAAAATATCCTCCGTCTAATCTACTCTTTTTACAACAACACAATTCCCGTTTCCTGAAAAAGCGGGTTAAGCTTAGTGGCACAGCGTTGGCTTTTAGAAGTCCACCTTTCTGTTAGGAGTTATCACCGCTTTAGACGCCTACAAGATACACCTCCCTTTTCTAATTTTTACCTATGATATCCTGTTTTTCATTCCATTGGGTCGGCTTCCCTTACCAACACATATGCCACATTTGCCACGGGTTGTTTGATCAGCAGCCTACCATACGACAAATTTGAATAGGCTTTCCACCCATGAAACGAAAAGAAATATCAAACTTTTAGCCTGATAGAATGCCAAAATTAAACCTCCCTAGGAGGGGGAAAGAGGAGGAGGAGAGCAAAAACAGAATGAGGAATGAAAGCTTCCAAAGCCCAGGTGAACAGTTGTTTCTATCCGACTAAACTTCATAAATGATGTCTATTAGTTGATGTGGAATGCAGCACGGGATGGAGTGTGATGAAGAGCTTTTTAAAATTGTGACTAAGGAGAATATTTTAAATTCTATCTAGAGGTGGCGCCTAGAAAAGAGACTCCATTTGTAGCAGTGTTTCTGTGCATGATCTAACAGAGGTGGAGGAGTTGGATGCACCTTCACTGTACACCAACCATTGTGTGGCTTTGGGTTGGCACTAGGGAGACAAGCTCAGGCTCTCGAAATTTGCTCGTGATGACGTAAAAAGATTTCAAGTCACTTTTGGGTGACAAATAGATCAGTGCTCAATCAGCACGAGCCGTTCGAGTCCTTCCCGAAGCACGATCGAATGGCCATGAGGCCAAGGTCGTGAACGGATTGGCGGAAATTAAAGAGTCCGCGTGATGAAACGTTCATTCAAACAAATGCATGAAATCCAATTTATTGGGTACTGGATGCCATAATCTTTACAAATTCGTTCAGATTAGAAAGGATAATTAATGAAAGATTTAGGGAAATTGTTTTTAATAACCCATACGGTTAATCTGGAAGGTTTCATTCTCACCTATCTGTCAATCAACCACCTAAAATGCACGACGCATTTTTAGAGGGAGTCGTCAGGTCTCATTGTGTCCCCCCTACCAGTTAATGCATGTGGGTGAGACCCATTTACTTGACATCTTAATTTCTTCCCTCCCCCCTCCTCCAAGTTGTCGCCTTAACGGGAGTTGGTGACGCATTAATCTCGACCCTGTCAAGAAGTAAATACTCTTTTAGATTTATTCATCGGAAGTGTCACTTTGGCAGGACCCATCTGCAGCCTCATAACTGAGCCAAACTCGGTGGGGGGTGGGCAGAAAGTTCTCAAATTGCATCCAGCAGCGGAGAATTTCGAGGGAGAAAGGAGAGGAGGCGGAAGACTGGTGTGTATCTACTCAACTTTCCCATCTGTCTTTCCGCCTGCCTGTCTATCTATCCACCCACAAATATCCATCTGCTCCCTTCCTTCCAAGTTATACAAACAAACAAAAGCGCAATCACACAAATTTAACCATCCTGGATGTCACCTAGCAGGAGAAGATTTAAATTAATGAAATGTTTGTCCTACACAAGCTCGTTTCCCTTTTCTCTCATTGCCGTTAACAGCCAATCAGATTTCTCGGACACTTTTCAAAAACCATGTATCCACGCCTTTGACTTTGGAGGGGAACTTGAAGTCCTACGATTAGATCTACACAAAGTACTTTCATACGGCTGTGAAGCCACGAATTGGCCTCCCTCCTATCCAGCATACCCAGACGCGTATTCTCAATCACCAACACTCTTGCATTATTAAAAAGGGTGATTTTTGGTTACCTTAATCTATTTTAGGGGACTTGATTAATGCTTTCTGCTTATTGGACAAATTAGGTCTTGCCAGTAGGCAAGAGCGGAATCATTGAAGAGGTCGCCAAATAGGACAGGCCGGAAATAGCAAATATTAAGGTGAGAGAGTTGTTACCTATTAACGGGGCACGATTCTAATCCAAAACAAAGAAGACCGGATATCAACACTGTGTTAATTTGAAGTGCAACGACAAAGGTGATGCCAATTTACGTGAATTTTTATCTCTTCAAGTGACCTTAAGGACATAAAACACATTTTTGTGGGATACTAGCCAATCAGAGCCAAGCAAGGCATACAACTTCCTTTAGTTTGTAGTGGGAGAATAAAATACTCCTCAAGGCCAAAATCTTGGGATAAAAGCTTCCTTGAGGTGGCTGTGAATGTGGTTGCCTAGGCGCCGATTCCCAAAACAAATGGACCCATCAAGAAGGTCACCCTTGTCGGTGCCATAGAGACTCCCCAGGCTTGGCTACCTTCCTTTTGACCCTCTCTCCCCATCAATAAACTAACTGAAGGCATCTGACAAGAGGTGACAAAATCCATGTCCGTGGTGCTATAGCGACAGCGTTGACACGAGGCAGGAGAACTTGACAGCACCCCTGTCACTGTCAGTAGATGACAAAGCGTAAGAGAATAAATCTTTTTTTAGTGGGACGAATAAATTCAAAAAAAGGTTATTTTCGGTTCCCCAATATATCTTGAATTCTATAAATGCATCAAAGAATTACTTTAAGGCAACAGATTATTTTATCGCCTATTTTAATATAAAATTCAATTTATGCAAATAAAAATTAGTTTTGATTCACAACTTCATGAAATGCTTTAATACATTGATAAAACTGCAACTCCTTCTTTGACATTAATTGGTAGTACCGAGGAAGAAACACGACCCGCTATTGTTGGGCGAGGAGGGATGATACTTGTGCCTGTGAGTTCCCAGGAAAGTTAATTTTATTACCTAACAATCTTCTACTCACCACACACTTCAAAAAAGCCAAAGTTCTTCAAGTAGAGGCATTCAAGGTGGAGTTCTTACGGGAAATATCAGGGATCTGGAATTCGGGATGCACCTCTTACCTTGGCTAAAGTTGTCCGTGAGAAGATTTATAAATTAGTTGGAGGAAAGGGGATCGAGCCTCACCTTCTGCCGTCTCGGTTCATGTTTGCCTAATTGATAGCTATCACTTCACCTTGGCAGCAGGCGATCATATGTTGAAGGATGGATGGACATTTTGGAGGTAAGAGAGGGATGGGAAAGGCCGAATTTATTCCCACTTTCTGGAGGCAGAACCACTTCGACAAAAGTGCAAAATACATCGGACTTCTGTCGTATTTGGAAAGGGAATATGCATCGTAATGGTACTTACATTAACGGAACTTTTAGTGGCTATTTAAAATTTGTCTTTAAGGCATTGACACACATCCAAGTGCATGATTTTGTTGAACACCTTGGCAGTAGATTTCAACTCATGATTGGCAGCTTGATCCGACGATTTGAGGTGATCCTCCACTGATATCGCAACTTAGGTATCCTCGGCAAGATAGTGGAGCTAGAGAGGAATGCAAAGGGGACTCAGTCACCAATTGAACTTCTAGGGCTAGAGTTACGTATTGAAGTTTCAACGGTTTTAGGCACTGCAACAGGTAAAGCTAAAGCGTATAGCTTTATTTTGTCCCGCACTGGGCTCAACAAGTGACCGACGTACAGAAAAGCGGTGGTTTTATTCCACAATAAGTGAAAACATTGAGTTTAGAATTCGAAATCCCCATGACCTATTCTCTACCATCGTTGCATAAAAGTGATATCTTGGCCTGCGTCACAAATGTGTGACACACGTTGCTAACCAATTTTCATGTTAAAAACGAACAGAGTTGTGTGGATTCCTAGATATCAAAGGATAAAAGAAAACAGAAAGCCATTTAGAAACATGATAGTTACAGACCGATTGTCGCAAATCGGTATCACGCACTCTCAGCCAGATACGAATCTTGGAGGGTAAAAGCAACCAGACCAAGGTACCTCTCTAGTCCCACCCATTGCATGCAAAAGTGACGATCGTTACTTGAAGACTTGTGAAAGAATTGCAGAGGCTGTGGATGCAGATGAGGCAGCATCTTTTTTCCCACTAGAGTAGCCTCTCAGACAAGCTCCATAGCGATATGAGGCAGAAGGTCTCGTCAGGAGCTCAACTACTAATGTTTGGCCTTTGACAAGGAAGGGCAAACGCAATGGTGTGAGGGAACCTTTTGGGGTAACCAAGACTACCTTCACTTAACCAACGCTGGTCAGTCAGTGAGGAAGCGATCCAAACTGGTAGTTTTTGAAGCTTCTTGACATCTGGCATTCATTAAGCACAAACGGACACCAAACATACCTCAAATGTAAGCAAAAGATCTTCTCAAAGAAGCTACAATGAGACAATCTTAAGTACCAACTTGACGATAAGTTTTTAAAACTTTATGCTCAAATTCAACTCGGTCCAAGGGGCTGACAACCTCGACTCGTATCTATCAGACTACAAGAGTGGCCTAAAAAGGCGAGGGAGAAGTAGTGGGAAGCACAATTAAGTCGTGTCGTAAATCTATACATCATAATGTACCCCACGTAGGCAATAATAGAGTCCCGGGATAATTTGAACCACAAGATAGAACTGAAAAGACAAAACAAATTACGTCCAGTCCGATGTATTCGATTCGATAATGGAGGTGTCAAGGCAGAGTAGAACCTGACACACAATAATAACCACTTGTGAGCCTTTTTGCATTCCAAATTGGTATGCACGTAATCTACAGAATACCAAGCCCTCCGAACTGGCCGTACTCTTACCTCGTCTATGGCTAATTTTAAAGGTGACATTCAAAGTACACAAAATTATTAGTCAAGAAAAGGTTAGAGTATCGATGAAACACATACCTTGGATAATGAAATCATTTCAACATAGCAGCTTTTGTTTCCGAGGTGGATTCAACTATGCAAACCAGTGGAACGCATACCACCTAGGTTCAACAGTCCATCGAGCGTCTACACTTGCCTTGACAACCACACTAACCTCGTGTTCTGAAACAGGATTACTAAAAAACTGACGCACCACTGAGGGAGCTGAAAAAAAAGTGGCTGAGGAGGAGCACTGAAAAGAGAACAAAGCAAAAGGGAGAATAATTGCCATATAGTAGGTCTGCGAGGTCGGCTCAAAGGATCGCAAACAATGGGATCAACGGAAGACCAACCCAAGACCCGCCTTCTGCCTTCGATGAGGGCTCAGAAGCAGAAAATGAAACAAGAGATTGTTTCGTGGTACCCCAATCCCTGTCTGCATCACATCGCAGAGGTTTACGATTCCCTACAAACAGGAAGCAGTGCTCCTGAACTGTGTGACATTTAAAATGGTGAATTTACGCCCCCTGTCAGTTGTTGCATAATTTTACTGTACTTTTTTTTTTTTGCTTTTCAGGAGGGAATTCAACTTGATATTCCCCGATTATTTGAAATTACTGCCATTGGAGTGTACTTGAAGGGGTGCGGAGGAGGCAGAGGGAGGGAGAAAGGGAGGGCGCCAAGAGACAAGTAATGCCAAACTGCTTAGAAAAAGACGACAAATAAAAACAACTAAATTTTGTCGTGAGTGTTTTTTTTTTTTTTTTTTTTTTGGCAAAACGAACAGTTGGACCGACTCCCCATTTGTCTTCCTTAGTGGACTAAAGAAGTTGACGGTTCGGCGTAGAGTGAAGACACAAAACGCGAAAAACTGTCTTCGCTTGAAATCAACAACCACAGCAACAGAAACAACCAAAGAAACAATTTGTTGATGAACTTGACATTTACATCCGAAGTGGAAAAAAGATTTAACCAGAAAAAAAAGGGGAATTTAGCTGGTGATTGGAAATTCGGGCCAAAATGTAGTCTCCCAGTCCATCTACTCAGATCTTGTGAGCCGGATTTTGAACGTGAGAAGCCTAGCAACAGAGTGAGTACTAACTTGTGGCAAACTTGGACAAACAAAAACAGAATTAGAGGGGATGGAAATCAGACGTGCGTTTGATGTCTGAGCTCGGTGTCACGAATAAGTGACATAGAAGAATAAAACATCTCCTGAAGGCGTCCAAGTTATGCCACAGTGAAAAGGCGGAGCAAAGGCAGGAAGTATCCTCGAGATAGTCACTTCGGTTGTGTGTCTTGAATGTTTACCTCTAGACGACTACAGAATGAAGACAGGAAGTGATAGGTGAACCCGCTGACACACAAAGGCACGACAGAGCAACATTCAAATAAATTTGGATCCTGCCGAGCTTCCAACCAGAGTATTCGGCAGGAAGACTTCAACTACAGTCGTAGAAGACGACTAGCCGGGTAACTGCGACCACCGTCTCACCTAGTTACAACATTTCACTGACCTCGGCCCTATAGTGGATATGTGACACCAGCCGATCAAGAAAAGCTGAAAGGAAATACTACGTTCTAGAACGTTGAGTGAGCACCTCCAAGATCATTTCCACGCAATGTTTGGGCACATTCAGTCAAGTCATCAACCGAATGCGGGAAACAGATGGAGCTTAGTTCGTTCAAAATTCCTTTCCTAATTCAGTCAAATACCGAGTAGACAGGGTAGGGGCAAGCAGCCGAAGCCCTCCTCCTGAAGCACATCAAATAGTAAATAAAGTATGCCAGACTAAACAATGTAATTTCTCAAAAAAGCATGGAACGATAGAGAGAGGGAGAGAGAGAGGGGAGGTTGATAGTGCAGGGTAAGGTCTCCTCCTTGCCCTTAAGGAGCTGATCCACAACTATCCCCCAGCCCATTTTAGCGCTTAAAACTGGTTGCCATTGGAAGCCAAATTGTACCATTAAGTTCAAAACAAGTACAACCTCACCTGAACTAGTAAGATAACCATCCACCATCATGGGATCAGCCATAGAGCACGCAAGTATTCCAGGAATTCCCATCTGTGAAAGGTGCGCAGAAAATGCGCTAACCCAAGAGAGGAGGTAAATTAATCAAAGAGGAAGGAGAAGAAACAAAACAACGCGTCAGTTTGTAAACCCCCAAAAAAGTATGCAAAGTGTAGAAAACACACCCATTTTTCAAGGATCTGAATTAATAACCTGGGCGTAATGGCAACCCAAAAGACAACTACAGATAGGGAAATAGGAAGGGAGAGGGTAGAGAGCTTCTTAGACAAGGGAGATGGGAGGGTTAGGTGGTTCCGGAAATTCACCAACCGCCTCCCAGTAGTTGTTGAGACGTCGGTAGATGAAGACTATCTGTTGAAGACGATCCTCCAGTTTGGTCAGTTTGACATTCAAGTCGAGGAGAGTGGGTGCACCGGAGAGCTTGTCAGTCGTGAAGTCGTGCTCCAGACGTTCAAAACACATAGCCGGATTTATTCGCGCAACGAACTCATTCAAATACACTCGTGTCCTAAAAGGCAGGAAAATGGCATTGCAGCCTTGTACTTTAGTATGCACGAGTACTCCGGAAGTTTAGCTTCATCTTAATGAATGGAATTCCTCTAAAATGCCACCTCTGTCCCAATCGTTTTGCTGTGGAAACACATGTATGACCCGAATTGAAGCCGTTACAACCGAAACACATACGCGCACATAGATAATGCTTGTAACCATGACGACAACAACAACACCAACAACTCAAATACCAACATCTAAAAATTATTAGTGTAAACTCTAAGCCATTCTTTTCGAGACAAAAGTTTAATGAACTCAGAAATGGTCGATATTGGCAGGAAAGGCTGTTCCAGTGATCTGTGATGGAATGCCTTCTTATGCTAGCCAATCAGCTCCCAGTCTAGTAAATCAGACGCTTCTGGAAGTCCTAAGAGGCAGTTTGGATAAAGTGTTATTTCCAGCGGTAAAAAAACTCACGATACAACAACAGTCTCTATTCAGACAGCGCCAAATGGCGGTTTTTGTTACTGTTGTTCAGTTCATTCATGCGAATTACAACAACGCGGCGCCAGTGTTCAATTTCTCAAGGTCAAACCCCAGTTTCGGTTGAGATTCACTCAATAGAATGCGGCTCCCCAAAGATGTACAAAAGACTTCTTTGCCATCAAAAAAGGGACAAAAGGCGCCTCTTTTGATTTACACTAGGGAGCATCACACATGTGCATCTGTTTGCCTCATTTTTGTGCCGATAGTAGCGCAAGTGTCCTAGTGAGGCTACTTTTCTATTCAAATTTACAACGCCTTTATGAGTAACCTTGGAGCTGCTACAGAACATTAACTTTTGAGAGAGTTAAAAATAAACTCCCGCTTCAGTTGAGTAGGAGACTCCTTTTCTCCCTCGACTGGTTCATTAAAACGGCACATATTTGCTAGCCAGAATCTTAGTTGTAAAAGGAGTAAAAAGAAATTATGTCGAAAAACACCACCAAGGGGTTAATGTGCAGAGAGGAGGGAGGAGGGGAGGGGGTTGGGGAACAACCAAACAGACCCTGAAAATGTCAGCAACGATTTTTGTTCTCTCTCCATTTTTGACAGACACACTTCTACGGCCCTAACCTCGACCCGCGCCTAAATTCTCCTGAATTACTTCAAATTTGTATTTTTTTAAAGTCAAAATAAGTTGAGCGAAAAAATTCCACCATTCAAGCGCCGAGGAGAGGCGAATCGTCCATGATGAATGACAGCAGTTTGTTCGCTGCCAACGTGACATGTGTCCTCTGCCAGTTCATGACAAATGGTGGCACCAGGTAGCGTTGCAAACAGATTCGTTGAGTTTTAAAAGGACAAAATGGGCGTGGTGGGATGCTTCCGATCTGGAGAGGGAGGTGATTACACTCGTTTCGTTTTCCTCAATTTCATTAATAAAACACGAATGTGATCACCTTTGACAAACACCATCTCATGCCAACACAAATTCTGAAGCCAATGGAATTGAAACGGTCATTTTTAGAGATTAAATTCCACCGCGAAATTGAAAGGGATGAAATTGGACACACAAGCACACGAGGCAGGTGTACAGTTGTGGAACAATACGACCACGGTAGCCCACTGGGATTTGCTCCGTGGGGAGGAAGGATTCAAAGGTAACGAATAGTTATAAAAGTGAAAGAGGACTTTTAACACGAAGCAAAACACAGCAATCAAAAAAGCGGAAGTGGGTGAAAGGCGAAGAGGAGGCAATAAACGGGTAGATCAAAAGTGTAAAATCCACACTGGGTAAATGCAGAAGTATCGTATTACATCAACCTGTTAGGTAAATGCGAGCCTATACTTTCATTAAGTGTTATAATTCTCTCAACGAAACGATAATTTTTGCATAAAATTTATAAGGCTACTTGAGAGTGTTTTCTTTGAGATGAAAAGGAGAAGATTTGGCCACCAAGCCAATTGATAATACTTCTTCAAGCACCAATAGCATGAAGAAAGAGGATCGGGAAAATGCGGGGGATGGGTTGAGACACTGTTCCCCTCCCCACCCCCCAGCCTAACTGAAGCACAAATCCTCTCACAAGCAAGCTTAGAGGCAGCAATGAGGTCTTCTACCGCCCTCCCTCCCTCCAGAATTGATGCCCCGTCACTTATGCTGGGCAGTACTGAAGGGTGTTAAAGACACGTTAATCCCCAATATCTTCACAAATCTAGGGTAGTCTCAAATGTGGTACATCCACCTCTCACTTTACGCAAATGCCTTACAACAAATTTGACTCGAGGCTATTGCAGCTTTATAGTCGAGTCAAAGTAGGTTCACAAAGCGGACAAACTCAAATCACACCAATCAGGCAAAACCGCAATTTCAAAATGGGAAGGAAATGGTAGAGCACAGTGTCTTACAAGTACTTGCGAATTACAACCAACCATCGCGGCGAGATGCACCAAGAGCCGCCTCCCACTCTTTGCCTTTTAAAAGATCGATGAGTTCAGGAACGAAGACAGCAACGTAAAACCGCCTCACGACAAACTACGCTCAGGCATTGAGCTGGTTCTGTAAGATCGCCCTTTTTATGTAGTCCCTAGGACTTATTTCATCCTTCGTTTTGAGCCTTAGAGCTCAATTGAGTCAAATCTGAGTACCAGCGCCAGATTGCCTTGGCAAATTATAGATACCGATTTAAGTAATCCTCATGCTACACTCACATTTCTAGAATATTGGAATAGCTGCACAGCCTCCGATTGAGCCAAATCTCTACTTGTAAGTCTAATAAATCCGAGAGAAGTTAAAGTGAAGGCTGTCGTGACGACGCTATAAAGTTTGCCCTCCCGCAGTCGGCGCAAATGACCTCGGCCGGCTCAGACATCGTTAATTACGATTGAATGCAACGTGGGTAGTTTTGTGATGACGTTGCCTGAGAGTGAAGGCGTGGTCATATCCTGACAGTCATTATTGCGAACGACATTCAGCACGCAAATGTCGGACTCGAGAGGTCTAGCCAGCCGCAAAAAGTGCAGAGGCAGGTTCCTCTTCGACAACAGTGAGTGCAGTCACTCACAAACATAAGCATTTGCAATTTCCAAGGGTCAGCGTATAAAAGGTAGCAGGAGGTCAACGAATCAGAACTGATGAAAAAGCAAGGCAGTGTGTTCTGAGACAACTAAGCAGTACGTCAGTCTACAATGAAAGAAAATGCGAACTTACAAGAACCAGGGGTCTATTCGGCCAATGTTGAGTTCGCGCGGTAGGTAGCGACAGTTAAAGATAATCCACTTGACCAGATCATCCAAACGATAGCGATGAGGACCCACAGCCTCGTAGATCTTGCCCGGACTGTCTGACATAGTGAGGCTGTTCACAATACCCCTGGCCAGATCGCCCACATAAACCGGTTGTTTCACAGTCTTCTGGCCACGCTTCCACAGGCACACACGCATTTGAGTACCGTAGGCCCAGCGGCGCTCTACGTGTAAGCAGAAGGGAGATAGAAGTGGTAGTAGGCGATAGGTGGGTAACTTAGGGGTACCTCTGATAGCTATCCATATTGAAAGTGAGACTCTACTTTCATATAAGCAAGGCTAGGTTTGGAATTCTGAATAATTTGATCATGTTACCTACCTAAAATCAAATAATTCACAAAAAATGCGGGCTAAATTAGTGGCCATTTCAAATCAGATTAGACTTCAAACGGAAAACCATATGGAGAGCCACGTTTTCCCCGTAAGTCCCAGTTAAATTAAAAACAGAGGAACTAGATTTGGTGTGTGTGATGATTCTAGAACCTTCGTCGAAGTTTTTTTTGCTGGCTTTTTGTAGAGTAGAGGCAAATAGTAGTCAGTTCAAACGCGGACACCTTCGGACAAAGCGTGGAAACCGCGCCAAGTGTTTTGCCTCCCCAGAGGGATTAATTTGGGCGCAAATTCACAAGTTCTGTCTTATAAATTGGAACAATTTAAAGTGACGGCAAAATTGACCTGAAAAAACCGCCTTCCATAAATAATTCTGGGCAGTGAACCACATCAAATGACAGTCTAAGCTGAACTGACGGTGAAAAATATCCCCAAATGCAATATGTCAAGTTTCTGCGATTCAAACGCCGTGAAAAGTTACGATTTTGATGATCGAGAAACACCAAAGAAAGGGAAGACCTGATTGCAAATAGGAATAGAGTGTGAAAGACCGAATCGGTTTGTAAAATAGCGAGAATCGAAAGTCCAACGCTTGTCGTTAATCCTTCCGAGGGGAAACGTAGCCCAACGTGAGGAGTAGATTTGACCCTTGTCAAGCGCCATGATAACTGTCACAGCAAAACTGAGTAAAGCGCACTTGATTTTTACTCTCAAACATGTTTTTAACAAAATAAATAGGGGGAAGTTTTACATTAAAAACATCTGGACTTAAAAGGAAGAAAAGTGTTACCGTTTCTAGGCAAAATATACGAATCATTTTTGGGGCAATCAGGTTGGACAGAAGTGGGAAGTTTACTTGTGAAAGATTTCATCGCTCTTTTACAAAAATCACTACCCATTTTCGAAGTGAGCGAATGAGACTGCTTCGATGTTACTCTACACGCAGTCCAGTTCACGGCTGGTTTGTCGGGGGCAGAGTGACGTGAAAGTACTTGCAGACGTGCTTATCACATCATCAGCAGCCTACATTCAGCATTTCGCAGGTGTGTGAGCCAGACTGACGGAAGAGAGAAGTACAACTGTTGCCGCTGCTGCTACCACTATTGGTAACGGGCGACGCCCATACAAACTAACCTAGTGGACACGCCTTGACAAGGACCACAATCCTGGATCGACAAAATGTGATGCTCATCATTCTCCCTCTCTTTGCCGATTACCCTCTACTTTTGTGTGGAAGAGAACATCTACTTCAACCCTAGCTTGAGACGTGCCTTCGATTCCCATTTCCAGCATAACAGCTTGCTACATAGACGGCTACAAGAGGCAACACAAACGTTGGACAAGCAGAAAAATAGACTTTTGCAAGCACTAGAAAGTTGAGAAGGATGAATACACAGCAAAAAAAACATGATAAAAAACTTCATATGGTAACCCGTTAAATTCAAGTCAGCAAGGATCCGCCAATCTGTTCCAATAGATCATGTTCATTCCTCAATCTTCGTGCAAAAATGAATTAAGCAAGGTCTGACAGCTTCTGTTTCAAAGAAGCTGAGAATAACCCAGATAGACGGCCAGGCAGTGCAATATATCAGTCAAGTAAAAAGAAGCTGCGTGAACGTGGGAATGAAGTGATTATAAGCTGCAAGTCACAGCCAAAACTTGCCTGCCTTCCAGCTCTCCTTCTGGGATCCTTTTTAGCACGTTCGCAGCCAGCAATAAGCGTATCTGATACTCAAAGTATTGCGGCCAAGGCCATCGCATGATGCCTAGTTTTGCCAAGTCGTACCACAAACAGCTTGGCTGAATTTATAGCAATAATAAATATGCTCGTGATCTGAGAACGGTGAATTGGTGAAAAAAGTAGTGGCGATTGGCGACATATTGGAACAGTGAAAATTCTAACTTATGCATTAACAATTAGTGAAAAATGTGGTGATGAATCGTAGTGAGATCTACAGGACCCATCGTCGATGCCCCTAACACACTAGAATACATTGACAAAAGAGCAAACATCAATCATGACTTTAAACCAAGCCTAGAGTTATGCGGTCAAGCACCCACTGAACCAAGTTTCGTAAACCTTTGAGACCTGCGCTAGTTCAAAAAATCTGAATGCTCTTGAGCCAAAAATGCATTATAAACTCACCTCTAGAGGCATAGTAGCAAAGGAAGCGGTCCGAATTGCCCCAAATATCGGCTGGTCGAAAGATGATTGCATCAGGACGCTCGTGAAGAACGGCCTTCTCGCCGAGGGCCTTCGTGCGACGGAACTCTGAAGCCTTCCAGACAAACCTCTCGGGGTTGAGGCTTTGCGAGAGCGCAGAGATGTGTACGAAACGCTCAACTCCCATCTCCTTGGAAAGACGGGCGACGCGTGCAGCGCCCTCCACATTGACTGCCTCATGAGTGAAGTTGTGCGTGGTGTTAAACTTGCCCATGCAGTTGATGGCCACGTTGCTGAAACGCATAGACTTCTTGATCGCCTCTTCGTCTTCCAGATGAAAAGGCTACAAATAACGTCGCTACTTAGTTAAAAATTAGTAGGAGAAAAACATCTTCCAAAATGAAATTAAGTAAACGGCATAAAAGAATCAGTCCACGTTTCGAATTATGCTAACAACTAGGGTGTTAAATAGCTAAAAGAGATAGAGTATGTATGCGGACTTCAGGCCCATGTAAAGCACATCTAAAAGTGGTAAACTTCAAGAGGCTAGCTCCTCCTGAATAAGTACGACAAAAGCTATGGCAAGAGCCTTGGGAAGGGCAAAAATAGAGATAAAATCCTAGATCGGGTGCTTGTACGCATAATTATGCAGCTGAAAAACTAACAAATCACTTTTGACGGCTATGTAAGTAACAAAACTCTTCTAAAAACCTAGCAACTGAGAAGGAAGCCCTAGGAGTATAACGAGATGGACTTGAGCTTCATTACAGTGACAAAAAATGTACTACTAAAACAATACAAAAGGAAGGAGTACTTTATGAATGTGGTTAGAGATATATGAATTTCATGGACCTTTAATGACGCTAAAGTTTATATATTTCCCTGGTGGAAAATCTACAACCTCACCAGAAAAAGCATGCGTTTGGACAAATGAGTTCTTTGAGAAACATTATACTTACGCAAAATAGAATTTGACCCAGATCTCCCATAACTTTGAGATCACGTATGAAATAGGGATCGCCACGATAGGGAATAATAACTTGGGCACCAACTCGACCCAAGTGTGTGACGATGTGTCTACCCAGGTAGCCTGAGGCACCAAACACCGTTACTATTAATCCGTTGAATGAAGAACGACCCCCAGTACCACGCTTCAAACTAGCCAAGGAAATTGGTTCAGAAGCGTAGCCCCGAGAACGCTGTTGGAGAGTTTGGGCGGTGAAGGACGACGCGATAGCCACTAAGATTTGAACAAAAATGCTCAAAGTCGCACAATACTAACCATCCAAAGCGAGTACAACAAGTTCAACCGACGACAAGTAAACAAGGTATACCTAGCGGGAGTGGTACTAAGTTGCATAACTTCACAATATCGTGGAGATGGACGGTCCCTTCCACTAGTTACTCAGCAGTATATACAAATGAGGAGACTGAATTGCACATATCTTGGCTCAGTACTTACCGCGACCGAAAATCTCATTTGCAAATGCAACACCGACGCGACACAACGCCATATCCAGCAAATAAACTGCGCACCCAAAACCCACGAAAGGTGCAGGACAATTCGCTGATTCTTAGTGTCCACTGAAATCAAGTGAACTCAAACAAATATCTTTCGACTAGGTATAAATGCAAACAGTAATATTTCGCTTCTAATTACTATAAAACAAGGGCTAAAACGTGTATATGTTCCGCACATTGCTGCACTTGGAATATCCCTTAGTAAAATTTGTTAGGACGCACAAGTTCGATTTTAACAGAATATTACTTTAATATTTAGGCTCGTTGTTAGCTGTAACTTCAAAGATATTTTGCATCATATATAGTAGGTGATAAATCAGGCGTGCGTTTCTGGCGCTTAGGAAAAGTCAACATTGGTAGCCTAAAGACGGCTTTATGATATTTCCTGCTAACTAGTTGCAGCCATTTTATCGCGCTATCCCCTTTTGGCTAAGCTTGCCTTTCCTAAAATCATATTGTAGCGCTTTTCTTGTTTACTTTACCCTTCCTTAGGCTATCCCGGGAATGAGTAGGCTGTGAGTACTGAGACTAGCATTTCTAGAGTAAATTAGTTGCAGTACGGCACCAAGAGAAGCAGGAACAGAGTGTGTAGCGTCCCGAGGCTCCCCTTAAGGTAAAAGAAGGCGCAGTACTAGGGCAGAATATATATATTCTGGGAACAGAGGACTTGGGGGCTGTTGGCACGGCCCGGAGGCCGACCGACCGGCTAGAACATGATGGCCACCCAAGTGACCGAAACCGGCAGTTCGAACAAACAAAGTATTACAGAGTGTACTCTATGTTTTTATCAGGCAATAAATTTGAATTGTTTTCCTATTTATCGTCAACGCGCGGCAAAATACGTGTCAATCTTACATGCACAGGCCCTAAAATAAGGCTAACTTTACTCGAACGCCAGCACAGGGTGAGAATGGTAAGTTTGCACAGAACAAATGTGAAAAGTGGCAAGGCGAAGCAGCAAGCTGCTGTGTAAAGTTGTCCCTCATGTAGTTGTCCTTTTCCACGCTCTCTTAGCAAGCTACTCTTTCATGAACCTGTTTTCAAAGTCTCTTGCCTGTGAATAGGCGACCTTGTCTACGAAGCTTGTCTTGTTTCATTGCATCTCAATGTTAATTTCATGTTATTATGCTTTTGGAAAGAGAAAGTTCCCTCGCTTTGTGCTTCCCATGATCGGACTATGCATTTCAACAGATATTACCCCTGCGTCAATTGGTTTTTGTGAATCTCAGATCTAAAATATTCACCTAACACAGACAAGCATTGAAATATTTCTGTGCAGTTAGTGTTTCGGCCTTACCATTCCTCCATCTATCGGCATCTAAGTTATTTGCCCGCACATCTGTCTAGCTATTTGGATGCCGAAAAGCTAGTAGTGAAGTGCCAGACTCTTCGCTTGTTTACTTGTTTGATGTCTCCTTACAGGCACCGTAAACAACAGATCAGATCAATGCCACCTGTAACCCTCATGCTGAAAGCCTTTGGAAACTCAGCCGTTAGTGTAATGTTATGGTATTGCATAGCAAAAGAAGACATAATACTTGAGCAAAACATGTATATTTGCATATAGCATAGTTTAAGGTTACTAGCTTGGCTTAGAGGTCAGCCAATCCAGAAGAAGAATAGTGGTTGGGGCACAAAGTTGTTTTTTTGGCCTAATCGTGTGTTACAAAGCGTCAAACGTGTCGAAGTAGTATTCATTCCTAAAGATCAAAGCTGATATACTTTTAAAATCTGTTTTTTTGCCACCTTTACAAATGTACCATTCAATTCATTTCCTAACTTGTGACAGATCAAAATGCTGCAAAGGAGGCGCCCCGCTGACCCCCAGATGGACTTGAATTGTATTATTTTATTTGTTTGACAGGCCGAGTGAACTGGCCTTCGGACTGTGCCAGTTGCTCTGACCTCTCTGTTTGTTCAATGTATATACTCTGTCCTAATGTAATGCCTTCTTTCGTCTTCAGTGCAGCCTTGTAGCGATACAGAAAGGCTGTGCTGAAAGTAGGTGCACGGTCTGCACAGACGCAAAGGCCTACGCTACTAATTTAAGTAGTAAATATCCAAGAAGGCTGCACTTTGACAATTCAACTGCAAATTTTTTTTATCAACTTGCTTGATCGAAAGTTTTACACAAATGCAACCTTTGGCGCTACAGTGAATCTACGAGGCCACTTCTGGTTCTAGTAGTATATTTTTCATCTAGGAATAGTACATTATCATAGTAAGTGCTAAATTAAATGTCTTTTCAATCGTTGAAATCTATACTACTTTAATTATTTTCTATTGTTTGGGACATTAAGTTCTGATTAAGAAATTTTCGTTTGATTTATTTACTTGTTATTTCGTACCCTTAAACAATATGATCAAATTGTGGAAGTTTTACAATTTTCAAAATTGTTGAAAGTTATCAGAGGTCATGAGTTATCAACTCGCCCAGCTTAATCTACTCTTTGCTCAACGATTGCGTTATTTTGGTTATTTTGATAGGATCGAGCGATAATGAGTCAAGAAAGAGCATTTCTTAAATTTCGAACACATTTTGCTCTTCTCAAGAGCAAAGTAATATCTTGCCAGCCTCGTTGACTCATTGCTCTCCACTCTGAACAACCCCTTTCCTTTTTATGTTAATTATTCTCATGATAGGTGCATGTGATAAATGACATCCGGCTAACTATTTTTAACCATTCAGTTCTCTCAATCCTCTTTGCTAAGGCAACACGCACTCATTAGAATATTCAGCCTTTTATTTAGTCAAAAATGCTGTTTTTTCCTCACCATCCTGATAAACAGTTTTGCCCTCCATCGGAAGATGTGTGTTCGATCCGGAGATTGCTGTTGCTAGCCGACTGGAACATTCACCGAGGCATCTGGTGGTGGAAGGGAGAGAGTTAGGCGGTGGGGTTATCATTAACCGGTTGGCGAACCATGTCAAGGAAGTTAGCTATTTATCAGACGCAGTGATGGTTTTAGTTGCCGAGAGGGATTTAGTATGAGTAATAGCGGTGTTTGCTAAAACCTTCAGCGATTTGGTCTTCACGGTACTAAAAGGGGAATGTGATCTGCACTGACACCTTCACAAGCCACTTTTATAGCCCGTAGGCGTGGAACCTTGGTTATACTAGCCAAACAACCACATTCATGAGTCAATGAAGACTTGTGTGTGCAGAGACGCATAGCTGAAGGGCCAAAGGAGTGGTAAAACGAAGTCAGGACAAAGTAATTGCAAATCAGAAGTAATAGACGAGGAAGTATCAAGAATTCCCTTTTAAAAGAAGACCCTCCTGCCAAGACCAATTTTTGAATGTTAAGTCTCAGAAAATGAATTCATCTGTTTATATTTGAGAATAATACTCTAATGAGAGACCTTCAAGGATCTGTCGGTAAAACATCTCCCATTGCCTTCTCCAAAAGCCACCTTAATTCTTAGCCCAGTCTCATATTTCGATATATCGCCTGAACCTAATGGATGTGAATCAAGCTTGTGGGCTTTGCCGATGTTTCATGAGCCACCTCATCATCCTACTTGTGTGCAGCGGTTGAAGGAGATGCCGTCGGCTTAATGTACCACCCTGAGGTGATTAGCTTAGATTAGCTGCTACACAATGGCATGCAAGAAGCACTTCTACTCCTTCATTTTCCTCTTCTCGTACTCTTCATTACTACTTCCCGTCTCCGGCGCCCTGCTGCTTTCTTCCATCCTCAGACCTCATACCACCTTAAAACGCATTAGTGAGAAAACTATCACATCCTCATTCCAATCTTCTCTCACTTCCTTATATACGGAATAACCTTGACACCTCTTCCATTAATAAATGACCATCTCCAGCTAGGTTTGCATCTCTCTTAAAACCTTCAGACGACACATCTCATAAATGTGCGATTTATTTCACAACTGCTTTGTTACCCATTGCAAATGAACTGAGCATCGCACCAACAACTCATTTGGTCGCCCATTCTCACTTCTAATTTAAGAATGGATGCTCGCCGTTAGATAGGCAGGATGGACCAGGATTTATCGGGATTTAGATCTGGCTACGATGTAAGAAGGGGAATATCCAATGAGCCGATTGCATTCTTACAGTTAGTTCGTGCGATCCTGAGTTGTTTTAACGTACTGAATTGATACTGAATGCGTCCAAGCCCCAATGGATTCTGCCCTCTACTTAACGCTCCTGACTTCAAAAGTCTTCTTCATGGTTTTGAACTAGGAAATCCACTTACGATAATGCTGTAGAGGATGTTTATGCTTAAAGAATTCAAGTGAAGGAAGAAGTACACAATATTATCAACTAGTAGACTCACGTAGGCTCGCGAGATGAAATGGCAGAAACAGGTGGACTGGAAGAAGAACCGGAAGCCTTTTTTTGTTTCATTCTTCGGTTTTGAAACCAGATTTTTATTTGCACCTCAGTGAGCTGTAATTGCTCGGCCAGTTCCATTCGACGCTGTTGTGTGAGATAGGCAGAATAGTGGAATTCCTTCTCCAACTCTACCAACTGAAGACTGGAGTATGATGATCGTGGACGTTTCATGGTAAAGGTAGTGCCTTTGGGACGACTTTCACTGCTAATCACGCTTGATTGTGATTTTGATATGCCGTAGTGTGGTTGGAATACACATTGGGTGGTGCGGTCAGCTGGAAGGAAGAAAGAATCAGATTTACATATCCTTCACATTATTTTCTCTAGGAGCTGCTCAGCCTCCATCTATTGTGTTCACATCCGAGCGGGATATACGCCTGTACACGCATGTAGAAGTGTCAGAATAATTAAGTGGATAAATAAGATGAAGAGGAAGTGAACGAAGTGAAGATGGGGTTGAAGAGGAGGAGGATGTGGATGGTAAAGCAATTACAAACCTCCCCAACTGTGCACTAGGAGTCGAGACACAGGAGGTGAAGGGCAACAAGTGAAAAAGTAGGAGTCACCCACATCACTTATCGAATTTATGGTCGTTTATTATGATAGTGATGACTGTTATTGCATTGAGGATGAGAGTATTGATGGATAAACCGAGAAGGAAGTAGAAAAAGAAGGAGTAGCTCTTCCATGGCATTGACTAGTATGGTGCAGCAAGTAGACAAGTCTTAGTGAGCATCTCCGTGTTCAGCTCACGCACACACATACATGGCAGACCGGGTGCCCCAATTTTACCTTATCAAGTCTCTTGATCAGTTTCCATTTGAGGGGTCGGGTAAGATCCTCCTTGCCTCCATTGTTCAGTGGTCTGGATAACTCAACAAAGCGGAAACTTGGATACCATAAATAATCCATTTTCAACAAAGCAGACGGTGAAGTAAAGGAAGTCGAGGTTTAAGGAACATTAACCATTACGAACAGACCTCATCCCTTTATGTTAACATTCAGAGGCGCAATAAAGCTATGCATCAGTAAAAACCCTTTTCTCTTCTAGATACTTTCAACTACGACCTATCTTAGCAAGTAAGGGACACCAAAAGGTCAACGCTGAAAATGAATTAATACAAAAAGATGATTGGGACAAAGCATGAGAATAGCGACTACATTGAAAACCCAGAATTAAACCTCGTGGATATTTCCTAACTTTTATCGCACACCTTGACATAAGGCAAAATGAGCATAAAAAGAGAGTAAAACAATCAATGCCTTCGTTCAACTAACTTGGATAGGATTCCAGAGTTAAGTAACTGTATGGGGGACATGAGCATGAATTGATTTGCGTATTCCACGTTAAATCGTGAGCTGGATCTTTCGCGATATTGGGCACATATCCATCGGCAGAACCTTCACTTTCTTCCAAGAAACCTTTGGAGTGTCCACGGTGCATGTCCCTTAATATGAGGACATTAGTAAAACTCACCGTTAAATTTGAAAGACTCGTGCTCTTCGATGATTGGTCAGGACAGGTAGCTATTTAACGGACCACTTTATGTATTGAAATCTGATTCGTTCAATGGATAATGGGTTAGTTTTTAACCAATAGGGAAACTATCCTCTGCGCCCTAACCCAAATTGCCTAATAAAGGTATACGATCACAGAGCTAAGTTGATTAGGCATACATAGCAATGAGGCGGCCTGATTGGGGTGTTAAAATTGTTTTTGTTGCACAATGGTACTTATCAAATGATGAGCTTGCGTGTTTGCTGTCAAAATTAAAGAAGACGAGCAAACATTTATGTGCACCCTAAATCATAAGTCATTATTGTGACAAGCTGATAGTTTGCTTTAAAATGCACTTTGATAGCGGGCTACTCAAGATTTGCCACTGTATTACCACCAGTGCCTGGGATTCAAACCCTTCATAGGGTGGGTTATAAATGTCTCACCCTGATATTATATCTTTTTCGCCTTCAGTAGTCTCGAGGTGTTGCATTTGCACGTCGAAAATACATATTATGCACGAGTTTGATGTTCCACTTCGTATTCAGGCAAAACTTTGAGAGGTGCATGGAAAAATCATTGGCATTTGTAAGACTGCTATGAGGAATTTATTAAATTGTCAATAGAAATTTTTCTTGCAAAAATCAAATGTGCACCAAACAGCGCTTATGGATACAAAAACAAGGATGCATGAGACATAGGCGTAGCGTCGCAAGGCTACCTTAAAGGTAAAAGAAGGCAAAGTACTAGGGCAGAATACAAATATCCTGAAAACAGAGGCATTGGGGGCCGCTGGCACTGCCCGGAGGTCACCCAACCGGCTGGTACAATAAGGCCACCTAAGTGACCGAAATTGTCGGTCCGAATAACCAAAGAATTACAATAGCATTACCTTCTACTATTTTCGGAGCAAAAGTTGCACAACAAAAAAAAGATAGAAAGTAAATATATGTATATACACCTTACTAGGTCGTTTTGTTGCAAAAATAACCGACAAAACATCTCTTGCATTGGAACTAATTAGGATTATTTAATCGATTTTAAGTGTCTAAAGTTTATGCAATGTATAGTGTTCTTTGTCGAGTCAAATGCGACAAATTTCCCCGCGGAATTTTATTAGCTGCAATATTAGTAAAATTTTTAAAATACCGGTGAGTTATATTAAGGAGCGAGTATCATGGTGGCCTGCATAAACTAAGGGGAACTAATGCATCGATTTTTTCATTGACAATTTGATGCGTTTCGTCGAGCTAATATTACCTTGAGTTATCTCAAGGTCCCGCATCGTACACTCCTCTGACGGCGTTAGTGTGTGATGACGTTGGGCTTCTCTCGATTTCTCTAAATAGCTGATGGTAAGTACACGATTTTCACGCCACTTTTGCACCTTCAACACAATAGGTAGTGAAAGTAACAATGACCTGATGCAGTCCATTGGTCATAGAGCACGTACTGCACACCTATAATGTACTGTAGTGTATTTTCATAATGATCTCAGTCAACATATCCTGCGAAATAGTTTCAAAAAAGCGGTCCCATTATGTCACAGGCGAGCCAATTTAGGCCAGATTTTATGTGTCACATTTATTGTGCTTAGTAGAACTTGGTTACTTAGCTGTCCAGATTAGTCTCTTGACCGTCTTCAGATTTCCAATCGATTTATTGTTTATTTGATCCAAGTTGCCCCTTCCATGATAGCTCTTACATTTATATTTACGTAACTTGTGCAACGGTTTAAACACGTAATAGCTTTAGGCGGTAGCGATGTACTCTTTTGTTATAAGTGTCAGAATTACATATATTAGCCAAACAACGTGGAACGTTTAATTGCGCAGATCCCGTTTTGTATCGATTTACTGCCCTTTTATCACGGTACGCAATTTCTATCTCACCTTTAGGGTGCGAATCCTTCCCACTTGGAAAAGAAAATCGGTAAAGACCAATTTCCCTCCAACGAACACTACTACGGTCTCGTAAATGTAAGTTGGCGTTTTTTTTTTTTATTTGAATCCAGTTCGGCAACACCTGCTACTGCAATTCTGTCCTTCAAGCACTTTTCTTTTGCAAACCCTTTCGCAATCGAGTTCTTCTCTATCGGCAGCAGAGCAAAGGTCAAAAGAAGGAGACTCTGCTTAGTTGCCTAGCTGACCTCTTCTATGCAGTGACGACAAAAAAGAAGAAGGTCGGCCAAATCCCGCCCAAAAAGTTTGTCCAACGACTTAAACGAGAAAATGGTAGTTTTTTGTGTGTTTGACCGCAATATTTTAGCTCTCTTTGACAACTATCTGCCCCAGGACGCTCACGAGTTTTTGAACTACCTCCTTAACCAAATCGCCGATATTCTACAAGGTAAGAGGTCAGCTTTTTCTGCGCTTATTTCTTAAATCGTGTAGCCGAAAATGCTAGCGAAGAGGCAACGAAGAAGGGAAGTTCGGCAGGAGGAGATGCTGACGCCAGTGCAGGGGAGAACACCCGAACGTGGATACACGAGATTTTCCAGGGTACTCTAACCAATGAGACTAGGTGTCTGAATTGCGAGACCGTTCGCACGAAAGATGAAGACTTTTTGGACCTCTCCGTGGACATTAAGCAGTATACAAGTATCACAAACTGTCTCCAATGCTTCTCCAACACTGAAACTATTCAATCCGAGAATAAGTACTATTGCGAAGTCTGCCGATGCAAACAAGAGGCTCAGAAAAGGTTCTTTGTTATCTTCTTATGGTTTTACTTGTAAATCTGACTCCTACTGTGGATGTTTGTCAAAGGAATTAGCTAATTATTACAAGGTGGATCCTTCTATTGTTAGAGTGGTTTTAGCGTAGGACGTGTTATTCTCTGCAAAGTTGTGCAAATGGTATCTCTTGCTACACCGTTGGACATTGGCTGTCAGTTGAATAATTTAGTGGTTGCTTCTTTAATCAAGTTATATGAGGACTTCTTCCAATGCTCACCTTAGCAACCAAAGAAGTACCGATTCTCTGTTAGCCGAGAAGCAGTCAGGAATCGTGTAGTGTAGATCGCTTTATTGTTGTAACAGCCACAGAATGGTACAGTTGCCAGCGTTACTCTTGTGAATTTACTCGAGCACAAAACAACAACTTTTAAATCGCTTTGATAATGGCATAACTCAAAATACACTGCTAATTCTTGCTATACAACAACCGGAGGTGGACTGTCTGTGTCTCTTATTCACTGCATTTTTTTGCGTTCTAGAATGCGAGTGAAACGATTACCTGAGCTGTTGGCGCTTCATTTGAAGAGGTTTAAGTACTCCGAGAATGCCAATCGTTTTATAAAACTCTCCTATTACGTTCCATTCCCTCAGGAGCTTCGACTTTTCAATACAGTAAGTTCCATAATTGTTGTTTCTCCCCTCCGTCTTGATTAAAAGACACAGCTGGTTTTAATCCGCCCTACTGAACCGGCAACCAACATTGGTTCCACATATATATTAGGATTGGTCGTCAGCATTCAGCACACGGCGCTTTTGCATATCGTAGCAAGGTCAGCTGCAGTTGATTTTGCTGATACTTTAGCCGATGGGGTGTGGAACAAGACTGTTCTGCTTTCACTCAGAACTTTTTAGAATCGCTATCTTTTGGCTATTGAAGGGATTCAGTCGCTCAAATGCTTTGACTCTTCTTCTCACCCCGTTATGTGGTCTTGAAGACGAATGGGTACTTAACGTCGGTGTTTTTTTATGCAAAATATTGCAGCCTTGCATACATCTTTCAGAGGCTTCAGTCTACCCTCTCTTACCTCTAAAATGACTTAGCACTCTTTCACGCTTCTTCTTTATTCATCATTGAATCTTACTTTTCGAGGTGTGGAGTTGTCACATCGGCGTTGGTGCGGCAAAAGATTCTTTGACTGGTGACTATGGGACTATTTGAATGCTTTTAGAGGTCTTAAACTATTTTAAACCTATCACATATGGAGTTATCAGGGCATTACTGAATGGAAATGATTCCTCCTCTATTATTGACACTTTTCATTATTACAAATTTATCAGCCAGTTAATCAGACAGAGTTCACTGGGTGCGCACTATCATCAGTCCACCAAGGCGGAGCGACTTTATGCCGTTGGTGTCATCGTTCACCTCGTACCAGGGCGCACATGTTGGAAAGTATGGAAAGGTTATGTAACTATTAGCAAATACGATATGGTTGAGGCCTCTAGACCTCATGACCTCTGCTGCATGAATCGGGTTGGGAAAAGATTAATTTGAAAAAGGATGCTAGTGAGTCACTTCAATTGCCTCATGCAGTAAGGTTCAAAAGGAATACGAAGGAAAGGGTGTCACTCGATTTGGCATTTAGAAATGGGGCAAACCGTCCCCGACTGTTGATTTTCACTTGTTCTAACATTCTCTCTCTCTGTTTAGTAGTTGTAAAAAAACTCGGGTTTGTGGCTGATTGCTGGAAGCTGGCATCACCATAGTGAGTGTCTACTGTCAGAACTTTGTCATCAGAATTGGGTTTGCTGCATTGTGAGTCACTCATGGTTATGTGACAGGGTATACCACCTCGGTGGAGGGTTTCTTATTACCAAATAAGGACTGCGGAGGCATCCCAGACTTACGCAAGGTGCAGTGACACTGAGATATTGGCTGAAACCCGAGAAGATTAGCGAGTATGCATGCTTAAATGTGCACCCAATACGCGATCTCTCGGCTTCGCTCATCATCAGATCATCGGGTGAATTTTGATGAAATTTTTTAGTTAGGTTCCCTTTGAGAAACTCACCTTCAAGAGTCTGTTCCAAGCTGTTGGCTGCGAATTTTGCCTTTATAGAGTCAGTTTTCCTCAAGCCTATTTAACCATTAACACCAGGGTAATGGCTCATTCGTCCTTTTTTTTCCTGGCTAGTCTGACGATGCGAGCAATCCGGATCAGCTGTACGAGCTCATGGCTGTGGTGGTTCACTCCGGTTCGGGGCTGAACCGCGGCCACTACATCAGTCTGGTCAAGTCCGATGGCATTTGGCTCCTCTTTGATGACGAATACGTCGACGTAAGTTCGTCCAATCTGCGTTTATCGTCGGAAATTTTCTTCGTGTGTGTTGCTGACCTCAACCCTGAAATGCCCTTTTATCTTACGGACGCCTGTAATTCAAGAGCGTGTGAACTTTTAAAATACCCGAGTGTTGACTTATTTACCCTAGCACTAATTGATGGCAAAGAGTAAACCCGAGTGTGTAATTTTTTTTCTCTCCTTGTAGAAAATTGATCCAGCAAACATCCGTGACTTCTTTGGGACCACTTCAGAGGCTTCGAAGACCTCGGATTCAGCGTACATCCTCTTCTATCAAGCCTGTGACTTCTCCCATTCAGGAGGCACTCATTTGGGATCTACTGTGCAGTCGCCGCTTCCACAGTCACCTCTACCGTCATCGCAGTCCATCTACACCGCTGACTCGGTGCGATGAGCGCCCTCATGTCTCACTCCCTCCTGCTCCCGGTGCTGATTGGCTAATACGCCTGTTTTAACGCCTCCCTACCCCTTCCCTCCTCCTCCTCCTCCTTCTCCTCCCTCTCAGTCTCCTGACTTTTTGAATCGTCTTTCATGCGCCATTTTTGGTTTCCACTTCTGACATTGCCATCTTTACTGCCGCTACTACTGCTACCGTGCGTCAAAAAATTTTACACCATTCTTCTTATAGGAACTGAAACCCTTACTTATACCAATGTCACTGCCACAGCCATTACCATTGTGCAATTTTCGCCAGTGTCGATTTAGATTTGTCAAAAAAGGATATTCATTGTGGATACTTGAAGACTCTCTTGCTCACAAGTGGTAGAGTTTCCGTGAAGACGTCGTCACGTAAGCAGAAGTTTTTCAATTGTTGGAGCCACTGCAAAGAATTTTGGAAGGAGCAAGGAATGGGGGTCTTCCAGGAGTTCGGAATGCCACTGAACCGTTATTTGGACTTGACTGTGTGTTGATCTTCACAGGCACTTGAGTCTCCGTTGGGTTGCGCTTACGCCTGGTGACGTGGGCTTCGGGTCATTCTCGTAGCCTTTCAGCCTCTCCGCCCCATTACTTTGCCTTATCGTGATGTCAGGGAGAACTCGGGACACCGCGTTGGTGGCAGCGGAAAGCAAAAAAAGTACATTGTCCTGATCCCTCATGGCTGAATATCACGCCTTGACGACTGTGGCTGCCTGGAGAGAGAGCCTCAATCTCATGCTGTCCATTGCGTCTGTATGAAAAGCCGGATATCCTACACGTCTCTGCCAGCTGTATAGAATCCAGGCGGACAAATGGATGGATAGGCGGATAGGTGGGCAGGTAAATTGAGAAGTGGGTCGACAACAACGCTGACAAGGTGACAAGGACTGAGAGATGGACAACAAAGGATCCAGAGAATTATTTTAAGCCTCATCAGTAATGAAATAGCTCTGCTTTTACGCCAGTATTCTTACAACTAGCAACTGGTGCACGAGGCGCTTCCATCGAAGAGAATGGTATGAAGCCAGCGCATATCACCTCTCCCCTGGGGTTCACAAGTGGGACAAGCCTTGAAATTCGGTTGAACTGTGGCGACTCTCCGATGAGGTTGGGATGGAATTGCCTCTCACACCCAAGAGCACTCAGGGGCTGACAGAAATACGTTGTAATGGCCAAGACGGGGGAATGGAAAGGACGATCAAGGAAGAAAGAGGCTCGAAAGTTGAGAACTACTATGTGATAGATTACTACGCTGTTAGGCAGATCATTGAGCTACAGGGGCATCTGGGCCCCCTTTAGGTGGTATTTTAGCCCAGTAGTGTGATCTTTAGGCCACACTAATAGCCTCTCCTCTATGCGATAGAAATATACTTTTGTACATTAATTAAGTTTATTGTGGCTTAGGAAAGGACCTAAGATGCTGCATTTGTGACAGTATCAGGCATACCTTATCCAGAGGCACAAGTATTCCTCTTTCGCTGCCTAATTAGCAGACGTTAACACTAACGAAGAAAGACGCCCGCTGTAGCCGAATGCAAATCTGAGACAATTCTCAAACAAATGGGCCACAGGAGACATTGACTCCTTCGAATTGCTCTTATCTTTTGTTCTGTGAAAAGGCTGCTAGCAATGGGAAGCCACATTAGATTAAATCTACCGGAAATGTCCACTGCTGAGTTATCTACGAAACTATATAGTGACGTTGATTACGCGAGTGATCAGTGACTGCAGCTTTTTACAAGTCAAATGGAGTCAGAAGAAATGGGCTAACGGGAGAAACATTTAAACTAGGCAACACCACAGAATAACTGTTACTAAATACGTGCAACAACTTAACTATGACTTTCAACGAGCGGTTAAGGGCCGCATGCTTTACCCAGTTATGGAATCAAAGTAAGTCATCCGCAAGAATTACTTGGATCTCAGAATTTACAAATTGTTTTAAAAATTAATTAATACGGAAATGTAAGCATGATACTTTTGTTATCGAAGAGGTAAGCGAACACAAGTGTTCTTAAATATTAGAAATCTCAGAAAAGTACAAAGTTAGAAACACATAAGTTTGCGATATTAATTAAATCTAGTCCAACAACATGACTCAGACACAGCAAGGTATAAAACCCAAGTCTTCTTCAAATCTATTAATTTATAAATTTCAGGTGATTACCTGCCAAAACTACAATCTTAGGTATCTTTGATTAAAAGAGCATGGATTATTTGAACTTTAAAATCCTTGTATTTTAAAAAAACTGGTTTAATTTTATTTTGTTCAAGTTTACCAAGTTGAATCATTTGCCCTCAAAGTATAATTTGTGCGTATTTTGAGTGGTCTGTGCCAATGTGTCTGTGTAAAACAAAATTATTGTCTGTACAAAGGCACTAAATTTCTAACAATACAAATTTACAAGGTTTAAAATTTCATTTTACCTGAATGACGATGTCGCGACGCGGTCAGGCCAAGGAGGACCAGTACGTTGGTCCATACCGTTTGGAGAAAACACTTGGCAAAGGACAAACTGGTAATAGAAATTTGGATTTTACTTTAATGAATTTAAGGACTGGTAAAATTGGGTGTTCATTGCATAAGTGGTCGAAAAGTTGCTGTCAAAATTGTTAACCGCGAAAAACTAAGTGATAACGTTCTCCAGAAAGTCGAACGCGAAATTGCAATTATGAAGCTAATAGAACATCCTCACGTCCTCGGTCTGTACGATGTATATGAAAATCGGAGATATTTGTAATGATACATGTAACAAATTTATAGTAGATTTCTTATTTTGGAACACGTTTCTGGAGGAGAACTATTTGATTACTTGGTAAACAAAGGCCGGTTGTCAACAAAGGAGGCTCGGAAATTTTTTAAACAGATCATATCAGCGATAGACTTTTGCCATAGTCACTGCATATGGTAAGTAAACACCCCAAATATTTGATAATGAAATGCATTATTGATTGCTTATTTTTGAAATTTTGGTATTGAAAACTTGTTTGCTTTATAATTTGAATTATGAAGATTGTAGCATGATAGTTACAAATAAAACCTTAGTGATTCATTTTCAATATTTCTAAAATTTTGCTTTTACAATAAAATTTTTATTAAATCAAAGATTGTACAAATCCATTTTTGCTGAAATTGCCTTTTTATAGCTAAAAATACAGAAAAGTGCTAAGTGGATAATGGGCCACAGAGACTAAGCAGTTTTTACGTAACGAAAATTTTCCCTGCCAAATTATTTTCCACTTCATTGTAATCCAGCGAAACAGATAAAAAATTTACAGCTGCTTGTTAAAGGATGTACCTTTTTGAATCGATGACTTATGTTGTTTACAAAAACACTGAGGTGAGCACAGCATCCATCTTTAACCTAAGTCCTTTCCATGAATGATTTTGTTTAACGACTTTCCTGGTGCTTTGAACACAAGTTTACCGATTTCTTTTTTATCAATCCTGCTCCAAAAATAAACTTAGCAAAACAGCGCGATTTATTTGCTTCTCAGAAGGCGTAATTAATCTATTATATTGAAAAGTCTTTCCCTTTTGACCAACCAAAACGGGCCACACCTTAAGCACAAGATATTTGTTAGATAGCCAGTTTTTTTACAAATTGATTTTTAATTGTTCTTTGCGCAGCTTTTTCACCATTAATTAGGCACTAATAACACTACTATTATTTGTGTTTTTCAGTCACAGGGATCTAAAGCCGGAGAACCTTCTACTGGATGATAAACTAAACATTCGAGTTGCTGATTTCGGAATGGCTTCATTGCAACCAGAAGGTTCCCTTTTGGAGACGAGTTGTGGGTAAGTTAGTTAGTATTGTCATTCTCTTATTTTTTATCCCCACTAAACTGCTGGCATCGGGGCAGTACTTCATCCATGTTGTTAGGACTAGCAGGCAATCAAAATTTACAGTTTGGCTATCATCCAACTTAGTCAATTAAAATACTGAGCTATAAATAATATCCATTTGATAGGCATTTTTATTAAACCTTTTTTCTTTGGCTTTAAAATTTCTCACAGACAATGTCAAGGTCCCTTTTTGTGTTGAAAAGACCTTTTTATGTTTAAAAAAATAGACCTGGATTTTCGATTTTGGTGGGGTCAAGGCACCATTAGTTTAATTTAACCTTATCCCTCTTTAGCATGGGGAGGGAGTAGACAGTTTAATGCTCTCTCATATGGTAGGATAACTTGAACGAGCTCCACTACACGCCTTGAGTGTGACGTAAGATCGCACCATCATGCCAGACTTGGGGTTAAGTGGGGATGGCATTTTTGGGCTGCTTCGATGTACTATTGCGCATCCACTGAGATGACGTAAATTAGACAGCCTGCCAAGGTTGATGGGATTATGTGTACTCCTTGCCAAGATTCGAAGCGCAGGCGACAGAGACTGACTTCCTCCATGAGCGGCAATTTGAAGCCGCCCCATTGTGATTGATCACCTTTTGAACCGGAAAATTCAATTTTCGTTTCCACCGAATAGTGTGACCTATAGATAAATCAAATAGGATTTTGGCAACGGCCACTCCACTAAAAAAATTATAAAATATCAGGAAATTAAAGCTTTTGTTGATGTAATAAGAGAACTGGAAGTATTTGTCTCTCCCGCACACCTTGACAGGATGGTTGGTGAAACGTAATCAAAGTTGATTAAATTTTTAGATATTTAATGGCTAATTAATAATTTTGGCTTTTAAACGTAACCTTTTTGGGTTTTTCAAGTGGTTAAATTGAAGGGTCAATTAAGACCCCGCAAGGTCAATGACAGAGGTCAAAGATTTGAAAGTTGCACCACGTAGATCTCCGCCACGGTCATTTCAAGGCGCTCAGGCTTGCCAATCCTTTATTAGGGTTTAAAAATTAAAAAAGACCCCTAGCTGATGTCGATACGGATTTTTTATTTGAGAAAGGCTTTCAAGCTGTCGATGGGACACAATGTCACATAACCTGATCAGAGAGGAATAATTTTAAAATACGCTGTTTTCAAGAGTTTTATTTATCTTTACTCCGTTGGACAGGAAATGCTTCATTTCCTTTATATTAACAGCAGACGAGAGTGGGTAAATTTTAAGGCTTAATTGGCAGCCAAGAAGAATGAAAGTCTTTTCGATTGCCACTCTTCAAAGGAGCTAGTCGTAGGTTATTCGGTCAGCTGCTCCTCGTCGGGATAATGCAGACCAGGATACACATTCATGGAGGCGTAGGGGTAAAACCTTATCATTATAGCTAAAGACAAACACTTCTGCCTTGAAGACTAGCCTTTCCTTAATAATACCTGTCAACACTGAAGTTAGAGAGGGAAAATTTGCTCCTCGTGAAATTTTCCCATTCATTGGGGTGATGCTAACATTTTCTTAAGAAAATAATCTTTGCCTTAAGATTTAAACTTTACAAAAACTGAAAATTAAAGGGCGAGTCCGGTGGCAACGGCTGTGCTCAACAGAATCTCCACCACAGCCATCCAGATGTTCCACCCTTCCACTAGCTTTAGTAAAGCCCAAAATAGAGGAGAAAATGGTCGCCGCCCTAAGATAAGGAAAAAATTTGCTGCTTTTTATCCCATTTTAATATAACGCTTCTCTTTGCAGCACGCGAACTGGCACAAACAGCTGTCACAGTCGGAATAAACTTCACACGTCACTTTAATGTGACGCTGGTAGTGAACTCGAAAAGATGAATAGATTAGGTCAATTTTCGCACCCAGATCAGATAACTTGCTAAATTAAAATATGTTCTAAAAAAATGGTGATTGATTTCCACTGGCGAACTTTTTTTACAGAAAATTTTTTCGGTGAATTTCCTGCTTTCTGATTGGCCAACACTCAAATATCAAAAAATAAATAGCTTTTTTGATGATTTCTGAATGATGACAGGTGCAGACCATAAAAATGCTATTGTCTTGGCCGAAACTTAGCTTAAAGCATGTGTATTTATTGCGACAGACCAGAAAATATAATAGAGAAGGAAATACTTGATGCATTCCTGTCACCCATATAATGCGTGCATGAAGAAAATTTTCTTGAAAAATTAATACATAATGTCACATTGTGTGGAAATTAGGTCGAAAATTTGATCTCGACGTTACATATCCACGAATTGCGTCCAAGATTGTAATGATGCGTTTTTACCTCTCCGCCCGCCTATTTGTGTGTAGCGCGCTCGGGTTCTGATGCAACTATTAGCCTGTCATTAATTTTCGTTAATAATTCATTACCAAGTCTTGCCTAGCCAGTCCAATCAGTGCTACTAGCCATTCTGACTACCGCGTTTTTCTTTCGGCTCGCTTAACATGGCCAGCATGGAGGCGAAAGCTGAAAGATCTGCGTTACTACATTCTCTTGCTTCCAGCCATTCAATGTTGGGCAACATTTGCCATTACTTAGCATGCAGGCAATCTTGATTGCATTTGCTCCTTGAAAATGAACGCATAAACCAATAAACGAGTTGGGATTTTCCAGTTCCTGATGCCCTGTTGACACTTCCTTTGCCCCACGATCACACGCACTTCCCTAGTGGCCGCGCTTTCCAGACAAGGCAGTCACGAGATTGCGCCGCTTCCTCCATTTCCGTTTACTTTACCCCAGAAGTGAATGCATTAAATTCGCATGGAGATGAGCACAAATTGCATCATTTTTAGTGCTTCTTAAGTGCCAATCTTCGTTAGCTTTGCCTCCACGTGATATTTTTTAGACATCTTCTCCCATTTATTCAAGTACCAAGAAGACAAATACTTAGTGCATTTCTCCATTTCAAAAGCTGATAGGTTCAAGGGGTCAAGTAAACTAACCCGATCAGCTTCTACAAGTGAATGTACTGGTACATAAAAGGGACAGTTGTTTCCATGAAGCTAAATGAAGGTGGTAACTGTGGTGATTTAAAAGAAGATGTGTAGTTGTTGGATGAAATTCGTCATTCACGCTTTGGCGATCTAAAATGACTAATACACCGGGGGTTGAAGGTAAGCTTCTCTTCCACCTCTCGTTGGTTGATGCAGACTAACTGAATACACACACAAACACCTCCGACTTGATGTTGTCTGTTTGTGCCTAAAAGCCTCCGCCCTCACAAGTTCTGCCCTTTACTACTGTGAGAACGCTAGCAACTGGTGTTGATTGAGGAATTTCCTGACCGTCTTTGTCCTGCTATCAAAGGAGTCAAAGGTAGAGGCAACCCGCCTTTCAATATTCTCCCACGACACGCCCTAGACACCCATTAGATGCTTGACTTTTCCCTCATCCTTCCTTAATTACAGTACACAAGAAGTATTGGTAGCCTAATCTATTCTTTTACAAATCAAGCGTTCTGTAGATTAAAGTGTCAAATCCACGATGCACAGCTCCTGCTACACTACCCAGCTGCGACTACGTGTTTTGGCATGCCTCATTCCCATCTGAAGTTGTAGTTTTTGAAGCATCGAAGCACGTTTTTTTTTGTCCGACCACCTGTGACAGGCTTATGGTGACATTCAAAGTTTAAACCGATTCATTTTACCATGTGCTGAAAGAGGTGTCACTAAGACTGCCATTGCCATGCTCTGTCGTCCCCCTCGCCTCCTTATTCCCCATAAAAACTACTCTCTGGACTGCTTAACGTTCATGTATATTTCACTAGAGCAGGGAGGGGAAATGTAAAACACACTTTTTTGGGCAAAGAGTTAAAAAGAATCTACAGATTGGAAAGAACTAGAGTAGTTTAATTGGGGGCTTGTAGAAGTTGGCACAGCCAAACGCAGTAAGCACGTCGAGCAAGCGGAGCACTGTATATGAGATGCAAAAAACGTCGACGGCGTAGTTAGTCTGAGGGATGTTGACGCGAAAAAAAGACGACGAGTTGTCTTTTATCAAAATGACTCAGCCGCATGGGTGATTGGGTGATACCACCCAAAGGTAATAATTGAATAAAAAGTTATTGTAATGTCAGATTAGATGTTCTTTTTTTTCCTCAAGCCGTCAGAGAAGAATGTCCCCCAGTGTAGTGTTCGAGGTCTTTCCAAATGTCCAGAAGACGTGTAAGCGTGACATCAAGGACAGTTACCCGGATGTGGGAAGACCGGGGATGGCTCGTGAAAGCAAACAGGCGAAACAAACAAACAAACAACGCATTGGCGGACTTTTTATTTGCAATACCCAACTGAGCAGCTGTTCCAAAAGTTCCCCTTTTTAGCTTGATCAGCACCTCAAATGACAAGAATTGTATGATTTGTGGTGTGGTGGAAAAAATGCTAGCCTGTCCACGCTGTAATTAACCCTCAGTTAGCACAGAAGAGCATACTACTTACTAGCATATTAGTATGGTCCAATAGTCATGTCAAATAGAGATGTGCAACCTGTGTGCACCAGAGCGCCCACGTTAATAAATAAAATAATTACCCAATGCAAGTTTTTTCTAAATTAGTTCCTTCTCTTCTTCAAAACAGAAAACTATGCTTTTTTGCAATTTAAAATGACTTTTAAATGCGCTTAATTCTGCGGTCATACTTGCGTGATCTGTTGCAAAGAGTGACGGCAGCTACAATGTCACGAATCCAGCGCTCCTCCGGATTTGGTTAATTGCACAAGCAAAGCACGTCTGATTACAGTATCACGAGATTCCTTTTTTGCGGTAGATCCGAACATGATACACGATACCTGCGTCACATTTCATATTTCTTCTTTGTTCTCCTACCAAGGGAAGAATGTGAAGTGGATTGAATCAGATTTTCTCTTTTTATTTTACATAGCTCCCATTGAAGCTAAAAGGAGTTTAACGAAGGCGTTTTTCCTTAACTCTTCCACAATATTAGCCGCCGCCTTTAATTACCACATGTGTCATCTTAACTTTGCCTCCGGTTTTGCCATTTACAAGGCCTGTAGGACATGATGAATTAGCCGCCTAATGATGAGACCTAAAATAGTCTATTACTGTATGTTGCGCCACTATGTTGCATGTAAAAACTGTTTTGGGGAATTTTCGCACAGTACCAAGGCTGTGCACCTGCGAGTGGGCTTAACACACTCCGGGTTGTGCGATTCGGCGCCATTAAATTTATACCATGGGCAAATTACTGCCGCGGACAAAACTGTTTCGGTCGTAATGCATTTTTGATATCAGAAATGGCTCTACAGTTTATTGTCACAGAAAGCCAACCCTATTTTCGGTACTAAAAACGTGCTCCAAATTTGGATTTGGGCGCCCTTAGAGTCCATTCCAACTATTTGCCCTCGAGTAAAACAAAAAAAAAATAAAAAAATGTGAGTAGTTTTGACTGATAGGATAGCGAGAGGATTAAGTATGTGTGGTAAATTTGCTTCAGGTTGGGCATATTATCAACAGATTTCACTCCACGGCAATACGACTAATAAATATTTCTTCCCCCCCCTGATCTCCCAAAAATTTTAGACTTTTGCCACTTGGGGAATGAGCGTGGACTGCATTTTTTTTTCTATAGGTCAAAAAGTTGCTGAATTGGCTAAATGCAATCATATCCACTGTTTGTATAGTCTTGGAACATTCCGTTCGCCAAAATTTGCTAATTGCTCCCGATGTAGGCGAGGTGACTGTCAACCTCTTGTATTTTTTCCTTCAAAATATAAATAATGTGCATATCAACCGTGGACCGACTAATTTTTAGGTCGCCTCACTATGCATGTCCGGAAGTTATTCGGGTAAGATGAAATGTCAAGCAAATAACCCCAGCTCGTTGTCCCGCATGGCATGCGCTGTTTTTGTCCTTCGTGATAGTGCTCCTCGTCACCCTCTTACTCTTGCTCTCTCGCCCTTTTTATCTTGTAACTCGATTTTTTTCAAAAACCCTCTAGGCTCATTACCACAGAAAGGCTAGAATTTTTAAAACTTTAACTTCCTCCCTAGGGCATGATTACTTTAGGCTTTCAATTCCCGCAAAATATACATGCATCACATTCAAATATCACTTGTCTGTATAGAACGTAGATAAATGGAGCTTGGATTAGGTCTACGATGCCTTACTTAAATAAATTGAACGATTTATCACTTCGAAATCGCAGGAAAACAATCAAAATAAAAAGAGTGTCCAATCCCTTTGTTTTAATTAACCTGGGTCGGTCTCTTGAGTTGGCATAAAAACAAACTTGCAAAGTTGCCGAAACACTGGCACCCGTCAAAGTTGCGTCCACTCGGCACGCCTCCCTTCCCTTTCACTCTAATCGCGTGACTAAAACCGGATCTGGGAGAAAAAAGTGAACCTCGCTTTGTCTTCTATGTACGCATGACTTGTCTCCATCAAACAGCATCACTTGCCTATCCATGATGCTTTGGATAGAAATTGACAATGAGAAATTACTTTTGCTTGGCGAGATTACTATCCTACAATTAGGTGTCTTTTTTTCCGGAAAAAAAGCTGTTGTTGATAGTGCAGCGCATTAGAGTGTCATAGTGGACGGTAGTGATACGTTGCGGGCAAAACTCTGACATTATAAATGTCACTTTAGAGCACTTACCACCAATATGTACTAATGCAAAGCACGCACATGGGGAATTTAGCCGATCATGGGTGTGCTAGCGCATAAATCAAACCCTTACCCTATTATACCCATCACACCAGGCATCTCCAACAGTAATTATGCAAATTTTTCGCCTCATGGGAAAAATTCAGGTCTAATGGAAGTTTTGGGACCCTTGCGTCACCTTCTGTCCTATCATAATAAATCTCATATAATAACTTGCATGAACCATTTGAAAGGTATAAAATGCATGCGATTGTTTATTTGCATGATTTGTAAAGCATTGATGCATGGGTGTTGGACCATCTATGCCGTACGCTTTGCGAATTTCTTCACTATCTTTTACCTTTTTCAGTTCAATCCCTCATTTTAATAAAGTCCTTTAAACTTGGCTGCTCTGGAAAATAATTTTGGTCTGCTTGCAAAGTTAGTTAAACGTTAGACCTGTTTAACAGGGTTTTTGAGCACTATGTACAGTGACAAGTACAAAGCTTAGAACCAAGTACTTTAATCTTTTACACCTAGGTCATGTTGGGTAACCAAATAGGTTTTACATGTCTTTGCAGATGACAACAAGCTTTGAGGTCCGCCGATTTGTCCTTTACTACATTTTACGATGTCATTAAATTGTGCATAATATTGTTTGTCATTCCATTCGCCTCTAAAGGTCAAATCGAGCTCCGCGTTCTCTTTTTACTGCCTTTCTTGACACACTTCCAACCGGCGTCACACATATGTGACGTGCATGTTTTCCATTCACATTAACTTGTTGCTCCAAATCATACTACAACCAGATTGGTTCTCATTAAAGGAAAGGTTACAATATGGTTGTTATATAGCTGGAGTCCTGTAGTGAACTCGCTAAAACCTACTTTAAAGACCAAGTAGAGGTAGACCGAAAGAAAGTACTTAAACATTTTTGTCTGCAATTAATACCAAGTTATACAAAACTTTGTTTTAAAGTCATTGCCTTAAAACACTTTCCTTTGCTAGTCGGTAGCAGCGAAGCGTGGATAGTTTTTCGTGGTCTGTCGTAAATCGACAAGACGTGATTCAGTGCCCCAAAAGTATGATCGTCAGCTGCTGACAGAAAGCCAACAGATACTACCTTCAAGCCTACCCACAGTACGTAGATATGGGTAAAGATACGTTTGTTCAAAAGGTTCCCTAAATAAATCAGTGTCTGGTTTGCCCTTCAAGTAAATCTGCGGTACTTAGACATCGAACTCGAAGGTGATTTATGAATAATAGGCGGTGCTCATACTCCCATTGCCAACTTATTTTAGTCTGCTTTGAGTTAAAAAGCCCAAAAATTGCAAAAGAATGCTAAATCATTTGTGCTAAGAAAGTCTGTAAGTCTTCTACCACGAATGAAAGACCAGGGTATCTTAAAAGACGGAGGAATTTGCACGGTCAGTTGGTCTTTCGCTTTAGACATTACAATGTAGTCGATGCTACTGCACCAATCCGCATGTCGGGACCTGTGGCTATCAAATTATTGTAAAGCCGAGGAGACGTTTGATTTCAACTGGTTCTTGTGGATAACTTTGCAGCGGAGCGAGTCTCCACAATCTCTGAATGCAAAGTTAGAGGATGAAAGTGGAGCCTTTCAAAAGGGGACAAGGTTTCGATAAACTTTCTGCTGTTAAATCCTCTTAGATAAAAGCGCCCGCAGCATTCGGCGTTGAGTTCAATTGTAATTGCTTTCCTTGAATTGCCCTTGTTTACCGCTTCTGCTGTCAAGTTCCTTCCGAGGCCATAATAAGGCACCCAAGCAAAGCCTGATGGGTTTTACATGTGTACAAACAAATTTTACGTCTCAACAATCAAAATAGCTGGAAGAAGAACTGAAATTAAAATGCTCTGCTGAGACCTTCGGTTAAGATACAAAGGGCCCAACAACTGCGCCCTCCTCTCTACTTCGGGATGGTGAAGACAAACCGAAATATTCTTTTAAAATTTTAATTGCAGAACAAATGTCCTGATTTGTCACTTTTACCGTTAATTTTTCTTGCTTTAATGTAGCTAAAAGTGCCAACCCTAACTAATGACCGCCGAAACGGTCTGGTTTTACTACCGACCGCTGGACACACACACACACACACGCACATTTCAGATTAGAGGCATCGCCCAATCATCCACTTGAATTAACATCAAGTTCATATGTTAACAAAAAGTTTTGATCATATTTCCTGCCCAAAGCAGTTATGTATAGTTGGCAAAAAAAAATTAGGCATGAGGGAGGGAGAGAGAGAGAGGCGTAGACGATCTGCCTCCTGCACAACTTTCTCCGGAATGGGCATTTCTGCTCGTAGCTACTTCTCTTCAGACATTCCATTTGCAATTTCCTTATCTTTACTGTGCACTTTTTTGTTGGAAAATTGGCCGATGCAAATGTTTAACACATCTGTTTTGTTCAACTCCCGCCCCAAACATATCCCTGTCTTTCATATACTCACTTCAGTACTTTTGAGTTCTTTAAAGCCACCTTTAAAAGACCAGCTAAGTAGAGCGTAAAAATGCTTTTTAAATGTCATTCTTTTTTTTTGTCGAGAGGGGAAAAGTAGGGAAAATTGTCCCATTGCATGCCTGCCCGATTTCTATGATCTACAAGTGGTTATGCCATCTCCCCCTCTCTCCTCGCGTTTTTAAAATAATGAGTGAATTATTTGTAGGTGAGCATATCAAAATAAAATCTGTTTTCTTTGTACCTTTTATCCCAGGGTGAAAAGTACGATGGCCGGATGGCCGATGTTTGGTCGTGCGGTGTCATTCTCTACGCCCTACTAGTGGTAGGTTGCATTTCATGAGCACCCGTGCCTCCATCTCAGCTCACTTAAGAACTGACTACTTTCCTTTCACATTGTCTACAAAAAAGTAATCATCCAACACACATACTTCATCCAGTTGGCATTCTTTGTAAGGATGGAGTAAAACTCGCCGAGACTGTCCTACCACAGTTTCAAGACATAATTTCCTCCCCCCATCCAGGTCAACAAGGTCTCTAGTTACTGTTCTTTACTTAATTTAGGGTGCTCTTCCCTTTGATGATGAGAATCTACGCAATCTCTTGGAAAAAGTGAAAAAGGGAAGCTTTTTAATCCCACCATTTGTTCCACCCGACTGCCAAGCCCTCCTCCGAGCCATGATTGAAGTCGATCCGAAGAAAAGAATATCCGTAGGTTTGGTTGCTAGGCAACCGATCATGACATCTAACAATAATTTTTGTGCAATAGGCAATTTAATCAGTAAAAGATATTTCTTTTGCCTTCAATATCTTGACTATTCTTCATTTTGTAGCTCAAGGAAGTCCTTGAACATGCGTGGGTGACCAGGTACGTTCATCGGGAAACAGAAGTATGTGTGTTGTTTAGACTTACCTTATGGATTTGTCGATCATAACATTGTCGAAGGCCCTGTGCCTAGTCATCCACCAATTGATGGAGCTCCATTCTACCCAGAAACTGACACAGACCTCGCATTTGTTTGCTTCACTCCTAGTGCGTCGTCCCACCTTGGCTATTTTATACTGGGCTGGTTGAAGTATCGGTAGGGAAGAGGGTAGGGAGATGAATTTGTAGACTACGTTACTCTCCATTTGGTATGACTAGATTTGCCTGACAAGACGAAGCAACTGACTCCAACTGTGTCCGAACTAGTTCACCGTTCATTCCATGGAGAATCGTTACGTCTGATTTAGTGTTTTCCCATCCCTCAAATGCGTCTAAAACTTTTGCTCCCCAAGACACATGCAGAGCCACGAGTTCTAGGAGGGTTTAGGCAATCAGTGGTAATGGAAGACGAATAGCTCTTAGTGCTAATCCCCTCTGGGAGGCTGGAGAGGTAAGAGTTCATGCTAACATGCAATGGTGCATTGTCTCTTAGTGACCAAGAACCTCCACTACAAACAGAACTTCCAATGTCTCAGGCTGTGCAAACCTCCATCATTCCATCTCGCGAGGATGTCGATCCCGATATTTTCGCCACTATGACCTCCTTGCAGTGCTTTAGAAATGAGAGTAAACTCTACGATGCCCTACTTTCACCCTAGTAAGTCTTTATTTGTGCTTAAACGCTCTGAAAAGTGGGTTGTCAGTCTGCCGTCTCCTTTAGGCAGTTCAAGAAGATTTTTTTTTAATGTGCAGACGTGACACGTATGTGGATAGAGTGTCAACTCGCCTCATCTTGTGATCCCCAGTTCATCAATCCACGGACCTCCTAAGCTATTCACCAACATCCGGAGGAATAAAATGAGGCGTTATTTCTAGCCCGTATATGAGTTATCTATGCAAAATCAAGCTCGTAGAAGAGACGCTATCCTAGGTCTCACGTGACTGCAAAAGTTCATTCTATTATCTATGAAGCTGCCTGCAATGGGTTCTTCTGAAGTTGAGGGAACATTTCAACCACTCCACCCTCTCCAACACCTTCCACGTCTTTTCAGGCCACGATTTGGATCCACTTTCTATCCTCCTTACACCACTACTATCTACACCACAAATGTTTCCTCTGAGTGTGCCATAAAATGCAGACGAAACTGTTCATTTCTGGGTTAGAGCTTTTCAAGAAAACGGGCTTTCTTGGAAATAAGATGGAATTGGGCTAGTTAATTCATCAAAAGTAAATTCTATTCTTATTCTTACAAGAAAACGCAATGGGAGGCAAGACCACATACCGCATACCTTGTAGCGCCGCAAAATGAGGGAAGGGAGGGGATTAACGGCGCATGGGGGAGGAGGGGAGGAAAGCTCCTGCCTTATCCTCAGCCCTCTTATTCCTCCAGTGATATTTCCTTAAGGTCCACCTTTTCGTGGATTCAGATAATCACATATCTCATAGTATGGAAAGAGAATTCGAAGTAGAAAGGAAAGTTAATGCTAGTGCTAGGCCTTGTGCAACGTTGATAAGTAAATTTTTCATCAATTTTCCCTAAGCACACTTTATACCATTGAAAATTCACATCTTATAAATTTAGGGAAGAAAAACCTAATTGTCGCTGCCTGCTAATTTAAAAAGTGTGTCACTTCACTGCATTCTTTTATCGGTAGGAAACAAATGTTGAGATGTTTTTGAGCTTAATGAATGGTAGCTAGGGAACCAACGGATGTGGACTTTTTCCTTGTTTGTAGTGGGTACTGGCAAGACTATTTGAACCTGCATAGTAGCAGTGTGGTTTGACCCGCCCCTAATACATCCATCATCACTCCCAGATACCTCAAAAATGAACTGAGAAGATATATTTGGTCTTGCTAATTACGAAATAAGCCCTTATCTACAATCAGAATATAAAAATGCTCATGAATTTTACACTTTCGGATAGGTTGATAAATGAATGTGTGAATTCCAACCGCTTTTTGATCCCACTTAAAGGTACACTTTATTCATTTATTGGACCTTTTATGCAAAAATATTGGTACATAAAGCAAAAAATTTTAGGTGCTTCTCCTTAAAGCATTTAGCTAAGGCAAGAAAATACGGTTAAAAGTTGCATTATGAAGAAAGATTGCGATGTCTGCCAACTAAACCTTAATTTCGCACTTATTTTGACAGCTCAACGTAAAAATGAAAAGATTTTAAGCTAGTTTCATAGTGCAGGTCATTTTTTTTAAGTGAAAACAAAGTCAAATCTTTATTTTCGCGTATTTTTTTTCATAAAACGGTATTAAAGCGCCACGAGACACATGGTCGCAATATGCTTTTGACTTGCCTGGAAGCCCACATGATTGTTTTACTGAGTTATTTTAGGCTTTTGAAATCAGATAAGTACTCGGTCTGGTTTTCGAAAGTCTGGGATACGCTGCGATATTGAAAGGCAGCGGACCGTAACTTTCTAATTAACTTCTCGTTACCAAAGTAGAATTATGGGAAGGCCTTACGAATGCTAAATAACTGCTCCTTATGAGATCAAAGGCACAAAATGACAAAACGATAAGTGATGATTAAAAGGCAAATATAGTTGTAAATCCTACAGTTCAACTTGTTGTATTTGCATTTGGGGAACAACAGTTACATAGATGGAATAACTTTACTGAATATCATTCCATTGGAACAGCTGCGCTGCTGAGGCATGCTATTTTAAAACGCCCTTACGCATATAAAATATCCTGATTGAAACAAAAAGCTAATTAGGGGTTTCTTATCACCATCTTAAACAAAGGTTAACTATTATAGTCCAAAATAATGTTTTTTATCCGTTGTATCTTTAGCGCAGAACTAGGGAAGAGCAATTGGCACGTGCTCCGTCACGCATATGTGACGCCATCTATATGCATGTTTATTCGAATGAATAATTAATTGACTGACAAATTTTATGCCTTTTAAATGCCGCTTAATTTTAGAGGCACTAAGAAAAGCGTTTCATACAGTGCCAAAAAAACTCTTCTGCTTTGAATTGCATATTTTTACCAAAAATAATTCATCCTATAGATACTTAAAGTTGGGGGGTGATGAAGATTCACTGTGTATTATTTTTTTTGACCATCTTGAACTCTTTTCTTTAAGCCACAATACGGAGAAAGTGATATATTTCCTTCTTCTCGATCGGAAGATAAGGAGTCCGTGCTATGAAGATCCCGACGAAATTCGCTCGCGGAGCACTACAGGTGAGGCTAGCACTGCTGCTCCATTTCCCACTGACTTTTATTAACTCTGCTGGAGATTTAGCACTCTAAAACGCAAATTCACCGCTGCAGAAGGGCAGCTAGTGGGTGTGTAGATTTGTGTGAGGTGGTGAGTCACATCACCTCCTCTGCTCCCTTCTGGGAGTTGATGCCTTCATTTGTATCCCTCTGTGTATGTGAACGTGCACGAGATGTCACTGTCTACAGTCCTACGTGCGTGTATCTTTCCTGCTCTATCCTTTTACAAAAAGACAAGCATCATAGCCTTCAAAATGCGCTGCATAGGAAAGACCCATGATTTTGCACTGGATCGTATCGGCATGGTAATGCCCAAAAAAGCCAGAAGTTTGTAAGAAGAGTGGCGTTTTTTGTTCCCTTGGAAGTGATTTGAGGCACTGGACTACAACTGTTCTCCTTAAGGGCAATGATGAGTGGCTCGGTCAAGATTTCTAGGTTATTCAGAGACGGTACTTCTAGGTTGACTGCGCAAATTTAATTGCACTTTTTCCCTACGGTGCTGTTTTAATGCATTTTGCATCGTTGCTTTAAGTTATCCTCTTTTTTTTGCCATTTTATGTTCAATGCCTCGTCAGTTGGGATGTGTCCAGTAAAAGGTGAGATAAAAACCCTCTCTTTTTATATTTCTATATTATCGAAAGGGCTTTGATTCTCTTTCCCGCTTCAACTGACATTTGATGCCTTACAAATGGTCAGGGATGGAATCAGGGACCGTATAAATCCCTCTGATTGCCGAGTACACTGTGGGCATGTCCATCACATTTGGCGATGCTCCTAATCTAGCGAGGGATTTTTTTACACAGAGGAGACTCAGTTCACTTATCACCATAGTAAATCAGCTCATATCCACCTGCGCAAATATTTAGGGTTTGGGAGGGTTTATGATCTCTTCAGACTACTGTGCTGTTGCATTGCATTGTCGTGGACCGTGTTAATAAAACATATCCCTCTGTTTAGATGTAGTAATCATAATCATGTCTGGTCTATACGATCCTGCCCTGCCTTTATTAAAGGGTAAATTAAGTCAATATTGCCTTAGTAAGTATTGTAAAGAGGATTTAGGGTAACAAACTCTTATTTTAGTAAACCTTAACAACCCTGCGGTTCTACCATTAACTGGAATCCACCACCACATTTCCATTGTCAAATTTCTAATTAAGTTCTATAATCAGCTTTGCATTCATACATTAGTAAGCGAAAAAGGAAGGAAGAATGGTAACTGTAATTTAGTGCGGGAATGGCATATTCCATTGTAGTCCATTAGGTAAGTTCTGCCGATTGGATAGGTGATTTATCCCGGGGATAATAACATCCAAGTCCCATCAAAACCCTCTTTTTAATGAAATAGCCTCCTATCAACGCCTTGCACAAAATTACTTGCGAATGTGTTTGATTCATAACACCCGATTTTATAAAAGCTGTTCACGCATACACTACTTAAAAAGTGGCCGTCCTTATAAGTACTATTTAGAAATTCGTATGCAGCCTCGTACTTAGAGTGATGGAAGAAAGTTCAACTTCACCAGTTTCTTTTTTTTACACCAAGATCCACCACGAAAACGCATCGATAGCTTGAGGATTGGTCTCAACGGCACCGTGCGTCTCTCGTTGGGTGATCTCAGTGAGGGCTCCCCACTAGCCGGTCGCCGTGGTCTGGCGGTGCAAAAATTGTGAGTTTCTAAGAGAAAAATCATAAATTTGTACACAATTCGTGCATGAAAGCCTCTAATTATTTAAAATTTGAGGCATGCAAGCTATGATTAGAAGGTTATTTGGTCGTAGGCATAGCTCGACTAACGACCAGCAATAATAGGCTTTGCATATAGTTGCCTGTAAACTTCCAAATGCATCAAGCCATTATGCTGAGTTCAGTTTTACAAATTAATAGGCTTAAGCTTTCTACTTAGCCGTTAATTGACGAAGTAGGGATGTGCGATTATTAGTTTGGCTAGCTACAGCGCTCGTTAGTAGGGCTTAGGAGACTTAAAAACGAAATTGTTTTACACTCTGCATGAAGCGCGGACACGCATCAGTTTGTCGGTGTGATGGGATTTAATTGAATTCTCAGCCAAACTTCTACCTATTTTGAAGTTTCGTTTTATATTGCTGTTGGTTGGGGTTAAATGTGGAGTGTAACTTGAGCTTGTCGGGTTCACCGAATCGGCTTTGTCTCAACTACGAATTTGCAGAAAATTTCTCGTCATATTTGTTGATAAACTCTGAAGAGGGTGTGGTAGCATAACGCCCCACCCAAACATGCTCCAACAATGGGATTTTTCCCGTGAGTCACTCATAGATGCATCGCCCCAAGGAGGAACCTCTACTCCAGTTATTGCAGAAATACAGGATACTTTTGAATTTTCCTTGATGTTCTGTCTTAAGGACGCAAGGAGGCACAGTTGTGTGAGGCTACAAGCACGGTCCGAAAGTCGTGCTACCGGACGGAAGATTTAATCTGAGAAATGGCTTAAATGCCCACGTAAACGACCACAGAATTAAATAAACTATCACAGCAGCACAGTTTGATGAGAGCGCTATAAAGCAGGCCAACTTTAGCATTTCTCACCTTTTTTATTGCAAAGAATGCACACTGAAGGGATGTATAATTGGACTTTCCGAAAGGGTTCACTTAGTATCCACTACACACAGCTAAATCATCCCAAGACTCTCTGCATCGTAACCAGACACATATAACTATTTTATGTGTTGTGTATGTGTATGTGTGAATTGTTTTACCTGCTAAAGGTCGAAAAATAAGTATGTCTGAGATTAGGCTACTTTAGCAGGGTCTAGAGCTGTGCAAGAATTATTTTTTACTCATCATTAAAACCTAGATTAAATTAGGCCAGGAAATAATTTAGAAGTGAGTCCAAACTTAGTGATTGCGCAACACGACAGAGGGCAAGACTTGATACATCATGGGCAAAACTTGCGTGAGAGTGGACCGCACACTGCGATTTAATTGGTGTGGAAGTAGGGAAGGGTGGGATATACAGCTTCAGTCTCACCTTCATCATCCTCGTCACCCTCCTATTCTCAGCGCTCATATCTAGGTCCTGCTCGGAGTTCTACAGGCAAAAGTGGAGTTCCCAACAAGCCCACCTCACTAGCTTACTTAGTTCTATTATATTCGCTCCTAAGTTATGATGAGAAATAGTTGTTCATTTTTGCCAAGGCAACAGATACAAACATCAGGATTCATTATTTGCCGAGATTTGAGATTAATCGAAGGGGATTCTCTCCTTTAGAAGTGAAATTTTAAAACTAATTTAATTGTGTGTTCCACACGCCTTATGTTCGCATATTACTCTGCAAATGCCGAACAATTTATCTTCGTGAATTATTTCGTTTTTCGCTATTATTTTGACATTTTCAGAAGCATATTTGCTCTCTCTCTCTCTCGCTAGTTCGCTCTCGTTCTTTCCACCCCTCCATAAAATACGCTCCCTTTGATGCGCCTCCCAACTTATATTCAAATACACCATCACCAAAAGCAGAAGCTCACTGTTTTGCATCGAGGAGGATGAAAATGTGTTATACTTTTCCCCTTTACCATGATGTGGTCCGCAAATTAGCATCACGTGATACTTTATTAAGATACTACTTGGAATTTAGCCGCATTTTAAGGTTAGTTTACATAAAGGAATTATACAGTATCCTTTTTGGTGTTTTGGGGAGAAAATCCTTTTTACTAATGATTAGTTAAGCCCCTCAAGTTTTTTCGCCATCCAAAATAAAAAATAAAAGTAGGTAGCTTCACAGAAACTCACAAGCATTTTATGTTGCAAACGAGTTTGCTCAAATGTTCTTTTAATGGACCAGAAAATGCGTCCTTCAAATCAGCGTGGAAATATTTGAAACTTTGATGTGGCTGTTGTTCTGAGCGTTTTAGGTAACCATGATGGAAAAGAATAGAGGGCTGAGCAAGGATCCAAATCAATCTGTTAACATTGATGCCAGCCTTGTTGAAAAGACATTCGGTTCTGCGCGGAACTTTCAGTAGCCTGCCGGAGAAGATTGGTGCTTATCCGTACTTAAAATAGTAGTTCTGGTCGTTTGTAATTCGTGGCTAAGAGGTGGCCGAACAACTTGCTTCCAGTGAGACGTGGTTCTGCTGCAAATTCCATTTTTATAAGACATTATGCCTTCAGAAATCCGGGATGGGGCTGGCTTTAGCCATTAATTATTCTATCTCACTTTAACTCCTTAACTCTCTTTGTTGGGCAGGATTTTTAATGCTAAGTGAATGCAGCAATCGTTCGGTGTCTAAAGGAATATCATCCTGGGCATAGAGAATGTAAAGTTGAGGGTGGGGGATACCCTCCTTCCACCCATCATGTTCCAGCTAAAGTGCGGTGTAAAGCTCCCCACAGGTAAACTTCTTCGGTAGCATTATGAATAAGGCATGATGACCGATGTCTTGCTTGGTGCTTTACTGGAACAGATGTGGAGCATGCCTTCGGCTTTTAAAGAAGAACGTGAATTGTGTTAAGTCGATGGATCTCAGTTGTAGGCGCTTTTAGGCTTCCACCTATCAGATATTCCAATCCACTCATTTCAGTCGACACACTATACACATACGAAGCAAGGAAGGTTTCTGAAGGTAATTTAATGTGTGTCTCAAAAGTGTAAGATTAGCAGTGAGTAAAATATGCAAGAATGCTTATTGCCTTGGTCGTCCGCGGAGCGTGAGAGCCACATTTCATAATACATCATTCAATGTGTAATGCAACTTGCATGTTATGTTGTTACAAAGCTATACGAATGAAGTGAAGGGTAGCTTACTCTATGTCAGTTATTGATATGTGTTGGTGGAATCTAGTGGCCTAACTTTCACCACAACGTTTGGAGCAGATGTAGGTATGGTCGAGTTAGTGCGTACTCACAAAAGTTATAAATCGCTTGAATTAGTAGTGGCTTGTCACCAGGTTAGGATAGCGTCTGAACCTCGAACCCAGATGCCATGCCGATTTGCCTAAAAGGTGCCTTAGGACTTAAAACTAGGTGGGCAGCAGACAAGCTAGGCCGGCATTTACGGGTTTGGTTTCACTGGTACTCTATGTAATGTTAAAAATAAGAAATGAATGATAGCGTTCACGATAAGAAATATCGTAAAGATAGGCTGACGCATGTCAGTCCAAGTTATAGAAACTTTGCAGAGAGAGAATCGCATGCCTTGGTAGATTCCAAGCATTTCAAACAATCCAACAGTGCATAAGTCCTTTTGGCGTGAGCTCTTCATGCAAAAATGGAATGTAAGTGCATTTGCAACGCATCTGTTTACCACGGGTTCGCATAAAACAAGCCCTAATTTAGACCACGGGTGTGATTGAGATTGGAGTAAATAGATGTCTACTGCGACTCCATTTCAGACGAAAACAATCAGCCAGCACCAATCTCGAAACTCGGTCGAGTACGCCTGTTAGTCCAATTAGTTCGCCTCTGGGTTACGTCCGAGGTCACCTCCGTACGAGTGGCTATGAGACTTGTAGTCCCATTGAGGAAATCACTGATCAGTACAAAAAACACGTCATTGCATCACCAACACGTAATCGGACGGACGTACCGCTGATCATGAGGAAAAATCCAAACGTGCATCAGGGTCAGCTTCTCTCCCCATCCCGCAATCAGTATCGGTTCTCACAGATCCGTCAAGCTGCAATCCGAACTCCTGCAGACCTGGTTTCTCCATCAGCGGAGAGAAAAGGCCCTGTTGGTAGTCCAAATTCACCCACCCCGATTTCTGCGGAAGACGACGTCTTGAGAAAGATTGTGAGTCCCCAAAGTCTCACACTCATACCTCGACCCACAGTTGTCCCAGAGGAGAATAAGGAAACCACACCGACAAGAGTAGATATTCGCAAACTTGAGCAAAAGGTAAATCTGCTGGACCAAAAAGCTTAATTATTTTCAAAAAATATTGTCTAAATCTGTCCTCCCAGATTCACAAATTTTGTTGATGGAGTCTTTAGTAAACTATTTGGTACAACCTGGGAGGATGAACTTTTCCCACCAAATGTCTAGCCGCCAAAATTTTGTTTTCATAAGCCGTTAGGAATTCTTGGTGCCAAATTTTCTTACAAGAACTTTTGTTAATTTGACGCTGTCATCACGTCCGACTTTAAGTTTGGAGGCAAAAATCAAGAGAAAAGGCGTAAAAATTGTAAAATAAAGGAGTTCATTCCACTAACTGGAGTGGACAAAAAATTTAAGCGGTACGGAAATGCATTCAACAGCATTGCATACCATTTAGAATTAAAAAAAAATTATGAAAATTCTCTTTTCAAAGTAAAAATTACATTAACGCTACGCCACTTGTTGTTTATCATCCACTGGCATCTGTTGGAGTGGAGGATGCAATACAAACAGCACTAGCGTTTGCAAGGGAGAAGAAAAAATACCTGATCCACTTGTCTATTTTATTATTATTAGAAAAATTGTAATGCCAATGGCAGCTCAAAGGAGGGTGCTAATGGCTCCGATGCTCGATCAGTGGAGTTCCCCGCTAGCACCGCCACCTCTCCACTCTCACCGCAACATTGGCGTGCCCGACTCAATAGTCTTCGATTCAACTTTCTTGGCTCTCCACGGTTCCATCGAAAGAAGACAACTGTTGCAACCACTCCTCCTGAAAGCCCTGTCGAGTATAGCTCCCGACTTGCATTAAAAAATTCATCGCGACGCGGATCTACGGCCACTCCTGAGGTCTCACCTATGTAAGCTCGTTTGCTTTTCTGCTAGATTGTCAAAGGAACTTTTGACCATCTCCGTCCGGATGTTTTATTATTTAAAAGTAACACCAAATGTCACTAGGGAGACGCAGTTGGCCTTTAAGCCAAGAATATTCCACCTCCACCTCATTGTATTCAACTTTAGCTATTGTATTTACCACTAAAAATCTGATGCAGCTATTAGCTATCCTAAACTGATTTTGTTTTTTGAGTCGTAAACTAATCAGATGGGAAAAGTTGCGTGTCACATATACGTGACCTTGGCGGGGAATGCATTGGAAGGAGGGATGTCTTACCCCTCTCTGCTTCTTTAATAAAAGTGGCTTGGTGAAGAACTCTACCCGCCATTGCGTTTTTTTCACTGTTCTCACTTAATCATGTCGTTCGCCACGATTTGACAGTAGCCGTTGTAAACTCGTTTGTAGAGACCTTATAAATAGGTGAAAAAGAATGTGCTTCTGATGGCTGCCATCTAGCTTGCAAAGTTAGCCAGATTAACTCAAACCAGGGAGATGCCAAGTTAATACATCCTTGCATGGCTTAAGCGAAGCTAAGATCCATCAATCCTGATATTATCTTTGAAGAATGACGTACCAAATTTCCCTTTTTCTACACCAAATTAGAGGAATTGTCAATGTAATAGCCCATGATTGCTAGAATTGACATCTTGATGCCCCTCCATCAGATTTTCACGTTTGCTGGATGATTGGAGGAATAGATGGATCCAAGTCGGGTTCGGAATGGATGAGTAGATGGATGAATGGATGGAGGGAGCTAGGCTTAATAGATTCAATGTGAATAGATCATTACTTATGATATTCTCGTTGCCCTAAATCATAAATCTCAAGCAGATCAACTCCTCTTTGGGCCAAGTTCCTAAGCAGCAAGCATCTTCCCTCCTTAAAGTAAAAACTTAAGGGCAATTTCCTGGTTATTAGAAGCACAGGAGCCAAAATGTTGTCATACATATAAATTCTTGTTTTGACATTAGTAAACGCCAATTATGTTTATATATATCCTTTCCATTGTTGTCAATCCACTGGAAGATGGCATGAGCTTTCAATCATAACCACTGCCTCCCGTTATTTTAATACCTTTAAGATCAGTAAATGTTTTGAGAGGCAATTTAGTTTCAATTGCGCTGTTACTAATACCCAATAGCGACGGAAATACCTTCTTCAAATTGGAGCAAGGGAATCAAATGAAAAACGGATTAAAGAAGCTACCGCCTTGCTCAGAATCGACATCGCTTAACAAAACTATGATTAAAGGCTACATCACTACTGGCTACAGCATGATTCGCTGAACGGACCTGTTTTTCTGGCTATCAGGGATAGAAATCTATTTCCGTCTCTCATTCATGTCCTTAGGATCGGGTCCAGGGCGTAATAATGTTTTAGACAGAATTGCCAGCCTTCAATTATGTTGTAATTATTTATGCCCGGACCATATGATCATTATTTCCTCCACCGACGGGTCGGTTTTCTTCGGGAGTGGATCAAATTTATAGTCCTAAAATGCAGAAGCTTTACGAGTAAAACGCACTTGCCAACGGCAAGCAATCTATTAACATCTTATTTAGAAGCGATCTGTTGCCAAAAAAGCTGTGAAGTGAGAAGAGCGAGATTTTATACGCACACACGTCTAATGGGAGACAGCTAAGCTCTAAATTACAGTCCACTTCATTGTGCCTCCAACTCGGCTCCTTGTGGCTAGTCAGAGTAAGCAGTGATGCAATTCTAATGGCTGGGACGGAAAAGTTGGTCAAGCCGCGTTACCGACATTATGCATCCGCTTTTAGTTTAGTTGTATTACCCACCGCGTTCTCAATTGGGGTCTCTCATGCAGCTCACACTGGGAACGTCGATGGGTTGAAGCCAGCACTAAAACCAAAGTTTTATACCGTGTAACTCAGTCCATCCCTTTTATGCATCGGAGGATTATTTGAAAAGAAAATAGTCCTCTGCATGAATTAGCTCTGATGCGTAAACAGATTAACGGGAGGTGAAAGTGAGTAGTTAAATCAAGTTACTGGGAAGAGAAATCCCAAATTTCAAGGTTGAGATTAACAGTGATAATTAATGGGTCCACTTGCCTCATAATTTGGAATCTATTGCACAACCTGAGGAAACTTACTGTTCTATATATTTTAGCCTCAGTAATAAGTCATGGTTTGATGGATTCTTGCCTCTCAGTCTTCATAATGGAAGTTCCAAGGCAAGTCATCGGAACAGTGGCAATGCGGGCGCACTTAAAGTGCCAGCCACACCGAGTACCGGTCGCCACGTCTTTCGCAGCAATGCTGGAGGTAGTCAAAAGAAGTCTGTCGCTTCACCACCACCTCCACCGATATCACCAACGAGAAATACACCACGGGCTGTGACTCAACAACAGACGCACATCAATAGACTGGCTATGTCTACAAGGAAAGTAATGGGAGCTAATAAGTCGGGCATTCCTCTGCCCATTACCGCAGTTATGCAATCAAACGTGGGCAGTGTCTACAGTGGAACAGGACGGGATTATATCTGTGGAGTGAATGCTCTTCCGCCAGAGGAGACAAATCATGTGGCAATGGTGAAAGGAAGGCCTTTCAATCGGGTGAAATCGGAGATAACACAGGCAAGTTGTAAATGATTACAAGATGCACATAGCGGTAGGAATTTTGTCTGTTTTTTCCCCATGCACTTGATCCAAAAACAAAACGAACATTCACGGCAATAATAAGTACTTTTAGTATCTTAAATGTCAAACATTTGTGTGTGATTGTGATCGGGAACCTTACAACAGCAAGTTGTGTGGTGATAGGCTATTACTCCGCCATCGGAGGTGGATTGCTGAATCACTAAAGTTTTGTGTAGATTGTTTCGTGCTTGTCTGGCCCAAGCAAGCTTCATGTTCGAACAACTTTTATCCACCGACAGGCGCTGGCTGTTGAGGAGATTGACACCAAGCACACATACACACACACACACACACACCGCTTAGTACCTCCTTTAGTACCATCACGGTAACGTCCATAACTAACACAAATTTGCCAATTATAAAACTAAATGACTCTGTGTTATTTAACTCTTTGTGTAGTGTGGTGAAGCTAAAACAGTTTATAGCAAACCACGGGATTTTGTAAATTGTTAAAGGCTACTCTACTACACTCAACCTTGTAAATCCTATCGATACAATGCTCTCTTTCTTTTTTTCCATTAAAAAGGAGGAAATTGTATCAATATATTAAGTCCACTTCTTCTTTGCTTTTAAAATGAAATAGATAACATTACATAAAAATAGTCGGATCCAGCGCTAAATGGATTTTCTTTTCCCACTGGGGAAGAAAAATTTGTTCATTTTGTTTCTCCATTATCTAGAAGGATAGAAAATATTTGCTAATATGGAAGGAATTAATACGTGTTTATAAAAAGACAGAGAAATTTCTATCTTTTCTTTTTTAAAAAAATCTCTCGCTTAATAAGGTGTGCTTGGGTCTGCGTTTGAAGGGTGACTATGGAGGCAAGTCTGGATTCCTTATTTGCAAAGGATGTTTCGAAGTACTTCTCCATTTCCTGTTTTACAGAATGCAGTTGTCAAGATCCATTTCTGACATAGATGTATTTAACGTTCATACGTCAATTTATCACTGTCAATGCTCTCCAGTATGCTCCCCTCGCTCTCCTCCCCTCTTCTCCATTATTTCGACCAATGAGGACAGAGTTGAGTTAATCGGACCCGATGCATGTGATCTGGGCCTGTCTACTTCACCTTCAAAAAGGCTTGACAATGAGGAACTTTGAAATGTCAAGCTTTTAGAGAAGCCAGTCATAGTTGATAGGATTTTAAGCAGTGTACCAGGATTGACATGTCAAAGACAGCCTTCACCTGCAGTCAGGGTGTACAATGAGAAGTAAGACACTTCGTTGATAAGACCGTTCCCTTAGAAGTGGAGAATATGGATTTCACCCATTTGCAGGCATCAATGGACAGCAGACATCATGCTGTCCATGCTGTAACTTCGTTGTCCTTGACTACTCCTCCCCCCCGTGGGTTACATCCATGTTGGATTGCTCGCTAAATGATTGACGCTTGACAAGTAACGGATTTCGTGGTTACGTGCGTATTTAGTCCAACGCTTTTTACCACTGATCGAGCCTAAACAATCCACGTACTATCCACCACTCACCACCTATCCCAAATTTCATCACCTCGACATTGTGCTCTTTTCCGGTATGCTTGTGATGAATGGGGAAAAAATAAGTTATGTAAAGTGATTCGTAATTTGATCGACAACTGCCTGCCTCATACAGCTTGGATGTGTGCAAGGAAATGTGTTTCTTATCCTAGGAAGTTAGCCCTATTCTTGCTATTACATCACACCACGAACCACAGCACGTGATCGCATACCTCGTCTCTTCTGAAGGTGGGAGGGAGAGAGAGGGGCAAGTGAAGGAGATCCTATTTCAGCCTCTACTTTGTGCTTTGTGGCTTTTTGATGGTGCTTATCAAAGGTTCAGGCGATGAGCTTCTTCTTTCGCCTTTAAGCCACCAAGTGTGGCCGAGGTGTTTAAGAAATGATGTCTAAAACAAACGTCAGAACGCTTTTCCTAGGTTTGTACTCATTTGAGAAAACAAAGAACGAATGCTTCATTGTCCACACCTTATGTCTTATTCCAAATCATGAATATTCAGGCCTTTTTGTAGTTTAAGGATGTCTTATCTCTAATCCGTTACAAGGTAACCATTTTTCTTGTCCTTCCACTTGAGTATGCGTTCAAAAAGTTCCGTAGTATGTCCTCTCCCTCATACCAATTTTGGAGGAAGAAGGCGAAGTATCTGCCATTTTACCCCTCACAAATATCATTAATTTAAGTGTAGATTCTTCTGACCAAGTGAATGAAGGAAGTTCCTCGTTTAATGCTACTTCTAATTTTACCTACCCACCGGAAAAGTGGGAGTACGCATGAATGAAGAAGCTCTCCATCCTTGATGATGTACATCTACCAGATAAAATGCCACTTCCTTGGATTGTTGGATGAATTTTATTACCGTTCCTCTACTTTAAAGTAGAAAAATAGGTTTTCGCAGCGGCATTGTAGCCCATTACCTTTTCCCAAATGGACACATGACTGCTGCTAATTCTATGTTGGCAAGACGTTTTGGCTGTGATTTCAATTACGCCTTAAGGGTGGAGGATGGGAATGAGGCAGGGTCCAATGCTGCGGCAGTACTTCCCTCTCTCTCTCCCCTACTTCATCTAAAGAGATGTCTAAGTTCTTCCCACAGGTCAGGTTGCCGCTGGCAGAAGGGGTGAGGCATGTGGCTATGTGTCTTGTAGAAAAATGAATAGAATCTACCCCATTATTAGTTCACCAAGTCTATTCCTTTCTATTCTCCTTCGCACACTCGTTGACATAACTTGCTGTCTGCTATTCATCACACGCACACCGCGAACGAGCATAGTGATGTGGTGGTGAAATGGTGGATGCAACAGAAGTGTGGGATGGGTGGTGAGTGGACCGCTTAGTAAGCCTCAATGGTATCATCGTTAAAATGGAGGCGTCGGTTCTTGTCATGAGTCACTCAGTCAGTCATTGAGGAAGCAACCAAAGAACTTACAGCCTGGACAGTAGATTGTCTGGTGTCTGCTGATGTCTCCTCCTCCACCACCATGTGGACGCCCTTTGTTAACGTGGGTGTCATCGAAGTGTCACATGGCGGTTCGCTCACTCTGACCACAAGACGGTCTTCCTCCCTTCCATCCATCGCGCCGTCACCTCTACAAAAAAATTTAGCCATCTTTTATCTCTATCCATACACTTGTTTGTTGACCAAGAAGAAGGCTCTGCCTGGACTTTTAAAGTTCATCAAATGTGAAGCCAACTCGTTTCTGCCTATAACACGGAATTTTACAATCAGTTGGCCTTTGATAAGACATTCCTTTGAGTACATCCCGACCTTTCTTTTCTTGATTGCACTCTTTTTGTGAGGGAATAAGAGTACTTTTTATGAAGTCAAATCTCAAAGTCCACTTTAAACAAATTTATAACATCGGAAGAAATATTTTTCCCCATTTCTGTTTTGAATTTTACTTACTGAAGCGGTGAGAAGACAGTTAGCGCAAAAGAATGATTTATCAGTGCCGCACAAAAGTACTGGAAGGACCTAAGCAGTGAACAAAAGGTCACGCGCCATCCCAAAGGCCCACCTAGAGAATAGCCTAGTCGAAACCTCAGAGGGTAACCATCCCCCACACAATTGGATAACTGAATTACATTAGACTTTTTTCTCCCCATTCTTCACAAGGGCATAATATCAGGCGCCTTATTAAAGTATTCAGTAGTATAGAGGGCAGATGAAGACCGCGAAGAATTCAATCTGTTGATTTAGTCGGTTTAGTCTACCACTTTGCAATTCGCTTTGCCCAAATCAGACCTTACACTTCTACCTGTTCAAAATTCAAATTGATTGGATTTCATCACTTCCTTCCGGGCAGAAAAAAATAATATCACAGTTTTATTTCCCTATCGTCTACCTACCGAGCCAAAGATAGAAAAGCAAATTCACAATCGTTATTACGCCATAAATAGGAGTTTTCATGTTGCTTACGGAGTAGAGAGAAGAGTGAGAATGCGTCTATCTGATGGTTCGAGTCATGCATTCTCCCAAGGGAGTGAATGTGAACGGGTACGGCCATTATGAATACCCTTTGAAGTTCATTTCTGCCCTACTGAAGAATGTAAGTTTGGGCACATGGTTCGATATCTGTTAAAGAGAAAAATAATGCAACTGCAATTCTATTTTTGCCCTCTTTCTAGTTAAATTTAGCAGTTGACGTGACCTTTTCTTCATAAATAGGAAGTTAGTTATTTGTCGTTGTCATCGTTGTCAAAAATAGCCTTTCTAGAATTCTATCCACTGCCTGACAGCTGGCTCTGTTTCAGTGTGGGGACACAAACTGAGCACTAGCGTCCTGTGGAATGGAAACGTTTGAAGTTTTGGCGGTCAGTGAAGGGCCTCTCCATGCAGTGGCAAGCACCTGACACCCATCACACCGCAGCCTATCAAGCCAGATGATTTGACCATGATAGTCACGACCCGCGACACATGTGACACCCTGACCTTCCCTCCACCCCTCCACGACAGCCCTCCTTAGGGTTATACATTGAGGCTCTTAAAAGTTAATGCTCTCGTCCTCACTGTGAGATTCAAATGTCATAAAATATTTCTTCTTTAAAAATTTGCTATTTTAATTTAAAACCCTAGGAGATAAAAAGCTTCCTGTCACTTGTCAATTTGACATTTGTCGTTGGGCATTTCCTAGCTTAAGTTTACTTGTAAAATGAAACAATACACTTCCTTGGCAAAAGTATGTTGAGATAAAATTTGCAAAATTTTGGCTTTTAAAGTCAAGCATTACAATACAGTGGCTTGCAGTCATGTCAGAAGGAAAAAAAGCAAAAGAAGATTGCAAATTTTCGTAATTTGCTTTAGGTCCTGCTCTCAACTCCAGGCGTAGTGCACACCATCCTCTCGCCAACTAGTTTCCGGGCTGAATACCATAGAGCTGGCAGTGGATCCAGTCTCCTGGCTCGACCTGTGAAAATGCAGATCGACATTGTCCGCGCCTCCACTGGCCAAGCAGCTGTTAACAACGGCGGCGCACCTGACGGTGCCAGTGACCGTGAACTCTACGCTGTCAGCTTTCAACTCCTCTCTGGTATGATGTCTTGAAGCTCCATAAATTCATGATGCCATCGGCATTTATTTGAATACTTGGAAGGATTGTTATAATAGCGATGAGAGTTGTACGAACGGGATTCCATATTACCCACTTGGTGACGTTGTCTATCTTAACTGTGCCACTTCCAACGTTTGAGAAACTCTGAAGCGAAAACCTCTCATTCCACAGGAAAAATTGCCCCAAACCAAGGATACTGGATCTACTTTTGCGGATTTGATGATCTTCAGACGGTGTCTAACGCAAGTCATCAGCATAGAAATGATTTTTTTATAGTGGCAGCCTATTTGCGATCGCCACCAAAGTTGCACACCCAGTCATCCCTAATCACCTCATACCGACAGAACAACTGACATTAATGGAACCCCAATGCCGCCTAGGCAGTGATCAAAGTATGCAGCGACAGAAGAACCAGTTTAGGCGAACACAAAATGTTGGAAAATATGCCTGTGACACAATATTTTGCTAGGTGCATCTACTTAGCGAAGTGATGCCACTTGTCCAGACATACTCGGCTTTCCTTTCCTTTCCACACTCGAGTCTAATATTTGGATGATGCGTGAATATGGGCGCCTTTCCCTTCCTTACCCGCGATCTGAGTTAAATTTCAGTTTCCAAAACGAAGTTAAGTACCTTATTTCTAAGGAGGTTCTCGATCGAAGGAACTTACGGCTGCCTCCCCATAGCCAGTCGTATGCTTGTAAGTGATAGCTTCCAGGCCAGAGCGATCCGTGATAGTAATCACCTACGGATTCAAAAGTACACCTTTTCCTCTATATCTGAGATTTCCTGAACCCAATGATCTCTGCACTAAATTGGATCCGATAAAATACAAATCTGATCTATCTCTTTTGAAGGTCCTACAAGGCGGTTCAAACGATTGTGTGAACAACTTCAAGCTCCACTGTTGGCCGGATCAGAAGGTCATAAATCCACTTCCCCTCTTCGACCATCTCCTGTGCTGGCAGTGAAACAACGATCCTTAGATAGCGCCGCTAGTGGCAACTCAAAGGCTGTCCCACCCACACTACCACCTCCAAGCACAACTGAGGACAGCAGTCAGTGGTCTTTCATCGATTCTGATGCTACAGCTGACGGTGGAGCTAGCAGTATTAGCACCTTGTGTTCACAATTTGAAGCCACTTTGGCGGTGAATGACTGCCAATTGGACTCCATGCTGCCTGCTGACAGTGACGCGTCCAAGCCGACCACTGCCGAAAACAGCTGACACCATCCACAATCCAAGTAGGTGTGTGGTATTAGGAAATAATCATGTTGTCCACTCCTACTGAATTATACGGTTGATAAGAACTGAAAAATCTGATTATAAAATGAGGCAACTCAAATGCTACGTGCGGCAATGAGTCTGTCACGCGAGACTGCTCTAGGCAGCAATGCGGATTGGCTGCTTGAGAGGAGAAGCAAGGCCAGTCTGCCTTGGTATTGTCCACTTTTTTTCTCAGACCGTTGAGTATAAGGCGTTTCCAGAGATATGTATCAGATATTGTGAACCAGAAGGCAGATGATAGTAAGGTCTTATCAAACTTCTCACTGACAAGTAGTGCAGTGTACATTTTGCAATTCATTTGTTTACCCTTCAGAGGTAGAGCTGTCAAGAGGTGACAGGTATCTAATCTGTTTTAGCTTACAATTAATTTTTCCAGATGGATAAATTACGCACCTAAATGAGTTTGCGCAAACGTATATGAAACCTTGGTTCAGCAAGACATTCCTCCCCATGGAGGTTAAGGGGAAACAGAGCTTCAGATGCCATTGCTTAACCTCCTCTGCCTCCTTTGATGGCCTAATGCCAAGAAAAGGTCGCAATTATTACTTGTAGGGAAATACGGAGGCTAAAGATAGGGGTGAGGATGAGAGTGAGGCAGTGTCCCTCCCTTATTCCTTTCCTTCCGTCCTTTTTCCCACCCCACTTGAATACGTAGGATTTACATGCTCTGGGGGTGCATTATGGAATAGTCAGGGTGAAACTGACTTCTGACAGATTCACTAACGAGGTAGAAATGCTTTTTTTTCGTCCATCTCTTCACCTTTGGACTCGAGCTTGGATTCGTGAGGCGGACAATTTCACATCTCCTTCATTAGGTATGTATGAGGGATCACAGTAGATAGCCCCAAGGGACTCCAGGCGCTTTACAACCACCTCTAAGCTGCAAATAAGCGGTGAAGGTCTTTTTTGTTACCCAATACAAGTAGACGCCAAAGGTTTGACCGAACACACCTAAAACACTCAGGCCCCTGTGTCCAAGCTAGATCCCAAGCACCTTTTCCCTCACTCCTTCTTTCAAATGGCACCAGCTATCTCGCAATCCTTCTTTTCATATTAATCATTTTAACCTGCAAATTCACCTTTTTACAAAATATTTTTGGTGTCTTCTCATTAATCATTCACAGGAACATCGGATGTGAGATAGATTAAGTTGACAAATTGAAAGGAAAAGGAGAAAAATTGTGTGTGGTGTAGAACTGGGATTTTCTTTTTCAAGATATGCACAACGTTTTCATTCATGACTGTGCCATGCTACTAACGAAACTGTATTACTGAATGCCTCTTTCTCCCCCTTTCTTCGAGGTCTTGTAGTGGATGTTGTCTGTACCCCCGCTCTGTGGCGCGAGCCATAGGCCGTGCTGCTAGTTCTCTCACCCCCTCCACCCCCACCCTCTCCCCTCCTGACCCTTCCATAAGTGAGTAAGTAGTATGCTCTTCTGCGCTATTTCCGTCTGTTGCGACTTCAGCGAAAATTTGAGGCACCAAATTCCTCACCTGGTCTTAAGCGCCTATTTTTAGAGACCCTGCGGTTATCCAAGGTTATGATATTCTCAACTTCGAAGGACAAACATCTTCAATCTCTATGATAAACAAATCAAATGAGGTTCTGTATGGCTACTTTATAAGTAATTACATGTGAAGCATCAAAAGTCATTGTCTAGTCGTCACTTGGCGTCAAAACCACTTTGGATTAGTTTAAAACGACACCTTTGACATTTTGAAAGCGTAAAAAAGAAATTAGCACCCCAGATCCCACAAATTACAAGGTTTCTTTGCAATTTGCGGAAGAAAAGAGCATTATTTGCATTCTCACAAATAATTTGCCCCAAAACTTGGCATTAAAAACTTGTCAAGCCGTCAGAGCAGAGGACCGCTAGAAGCCCACCTTGACATATTCATCTTTAAGGCAACCGATAATAAATTATTAGGCAGCTCTCCTCTTAAAGTCGGTAAAAAATTGGTCCTCATCCTGGATATATCCATGACAAGGACTTGCCTTTGTCAATTGTGAATTTCGGACAATTAGTGCAATTTCTGTGTGCCCTGTGCATGATTCACCGTGAGACCATTTTGGTCTGTGAAGTGCTGTTAAATTTCCGTTGGCGTTAAGGCCTAGAAGCAGGGACACTAACATAAAATTGGTGAATTATTTCCTAATTTAATGCTTTCCGCCTAAAGAGATGAATTTTTTACTTCCGCAAGCACAAAAGAAGGATTAAATTCACTCCGACCCTCCGTCGTCTAGTTTTACCACTTATGTAACTACTTCTATGTCAATAAAAGGGTGTTTTATTTCTCTGATTGGTTTAAATGTTTAAGATGCAACTTGAGTTCTTAGTAAATTTACATTTATTGAAGCGTTTGTTCCGATTTTCGCCTAGAAATCTCCCGCACCGTATCTGTCCCGCATTTAGCCTGCTTGAGCATTTGGGCTGTCTTGTGCGCGCCTGGCGAATTGAGCGGCCCCGCCGATGTCAGCATCATTTCCCCTCCCCCCAAAACTCCTGCAAGCTCTGGTTTGTCACCGCAATTTGGGTGACTGACTACTTCGATGGCTGTGCTTCACTTATACACACACACACACACACACGCACTCACGTCCACAATGCTCCCTGCATTCTTTAAGGAGCAAACGAACTAATCACAGTATCCTGCGCCCTCTCCATTCGTGTCCCGGTTAACGTTTTTGCTTTCGCCTCTGGTAAAGTCTCGTCGATTCTGTGGATTCGTGCACACACACACATTCACTATCTGTCAATAACCACCCCTTCTGCACCTTTTGCTTGTTCCCTTTCTCGCCCTCCTCTTCTCCCCTCAACCGTACTTTAGCGTGAGAATAAAGTATGTGGAGTACTAATGAGCCTTGTCTTTCACTCCGCCGACATTTTTGTTTTTTTAATTAAAGTAAATTGCGGCAGTTTTACAAATTTAAGGGTGGTATGCCTTCCTTATGTTGACTGCCCTTGGTGGTCCACTGCATGGGCCCGTCGCCCTCAAAACAATTTGAAAATATGCAAACATCCACAAATATTTTTAACTCTTTGAACTGGGAAATCAATTGTGCAATAAGTATGCTACGCGATTCCCTCCTTTTTGAAAAGTGGGATAATCCAACCCGCTAAGTAGACAAGCTGAGCACCCAATACGTGGAAAATTACTAAAAAAAGCAAATGCACAAATAGTTCTTCACTTTGGTCAATTTAGAATGTGATTTTTTAAATACATTTGTGGTCTGTTGATTGTGTTTACATTTAGGTGACTCAGACTTTAAATTTTTCTTCCCAAAACCTCGTCACTTCTTTTCTTGGCAGAGTGGTTTACTGTGGCTGGAGTAGATACTACTTAAATGGTTTCGGCAACCATGCACTTTTTGGAATTAAAGTTTGCCATTACTGCATGAGTTGAGTGGATATATTTTGTGACATTTAGCTTTTCCACTTTTTACAGGCAAATCGCAACTGACTATGGGCTACCGACATGATGCATATAGTAATTAGACAATAAAGTGTCGGGGAGTAGTAATGCATGCTTATCACAGACTTTGTGGGGGATAGATGCCTGCTATTTTCCACCGCACTAATGATTGAGCCCTTTATTTTCAAAAAAATGGGAGGATGTCTGACATGAATACCGAATGACTGTTGACAACTAAAAATTATTGGATCTTAGCCTGGATAATATTTAAACCGATTCTTATTTGTTGTGACGTCCATTTACCATTTGGCCTTGACATACCAGTGTGGTTTGGCAAGGCATGGGGAAAGACTTGGAGGACCACGTATGTAAGTGGTGATAGCGCTTTCACCGTCCGTTTGAAGGGTCTATTCAAACCTTTTGCACCTCTTTATGTATACCAGCCATTGTAGTGATCTGTGAAGGGCATTAGTTTAAATAAAATTTTAATTACATAAGATCTTTACTCCCCATGGGAAACACTTTTGCTCGGCGGTATTGCCCTCCGGTCATGTGCAAAGCTTATCGACCCTTCCATGCCCTAGGAATAAATTCTCTTGCTGACTGGTGTGGTTTATCACGATGCTGATGGGACAGCAGATGCCACAGTCATTGCAAGCACTACAGGCATTGCATTGGTTATTTGTGCTTACACTGAAGAAGAATCCAAAATAAGTAAACCATCGTGAATCTGGCGATAATTGCTGCTATCTGTGTAAATGATGATGGGCTGTGTTGTGTATGCTCCGAAGACTGCATCAGCATGGTTTTAATGTGCCCAATTAACGCTGATTGCGCAAAGAATAAGTCTAAAAGTCAATAATGTTGTTGTGAATTCCTAAATAGAATGGGTGCTTTAAATGCTGGTTTAATTCAGAAATGCTGTCTTCCAGTTCTCACAAAAACCTGGGGACTTAAAAAGTACAATTCATCATTATTTAATACATCGTCAAAGCTGGCAGGAGACGCAATATGCATAAATACCATTCAGATTGTGCTAAAGCACGGAAATATTATAGATTCCTAAAATTTAATGGCACGCTAAGTAAACTAAATGGATGGCTCGGATTTTACGAGCTATAACAAATGCATCGGCGCATAAAACCAGACAGCCTTGTAATTTGGGCTCAAATTTTTAAGCCGTACACAGTAAAGGGGTTTTTTCATGTGTTCGAAAATGCCAATTCCTAAAATGTTAGTTGCAGTTGTCGTTAGCATAATGAGTGGCCAAACCCAATTAAAAGCTAAAAATCTATTCCAAAAAGCATAACGGCTTCTTTTTGGGTTCCTGTGGGCTACTTATCGCTAAGCTTACACTACTCGCTGAAACAGCCCTCTTTGAGTCAAAAGACAAAACTTTACAAATTTAGTTTATGATAGTAATGTGCGCAAATTGTAGTCTGCATATGGAGTTTGTACAATTTAAACTACTTGCAATAACCTTGGGAGCGACTTCTGGCTAATAGCGCCATTATTGAATTGTGCCTATCAAGTTGCGAATGATGAGGGACACAGTCAACTTTTTCACCGATGAGATTGATGGGAATAAGTGTACCGTTTTTTGTTTTGCTATCTTATATGACTATCAAGCAATGTAAATGACCTGTTTGTGCACCAATTATTGATTCCCAAATTAGTAACCTTGGGCCGTTGCTTAGTTCTGTACGAATTCATATTTACAATTTATTTCAGTAAGACCTTACTCCCTTGGTAATATTTTAGGTTGTCTTCTTTCTGTGGCTAAAATGATGCCTGTATTAGGTCGATGTATACAAAAGCATGGATAGCTGTGCACATAAAATGCTCCTAATTTCCGAAAAGTGACTAAGTTTATTGTGTAACAATACGTCGTTTTCGCAATGATGACAATGTTTTTAAGCAGTTACAATTATAACAAAAGAATGCAATTTTATTCCACATTCAGTTTCTATGCACCTGCCAAAATTTAAAATTGTGCTCAGACAAGGTTTGTTAGACCAATTGGCTGTAGTGCATAATAGTTAGTTGTTTAAAGGCTTAGGGCTCACGTTAAGGTACTCTCGTTAATTTTTCTGTCTCTGTTTAAGAAACTACCAGTTTTATGCCTTAGTAGTCGGAGCAATTCAGCATTCTGTACACTTTCGTTATTCTCATACCCCATTGGAACAAAGTAAAGAAAAATTAAATACACTTTAAACATCTGAATAAAGTACCTTTACTTTTTAAACATGTTTTCTTTTGCAGTATCAAGGGAACAGTACTCTAGAATTAAAAGTGTATTTAATGATCATAAAGATGAAGGAAATGTACTGACTTTTCAAAATATCATTGATCTTCTTGGTCATTATGCTCCAGAAGCCGTGGTAAAGGTACGTCAATTAGGATAATCTTCTGATTACCACTAAAGCGGTTATTTTCCAGTCATAAACAAATTACTTCTAACGTAACGCTGGATATTTTCCTCCGACTTCTGCGTTTCCTCGTAAATGGCACAAGACAAGACAAACTACGAGGTAATGTTCTCCTCCATACTTTTTGTATTCTTTGGAGATTAGCTCTTTGCTACTATTACACGTGTGGTCAACCGTGTGTGAGCATGGATGCACTTCAAGGTATCATTGAACAAGAGGAGTGTTCAATGGACAAATTAGGTTCACTGAGCAAGAGGGTGAGTTTACTTTACATATTTTACCATTTTTAATTTGCATATTTAGGAAGAACTTTCTTACGATGAGTTAAATAAATGTTTTTTACAAAGTCAAGAGACCACAAACGTGTCGAAGTGGCTGTTAGATTCGAGGCTTACTCTTGCGTCAAGCGCACTAAATCTACCCTCAAAATTAAGTATCATGTCTACCTCTACTGGCAGTAAGTCGATTTGCGTAAATTCGACTTAGCAGTTGATGAGGAGACTCTTTGTGCAGAATATTTGGAATTCAAGCGCATCGCAGTGTGTGACGATTACTTGATCAACCAATCGTCTTTTTGCGATAGTCTTACTGATATCTTTCCAGGTCCTTTTATAACAGGTAAAAAGCTTTTATCTTCACCATTAACTTAATTCACGTGATTATAGGCCTCTTTAAGTTCTTTGATGTCAACAATGATGGGTACATTGATGTAATGGAATTTTTCAATGGACTCGCCTTTCTACCTCATGCGAAAAGAGCAGATTCCGCCAGACGTATGTGTATGCTTTTGATGCTCTTTGAATTCAATTAAGCTGCTCGTTAAGCGAATTTTATTCTTAGCGACTAATTGTATAATTGAAACAAGGCTTTGATTGACATTTATGAAAAAGAAGCGTTGACGATATTGTCATAGGACCCACGAAGGCCCTTATACGTCAAGCCCAAGCACCGCAAGTTGATTTGCTAACCGAGGCATTTACTTACTTTTTCTAAAGGCGTTTTTCAGATGTTTTCCTCACAAACTCAGGCTGGGGTGATTTTTAATTCCATCGACTTTGATGATACCCTCCAACGCTTTGTTCCACCATGCGTACGTTCATTCTCTAACCGCCTATCACCTTCATCTGCTTATCATTCTAAATACTCTCATATCTATTTCACTTTATGAGCTCTCTTTGCCGGTTGTGTTCACAGTAATTCAGTCACTTTTTATTGAAGTGGCTACAAGGAAATGACATTTTACCGCTACTAATGTCCATTACCTTCTTACAGGTTCTGAGGGAACCCTCTTGCAGATTCTCCCACATTGTGAGTTACTAAACATAAATACTTAGCTTTTTTGCTAAGAAACCCTGTTATGACGCTTTTACTGGATTAAATCTTATGTGATAACATTTCCGATGACTGGAAATCACCTTACTACTAACCGTGGAAAAATCAGTAGCATATTTTGGTCTGCATGTGTAGGCGAAGTGCAGATCGCTTTCGGATTTCACCAGCTGGGCTACAAACAATCCAGTGTTTCTGCATTTCATCGAATTTTTAAAAGCGGTAGGTCTCATACTCCCATTTCCTCCTTCCTCTTGTTAAGTTTGTTTAATTTTTTGGCAATCACAGAAGGCAAATTCCGAAATTTTTTTTCTTAGCTAATGCATATCGTTTTTGGATTGCCTCTCCCTCCTTCGGAATTGGAGACAAGTAAGGTCATCATGTAAGTTGTTCAATTTCTCCCTCATACTCCCTTTCATTACTTTTTGAGCATGTTTTCACCCCCAAAAATGCGGCAAGCCTTGATGTGCTTGGGTTTCTTTCCAGGCTATGGTTGCACTACATGATTGTACAACCGTTCAAACAAGGAAGTCAGTGGTTCATTGTCTCCTCACAGCATTGGCCATCCTTAGTCAAGCAAGGATCAATATTGGTAGGACTTTATTTAACCTATCTATGCGACTTCAACTGAATGTAAAGGAAGTGCTTTCGAAATCAGTCAAACTGGTAGACGCTTTACCGGAATAAAGCAGTCTCTTAGAACTTTACTATTCACCAATTCGTGCGTAGGGACTTAAGACCACGTTCAATAACAAATTCAGTAAGGACAACTTGTGCGTTTCAAGGTGTCAGTGTTATGTTGACTTTTCCTAGGGTCTGAAACTATCCCATCATTACGAGAAGTACGATTCCTATCATCCCATTTCACTGTACAAGGAGCTGTTTACTGCTACCTCTATCCCTACCAGGCGAGTGTCACTGAGACAGATCTCGCCACAGAACAAATCGCGAAGCCTTAGCTATGCAGGGGGGCTCAATACTAGGATGTTGGAGAAACCGGTGCGATACCAAAGACCCTTGCGACGGTTGTTCAAACGCAGATCCCTTCACCGCGAGATGAAAGCCGAAAAGGTTGCAGGCAGAGATATGACCCAACACTCTCACCAACGTCGATACAGCAAAAGTAGTAATCATTTAGTGAATTTGCCCTCGGGAGGTGAAGTCGCTCCCTACAGCGGTGGCACAAAGTCGCGGGAGGAAATGTGGATGGTTGGTTTTTTTTTTCCTTTTACTATCCAAATCACCATCCCATTGTCGAAGAAGCCACCGCAATCGCTCATAATCTCGCCTTTTGATTGGCTCTTCTCAATCCCTTGCCTATTTCAATTTCAGACTCCATTAAGGTAATCCACGCTTAGAATAGGAGAATCAAGAAAAAAAAAATTCCATCTTTTGTCTTTTGACTATGTTAGCGAATTTCCTGCCTACAATTGTAGCAAGTCGATGGTAGTTTCTAAGCAACGCTCCATCTTTCCCATGAAGATAAGATAACGTGATGCTATAAACATTTTCTTTGAGTATAACTGGACGTACCAAACATTTGAGTGTGTAAGCCATCTAATAAGCCCATCTCATCTATTTCTTTCAATCAAATGTCAAGATATCCGAAGAGCCTGTGCTGCTGGAGGAAATAGCCAAAAGCCCATTCATAGCAGTAGATAGACGACTTGCAGAACGATTGCAATGTTGGAGTGGCTTAAACTCCAACAGCATCGGTATCACTGGCAATGGTCAATTGATGCCCAGCTACCTGATTCTCAACACACCAGTATATGACGATTCAAAAGACGAAGTAATGGAATTGTATGCTCTCGAAATTGGTGTTTACTGGATTGTGGGAGGCAAACCCAAAGTTTCACCTACCAAAAGGGTTATCACCGACACTGGGGTGCCGAAAAATCCGCAGCTCTTTGTGTCTCCATTCTCACCAGCTTATGGTGGCGCCAATGAAATGCCAACAACAAGTAAGATAAATTGTCAGCTTGTCAATTTGGTTTAAAGCTGATTTATAATCTGGGAACATAGTTTAAGTTGACGTATCATTTGGCCTCCATACCATCTCACGATTAAATTCTTAAACTTTCATGCGATGCATTTTTAGGTGGGAAAAAGTGGCCCGCAAAGAAACGCTTAGTAAGTACAACTGAGGAACCTGGTGCCAATCCAAGTAAGTAACCTTCTCCATCTTCTATTCTTCGATTCCACTGCAATTTTTCAATTGTTATTGAATTGAAACTTAAGAAATTTGACAAATCTCAAGGTGTAAAATGCATTTTTTCCCTCCTACAGCATGGAGAGAGGGTAGGCGCTCAGGAGCCCTTAACTCCAATACCTATACGCGTAGCATATCTGTGCCTGGAAAGAATTGGTCCACTTCCAACCTCGAGTGTATCTATGTTCTCCCTGAAAAGCTTTCAGGGCAATCATTGCGTTTTGCCTTTTCACGATGTCACACCATTTTGGAGGTGTGTGAAATAGTTAGCAAGGCGTTCTCCGATTACCGCAACCACGACCTCACACCCGACACTTATCGTATGTGGTTTATCAAAAACGCTGAAAGCGCTGATGCATCTCGTCAAAAGCCAAAATTGAACCAGACCACAAAACCTGCATCCAGTAGCTCTGACACAAACACCAGTGATGATGGAAAGGATAATGATAACAATCTACTGGCCAAACGAATATGCTTGGCTCCAGTCGACTTCAAAGCGATTGGAGATCAACAGCTTGGTAGTTTTTTGGCTGATCAGGATCCATCGGCTCTGCATAGCAGGGAGCTCTTTGATCCCTATGAAAAATGCTCAAACAAGTTTGAATTTGTTATTGAATGTAAGTTGTAGACTTTTTCTCGTACTATGGGTGGTTTATGTATAGGCCTACAACAAGCCAACTCCTGGCCACTGGGACAGCGTCCAAGTGAAGGTGAGGCTCAGTATATTTCTTACTATTAGCTGGTCCATTTGTCGGTCTCAAAAACATGGGTAACACGTGCTACTTCAATTCGGTAATCCAGTGTCTGCGAATGACACCACTTCTTGAGGACCGGATCCGATCGTGTGCCACATCACAAACTAAGTAACAGTGAAAATAATTTTATTTACCTACTTTCTTGCTATAGACTAGCTAATGAATACATAAAACTTCTCGACCAAATGATGCAAGAAAGATCAGCGAATCCTCGGATTTTATGGGTAAGTTGATTTGAGTCGAGAGGGAGGAGGAGTAGGAAGGAGGGGAACTGTCACTTGTCATCTAATGTGTGTGTGTGTGTGTGTCTGTTTTCTTTCAGCATGCATTTGTTCAAAAAGCGCCAACTTTTAAATCATTTGTACAACAGGATGCCCATGAATTTCTCATTATATTTCTTGACTCACTTAATGAGGAATTGAAGCAAAAGCAGGCCTCATCTAAAGCCGGCACCCTTAAACCTCGTGATAGTCGAAAAAAAAGCATCATCACCAATAACTCCTGTGCTGCAGCTCAGGTAGGCTTACTTGTATTCCATACAACTGTTACAAATAGACATGGAGGGCATTTTGTGCAGAAAATGACTCTCCTATTACCAGCATATTCTATGGGCTTTGTGAATCACGATGTCAATTCGAGGAGTGCTCCCACAAGACGTCATCATTTGATTTCTTTGCAAGTCTCACTTTACCCCTCCCAGTGGATGAAGTTAATTCCATCACTCTCACTGGTATGCTGTCTTTTAGAAGGAAAGTTTTAACTACCAAGCCTGCCCCATTTTTAAGTGCGCTTTCTTTGTATGTACAGTTGTCCCTTCCCACGTAGCAGTACCGGAGAAATGTCGACTTGAAAGCAACCATTCCATTACTCTGGACTTCCTTCGTCAGCAGGTCTCGCGAAGATACAAGTGCTCGCCATCTCAAGTCTTCTTAGGACAGTATTATAATGGAATATTGACGGTAAGTAAATAGCAACAACACAGTCGAGTTTTACTTAATCCAGAGAGATCAGGAAGTTTCTACTGCCTCATGACAATTTCTAGCAGTGACTAACCCTCGTTCAAGATGAGGAGCACTGACTATCAACCTCAATCAATTTATCTAATGATTAATTCCCTTTTTGTTTAATCCAGCCTCTTCCATATTCCTCTACGGAGTCTGTGAGTTACTTATTACCAATTTATGCGTTTTGATTTACTTTAGATTTTAAAATAACTAACTGATCTTTCCGTTTTTTGACAAAAATAGGAGAAAGTTAACAGTAAATTTAATTACTGGGCATTTATTCTTCCTTCACGCTGCTCAGGTAGGGCTTTTGACCAACTCAATGAGGTGCATCCTCGATCTTAACACTCTTGATTAACCTTCTTGTAAGATTCCCTTGTTTTTTACCAGGGTCTTCACCAGACAGAGAGGTGCTTGCTATTGTACAAAATCGAATACTGGTAGGTGCTTCCCGCACGTCATGTTCTCCATTTTAAGGTTCCTCTCCAATCCCCTCTGCTAGAAGAGGCCGCTGATCAACGTGAGCTACATGGGTCCCCAATTGTACTTCGACTATCTTCCAATACCACAAATGAGAAACTTTACGATACTGTCCAAAAGTCCATAAGTCGGTACCATAAATCCAGTGACATTAATAGACGTTGCTACAAGACTTCAAATAAAATGGGTTCTACTGCAAAGATAAGGCAAGTTTTACCTACCTAATGGTTATGACACGTACCCAGCTAGAGTGCATGCAATTTGGAGAAAATTAACTCCAAATGGAATGAGACCATTAAAGCCTAGTCATTGCCACGCATTCATTACGGTACCAATGCTCGACTGCTACCCTTTCACAAAGAGTTCTCTACAAAGCGCACAGCTTAGCTGGTAAAGGGTGTGTGCCTGTGAGCGCCCCTATCTATGTCATTCAATTCCGGGGGTATTTAACCTTGAAATTTATGCATATTACGTCATCGATTGTCACAAGTGCCGCCTTTCACCAGTAACACCTGCGATTGTGAATAAAAGTTAGTTTTTCCCTAAGGCCCATCAAATCATGCCAACTTCTGCCTTTAACAAGTAAATGATGAGTGGATTTTGCCACTGTCAGATGAATAGGTGGCTGCTATACTTGCCTTATCTCCTAGACGGGTAAAAAATTGTTTCATTTTTTTCCTTTCTCTAAGGTTAAGGTACGCTACCCCAACAACGTCATCGCTTGCAATAGCAGATAAAATACAGCCCACTGATATTATTTTAGTAACCAGTTATATTCTTGTAAAATCACAATTTTTTCCTCTGTATTTTACAGCGAATTATCTGATGGAGAATATTTTTTCGTACTCAAACAGGTGGAAAAACACTTTTGGAGGTGTTCAAAGTGTCGTTGGCCAAAGTGGGTCACGATTTTTTGCGAGCTATTTTTAACTCAAGATGTTTATTCTTGCTGACTCGATTGTCGTCTGCTCCGTTCTGATGCTGACAGTTGATTTTGCCATCTTCTTTCATGCTAATTATTGTTTAGGTTGACTTCTTATTGGCATAGCCTGATAGAGTTGTGCCTAGACTAGTGGATTTAATTGACATTTTCTCCATTTTGTAAACAGAATGTGTCGTGGCTGCCCTATTCCATGCACCTCAGAGAAAGTGGATTTACGACCGTCCGGAAATGGCTGCATTTACATTGCCGCTGATTGGAGTCTAGACGAATATATCAATGAATATCAACCGACTCAAGCAGTGGTAGGTGTTGCAATGTCAAGTAATCGCTCTATCGCCTAGGAGGTGATGGTGGCTGACAAAATTGGGAGCTCAGATTCGAACGCAGCTAATGCAATTCGGCTGTCGAGTCTTCTTCAAAAATTCTTTGAGGAAGAGCATGTTAGCAGAACTGACGGTATTTTTTGCAATCATTGTCAAGGAAAGAAATCCTTCACCATGTCCACCATACTCTGTGAAATGCCTGAAGTACTCGTAAGCAACCCCTTACTGCGGCGCATGGCCTCATTTCGGCATTTTTTTGAAATTCCTAAAATTGTTTTGCTTAGTGAAGTCAAATAAATAAGTTTGATGGAAAAACATTGCATGTTCAGTGAGTGTATTAAAGCATAAATTTCCATTCAGACGCAGTTTTATTTAAAGGATTTTATGGCCAAGCAAAGTGGACTGAAGCACTTACCGAGCTGGTAAATTAACTTGGTAGCGGGAAAATGAGGTGTCTCGTGCACTGCCCGTCAAGAGAGAAAGAAAAACCATAGCAAACCTAATTAGCCTAGTTTAGACAATTGAAACTGGGCTGAAAAACCAACTATATGACCGAAAAGGCTCCGGGATGCAACAATTTTGTCCACCTACTTTAATTTTGACCCTGAATTGTGGAGTCTGATCTTTAAGCATTGTCCATTCAAAGAGTTTGTTGTGTCCTACCTAGTTAATCTCCCTCAAGAGGTTCCATGCCACTGAACGCGGTTGGCGTAAGTCTTCAAACCTAGTTCACTTTCCACTCACCTCGCTGGATATGAAGACCTACCTCTCGAAGGAGGCCAATTGCGTGAATACTATCTACGACCTCTACGGAGTGGTGAATCACATGGGCGGGTTAGACTCAGGCCACTACTACGCCTTCATCCGTGTCGAGGATGGACGCTGGTTTCGAGTCAATGACATGCAGTACTCCGTACGTCACTATGCTGCTACTTTGGTTGTTGGAATCATGCTTTCCTTAGCACTCTGCAAATGCAAGGTCACACAGAAGTCGAAGATGACTGAAATAGATGGTGTTCTGTAGATTCGTGTACATGTATAGAGCAACCACCATCCTACCACTGTACTAAACCCTGTGATTGTTGAAAAAGATCTGTTTTGCCTCATGAAATAAGCTTTATTTGTGCTCTTGTAAGTGCGCTTATTGCACAATCCCTAACCCCTGCTTCTCGACCCTTAACCACGTCAAATCTGGTTGTTAGTTCAGCACAAAGTAAAATAGGTGTATCCTTCACCTTCACTTTATCAAACCCGTGATTCTACCTTGTAAAGTGGATTCTCTTAGTCATTGATGTACTGCATGTGATCTAATCGGTACCACCCTAACCAGCCAGACGCATTGATGACGCTTTGACAGTTATAAATCTAGCAGAAAGACATTCTTAAATTACCCCGAAAGAGAAGATATCACTCTTCAGTAAACCATCTTCACATAAGGCATTAGAGCTTTAATTTGGGCACCTTATTTGTCAAATAGACGTACCTCAAGGTGTCATTTCTGTCAGTAGATTCGCTATGCGTTGAGGTTTAGGTCTACAACAAATTCCACTGAATGCTAAAATACCTGTCGGTGCTTGTTTTCCCACTATCTTGCAATGTGACAAGATTGACTAGTGATACCATGCAACCGCATCTACTTCCTGGGAAAATTGGGCCGTAAAACCACACCCCCATCCCAAAATCTACACTATTTTCATGTCCCTATAAATAGCCTCTTACCGTTTCTACTAACGCCTGCACACAAAACCCACTTTTTTCTTGCAATCTTTTAGGAGGTTAGAGAGGAGAGCGTTGTCACACCGCATGCCTACATTCTCTTCTACCAACGGCGCCACAATGCTCAACACTTCCAGGCACACTGAAATGCGGCTCCTTTTGGATAACCACCCCATCCCCCTTCTCCACGCTCAAATTTTACTTTTCTACCCTAGTTACTTCACTAGCACTTGCTATTTTTTTCTACCCTAAAAAAAGGAAAGAGGCGAACAGAAAATATTTTTACTGATGCAGTAAATGTAATCAAAAATTATCAAAGTCGATAAATGATAGGTAAGATATGGATGGGAGTCATTGTTATTCCTTTCCTTTTTGTACAGACCTCCATGTTTCAGTGAGAAGTCAAAGGTTGAGGGATGCTGAGAAAATCGCTCATATCACAGTCAACTATAGCAGCATTAAGGCATATTTGGTGGAATGTGTAGTTGTGCTATTCTGGTCTTTTTATGTATGGAGGGGCAGACAGTCTAGGTGGAGGGGATGGTTGAGTGTCAGTACTAATTTCCTCTTGAGTAGAAAGACTTGTAGAGCAAATTTGGGCTTCACAGTGTCTAGGTGAGAGATCCGCGCTTGGCTTGGAGATTTGATCCAACCGATTTGGAGCGTGCCTCCGAGATTGTGGGAACTTTCGATGGTCTTGGGATGCGTGAGCCCTCTGCAGGCATCCTCACTACCGAGGCGCGTCGAGTTTGCACCACCTTCTGCGACTCTCGATCTGTTTGAACAGTGGGTGTAGAAGCTTTCACAACTCCAGATTTGTCCTCCGGACAAGTAATCTTCTTTGCTGTGGTGGTTGAGTTGTGTCGTTTCATATTTGAGGCTCGATTGCTCTGCATTTGGGTGTGATTTTGTTGTGACTGGTGTCGCTTTAACTGAGTCGCGGGAGGAGAAACAATCTTTGGTGCAGTTGGATTTCTTGGCACATTAGCAGACAGACGCTCCCAAACATTCATTTTTGATATATCAATGTCCTGTCGAGTTCGATGATTAGCACTAGGTGCTGCGACAAGATTGGAGGTTGACTTTGCACGTTTGTCCGTATTTAGCGTGGTGGGTCGACTTGGTTGAGTCTCAATGGGTTTAATTGTACGTGTGGCAGTCGATGGACCACTGAGAGACACTGTGGACTTGGAAAACTTACCCAAATTGGACCTGGGTGAACTCCCAATTGAGGCAAGGTTGTGGGTAGATGTAGCCTTCTGACGGTTGATAGAGTATGTACTGGATGAGCTGGGAATTCTGTAGGTAACAGAATTGTGGCCCGGTTTGTAGGGAGAAGGAAGTGGGTTAGGCTTTGATCTCCCCTTTACCGGGGTTTTATCCCAGTTGGGCTCCGTAATTGTAAGAGGTTCAGCCTTTGCATCAAAGCCACTGACAACCTACATGGATAACGCCAGATTACGCTAGGTAAGCGTTCAGGAATATTCCTTGATGATACCATAGCCAAGCCTTCAAGTTTTTCCTTGACCAAAAGTAAACTGCTATTGACGGTATATTCCTCCTTATTCTTTATCCATCTACATTAAATAATGTTAGTTAAATGAACCAATCAAAATTGTGCCCCATTGTCGGTGGCTGTGGAAGAAACTTTTCAGGGATGGAGATGGAACTGAATGCACTTAAATCAAGGCATTGCCATTGGAGACACAGTTCGATGCTACGCCTGCACGATATGCACTAAAACCTCCTGTTTATTCTCCATCACCATGCCTCAACTAATAAGCGGTCTGTGAATTCACACAATCCTTAGACTTAAAAACTTTCGACTGGCCAACTATAGTGTGTCCGCCGACGTCATTTCATGTAGCGGGTGCAAAATCCAGCTACAAACGATGGACCAACCTGATCTATTACTGGAATCAGTGGAAGGTCCTCAACACTGGAAGTGGTAGACGCGAGCGCGGCAGCCTCTGGCTCTTCGCTATGCGCAAACAGAGTCTCTTTCTGCTCCTCCTTTATTTCAATAAAATTGTCGATTTGGTCTGTTAAAGAGGTCTGCGACATTCCACCTATCTTTGGTTTGTCCATCATCTGCGAATCGGGAAATTATATGTAGGGTGATCGGCATTTGAGAGGAAATGAAACTTGGAACCAATACAAGTCCACGAGACTCACCTGACTTATTACTGGGGTCAAAACCACATCCTCGATACTGGAAGTGGGTGAGATTTGCTTCTCTTCGCTACCATGTTCCTTCCTGTCTGACCTCACTGGCTCTTCGTCTACCTTGGAACAATGGTGAGTGAGGTTGCACTTTGACGGTGATTTGTGAATTACTTCAGTGGTAGTGTAGACCACCTCCCTTCCCTTCTTCGTCACCTGAAGGTTTCCTTCACCCAGAAGAGGACCCTGCTCCTCACTCATTCCTGCTGACTGTCTTCTGTTACCAGAAACCGCACTGACAAGACTTGCCGTGTTGGTGGTATCCAAGACTCCTTCTTCTGTTGAGCGCGAATGTCCTTTCTTGAATTGGGAACGCTTGTCAGCTGTTGATGGGCTGTCTACAGTAGAAGGACAAAAAACATTTGACCTTTTCATCATTAGCGGATGCTCCAGTTTGAAAAGAAGGCAAGATTAAGTAGTTATGGAAAATGCTTAACAAATCTTCTCCAAAGAGTTGGTGCATCCAAGCGTCAAACATTTCAAATCGGGGATTCCCATTTTTGGTTAGCTCGAAACTCCAAATGTGTCCCACTTCCAATATTCAACGTACGTCTATGATCGATCCAGACAGTGATAGTGGTTTATACCGTGGAGGTACATACATTGGTAATGAATGCATTGGGAACGGTGGCAGAAGTTAACCCTTAAACAATCACTTAGTAGTAAGACATTTAGTTGGCTAGTGCCAACGTTTCACAGACGTCCAGCCGCACTTCGCTACGTCAGAGGGTGGTGATTCGTCCGCACCTGGCTGAAATGCCGCCACCTCTGTCAGATGCATATTGCAGCAGTGGCTACAATATTTCACCCGTGGATAAGGTTAAAAGGAACTGTAAAGCAGCTCAGTGGTGTAGAAGCTGACTGATAGCCATACTGGAGTCTTTCCGCGTGAAAGCCACCGTGTAAAAAAGGGAATTACCCACCACCCCATGACAGACGCTCAAAAGTCCCTATTCAACTTGACCCGTGGATAGATAAGTACGTGTAGGACTTAAATGCCATGGCAACGGCTATAACACTCAATCCTCATTCGGGACAGATTTGCACATAGATACACAAACACGCAGAGACACCTGTAGCTATGGTTGCTTGCTTGAACGCTATCAGGAAAAGTCGAAATTTCAAGCCTGAGGCTCAGTGTTTATACACACACACACACACACACACACACACACACGCCGACGACTTGCACCTCCATGTCACTTTTGAAGGCGCACACAGCACAGCAGTCAGTGTTCGGTGCTAATTGCCCTAAGTCTGACAAGTAATTGCTTTTATGGCAGTAGATCTACCATTGGTGGGCGCTAGCAGGGGCAAAGAAAACTATCAACACAGTTGTCTGTCTTAAGCAGTCTTAGCACCCAGCTTGTGCGCTTTAGCCATTGTTTATCTTAAGCGGAAAGGGAAAAAAAAAGAATTCTTTTGCGCCCCGAAGGTATTTGACAAATTTTAGCAAAACCGTACCAGGAACTGTAAAATTGGTGGATAGGACACTTTCCCAATGTGGCATAGGGAAACAAGTCCACTTTTTGACTTCATTTCCATAAATTATCGTGTATGTCCCACTAAAATTATGCGTGTATACGTGGGTAAGAATGAACAAACGGCCAAACAAATGCATGGGAATGAATCTTATTTGGGCAGTTTCTCTCTCAAATAACTCCGTGGTACTGTAAAAATGCCTGCCAGGTTAACCCCGACCGGCCACTGCATTAAGGACATATAGAGAGCGAGAGTGAGAGAAGAAAGGACGCCGTTAGATAAAACAAAGCGCAGTTTTCAAGTGGTCAACCGAATGGACCTAAGTAACTACGCCGTTGCATAAAAAATACACCCTTTTAAGTCTCCGATGGCCAAAATCGTCAAATGCACTGTGAACAGTTTAATGAGAGGAGAGTACGGAACCAAGTTTGAATGGAAAAAATTTGCTTATGAGAAATTGGAGAACTGCAGACATACACACAGACAGTGAAAAGTTTAAAAGGTAGAACTAAACTTACTGGGCTGTTGTACCTTCCTGCATTCGTCATACTTTTGCAAAAAGTGGTCCAACGTATCCCAGCCTCCACCAACACGCACCATGACGTGGCTTCGAAGAATCTGACCAGGGCAAAAACCAACAAAAAGGTGAAGAAGAATGCAGCACGAGTGTAAACGCTGCCCAGTCAGCCCAAATTCCAAACGTCGGCACATACTTCGCGGACACCACTAACCTCCCCTTCACCTTGGGTCTATCCGAGAACTCCATCAAAGGAGTGAATTAAATGAAGAAATTATAAAGCGGGCCTTTAGCAGAATGAGTCAGCTCCTTTTTCAAACTATAGTAGTATTTTGGCCCAATCGTGTCATCTGAGTGCGACCGAACTGGGAGATACTCGAGTGGCTCAATTTAACTCGTGATGAGGTCGTGTCAAGTGTTCGTGATTGTTTATGCCCGAAACAAAGCACAGGCGTGCGTCAATCTATCAGTCCGATTGTGTTCATTGTGCCACTTTCCGCCTGTGTTCAACCTAATCGAGCCTGGAGTTTGGGGCTGCCTGTTTTGGGGGGCCACGTTTAACCCGAGAGTGATGGTCGTCGTCAACTCTGTTGAACAGTCTTTCATAAAGGTCCGGAAGTAATTTTAGCGACGACTGATCCACAGATCCGCTATCAAGGTGAGGGATTTTTGAAGAATTTTGAGCCTCCATTGCTTAAGATGATATGAGATTCAATTGTCAAGAATACGCTCTTGTGTCATGGGTGATGAGACAAGTGGTAGGCACGTCGACCCTGTCCACATGTATTAACAGGTGACAACCAACCACAGGCACTATCAGCATGATGTTCAACGCCTCTTTCACGTGGACAATAAAATCGCAGTCTCTTAGATTGTCAGTCGCAAATCTGTAGCGACATGTGGCATTCAAGCACAAGGATAAACAAATTAGCACATTATTAGCTACACTTCTGGAATATGTTTTCTTTGTTTGTGTGTATGTAGATGGTGAACCAGAAAACGTAAAATTTGCCAGTCGCCAAGAGTTAAACACATTCATTAAAGAGCTCTCTCTCTCCAAAAAAAAACCACTCCCATTCTGCACAGCCTCAAAACCGATCCATGGGGTGATGTTGTGATGACTAGGGGGAGACTTGTTAGAGGCAAAGCATTCTAGCGAATAGGATTGCGACTTGTTGAGAGGTTTGTATGCGATACGAGGGCTAGAACGACACTTTAGAAGAGCGTTGCGGCAATAAAATAGAGTGTCTCTCAAAATGCGACTTACACGAACAAAGATTTGCGTGCTCTTGTCACCGAAGAGATAGCGTCCCTCACTCAATCGGATCATGGGAAAGGTCTGTTCACACGTGCATTGGGCCAGTTTTTCGCGAACCTTGAGAGAGAAATAATACAAAAGTGATTTTGTTACTCGCCTAGGTTCCAGTTAATTTGAGCGTTAAAAATCTCGAGTTTCAAACTCCAGAAAGAGGCCCATTTAGTTGTGCCAGCTATCACTCATCGTGATTAAGATTCTGGAGACTTCCAGTTTACGCCACGAGAATAGGGAATCAAAGGGCAACCTTAGACTCGTGCAAGAGCAAATCAGCAATGCGTATGCCGCGACATCAAAGTAGATAACCTCGTTACAAGCTGCCAGATTTCATCCACTTACCTGGTGCACCTGGCAGACAAGATTGCAGAGCTATTGAAGACCCCGTGCGAAAAAAAAAGTCGAACGCAGCAATAAAAATGTCACCACAAACAAAAACTCGATCCGCGTTGGTCACATCGTTTTTTTTCCCTCCAAAAAATGCCCAAATGCCGTGGTATCATCTGTACCACCGTAGGTATGCATGGGTAGGTGAAGGACAGGTGAGAGAGAGGGAGGCGGGACAGATGACTCCCACTAGAGCCAACATTCGTGCCACAAGGCGACATCTTGCCCGTTGATGACCGTTGTAATGTAGTGACTCATGTATATACGCACTTACACCCACACAGATGGAGCGAAAAAGATACAATTCGTGAGGACAGAAAATACCCAAAGTAAAGAGACAACCAGTAACTTTTTATCAGAGTTCGATCACATTTGATAGGTCAGCGGTCGAGAAAATGAGGATTCACTTCAATCTGTGAAGACATTTCAACTTTATAAATGATGTTAACTGCTCCGATTTGATGTCCTGGTAGTGGTGAGGTGCTATTGGTCAGATTTGTATGGGGACCAGTGACGCATCCTGACATCGATGAGTTGAGTTCGAATTTGATGACCTTGAAATTAATACACACACACACACACACACACAAACCATGTCCCCCGAGGGGATGTGGTTTAGAAATTACCACACCGACTGTGTAAGCATTCCTCTGTTTGTTCAATGGATGTGTTTATTAGCAATAAAGACCAATGAGAACAATAAAAGCAAGCATGTGAGAAAGGTGTTTGCTCAGGGAACGTGATCTCACGAGAACTCAAGGAGTAAAAACAACGCCCTCTCGACAACAACGCCAGTCATTGTTGGCAATAATAGAATTAAAACGTCAATTTTTTTACCATGTGGAAATAAAAGACTTCACCCTTCCCTTTTTAATTCCGCTGTCTCGACATTCCTTGTGCAAAATATGTGTCGGCTTGGGAACAATGACAGATTACTTCATACCAAGCAATCTTATTTGTCGGTAATAGAGGTAGTTTAATAGCGTACATAAGTGAGAGGCTAAAAATGAAAATTGACACATATTTTGTGAAAAAAAAGAGCGAAAAATTGAGGGATGGGAATACTGAGGAAAGGGGAATTTTAAAAGTTTATAGACTATCCACAAAACTTGGCACACCTTCCTGATAGCATCTTTCGCAGTGCTTCGACTTGACTTGCGGGGATGAGAAGCCACTCACACTCTACAGTCGCAACTTCCCAAACTACCAATCAAAATACAGGTTGGGAAGTCAATAGGAGGGGCCACCAATCGCGTACCTGCATTTGAGCCAATGGAGTCTAAGGATGAATTAGTTGTAAAATTTTGTGTATCTGGGTCAGGACAAATTGTTGATTCATGCAGCTGCCGTGGTTAAATCAGGTTCGGTCACCTCACATCTTCACCAGCGTAGCTGAGTAATCCCTGACGCGGAGCAGTGAGTCATGGGAACACAGACACATGGACAGAAGGGAGAGATTGAACCTTAGAAAATAGACACCGAAGGCTGGCCATAGACAAATAAGTGTTCACTCTCTTGAAGAGAGTTTTAATCTGACTCGACTTCCAAACAGGCTTTCAAGGCGTGACTTTTGTTTGGCCGCCCTACACATTGACCTGAGCACCCAAGTAGGCTTTACGTACTACTCTAAGCAATGACTGCGTTCAAATGAGGTGCTAATCGGTCGTGGAAGTCCGTGCTAAACACAGAAACACAAAACCCACTTCAGTGCTTCCATCAAGATGAAGGCAAACTAGACGTAAAACATTTCAAACAACGAACACTTCGTCCCCTATCCATAAATGTTTCCCTCAGCAGCATTATTCCATTCAGTTTGGAGGGAAATTTCTCTTCCAATGCTTTATTCACCAAGACAGGATGTCAAAAGTAGCCATGTAAAATAGAAAAGGGGGTAAAATACCAATCAAACATTATTGCTAAAAATCGGAAGGGAAAAAACACTAAAATTTGCGGATACAAAATAAGTGGGGTGGATTAACTCACGATTTCATCTAGAGTCCGCATATCAATAACAGGACGTTTGTATTGCGATTTTTTGTTCTTCATCTCCTCTTCTTCCTGTTGCTTAGTTTTGAGAGCTTCCTGTCTTTTGCGTTCCTCAAGCTCTTCCTTCGCTTTCTTCTCTCTCAACAGGGCAGCCTTGTTGGTACGCTTTTCCGCGGGTTTAGCAGGCAAGGAGATTTTTGAAACGGGTGCTTCTGTTGAACACTCCGACGTATTTGTCTCTACCTCTGTTCCGGTGGACACGTTGATTGTCTTATTTTCCAACTCTTGTGTATCGCCAGCCCAGTCATAGGAAGGTAAATCCACAGTATTGGTTCCGTGGTCACTACCGAAGCCTTGTTCACTCAAAGCTATCTCGTTGTCAATCTCCTTTTCGAGGTAAATAATTTCAGGCACTTCCATGCCGACCCGTCCACCAAGACGAGCTAACTCGAGTAAGCAGACAATAACACTGCGAAGATTCTTGCGGGACACAAGATCTTCGGTCTCAAAGAGGATACAGTCTGGCAACCGCATTGCTCGACACCAGTGGATGAAATTAGCGACATTGTCACGGGCCCAGAAACTGCCTCCAGCTAGGTTGACAGCGTTGAAACCGCGGGACTGGTAGGATGGAGGATTGGGAGGAAGAACAGGCTTTACTCCACCAATGTGCACGCCTTCTAACCTTCGTTCGCCATTCTGAAGGCTTACAGAAAACTCTTGCTCAAGCAAACGATGCAGTTCGGTTGCATGGTGGCAGAGAAGCACACCATCGGAGATTCGGTCGAAGAAGTTTTCTGCGTCGAGATCCTTCGCAATGTCAGGGTATAATCTTGACATCCAATCTGCCAAATCTTCAGTCATTGCTGCGATAAATTCATCTCTATTGCTGAAAGGCTGAACGGAGGGAGAATCCAGTGCAGAGACTGAACAAGCCCTACCCATGCGACATTTGGAGGCCACACGAAGAGTATTGCCGAAGTAGAATACCTGGCAACCGCTGTCTTCATCTGTAAATGCACTACTACAGTCGCTGGGTGAGTGCTTATTATTTCCATTGCCTACATCAAGAGAGGCAGGAGAACAGGGATCGTAGTCACTGCATCCAGGATAGGTATCCTCCGCAAGACTCAAATCAACACTATTTGGTATCCGCATCTTACTTCCTACAGTCAAGTTATTCTGGTTTTTCTGATACAGATGTTCCACTCTGGCATTCTGATTCTTTTTCAGTGGGGAGTATCCACTCGTCACATCCGAATTTTCTGGCGGCAGCGAGCAGGCCCGTGTCTCTAATTGACTGTTACGAGTCATTGTCCATTATCTGCCTTGCTTTCGTTCGTAATGGGGGAAAGGATTTTGGAAAGACAAAGTAGATGGCTTCACAGCGTACGTGTCTCGCGGTAGTGCGTTAAAGGCTGAATTGCAAGACTGTGCGGCTCTCACAGCAGCTAATGGTGGCACAGCATAGCGCCAATGGGCGTTGCCGCCATCTGATTGGCTACACACCAGCCAATAGCGTGCCTACAACTTGTTTGGACGCGTCAGCTGAATGACGAATATTTCAACCTACGGTTAGTGGGTTGGACATGGCTGGTCTTACACCACGCATGGCGCTGTAGCTTCTATGGGCTGTTGCGTGTCTTTGGTATGCCGTTTTAATGCCTCTTCTAACATATTTTTACAATGCATTTTGGTATGAACATTGGGGATCATACTTAAGTACGTTTAGCCCATCTTCACCTGTTTGCCCCGATAGAATCACGTACCTTTAAAGCACCTTTCTTTAGGGTTGCACAGCCTGAATAATAATCGTTTCTGTATTAAAAGTTCGTGACTTCGTTTCTCAGGGCAACTTATTTGCAGTCACTGCAGACACAGTCATAGCAATAAATCTAGTGTGTTTGTAAACATGAAAGGAGACGAGTTTTTCTTTGCATTTTTAATCGCATGCAGTGATTTAGATGAGAGCTAAGGACAGGTCACAGGCGTTATTAGCATTTCACCAGGGGATCTTACAGCGAGACTAATATTGCACCAGCTCATTTCTAATACCATTTTTTTCCACTTCCATGCATTTATGCCGTTACAATAGTTCATTTTCCGACTACTTGCAGTGTTTTGATGCACCATTAATGGGTGATTCTGCTTTGTTGATGGCTTAGGTGTTGAATGGTGGGATGAATGATCCGGGTCTAATGACCACGTGGTGTACTCGCAAATACCAAATGATGGCCAATTAACACGGGTCACTGGGTGTTCTTTTTATGCAGTCCTCGTACTTTAACGAAGCCACACTAAAAGAGCGAACCTCATAAAAAGTATTCGTCGGATGTACTAAATTCTGCGAATTCGCAGACGCTTTGCGCAGAAGTGCGATCACGAGTTCGTATTAGTGAGTATTATTAGTGGATCCTGGAGTGGATTTAGCGGTCAATTTCATAGATGGCAGTACGCGGTCTACGCAGCATGTTTAACATTTTTAAAGACCTTCTTAAGAATTGTGCAGCATCAGGGTTATAGATACGAAAGTATGTGTCGCTTAAGTTTAATTCGTGGGTGCCAAGTGGAGAGAGTAGATAATGCAGCAAAGGAGTAACAATAGATGCGTGAATTATTAAGGGATGAAGGAAGTTAGTTTCTGAATAATTCACGGTCTTGAAAAGCTGACAAAAGTGGCTGTCGATGAGAGCACGGATTTTGGTGCAATTACAGCGATACAACTAGTGCCACGTGCCCCACAGTGATGGCACTTCAACAGGTGATTGAAAAAATCTCATGCAATTCTCTAGTGACTCTATTTAACCCGTGCTTTGAGGTTTGTCAGATGCCTATGATTGTCTATGCCTGTTACCAAGCCCTGATATGTGTCAATCCATCAGTTCGTAAGGCTGGGTTTTGAGGTTTGTCCACTTTACGGGTCCTCGTTTAACCGGACAGTGGTCGTGGCGGTCGCGATGATGCGTCAGTAGAGGTGAATGTCCAGAAATTGTTTGATTGGATAACGTGATTCTTTTAGTGAACCATCTGTGTATGCTTAGTCAAGATGACGTCTTTCCACCCTTGGTCATGACGAAAAACGAGCCGCCATTGCTTAAGGTGATATAACAGGCAGTGGGATGTGATTGGCTCACACCTACTTCACATGTTAAAGCCAATGATAGAATTAAGCGCGTAGATCCCACCCACATGTATTAACAGGTAACAATCAGTCGTAGACACTATCGCCTTATCTCACGTGAGTAATGAGGTCGCGGCACCTGTTTTAGACTGTTTGCTAGCAAACAAAGCTAGGTTTTGTACTAAAACGGTAATCTAACGGTCATATTGTTATTTATTCGCAAACATCGCACTCTTGACTCACTTCACACCACTAAAGCGCGCACTACTTCGTCTCCAGGCTAACCTCCCTTCGTGTATTTACTTGATGAAGAGTAGGCGATTAGATCTGAGAGTTAATTGCTCCATGTAACAAAAATGAAATCCAATCAAAATGAAAAGTCGCCTTAAAAGACGGCACAAGACTTCGCATAGCCTCAAAACCAATCCGTGAGAAAGAGGATGCTGCTTCTGCACATTCTGTGCCTTCTATGATGACATATTGTCACCCTCGTCTTTCAATGCCACCTTTCCTTGGAGGTAGACAATCGAATGAAGGTTTGAAAGCACCAAAGAGGTGGAAGGCCATTAAAAAGTGGCTCGGCTCGAGTTAAACGTTATTTTGACAATGCCGTTGCATCACTAAGGAAGTACGTTTAAGCCTACTGAATTCATTAAATTAAGTAGCACGTTTCACATCGATCTGAGCGATTGCATTTTCTCATGACTAACCATCCTTCTTCTACCTTTCTCACCTGCTCCTGCTCTCTTAATGTGTTAAACAACTGAGTGCCTTTGATTAACCATCTAGTTGGGTATGTAAAAAAGGCACTTCCAAAGCAGAAGCCTCATATAACAGCAAGGATAAAGCTTCCATCTTGATGACTTTTTTTTGCTTTTTGATGAGGGTAAGCAACTGAGTGGATTGCTTGGGTAAACACCAACCAAATCACATGCTTGTGAAGAAATTCTATCCGATCAAAGGTTTTTATCTCGTACTTTGTACCTTTTACAGCACTTAAACCGTAGAAGGGAATAGAATCATGTTTCACCCTTTCAGGAGGTAAATAAAAGTAGTGTCTTTACTGCTCACAGAGAAGGCAATCGACTTTCAACTCCCAAAGAGACTGATGCAAATTCTGTTAAGACTTCATCATCCCTGTGGTTACTACAAATTTTAGCAAAGGGAAGTTATCTTTAGTGGGCATATGATGCTCTGCCTGTTTGGATTGGGATTTCCCTCGCTCTCCCATTTCTGTGTAGCTGTCTACAGTTTGGGTGGTCTAAATGCAGTCCAGCAAACAGGATTGTTTGAAAAACACACTCAGACACAGTCATCGTCTTCACAGCCGCCTTATTTGGGTGTCCCGGCATAGCACAAGACCCTATTACCGCATACAGATTTACCTGAAAGTCGGTACAGAGCTGTGGTATTCCTCATTTGGAATGATTTGACTGCTACAGGTGGCTGTTGAAATTTCTCTAGGGGAAAAATGAGGGCTGGATGGTTTAGTCATTCCATGTCACAAAGTGCTTCATTGACATGCATGATAGGCTAACTAGGCTTGGAAAATTGAAAAAAAAAAGATTGAGGAGCGTTGAAGTTGAAGTGGGACTTGTCAATACTACGCATCACACTTAACGTCAAGTCCAGACACTCTTGATCCAAATCGCACCAGTGTGACCCAATAGACGACCTCTTTGACAGCCAGGAGATGAAACGCTTAGATAGAGAAGACTTCAAGCACAGGTGAGGCGCTTTGGCTGTCAAATATTTGATTTAGTGGTGTCAAAGCGTCAAAGACCCGCGATTGTACGTGTGCACGCCAGTGGAGTTGTTGGTGATGAATGCACGATTCAGTGGTGGAGAGTGTTCGATCAACACACAACTTACCATGATGATAGCAATTTTTTTTTCCTTCACCATGGAGACAATGATTCCACCCACATAATTTGGCACTTTGAACAACTACTGCACCCACACTGGATGCAAAAAATAGCTTTCCATCCTCGCCTCCACACAGTGGTTGGGTTAAAGATGCGACGAGATTAGTCTTGAATGAAACTAGAAGAAGCCCCAGAGCATCGGACTCATTTCAGGCGCTAGTTGAGAGCTAGGGGCACTGTGAAGGAACGAGGATGTGGACTCTCTCCTGTCTCATCACTCAAAAAGCTTCAATTTGGGTTGAACATACAGGCACAAAGTTTGCTACAGATCTCAAAACATCAAAATATTATAAGTGAGACACAAATGAATACATGGAGGTTGGTTTAACAGTCGTGGGTGAAATAGTAGGCAATAATTTTAGGGGAAAAATGGCCTATCCTTGACCTGGAAAACTGATTTATACCTCACAGAGGTCACTCGACTAATTGACATTTAGGTCTATACACCAGCCACGTCTAAAATCAGTGATAACTTGAGAATGGTACGAGGTCGAGAGTGGTCAAGGGCACAAGCGTTGAGACCCGTGAAGCTCCGTTGCTATTTTGGTGTCAAGACGTGCTGTTCAGTGTTTAAAGCCTTCCAGCCCTTGAAGGACTCAATAGACTTCATCTAATCTGTTTCAGCGTTGAACTTAAACACGGTGGCAAATCATGGACCAAAATCTGGAAATGTGCCGTAGATCGTCCAGTCTTTCTTCAGGTCGTGATTTGACCTATCGTCGGAAAGCGATGGCATCAAGGCGGATGGGCTCCAGAGCTTTCGTAGTTGAGGACACCGCCAAATGAGCACTATTGCTATCGCTATCACTCACTCTGTCGGTTCTGTCGTATCCTTGCCCAAAGTGGTGGGCTGAGTAGACGAGAGCGATGAACCGACTTCGGGGCTTTGTAACGAGTGGAAACGCCTGCTTCACAACCTTTCCATTTCACTGCTCCTCAGCCACGAGAAGCACCGCTGGATGCTCAATTATGGATGCATTTTGATCATCGAAGTTTTATTCCTTTTGTCTACTCAGGTATAATCAGGAGCAGCCTTCTTGCCTTGTGAGCAGGCACGGTAATCAAGGCTGATGCCCATTTGGATAGCTTGTTCCCTCCACCGATGCGTCACCCTCCCGTACCAACTGTCATGCTATAATAAACCGAGTCAGAGTGATGGAAAGGTTTTCTTTACAAACAAATGGTCTAGGAGGTTAAAGCAAGGTCAGAAGGCTAAGGCCGTCAAAATGAAGGTAAACATTGCGAAGACCGGGGTGCTGATGCAGTCGAATGGATGGAAGGCAGCCAGTGATGGTTTACAGAGTGATTAATTCTCACTGTGGTGAGAAGACGATTCGTCAAACATTTCAGACGATCGGCTACTAAAATATCCCAGATAGTAGTATCTCGACGTCATCGGTATTAAGAAGGATTGTAGTGATTTTGAGCCCTTGCTTCTTCTGCTTCAATTTCAGTGGGAGGATCTTTCCAGCCGAAATTGTATTTGCCTAGGCGCCTTTTGTGTCTTGGTGGCAAATCGTCCTTCAAAATGGTGCAGTTCATCACGACGCCGCGGTGGAAACGGATCGTGGAGCTAAGATCACTGAAAAAAAAATGAAGCGAAGAGTGTAAACACTGACGTCAAATTAGCACATCTTTATGGAGTTTGTGTTCTAGTATCGGTATACACAGAAACGGTAAGGGCGTCTGCGGGTTTGCCCCTCGACCGCCTGAATTCCAACAGCTCAGGTCATTCTTAATTCGTGCAAAGTAAAGATATTTTAAGCTCCCTAAAAGCCATTCCAAGGTGCCAGTGAACAATGTTGCGTTTTCACAGTTCTTGCAACCTCATATATCACTTGGATGCTGACATTTTATTGCTACCATTGGACAGGATATGGTTGTTTAGTGCACCAAATACTATCAAAGCAGTTGCAACCGGTGGAGTTGGATACAACAGGTGCTAGAGTTTCACTAACTTCAGGAAGAATTAACAATAATTTAAAAACGTTGACGCAAAGGTTTAACATACTCTCCTTTCTTCCTCAAGGCATACGAGCGGCGTAAATACGTACAAGTTCACTTCTTTGGCAGTTTGAGGGCTTCTGTAGACAAGAGTACCCTCGGTTCCCGTCTCCTGAAACTCAAATAGGTCATTTGAGAATGCAGTACTAGCAAGGCCTAGGAATTGTTGGATTTTAGCCCTTGGTGATGAGTTGGGCTAAAAATGTCTGAATCACACCTGACAAATCATTTATGCAAATACAGAAAAACAAAACACTGAAATGGCTGCTACACTTACGGTTTTAGAAATGACAGGTCTTAGTAACACTTCTTGTGCATAAATTCAGCTTATTCCTCGCAAGTCGTCCTTCAGGCGTGATATTTTACCCATTTCAACTAGTTTTCCTACCAAATAGGCAATGTTGACCCACTGAGGCACAGTGGTAATGAGGTACACAGGCATGACTGCGTACCAAAAGGCTGTGAGGCATCATAATAACCTCTGACCTGAACGCTCTGCAACGCCATAATTTTGATGACTTTAATTGCAGCTTGGCTGTTGAGGCGGGTGGTTACAGACGTTAAAATTAAACCTACCTCCTCCTCCTCCCCTTGAATTTGTCACTGGGGTCATGAACTGGAACGGGCAGGCTGCGGCCGTGTTTAGCAAATTTTTACTAAAAAAAAAAGTTTTTCGGGGTTGTGCCTAGCTTGCAGACGGATTCGCGTTTCCTTCATCCGTGTGACTGCACCTTTAGCATCAATGGGACTAAAAGGCAAATCCATGTAACTTGCAATAACCACAACCCAAAACTCGTACTCACGCTTCAGTAAGCAAAATCGGGCGTTGCATAACGAAACAGTCAGAGAGAGGTACAAAAACTTTAATTCAATCCCAGGCACGCGGTAAACTCTGTGTGCATACATGGGAGTGTCAACGACTGCACGACAGTCTGGGTTAGGGCGTTGGAGTAGCACAATACAAACTACCATTGTTCTATGCTAATTAGAATAAATTCTTCGAAGCAAAATAATGGTAAGGAAATCTCGGGGAATCATTCCGAACCCTTATATCCTTAAGGAGAATATTACAATGGAGTCTGTGAACTTAAATGTGTAGGTCTGCATTGGGTTGGGCAAGTTCAAACCATCGTAGTGCCCACCGTAGAGCATCGTCCAGTACTTAAATCTTTCCCTTAATAACGCAAATAAGTATGTGTCCACTCCAAGGCACACCGCCAGACGAAACAGGAAAGTGGTCATAAGGAGGACCAAAAACGGACCAGATCAATCCCCTCCTTACTTCCAAACTGCCTACTTATAAGACAGCCAAAATGTGCATTGAAACAATTGACATTTTTACATCACAACTACTTTTGGACTGGGATGCTTTAATAAGTTGGAAAGGAGGCCTTTTACGAGATATTACGCAACCGACTGCAAAGAACTTGACATTTTGCTGGGAAGATCATATTCACGATAGTGGCATAGATCACCAACGCATGACTTTTACGCTGAAACAAAGGTCACAATGCACTCTGTGTGGGAAATACGGTATGAAGTGAGGCAAAAAATCTGGTTAAGATTTTTTTTAGTGCTACACAAGAGGAGTTGAAAGTTGGCATGGATTGTCAATCAGATTAGCATCACTTGGAGATCACCTACGTGGACTCAGTGCGTTAAGCGCCCGAAACGATTAACAGTGGTGTAAGAAGGGAGAACCAACACCTTTACACTTTGATTAACGCACTAGGCGAGGGCAGTGTCAGTGACCGTGTCCCGTTAACCTCACCACCTGCCTGGCCTGAGGTCAGAGTAGAATAAGCCAAACAAAACCAGGGCCGAAAAAGACAGCAATAAACAAAAGAACGCTCAGTGTTACCACTGTTGGGCTTAGTGAATCATTACTATTGTCCGTTCCGGCATCGGCTGTGGCGGTTTATGCGTGATGGAAAATGCATAATAGACACAACCAAAAAGGCTTTTAAAAAGGCAATGTCTGAGTGCGTGAGTATGTGACGCTCTGTCGCAAAATCATGCAAAACACTTTTGAGCTAGGAATGCAAAAACTGGAAGACGCAACAAAAAGTGGTTAAGAAAATAAGGCATGAAATCGTAGACTTGCGCAAATAAACAATTCGACAACAGTATCGCAAGCAAAACAAATGTTAACAGTTCATTTTCGGGTTGCACCAGATAAAAAATAGCACATTAGGAAACACACTAATCGAAAACCTCATATATCTCAATGCTTTCTTGATAGTGAAAAAATTCACCGAGATATCCGGAGTGTTTTTTTATTGATGCAATTAGTTACCTCCTCAATGTAATTCCCCAAGGTATGGCATCCACTTGCCAATACCTTACTATCGCAAATCAAGGGAATGGATAAACAAATTAAGTCGATAAAAACAAGGCAAAACACTCTACTTATGTCAATGTAGTAAACCAAAAATAACGACGGATGAAGCGATTGCGAAGACAAACAGAAAGAAACACCAATAATCACCGAATTGTAAAAAGCAGCACTTAATAGCAACTAATGGGACGAACGCTTCGAATATGGTGGAAATTAGACTTCGTCACGATAGCCTTCCAACAACAGAATACACAGATGCAAAATAAGGGCAGCATTTCAGCCACTATTCCTGGCCAACTGACTGTAAGTGACAAAGCAACAGAAAGGTGATACAGTATATCTAAGCTTTCAATAGCTTGATAGATCAATGGCAATATTGTGTACAGTCTATGGCAAAGGACACCTATTTTTTGTCAGAGTGCGTTACAGGGAGTGAAAGTCCAACTAAGTTTGCAGTCTCCGAAGCAGTCCTCTCGCGACATTTATACGTATTGACTAGTTGCTAAAGTAAAAGAAGCACAGTCACAATCAAAAGTTCAAAACAAAGATGAGGTCGCTTATATGTTAAGGGAATAAGTACGCACACGATGTCTTGCCACAGACTTCAGAAGAGTCAAATACGTTTCCGCCACCTGTAAACTTTCGTGTTTAGGAGAACATTGCTGCTCTGTGGTCGTATCGAAATGGCGAAATTGAGACAGGATATATTTGCAGAATGGGCTTCGAGTAAATTGCTGCATAGGTCGGAATCTAATAAGGAATGCATACACTAGGTACTGCGGAGCATCTCCGTAGTTCTTTTAGGAGGGAACGCAATAGAGTCAAGTTTGCCATTTGCACCACAAGTTTTTGAGACGAACACCTGCAAACCCAAGGGTTAAAACAAAAAATAAAGGCTTTTATCTAAAGAAAGGAAGTAACAGTTCAATGCTTAAAATTATGCTATAGTGTTAATGAGTTGTCATTCGCATTAGGATATGCACAAATTTATGGAGCGTAAAAAAGATTAGCACCATAGGAAAAGCCAGTGAAGTTGCAACAATACATACCCAAAGCAAAACAAGTTTGTCGTAAGCGTGGTAAAAGTGTGTCACAAAATTACTAAAAAGGTATGAATCATTTCGGATCGCAAGCATTCGATCACCCAAGTTTGATAAAGAAAGCGATTCCAGCTCTGCATAATTCAGCTCCACTAAGTGGTTAACATTCAAAGTAATAAGCAGCCACATTAATTACCATACGTATGTAAGCATATTGCAGACAGGTGTGTTGTATCTGCTGTAGGCAATTCTTCCATTTCTGTACTTATTTTTTGTTGTCTTGCTTGGGGAGGTTCGATGTTTTTCACATGTTTTTTGTAGCATCTTGAGACTTTCTTAGAGGCAAAAGTGGGTGTAGCGTCCCGAGGCTCCCTTTAAGGTAAAAGAAGGCGCAGAACTAGGGCAGAATACATATATTCTGAAAACAGAGGGCTTGGGGGCTGCTGGCACGGCCCGGAGGCTGACCGATCGGCTAGAACAAGATGGCCACCCAAGTGACCGAAACCGACAGTTTAAACAAACAAAGTATTACAGTAGACATAATACAGGGGCGTAATACACATATTCAGCAGGCGGAGGGTTTGGAGCGGTTAGCATGAATCAACCTGGCTGGAACAATACAGCCACACAAGTGACCAAACCCGATGGTCAATTAAACAATGTATTGCATTTGTTATAATCAGACGAAGAATCCATAGAAGCGAAATAGAGACTGTAGCGTCCCAAGACTCCCCATAAGGTAAAAGAAGGCATAGTACTGGGGGTAGATGTAATACTTTGTTTGTTCGAACTACCGGTTTAGGTCACTTGGGTGGCCATCTTGTTCTAGCCGGTTGGTCGGCCTCCGGGCCGTGCCAACAGCTTCCAAGTCCTCTGTTCCCGGAATATATATATTCTGTCCCAGTACTGCGCCTTCTTTTACCTTTAGGGGAGCCCACAGGAAACAGAGGGCTTGTGGGCTGTTGGCACGGCCCAAAGGCCGACCAATCGGCTCAGTACAATATGGCCACCCAAGTGACCGAAACCGGCAGCTCAAACAAACAAAGCATTACAGGCAGTTGGAATGAGGACATTTCGGGGTCCTGAGAGCCATCTTGCTCGTCCACAACTAGATATGAGTTGCCCTTCGGCCTCTCACCTGCAAGATATTATTTAAACAACATATGTAGCGTCCCAAGACTCCCTTTAAGGTAAAAGAGGGCACAGTACTGGGGCAGAATATATGTTCTGGAAACAGAGGGCTTGGGGGCTGTTAGCAAGGCCCAAAGGCCGGCCAACCGGCTCAGTACAATATGGACACCGAAGTGACCGAAACCGGCAGTTCGAACAAACAAAATATTACAACACAAGCATTACATGGACTTCAGCTAAGTTTTGAGGTGCTACATACAACTCGTCTGTTTGTTTCTTTGGTCACCGCAAGGAAGAAGGTGCGAACGAAGAGGATGCTACACTAACCTGCTCTAGCCCAAAAACTCCACGCTTTGTTATCATGACAACACAAAAAGTGCTGTCACAAAAAAGTGAACATAGGAATGTATGTGTAGATTGATTGCAACTTTGATCCTAAGCCTAAGAGAAAGTGAAACTTAGAATTATAAGTAGTAACTTTGTTTAATCAGCTAAAGGATTTTCTAAGCTTTAAAATTACTTCCGAAGCGTTGTTTACTTTACGATAACTTTGTGCCCGAGAGAAAACTAAAAGTACATCTTTTTCACATGCGCTTCCCTAACGTAAAACTAATATGCTACTAAATCTTATTCATTGATAAACATTTTGACTAATTAACCTTTTTGTTTTAATTTTCCGTTTAATTGCTGTTTAAGGTCGGTAGTTTTATAAATGAAAGTTTGCTCGTGACTGGGTTGTGCTTAGGACTGTGCGGTTAGCTGAAATGTCGGATGGAGGTGTAAGCTCTCCGTGTCTTGCTCATTAGGTGCACATTTTTGAGTGCAAAATCATAATTTCCATGTTCATTGTTAATTATTATCGATCTTTACCTTTTTAGCAAAAACAATAATATGGTATTGAGGCACAAAGTAATTTTCAAGCGGTCGCTACTTAGTCCACTTGCTTTTTTACTATTGATAGGAATTAATGTTTACCTGCAAAAGTTTGTTTCCAAAATAAACTGCATCTTGATCGATTTCTTATGTCTTCAACTATGAATGCTGCCCAATTTAATGCTTATCTTATGATGCGTCATCATTTTAATTTTTCCAAAAATTTTGTAAGATGTAATCTTCAAATTTTTTAATACGCGTGGAATTCTTTATATCCCTTAGCAGTATAGCTTGCTTAGATTCATCATTTGTTCAAGTATGACCATCTTTTGCACTCATGCAAGGACCAAAAATAGGGTTTTTCGGGTTTTGCACAAATGTTTAGGTGTCATTGCCTTTAATAATCTTTTTCTTTCAAATTGCAGTTAGAGTTTGACAAAGTTATTTGTTAACTGTGCATCTGCGGTGGATTCTTAAGGTGGCTCGGCTTTTGATTTACGATCCGATTTTCTAGCCACATTTCAAAATCCTATACCCCTTTTAAAAATTTTTTTGAAAGTAGTTGCTGCCGTTTTCTTTTTTCTGCGAGCTTGTCATACATAATCAAGCTTTGTTGCCTAATTAAAACAGGCATTTTGCGTTTCATTTTTTTACAATAACAATCGCATTTTGTCGTCACACATAAGGGATTTCGCTATCCTTTGCAATTTCTGATGCTGTGGCTGAGATCTTGCTCACTTGCACACCAACGTTGTGAGTGCTTTTTCTTCGCAAAAATTATACCGTTAGGGCTACATCGATGCGCTAGAATAGGCGCATGTCCTATGTTTACGTTATTTATCTGTTCATGCATATGTTCTATGACAAAACTTTGGCACCTGCGTCAATACTTTATCACTTCCTCCTTGTTTATTCTCCATCACTTTTTTTCGTGGATCCCTTTTTAAGGACCCGTTGAATAATACGTTTGGGTCTTTTGCTGCGCTTTATCGTGTATTCCATTACGTTGCATTTTTGTCAGCTTATCAAGATAACATAAACCTCGTTATTGGTCGGTGGGACTTCAAAAGGAGTATAAAGGGGTTTGGGAAGTACCCCAAATGGATGCGTTCATCCGAATCTTACCATTTATGAAGTGCATAAAAGGCAAACGTAATCCTTTGTTGTTACGCAAGCGCTTGTAATTTTTCCCCCTTTTCTGAGTGTAACCATAGAAGACTGGCAATAGGCTAGTGTCACGGCGAGCACAGCCTACCGGTTAGTTCTCAATACGTGTGCGCAAAGCAAATCCAAGCAGCTTCATTCATTGGTTATGCCACCACCCATCAAGGGTGTAGCTTAACTTTTGTTGATGTCTACTTCGGACCTGCACGCACATAAGTCATCTGTTTTCATTGCCATCGGTGCGCATTTTTAGGGCTCTGAATTATACACGAATGTGAATAAAAAGAGGGACATCAGGATCCGCCCATATGTCAACTAGTTGTAACGACTAATTTCTTAAAAATCCTTTGATTTTAAAATAAAGCAATGAAAACTGCAACACTTTTGCTCGGTATTGGAAAGCATGTTTTTTGACATCCTTTGATCTTGCTACGAGGCAGCTCCTACTAAGCCTCCTTTCACTTTCAAACGGGACTTACACTCCTTCCCACTTATTGTGCACATCATTGCGCTTGTGTTTACCCCCCACGCAAACCCATTGAGTAGCGTGCTTTTACCGCCCACGCCAACTTGCGTACGGCATAAATATAATCAGGTGGGTTCCACCCTCAGCCAATCAACACCGCCCTCTGACTGCCCAATGGGGGCTAAAGGTTTGGTGAGCACGTCTCGACCAATCACCTCAAGCCCCTTCCCCTTCCCTTCTCATCCTACTCGCAATTAATCCTCCAATTGGCCCACAGTATCCATTAACAATCCTCACTCAAACTCTGTGAATTGCACCTCTTTAATTATCACTAGAGCGACGAGATGAATATTCGGTCTTACGACTCACTGGACAGGCCGCCAAATGAAGATGAATCCAAGAAAAGATGTCTCATACCCATTGCCGTGATAGCACAAGTGAGTTGAACGTCATTGACCTTTTTGTTTGCACTATGTAAACTTTGGTATGGTCGCATATCGAGACTAAATAGTTTTAAGGAGAGTTCATTAAATCGCTCAACTTGAAGCCATTCAGCAATGAGTACTCCGTCAGATTCAAAGCAAAGATCACTCGAATCATTACGCCATACGAGACTATGCCCCAATAGTTGTTACGGCGGGTGTGTACAGGTCCCCAAATCCATATTTCCCATCAAAATGGCGGCGGTGGTGCCTCATTGGTTCGTTCGAACTGCGCGCGTGCCTCAAAGGGGACGATAACCGTAGCACAGATAAATTCCCTTTTTGGCGATGTAGTTAACTGAAGTGGGTTCAATTGCTTCAGGTTTATGAAGAAGACTGGCAACTTCACCCTCACTTTTATTACTTTTTGAAAACCAAACTCCTAAACAGCACTTGAGACAAGCTGTCAGTCCGAATGGATGACCGTTTGAATACAAGTAGACCTCTTCTTAAAGGATGCATCGCGTAGTTCAATTTTATGAATCTGAATTAATGAGCGATGACAAAATGCACCAAAAGTGGACCCCTGGGTTCGGTACGCTCTCAATTTCCTCTAGGCACCTTGACAGCTCCATAATTCTTGGCCTTGTTGAAGTTTTCCTTTTACTCCTGATGCCACTTTGGGCTGTCAGTACCAGAGTTGAAAAACGTATAATTTATTGCTCGTTCGTGGCGTCTTGGAATAATTTTCAGTGGGTGGATGAACATTTCCCTTTTAAGGTCGCACACTTCACAATATAGAAATTGTTTATATGATTACATTAGTCCAATTCACTGTCGATTCCTGCTAACTTTTGCTGTCACAATTAATTATTCACTGTCACGATAGCCACTTGGGTTTAGGCGAAATGTTTGTTACCCTTTACAGATATTTGGAATAGCAGCGGTCATAATGTGCGCGGTGTGGCTCGGTTACTACTACGGTGGGTTTGATTGGCGAGATCCGGCTCTGGTCTTCAATTATCATCCCGTCTTCATGGTTCTCGGCATGATCTTCTTCTTTGGTGATGGTAAGTACGCCTCCCTCTCCACCACCTTAATGACAGGTTTCTGTGTCGGTCGAAGGCAGCCATTCCAAGCGCTTTTATGTGGAACAATAGCAATACTTGCGAGTACAATGGTAGTCGTAAATATTCTCCCACTTTTTTCCCCACTTATTTAATTTGGTGGCTAAAATTAACCACCGTGTAGGCGGCGCTCCTCTCACTTTTTTGTCTGCTAGCCTAACGAGAGATCAACTGCACGATACGGCACCTAAAATTGGAGACAAAAAAGAAAATTTTGCATTCAGCATAGCTTGTGTTACTGGAGTCGTACTTTTCTGCGACTCACGTGAAAGTAAAAAAAAAAAGCTATCTCCAAACGAGAATATGCTAGAGTTTTCAGGTGTGAATATTTGAAAAGTAAAGGGACGCGTGGGATACTAGTTACTACTTACTTACTACTTACACGAAACAAGATAATTCAGACAAAGAAGGTTTGGGAAGTCGTGGCTAAGTCATCGTTAGTGTGGAGAAGGCCTGAGAAGCCGGCAGACGGAAGTACACAAACCCTGGAGCCTAAGGAGCGAATCACATCGCTATGGTGATGTTGGGTGTGAAGTGCTTTTCCTTTCTTACCCCTTCGCTGTGTATGCGTCATTACTGCTTGCTTGACATCGTCCCATCAACGTGGAGACAGAAACTGAGGTCCATTTAAACATACTCATTTGATTGTTGGAGGACTATTTTAGCGCGATTCCGATTGTTTGATGAATGGACCGTTCCAAGTCATATTGGCACCGTCCTAATCATTGGAGTCCGGACCGACTGTCGTCAGTGCCCTGATTGTTACCGTTCCATGGTGAGGTTTGATTCATATGGAATTTCGGTGTAGGCTACACATGGGATGAAGCGTTCAACGCGTTATGGATGCGAATTGCCCGCTGTCCTGTCAAAGACTTTACCATGGCAAAGCTTCCCATTGGCTTTTGTCCACTCTTAACACTGTAACAGGACCAAGCTTACACATTCAAACTCACTAGTCTCGGTTTAACTTAAAAAAAATTGCAAATTTTTTCTCCTCCCTCTTTTTTTAGCTATGCTGATATACCGCGTTTTTCACAAATGTCCGAAACTGCCTTTGAAGGCTGTACACGGTGTTCTGATGATACTCGGTCTGCTGTTTTCCGTGGTCGGACTGAAGGCCGCCTTCGACTCGCACAACGTACGCGGCATACCTGATATGTACAGCCTTCACAGCTGGATTGGCCTCGTCACTGTCATCCTCTTTGCTGTACAGGTAAGACACGAAGCGTTGCCTGGCTGCATGTCAGTGGCATACTTTGGTGGGGATGAAAATGCCATAAAGAGCCATTAAAATCGCCCTCATAGCAGCCCAACTGGGGATGGTTTTGACCACCGAAGGTGATTAAGTGTTGGTCCATTGTCCTATTGTATTGCGTGGTAGGTTGATGATGCTGAACTTGAATGGGCAACCGGAAAATGGCTGAATAGAAAGTTGGAGGAGCTTGTGAGGCACCCAAACAAGTTAACCTCCCCAAAATTATGCGTGTAAGTCGGATTTATCTGAAAACAATTCGACTGCAGAAGGAGACAGAAACATCCAGTTCTAGCTACACTCCCCATGCACCTACGTGACTGTCGAATGCAAACGCCGTGCTGTTCAAAGACCGGTTCTCCTCCTCTTTTCGGCAGACTTTGAAGTTGTCTCCAAAATTGTGACAAATGATGTTTTCGAAGAATGCAAATAGGTCTTTCTTCCGACTGTTTTGCTAGTCTACACCCTTACTGCTTCTGAGGGTGAAGTGACTGCCTCTTTTTTTTTCATGCCCTTGCGTTTTGTCGCACCGAGAGGGGTAGCTATTTGAAGTGTGAAATGAGTGAAGGCTATATAGCACCCACTTAACCCATCCTTTTGCCATGTCCAAATCAGTCACTCAATCAGCAACCAATCAAACGTGAAAGCTGGCAGTTTTTGCATACACCAGCTTCTACGACTTCCCCTCTCACTCACGCTAAACGCCCCAACCTTCGCTTCTTTCATGCCAAAAATAGATGTGGGACGATGGATTCTGCTGGCGCACCTCCACCACACGCCATGCAACCAGACAGACGTAAATCATGTCAATCGGATGCGAAAAGCCACTGCCCAGAGCTCTACCCACCACTTTTCCAAGTGCTGATCTACTGTGTTGCATTTTAATAACTTCGCGGTATTTCACGTATCAGTTCATTTGTAAAGGTCAACGAGAATTTGCGCTCTCCGCCTTCAATGCACAAAGAAGGCCACTAAAATGGTGAAAAGTGTGCAATTTTGCTAGAAAGTGTGCACACTTATCAAAGCCCCTGCTCTTCTGTTACGAAGGTGAATGGGGAGATGCTCTCAGTGTTAGGAGTGTATTGCACGACCAACGGTACCAGGAGCCGCATCAAGGACAGTCCGCATGACAGTTGCACTTCTCACAAAGGCCGAATTACAAAAGTGGCCAATTCAGATAAATGCCAGTCTCTCTTATGCCTTTTTTAGTGGGTGGTGGGACTGATAGTCTTCCTCGTGCCCTACATCCCACCAAGAATACGGTCAAAGATCCTGCCTCTACACACAGCTGTGGGTCTCTTTCTTCTCTGTTGTGCTCTCGTTGCCGCCATCACAGGAATTACGGAGAAGAACTTTGGTCCAACGTAAGTTACAATGCCGAAATTATTCCAGCGACAAAAAGAGATTCAATTTGGGCGGTAGAAAAGTGACAGAAAGTGAGTTAATTGTAATTATCATCTGATGTTTAGATGTACTCTAAAATCGTGAAGATAACCGATGCTTCAAAAAATGACACTGTACCTAGCAGCTGTCTCCATTGCTCTAGCACCTCTCTGCCGCCAAGATGTTGATGATTTAGGTGTGTACTTTAGGCAAAAATACATAAATAAATGGCTCGCACTTTTTTTTTTAATGATTTCGACATGATCCAATTGAATTCAAGGAAGGAGTGACAATGTCATGCCAACTATAGTGACAATAATCTTTCAAAAGCACAAAGGGATTTAACGAGAGTGGTTTCTTGCATCCAACTTACCCGACAAGACAAATTAGGGAGCAATGCGAAGATGAGGTTCGCTATTCACACGGCGATTTGTCTTGTAGTCGTCCAGAGCCTCACACTATCTGGGACGAGTTTCCTTTGGAGCTGACGTAAGCCTGAACGTTGTGTCTTTGAATTCAACGTTGTGTAGCTTGAGACACTTCAAGCCGTTACTAACTGGGAGGAGGGGGTTGTAGAAATAAATGCAGGAGTACAAATTCGTTGAAGCCTAACCTCGAGATTAGGGTCCTGTCAAGAGTCGTCCATAGCGAATTTCCTCCCTTCGTTTGGCAGTCAGCTAATGAAAGTAGAAGTGCCGTCCATTTGAGAAGCCTCGTAGGTAAATACACACGAAGAAGCATGGAAGGTTCGAAAGTAGCTGACTGTGAAATCCAATCTCCAACACAAACCCTTGATCGGTGCGTCTATCTCTTGTAGCTACAAAGACCTACCAGCGCCAGCAATGCTCTCAAATTTCATGGGTCTTTGTCTAGTCGTCTTCTGTGGAATGGTCTTCTATTTGGTGCACAGACGTGACTATCGTCGCATAGAGCCCACCAATGGAGAACAGGTGGGCTTTCGGTGCTTCAATTGATCGTAGCATACCGCCTGTGCGTTCCCTCGTCTAGATTGTCTTATTCCAAAGACCCCTCGCATCATCTTGTTCTTACCTTCTGTCGATCTACCCAACTGTCAAATCATCGTCCTATGTCCTTGGCCACTCTTTTCCCCTCTGTATGCTTCAGAATTCATGATGTTAACTGTTTCTTTTTTATTGTTTAATGGGTGGACTTCACCGACTAAGCTGCTTTGTCTCGGTTGTAGGGCTACGGTTAGGGGTAAATACAAGGGTCGTTTGGGTCAAACGGGGTCATCCAATTTCACATGCTGTTCGTGACAGCAACAAATCTCCACCCTTTTCACAGACGACCCATATGTCCGTCAATGACAGCCTATAGACTTGGTAGCAATTCTGAGAAAGTCCACCCGGCCCATGGAATGATGGGTACTGGTTGAGTGCCGTGTAGCCTGCCACACAATTCCATAGGAGGAATCCTTCTGCGAAAACGGTTAACAAAGTCCTTCATGGACGTTTGCAGCTTCCATCTCTTGATTAACAAGAGGCTGCAAGGATTTCTAATTTAGAAGCTGGAATGTCCGCTTGGCTAATAATCCCTAGCATAGGTACCCTAGGCTCTGGTTACTTCTTTCCTCAATGGCTATTGGTTAGTGGGAATGTACTTTGGGCATACCACTTCTTCATTTACCCCTAGAGTCGTTTAAAAAGGCAAAAGCGCCAGAGCTGAGACGTTTCAAGACCGCTTTTCATACGCGCAAGCAGTACATAACACTTCTGGATAGCGTAAGTTGGATCCCCGGAAGAGCCCCTCAAAGCGAAAACATACACTGTTCTCACTCCTTGAAGCCTTTTTCTTCATAAAACCGAAATCACTGTGTATGGCATTACCGAACTCAATTTCATCAATTCCTTGAATAAGCTAGCGGGCTCTTAAAATGCCTCCCTTCCGGTCCGGAGTACTGAAAGCGTCGCAATGACCCCGTCCAAAATAAAAAAAAGCTTTTTACCGAGAAAAAAACCTGAAACATTTAATGAGCACCTTAGTCGCGGACTAGGAAGGTGAAGGTCAGAAGCAGATTTGCCCTATGCAGGGGTTAAGGTAGTACCCCATTTAATTGTGGACTTGGCAGCTTTTAAAACAGGATTGAATTAGGCAGGAAAGTGTGGACTGATCCGGTCTGAGAGCAAAAAAAAAACCAAGCACGGAAGTAGCATTTTACAACAAAAAAAAGCACCGGACAACGTTTATCCAACACTTGCATAACCAAAGTAAAATTTTAACCGCTAATCAGTTTAGGTGGAAGGAAAAAAGAGCGATTCCAGTTAAGAAAATATGAAGACCTGGATGCGGCAATGGCATAAACAAGTAAAAATTGAATTGAGTAACCTGTCAAATGGGCTTGACGCTCCAGTTAGTCACGCAACTGTACCCAGTGCCTGGACAGGAAATGTTATGGCCATTCCGCTGTGATCAAAGTCCAAGGCGTCCGAACAGAGAGATTGAAAGCAGTCGCACATGGGAGTGATGACTTAATTTACCATGATAACAGGCTGAACGCCACTCAGCTCCATACTTCAGCTTTACGAATTGGACCTAAGTTGACAGCGGAGTTCCCCGCTCTATAAGAGATGGATTGTGGTCGGGACGATTCTCCACTCTCGGCAGTCGCCCCCACCTACATCGACCTGGAGGAGAAAGCTGCAGAAGCCAAGCAAATGGCTGCCATTCCGGGACCAAAGACTATCAGGGTGCCGATGTTCGCCTCCTTTATGTGATTTACAAATCAGCCCGTATATTTCAGACTTTTTGCAGATTTGTGCTTAGAAGTGGGTGAACACTGGGAAAGCGAGTATCTTAATGGTTATACCGAAACGATCCACTCTGTTCAATCCGCAGTTCTGCATTTCATGCTACGAGAGGGGGAAATCAGTCCGCGTGTAATTTACCGCAAGACGACGTACTACCTAATGTTCCTCAGTCGCAAAATTCGTCTACGAGAACACCTAAAAATTAGGATGTAGGGCAAAAGAACGGGCCGCTTATGCCTCCGTATTCCAAAAATAATACCCCTATAGGATCTAAGGGAATAACATCCCTTCCCCGGATAAGGACACTGCTTGCCAGAGGTCAGCATAAATTCTCCTTGACCTCCAGAAGCAAAACCACTCGAAAAGCGACTATTTCAGCAAATGCCGTAGGAAGCGTCCCACAGGTGTTTCTAAGTAAACCAACATAAGAAAGCACTTGGCTACATCATAAAAACAAATAAATATAAACGACAATTCTACACAGCAAATAATTCAAGTGATACTAAGCACAGTTCCTGCCTAATTCAGTGCTCGCAGACTAAAATAACTTAGGCCAAAATAAAGATGGGTTGACATTACAAGATTGCCCCAATTGCAGAGAGTCGCCCAGCCCATGCCAACAAGCAACTCTAGAAACAGGACACCGCCTTTTTCGGGAGGGAAACAATGCAAGACATTTAAAAAGGAGTAGCACCACCGCCTTGCGCATTTAAATCACTCAAGACCACAGTCAACATAACGAAAGTAGTGCTTAGCTCAAGTAAGATACCATGATTGCGGGTAACCGCATTTTGAGCATGGGGCAAGAGAAAAGAATAAACCTAGTATCTAGTTTTTGGTACTTTCGTTGAAGCCTGAAAATGAACAATGAAGCCGGTAAAGTAATACCAATAAAACTCAAGTACATAATACCACGTTTACCCAATAGTACAAATAAGGCAAGCACATCACAGTGACATGAATTCCTGAATGAAAGATTTTCAAACCTGAAAAGATTACAATCGCATTACTGTGTAGTAGTTCCAATCATCGTGGCCAAACCGCTTTGAACAACCCGAAGGCCTGACTCCCACTCCTTTAGCAAGCGGTAGAGACTCTGCCATTGTGCAGCACCGAAATTGCGTGGCAGAGCGCCCGTGATGAGGATACGTTTGTTGATCTGATCCAATTTACAAGTAATCACTCGTTGGCGGACGGCTGCGTAGAAAAGAAGACGATACTAAAACCAGGATTTCTGTTACCTTAGCAGCACTTAAAATAACTTTAAGCGTTACTAAATCACACCGAACACAAGCGGGAATGGGTAAACCATGCGAATATTAACTAACGAACAATATACATTAAGGCATAACGCAAGAATAAACAAAAGTCAGTGTGCCAGCTAAGGAAAGACCCTACCTTCGATAATAAACGCCTCAAGCTGATCCTCAGGCAGATCGATCTTTTTACAGACAGTGGCGTAATCCAACTCGGCTACGTTCTCAGCTATCTTCATTAAACTGAGAGTTCTCAGTTTGTCAAGGCAAGCCTTTTCATTAAGCCCATTTTCGACCAAAAATGTTGGGTTTTTCTTCATGAAAGCCGCAAAATCCCCGAGTCCACCAGAAACATAAATCTCCAGAAGCTGGGAGAACAGTTACTCAAGTAGAGAGCAAACCTTATACACCGGTTCGCCCTCGAGAAACTGAACTGGTTTTAGAGACATGAGACGATTGTGTGAAAGAAAACTGGGATCCTGAATGACAGCGAGAATGCATCTATTTTTAAGTTAAAAGGTTAGAAGGATAGTTACTTGAAGGCATCATCACGAGCGCCTGCCGCATTCCCCTCAGAATAGGTAGAAAGTAAGTTAATCATCGCTTGAGTTGCGAGCTTCGTGTTGCCACTTGATTGATGTACCTCTGACATAAGGCGCCAAAGGGATTGACATTCAGCAGGCGCACACCTGCAAACTTTTAAAAGCGCTGCAACCTATGTCGATAGATTGCCAAAATCGTTAGAAAACCTTTTCCGTTTGCGTATAAATTTGAGACAGAGCTCCAAGTTCAGAAGCACAGGTCACGAGAGCTCGATAGACACGATACCTTGAATGGTGGTCTTCAGGTAACCCAGTGAATAAAACATTTAATCTAGGCATCTACAGTAAAATCAATTATGCATACGAGTAGAGTTTTGCAAAGTGCTTCCTATTTTTCGGTTCGGAAAAGTCTTCGTAAAGCTCGCATAATTTATTGACAGCTTCTTCGATGTAGTCCCCAGGCAATCCAATAACAAGGGAAGAAATGGTAGTCAATAAATCAATTGCATCTGTGCAGGGCAAAAATTATTGAGTACGCATCACTTACCAGATTCGGTAACTTTATCACTCCTAAAACAAACTCGAAGCTGTGGAATGTGACTTATGAAGGCAGAAGGCCAATTTTCTTGGGTGACTTCGGAAGTATCAACATTCTCCACACCCACTTTTGTCAGAAAGTCTCTGAGCTCGACTATCTAGGGACATATTTTAATAAAAAAATGGGAAAACAATACCTGACTTGATTCAGTGCAGCGTATAAACGTTGGGGGCGCCATGAAGTATTTTCATACGGGCTAGTAAGCCACACAATATTGCAGCATTATGATTTGTTAATGCATCCTGCTGATTTACATTGCTGTGACAATACAATATAAAAAAGGCTTTATAAAAGCAACAAAATTGCTCATGCAGCGCCAATTATTGATCAACGGTAAATCCTAGAAGCAACACAAATGCATACGCGGCTAATGTATATAAAACAGAAAATTATCGTCTCTCATTTTCTAAACATCATGTCATACTAGCTTTTTACTTTCTTAACTGCAAAAAGGGCACTTTTAGTCACTCTTTTCTTAAGATTTTCTATGCGTTACTGTGTTGTGTCTATTCCCACCTCCCAGTTTGTAGTTGGAATCGTTGCAAGTGAGAGGTGGGACAGCAATTTAAATCTGGTCGTGGGTGAACGCAGTCGATATCCTGGATCTGAGATGCCCCGACATGGAATCTTTGGTTCCCCTACCACGTCTCCTTCCTCTACTTTTAGCAAAAATTTCTAGAAACAATTAACCTTCTCATGGAATGGCTGGCAGAAGGAAAGGGTCCTCTGCAAACATATTTTGTAGCATATAATTGGCATTGAATTTAGGATGCAGGAAGACATTGTAATATATAGGCTGTCTCTCTCTTGCCTTTTGGCTAGACTAGAGAGATAAATCCCGGTCGATTCAAAGGTCTACTGAATAGCCAGTGTTTATCTTTTTCCATTACAATTGCACCAATTAAGCCGATAGGATCTTAGAAAAGTGATAACGACCACAGCGTCGTAAGAGAGCTCTAAAGACAAAAGGAGACGTAGTGTGTAACACTTTGTTTGTTTGAACTGCTGGTTTCGGGCTTGGGCGGCCATATTGTACCGGCCAGTTGGCCGGCCTTTGGGCCGTGCCAACAGCTCCCGAGCCCTCTGTTTCCAGAATACATGTATTCTAACCCCAGTACTATGCCTTCTTTTACCTTAAAGGGAGCCTCGGGACGCTACATTGGTGGCAGCGGAAAGCGGACCCGACTTCGATGGATTTTATCCTGCTCCATGCCGCCTCTGGTAAATTTTGGCTGTGTGAAAGAAGTGCATGTGCTATGGATGGGAGAGCCTCTGGTATCGCGTAACAGAAGGGCTGAGATCAACGTCCAGCTTCGGCACTTCCCTCGCCCTCGTGTTCGACAGGGAAGCTATTAACAACTGAAGCGACACTAGCCGTGAGCTCCAAGTCCAGTGGAACTGCCACGAGAGACCTGCGACGTTGTGGTCAAGCATCCTCCGTAAGCTCTCTCTCCTGTTCCCAGATGTAGAATGTGCAGGATGCCATTGAATAGCATCGTTTTATGCTTTGCACGCTTGGATCGCATGCATTTTGTTCCTATGAGGTCCGATCGCCACATTTGCTCAAGTTTCTACGATGCCCTTGCGTTTCTTCTACGGTATCAGTTAAGCCTGGAATCGCAATATGTGTTGTGTGTGTCTCGACCCATTCGAAAACTTGGATTCGTACCTCCATCTTTCATTGGACCACATTGTCGTGAGAGAGGACGGCCAAGGAGCGCGCATTTGCTGCACCGAGTGCTACGCGGAATTGATGGCACTACAGGAACACATGCGTTCGAATCCCGACGACTGGGACGGTTAGCTTGTGGGTGCTTCTCGCAGCACTGATTAGGTTGTGATGGCTGACACGGGAGGCGGACGAAGGGGAGCGTCGGGGACGACGCTCGAAAGAAGAGAGGAGCTGTGTAATACTTTGTTTGTTTGAACTGCCGGTTTTCGGCCACTTGGGTGGCCATATTGTACTGAGCCAGTTAGCCGGTCTTTGGGCCGTGCTAACAACTCCCAAGCCCTCTGTTTCCAGAATACATGTATTCTATCCCCAGTACTTTGCCTTCTTTTACCTTAAAGGCAGCCTCGGGACGCCACATAGTGCTTGGGTAAAATGTTTATGTTTGGTATGCGGATGTAATTTGGGGCTGCTGACATGGCCCAGAAGTAAGCTACCCACTCAAGGCAGTGTGGCTAACCATGTCGACCGTAATCTGGTGTCAAACAAACTAAAAAGCATTGCTAAAACATTTTTACTTACGGGACTCTACAAAGCTACTTGGTTTTTTTAATGCATAGACCCATGTTTAAATTAACCAGCATTTTATAAATCAACGAAATAAGCATCGTATTAAGTGTGCAAGACTTGTTATGCATCTCCTATGCAGACTATGCTATATTTTTGAGCTCTAATAGACCAATAAATTTCTAATGCCATATTAGCGGTTTTTATTGCATAGCCTTCTTATTTACAGTCAAACCCTAGGGCGGTACGCTTGTGTGCTGCTCAGTAGCTCGGATGTATTCACCTTCTAGTCAGACGCCGATTGGGATTCTACAAGAGACTGCTACAAAAAAGGGTTTCCTTGTCCATTACGAACTAGTTGCGAGTGAAGGCGAGGCACATGAACCGATTTATGTTTACCAATGCAGAGTTGGCAAAATTACAGCCTTTGGAAAAGGTGCGTTCACGTACTTGTGTGTGTTCCGATTATGTCATTCTGATGCGTTTTTGTATTAGTTGGGAAGGTTGCCGCCTGCTGATTTTTTTGGACTTTTGATTTTGGCTTGAGCATATTTCAAACAATCGTCATGGCTAAGCACTCACCTGCTATTTTCATAAACCATTGTTTGCGTGCTCTCATGCAGTACATTGTTTTGGTTCATTTTCAAGGTGCAAGCAAGAAGAAGGCAAAGCATCTAGCAGCATATTATGTTCTTCTAAGGCTGATCGGTGACGACCCCCCAATCCAGGGTGATAGAGCACTCTTGCAGTCGATGCGTGCATCCCTCTCCTTTCTCGGTATCGATGTTGGTGATTCCTTAGCCGCAACTTGTGAGGATGAGGTTAACGCAGCGGCTACGCGGGCCCCCATCAATTATGTCAGCAAGGTTCAGGAATATTGTGACAAAAATCTGTGGCCTCCGCCCACTTATGAGTTTAGTGAGTGCCCACAAAGCCTTTTTGGGGGCAAGTATCAATGCAAAGTTCGTCTCTGGCGATGGGAATTTTCGGGGTTCGGTAGCTCCAAGAAAGAAGCCAAAAGAAAAGCTGCGACCGAATTCTTAAAGGAGGTGGTAGAGCAAGGCCTGACCATCCCGGCAGATGCATTAGAGGCAATGGAGGAGGAAAACCTGCCCCTTGTAGAAAAACAGGATCTCAACAAACTGAAGGTCAAGCAAAGTAGTCAAGAAATGGCCTCTAGAATGGCCAGAAAAATTCTTTCTGGCCTCCACACAGTCAATGGGAAGGTTAAGCAAGTCCATGTTGAGGAACTCAATTCCCCTGCTTTTGACGTCTACGATGTCTTAAAGCGGGTACTGGAGGAAAATAAGCTCGGTGTTTTCTACTCTTATACGACTAACACAAAGTCTGGTGAGACTGCTGTGGCATTGCTTGTTTGGCTAATTTGTGGGTCCCCTTCTTATCCACATGTTACATTATTCTAGGCAAAATCTACTGCCAGGCGCAACTGTCCACGATTCCTCCCCAAGTGACATGCAGCCGACCCAGCGCGACCATAGACGAGGCTCGAAGGGACGCAGCCTACCGTTGCCTAGTGTACCTGGACACAATGACAAAGCTCAACCCTACGCTTTGTGAAGAAGCATGGTTTCGAAAGCCAATTTAATCATACTCCTATCTTCCGTTTGCCTGCGTACTTTGCATGTCTTCTGAATGAAGAGAAAATCTGCGTAAGGAGTATGAAATGGAGGCAAGTGTATATTTATGTACAGAGAATACAGCCTAGTGACAAACATTATCTGGCTATTTTGATGTTGGATCCGGGTTTGTGAGCCATCTTGACGACCCTAGCCATCGCGACTCTTTGGTCCTTGGTTTTGATAGCCACGGCAGCGCGCATTTTTCGCTTGGCCGCTCGGACGCGCATCAGCTTCTTGCGATGGCGCCGCCTGTCCGTAGAGGTCACTTCGGTAGCGCCCTTAAGTGGTTCTCCACGGGGTCCGAGAACCTCCTCCGGAGCGAGCAGATCACTCTCGGCCAGAGCGGTTGGACCTGCTTCTTCTAGTGCCATTGCTTGTTTGTTAGTGAGAATGTTGTAGCCATCCACACGCTAGAAATGTTTTGTACGTCAAGAAATTATTATTAGACTAGAGCCTTTGGAGGTAGAAACAAGCAGATTAAGTGCATCCAGTCCTACACCAGATGCCCAAATACTTTTTGGGGGTTCGAGCGTTCCCACGCTATACACACAAAATACGGACACTAAGTCATTGCAAAAAGCAAATTGAAAAAACGAAAACGATGAAGTCAGTATCAATCGCGTCCTCTCAACCGGGTCTTTTGATTAAAGCAGTAAATACGCAAAGATCTGGATCTAGGAAGCGAATGATTTCCAAGATCTTCATGCCAGAATTCTAATACGGTGAGAAAGCTGTGGTAGGCTATCATGAAATGCATTTCTCGTTTGTAGCTGCATCATAAGGGCAATAATGCTTCTCAAGAACAGGAATTAGTGGGAAAGGTGCAATATACCCATCTGGTAGCCCTCATCAAATGCCGAGATAATGGCTGGAACCCCCAGTGGCCTTGATTAGCGCAAGTATGATGAATTGAAAACAACCCAACGAATTTGGAGGTGAATTTGACCACGAATTCACGACGAAGTATGGGGCGAAGCGGTGGAAATAAAGCCCTCACGTTCCGACATCAACAAGAGGCATACGAAATAGACGTTTTGCGCAAAAACACCTTTGCTAGATTACCAATAGTTGCGCGAGCATAAAGTTGTGAATAAAATCGTGGGTCAAAATCTGTCATCTCGTGAAACTAAAAAGTACTGATATATCATATGATGTCAACATTGTGTGGGTGTAAAACGTAAGAGGAAAAAACTGAGAGCCAACAACAAGTTACTCACCCTACGTGGAACAAAATGCATGTTTGACAGTGCGTCCAAGTTGTCAAACAAATCCACAATTTCATTTCGAAGCGCCTCCTTTTCCGGGTCTTCCTGAGGTTTTTCTAATGCCTAAACACCAGTGTTACTTATAAAACCAAACTACTTTAGCCTTGGTGTAAAGATTTTCGTATTCCTCAACAAGAGAAGTCTTGTTGGTGTTAATGAATTCTTTCGGAGTTGTAACGTGGTCTTTTGGTTTGACTTTGAGGGTTGGGTTGTCAAAAGACTAGAGAATCTACGAATAGCATTTGCAAACCTGTTCACGGATACCCTTCTTTAAAAAATCAACAATAATGTTCTCATCAAAAGGACCAGGTTCTAAAAGTGTATTAAAATGATAACAAAGTAAGCCATACTGTAAATGGCATGGCGCTGAACCTCGAAGTGTTCTTCCAGTAGAGCATTTTCTGACCGGTCCTTGCCGGAAACCTCACCACGCAAATACCATGGTTTACTGGAGATCATTTTCTCCTCAATAGAATCCATCTCCTTATCCAACTACCAAGCATCACAGAATTTGATAACATACCTTTGTCATAAATTTTTCGAATTGCATCCTGAGTGAAAATGTACAAATGCTCAGACGATTTAGTTATCCCACCTAAATGCAAATGAAACAAATTATTTTCAGCAATTATTGCACATCCATAAAGCTGCATGAAAAAGGAAACAAAGGCATAGGAGAAAAACTGGAACGGAATCATGCACTACCTCACAGGGCTCGCACGCTATCTTGGAAACACCGGCAACATTAATCGCTAACACTAACCTTAGATGTAATGAAAAACAACTCCCTAATTTTCCTTTACTGCGAAAAATGCTCATTTTTTAAATCAAAGCATTAATCTGGGTATTAAACATGGTCGTGACCGTAGAAACATTGGCCACAAGAACAGCATAATTTGCATTGCCAAATAAGTACTGTGGACAGTATTTTAAATCTCTCAAATATTTACAAGCCTTTTGTTAAGGCCAAAATTAGTGTAGCTGCTAAATGCGATTGTTAACTTTAACTGAAAATACTGAAAACTTTACTTCCGCTGCCTACCATCTCTGGTTGCAGCGTCCCGAGACTCCCTTTAAGGTAAAAGAAAGCATAGCACTGGGGCAGAATATATATTCTGGAAGCAGAGGGCTTGGAGGCTGTTGGCACGGCTCGGAGGCCACCCAAGTGACCGAAACCGGCAGTTTGAACAAACAAATTATTAGAGGTACTACCGGCAGATACAATAATTGGTACGCTGCTAAAATGTCTGTAGCACATTGTTTGTTCTAAATCTTGGCCTCGGTCATTTAGGTGGCTATGTCGTTATAGCTGGATGGGCTGGCCTCCGGGCCATGGCAGCAGCCCCGTCCCCCGAGTTTTCTGAATATACTTATTCCGCCCTAGTATTTTACCTTCTTTTGCCTTTAAGGAAGTCTCGAAACTCTACATTGGTGGCAACGGAAAGCAGACGCGACTTTGTAGGATTGTTGTCCTACTGCACACCACTCTTGACAAACTGTAACGGCGCGAAAGAAATGCATGTGCCATGGGTCGGAGAATCTCTGATATCCCATAACAGAAGGGCTGAGAACGGCTTATGCCTTCGGTATCTCCCTCACCTCTGTGTTCTGCTAGAAAGCTTTTAAAATCTGGAGCGCCACTAGCCCGTAAAGCAGCCTGGGAATTTTTCATTGCGAAGACTCTTATAATGTACCTAATTAAGGCGACCAGTGTTCTAACGCCTCCCTGTAGACAGGCTGATGCTAAGTGGAGCCGCTTACTCGGAATTTTGTTTCCAAGCCGTAGAAAACTCCAGATACTGTCGAACTTTCAAGAGGGGTCAGTGATGTGCTGGCCATGCATCTCCTCAGTTGCGCTCGAATTCCGATCACTGGCACGGTTAGCTCGTGGGTATTTGTTCCAGCACTGACTACGTTGTGATGGCTGACTCGAGGGGGGAGGGGGAGGGGGAGGTTTACCAAATAAAGCGTCGGGAACGACGCTCTAAAGAAGAGAAGCTAACGTAATACCTTGTCTGTTTTGACTGTTGGTTTCGGTCTCTATCACTTGTATGACCATATTACCCTGGCTGGATTGTCCAACCTCCAAGTAATGCCAGCAGCCCGCTCTGAGTGTGTGTACTCTCCCTTACATTATACCTTCTTTTATTTTTCAAAGAAGTCTTGGAGCGCTACAAGGCCCATGGAGGCTAAACGCATGGAGACAGTAATGCTCGTGCTGTCGGATCAAGTTCCAAATCTTGACGCCACGACCCCACCAAGCTGTTTTACTTTTAAGGACTGCTACGTTAATAAGTAACATTATGTGACCAAGTGTTCTTGATGCTCCACCCCCATTTGATGTTTAGCAATGACTTCCCTTCATTATCAGCATTACATTTTTGCCAGTGTATACCGGCTACACTCATGTTCAGTGCCCAAGCCTCTCGTGCTATTAAAGTTTTGCTTTAATCTCGCACATCTCAAGATGCAGTTCCCATCCAACGCCGACAACACACCTCGCCCCCTTGTGACCGATTAAGAACCCTGACGTCGGGCTACAAGGCGGCGAACAGTGTCAAGGACATTATTGGAGATGCCAAGCTCATTACATTTAGATATTCAAAGCGAATGATCACATGTGGCGTTCAACAATTGTGACAATCGCTTCAGCTAAGTTACCAAGCAAATGACGTGTTATTATTCGGGCGCTCGATCGCCATTGTTCGCCATCTCCAACTCGCTCCCCCAGACGCGCTACCGGAGTTTGGGGAACTGGATCCCGTTCTTTTGAAATTGCGGAGGTTAGCTGCTTCAGGTGAATTCTAATCAACTTCCAGAATGCTTTTGCCAGTTGATTCGAGTTCTGAAATGCAATTAAACTCGTCATGTAACCGGATGCCACGGTGACACAGAGTAAAATAAATTTCCTATAATACATAACCCCTAGATGAAACATTTAGTTGGTCAAATCAATCATTAAAAACTTATCAAATGGCGATGAAGTAGTCATAAACAATCATTTATGGTGCGTCTCCATTGACTTTTCATTTCAACACAAAACATACCCTTATATTCTCACGGATGCTCATTTTTTGCCTCCACGGGAAAACTTGAACAGAAAAAATAGCGTTTTGTTGACATTCTTTAAAAGCACTACTCGATTTACAAATGCTAAACATACTGAGATCCGGCACGCCTGCCAGTGGATCCATTCCCATCCGAAGGCGAAGGGCGGAGCACACTTCAAAGGCCCTCAGAAGATAATTCATAACTACGGAGGCACTGTTGATAAATGTATCGAATAAAGTAGGATGAAGAATGGATTTTATTAAGCACATGCATGCATAACCTAAGCTTCTAAATTCAGTGCATTTACCAGAACCCGTACTGAACCTCAGCAGAACCTGTTGCAACCACCACAGGTGGAAAGGCAAGGCCATCAACAATTTTGTAGAGTTTTCGAAGAAGGGTGTCTGCATCCGCAGGCTTAATATGACCTTCCGCATGCGCATCTATGAGCTCCTAAAAGGCACAAAACCGATACTGACATTCGGATTCCAGTGTCTTCCACAACCACGAGGGGTAGAAGCGCAGTACTACGCGTCTAGTCGTCAACTTAAAGTTTGGATTCCACTTCTGACATTAACAACGCAAAAGAAAAACATCCAACAAAATCGGCTAGGATCGTGGTGCGGGTCCTTACTAATTAGTAGAGTAAGAAAAGAGCAATAGTTTGTAGGAGATGTAAACTTCACTTGTCTCAGAGTATCGAGCGAATAATCCCACGTAGGGCTCCCAAATGTTGAAACTAAGCCTTCACTCCGCAGCGCAATCAAGGCATTGACAGCCTCATTCGAAAATTTTAGCTGAAAAAAAAGTTAAAAAGTAAGTTAAATCAACAAAGACAAGCGCTTCAATCGTGTAAGTAATCAAACCATTTAAGGTCATTTTTTCGATGAGATGATCAAAGAACCCATTTAAAGCATCTATTCATAGAACACGTCTCGTACACCAGGATTTTTCTTCTCACAGAGGTCAACTTCTGTCGGCGCATCAACAATGCTCAACTTCTTTGCTTTGGTCCAGTAAATCGACGCGACACAGTCTTCAACCACCTCCATTATCATTTCTTTTGCAATTTGGCGTTGAATCTGCATAGATTTTACAAGTAACAGACATCTCTTGCCTCTTCGACGATCCCCGATTTGCCATTGAGACAGCTGTCAGGCCAAAAAGCAATCCCAAATAGGTGAAGTGTTATGGGTGCAGTGGAGGGGAGCAGCGGGGGATCTGTGGTGAATAGCCAGGTTTCCGAAAACACCCCTTCGTAGGAGGATTGAAAAGAAACGTAGAGTTCTTTCGATTCGCCACAAGCGATTCTACCTTTAAGGAGAAATGCGCCTTGTATAACCAATTGTGTGGGGTGATAACGCCACCAAGGGCTAATGCAACGCAAGAAAAAACCTCATTAATGTCCTGTTCGAAAAATCCGATTTCAATGAATTTATTGAGGGATTTTCGAATCGACTACACGCAAGCATCCCTTTAAAAAGCGGTCCACATGTGTCATCTGTGCTGGAAATGCACATGGCAACGCTAGTTTGCATATCACAAACAACTTTCTTGTTCATAGCCAAGCTAATTTGACTATTTTTTCCGTCATGGATAGAATAAGTCTAGGTGTTAGTTAACAATGCAGAATCCAAAAAAAGCTTTCGAAAGGATTCCACAGTCCCCATGAATGCAACAATGAAACAACACTTTGGACCATAAAAATGTGAAGGAAATTGTGGCAAGAAGCTATTTTGCCTTCAACAATCCAGGGTGTACTTGAACGTGTTTTGGCCCGACTGTAGCTCCGAGGTTATGTTGCAAGTAATGGGTTAATAAATTTAAAACTGAATAACAACCGATTCGCAAGGCAGACCAGCATGAGTCATATTCACTGGAGAAAAAGAAAAAAACTTAAAATAATGAGGACGGTTTGAAAAGTATAAAACAGTACAGGACTTAGTGAAAAGACCTGTCCCAAAAGACTGCCACACATCCTTCTATTCTTGCGATGCACGCAAAAAGTAGCATACAAGTTACAATTCGCTAGAGGCCACAGGCACGTAAATAATTTTTGACAAAAATTTCTTAGAGCAGAAGCAAAATTACGGGCGACCATTTACACTGCTGTTTGTTTGAAATAACATTGAAGGTCGGAGCATGCAATAATCACAAGAAAAAATTACCATCGTTGGTAAAAAAGTAGAAAGGTGAGTCTCGCTGAGGTAAAAGTTCCAAGAGGACCTTCCTTTCAACTTTCTAGATTTGTCACTAGTCAGGGAAACAGAAAGAACCTTCCACTGATAGTAGAGATCCTCTGTTCCATTATTCTTTATTAGAATTCTCTGGTGACTTGGATTTTCGTCCGAAGTCTACAGAGCAAAGTTGTGCAGGACATTAACTACCTGAGAAGGCAAGACATAGAATTTGGGCCTTCGTAAAAGGTCTGCATTCTGTCATGGATGCAGCATAACATAAGTCACTTTAAATCTCCTTTGGCTCACCCCTCTTGTAGAACTGGGAAGAATGTCAGAGTTTGGTATATTGTAGACAACCGTGAAGGATTATTCACATTTTCCCCAAAAAACTTTCATAATATCTTCGTTAAACTAAGTTCAGGCACTGAACATTGTATGGCAAGGCCTTATTTTTGCTCGGCTCTGTTCCAATTTGTTAATCTCAAACAAGCATTAAGTAAGCAGCATAAAAAAGGTCGTAAACACTGGGAAAAATGCGTAGAAATCCGTTCACATACTCTGAAACAAAGCGCAGACTGCGGGTCGGAGACGATTCTATAAGTATTTGTTTTATCTCTCACCAACCGAGGCACTAAGACCCCGTTAAAGAGTAGGGACGGCCCACCGAACTCCTCGTCTACTGTCTGATCCTCCACCTCACGCGGAGTGATGGAACGTTCGGTAATAGTGTCACCTACTCCAGATGTTTCTTTCGTGATTGTAATAACCTCCTTCGCTGCAGACTTTACGGAGTCGTTTTGTAGAATGTTCTCTGGCCTTTTAATCAGAAATTAATAAAAAAGAAGGTTAAACGCAAGGCTAATTTCAAGATTTAAATATTCTTAGGTCAAAAAAATCAAATAAAAGAATGGCCACTTCAAATTAATCTGACTGATGCTTATTAGTTTAAAGAATATTTAAATATCACCCACTACGGCCTTCGGATCGTCTTATCCGTGTCTCGGCACAGTTTTTAAAGAAAGCTCAGGCATGCTTTGGATATGTTCGCTAAGAAGGTCTCAAAAGTAGCTCAAAACCACATTTAAGACGTTATTTTGCTCAGACATGGCAACAGTTGCTGTAGGAATGCAAAAAAAAAGACAGTAGTTGAATAATGCTTGAATAATGTTTACACGTTTTCGATTAGCTGGGTAGCGAAAGCTGACAAGCATGGCTAGTTGCATGTTGGTAATGCCAGAATTAGGGAGGTGGCGCTTCATTTGCTGCAGTTAAGGAGAGCAAATCATAATAACTGATGATGTTCAGATTCCTAAGGAGTCAGTGGGTTGACCTTCTTACTGAGCCACTACAGAAAAGCACGAAAGAACTTATACTTGTGACATTGTAGGAACTTCTAAGATGATGAAAAATAATAGTCAAAGTACCACAGCATAATACCTGTAGTTCCCAATGACAGCTAATTCGCGTACATCGGGGCGATGGGGAAGAAGTTTAGATACTAGAGGATCTATCAGTTTCATTCTCTCTGCCTTGTAGGTGCATTTCGCCTTTGTACTCGATAATGGTTTAATAATGTGCCAAGGGTGCTTCTTAAACCACTTTTTGTGCATCAATGGGCATTTTATTGTGGTCTTTTCTGATTCATGAAAGGCGTCTACAAAATGATCATAGCAAAACACGTTTTAGTTTCAGTAAGATCTGAGATCTCACCCTGTTGCTGAAAAAGGATTGATCACATAACCTTATTTTATCGTGGTTATTATCAATGAAAACAGAGGGATTAGTCATGTGCAATGTGAAATTTACCTCAATTAAGCACCACAATGTTGTAAACAAGCACATCAAGCTTCTCAAGATTTAATAACTTGCTTTAATTACTAAATAAAGGTAGTTTCAAGGAGCTTACCTGTTTCATTTATGAGTTGACTTGGTACCCCAATATACTCCAAAGGCGGAAACTGGCCTTTGTCACGGACAGTTTTTGCCAGCCTTTAAGAAGGTGCAAGGCAGTAAGACACCAATATCAAAAAATAAATAAAGGAGTGAAAGAGTGCGAACTACTCTATGACTTACCTCACCGCTGGATCGGCAGGCAAAGCTGGGTTGGACGATTCAAACCAATAGTCATCATTGTATTTAACTTTAAGAAGGAAAAAGTTAAAACTTATTAATCATTACTAGAGAGAGAGAAGGAATAACGGTCCTAACGAACCTCCTTTTCCATAGGATAAGCATGGAAGGGTTTGGTCGATCATCTCATTCTCCGTTCTTTTTAAATAGCATGCATCAGATGAGTTCATAATCATTTGGTCTGCTGGTCGACAAATCTTTCCTGAAAAAAACACCCCAAAATGCAAAATAAAGGCGGAGGAGGGCTCGATAGGAGTTCATACTTACTTTTTAATTTATTATAAAGTTTATGCCTTTCTGAGACAACTTTGTCCCAAGTTTTAAGTGCGTTAGCATCGTGGACCTCTTCCTTGTTTGTAACATCATTTTCACCCATCTGAAAAAAACAAGAAAGTTTCGTGTATATCTACCATATGCTATGATGGACGAATCAAATCGGAAGGATGCTTTTTAATATGACCATTAAGGATGCAAAATACAAAAGCATACACGTGTTGTTTATCTATCAATTGCAGAACATTGAAAAAAACAAGAACTACACACGGTCATACTTAAACGTCAGCATGGAGTTGATTGTTTCACAACAACAACAACACCTCAAGACTCCTGACAAAAACCCACCGCACGGAGGCGTCGAGCATCCCCCCCCCCCGGTATTGGTTTCAAGCTATGATTTGTGACATAGGTAGCGCCCTCATGAATTAAAACATAGTGCAGGACAGAAATTTACCAAGGCTTATATGCGAAGGTTGAAAACATGCATTCTTAATATACTTATTTTTCTAGAGCATACTAATTAATATAAATTAATACGCAACAGAAATTTAGGCCTATTATTTTTGGTCACAAAATTTTTTTAGGTCTCCTGACCGAAGTACTTTGTTGGGCACTGCTTTCATTTATCGCTTCAATTTTTTTCACGCACTCATGAATGCACGAATATCAAATTCCTTGAAACGCTTTTTAATCTGCCCAATCCGCAGGGGGCCGTTTGGCAACTGCGTGTTTCTAGTCAACATTTGTGGAGGTCTTTTAAAAGGTCTGCTAATGAGTTTATTTGATAAAGTCTTTCGGAGAACAGTAGCCTGCGACTTTTTCACCAAGGGATGGGGACGTCCAGACCTGATTCTGAGGTTACTCTTGATGTAATAATTTATGATATAGGCTTGTCGATAACATGACTCTTGTAAGAGAAGATCCTGACTATATGCGTAATAACCTGACATACCGTCCTGTCATGATTGAAAAAGTACAAATTTTGACATGCTTGCGATTTTCTAGAGGATCGAATACAAGAAGTTGGTGGAACTTGAAGGCTCCTTTGTATCCCCCATGGAGGATCTTATCCTCGATGCAATGTGTACTAAGAACCGTATTTCAAGGTATTGTACGAACATTACGTAATACTTTAGATTTCAAATGATTATTCCCAAAACATGGAAGTCGGAGCATCGTCCCGTCTGTCTTCATTATGCCGGGACTGGTGACCACGTAATTTCCCTTTTTTTGGTAATGGACTCTAGTTCTACTATAGACGGCGTGTCTTTTTGGCGAACCAACTAATTGATGATGGCATTGCTTCGGTCATTATTATGAATCCATTTTATGGAACAAGGTTGCCGGTGGACCAAAAGTACAAGAGTTGAATTTAAGGCGTATTTTTTTAAATGTGTCGATTTAGGGGGTCCGGTCTGAAATATTTATCCGACCTTTTCGTGATGGGAGGTGCGTTAATCTTGGAATGTCACACAATTCTTCGATGGTGCCAAAACCAAGGTTATGGACCCTTTGCGTTGCACGGTATTTCAATGGGTGGCTATGTGGGTCCGAATTTTGTGTTTTTTTCAACTCTATTTCGTGATCCTCATTTAAGAGCTTTTTCTACCTTTTTTTAGATGGCGACCATCTGCGCGACAACGGTTCCCTTTCCTGTCTCCCTCATTCCATGCCTTTCTTGGACTTCCGCCTCAGTTGTGTTCGTTGAGGTTCGCCTTTGATTTGCGTAGTGAAATCTATTTTGTTTCCTTTTTCATTCTTGATTTAAGGATGATTTTGCCTTACTACCGTTGCTACGAGCACTTACTATGTGGTGCTACAATTTCTCTTGTAATTTCGATCTCACAAATATGCGGCATTAGTCATTTTTTCCATTTAAGCTAAGTAGGTGCATCGTAGCTTGCTTGTGGAGTTTAAAGCAGTAGGGCTGGTGTCTAGTGATTTTTATTGTGGCTAGCGGTACCCTCCCTTTTCCTTATGCCCTGGTGGCCAATTTTTTAATCGGTGTTTAAGGTGTCAGATAAAATCATGTCAATGTTTGAATTAATGCGACGTTTTTCCGGGTGGCTGGTACATTTCTACTCGAAACGCATGACATGCATTCATGTGAGTCTTTCGCATGCTCGGATTAATCAGTTCTCAGTGCTTTACTTTCGATAAGCAGTGATCTGGTTAGCCCATATCTCGTTCCTTAAATGATCACATAAATCACTGCCTTCCTTCACTCTGCATCCACTTAAACATCGTTTGCTAGTGGTCTGTCAAAGCTGTTAATTTTGTAATCATGGATTCCATTTTTTGAGGACAATAATAACCTTGTTACCGACTAGGGCATGGTTTGGGATGGTTGCCTTCCTTTTTGCTATAGCCGTTTTCAAGTAGAAAACTGGAGATAAATCTCTGGGGGTCTCTCAAATTAGTATCATCCTTCCTCAACGGTGAATAAGCCCGCACGTTCCCTGATCTAGCCTCGGCCACCTCTGTTTCTAACCCACATTTGTTCCCAACCTGTCTGTTTTGAATTTCGTTACCCTTTGTCATGGAAAGGTGTTGCCGACCCCTCTAGAGAATCATGAAGGAAAGTTCTTCTGTCCGAAGGTGTAACTCTTCATACAAATCAGTTTTACAGGATATAGTGTGAAGTATGTGGTAGTGCATCATATTCAGAGTAAACTGACAACTTGGTCACTTTTTTGGTCAATCAGTGGTTCATTTTAACTCAGGAAACTACTGACTACTCTCTACTGGTATGATATTTATCGCATTTACTATGCCCTGAGATACCATTTAATGCTAGTTTTGTTTTCGATTTATGACTAAAACATTGCCTTGCCGGCATATTTCGAGTTGATTGACGCTCACTCCTTTGCATTGTGAAATGCATAGTTTATTTTTCATTATGGGATTCAATCGCAGTCTTCCCTCACGTTGTCCTTTCTAGTGGTCTTTCAGGCTTCTAATGAATTATCTACCGTATTTCTTGTTTAGCTATCAACTTTCGATACCGAAGCCTTCATTAGACCGCTAATTTTACGTAAGTGCATTGGGCATTATTGGTTTAACGTTAACATTCAACTTGCGGGAAGATGGCAAGACAAATGGCCGCCATGACTGCTTACTGTAGATATAAAGGGTGTTTATTTCTGCGCCATTAATGAATCCAGGTTCGGTTGGCGGTGTCGACTGTGTGCGAACGGAAAATTGACGGTCATAAAGTACCAGTAGGTTGACATTCCTCACCCGTGCACCAACGCACCTCGGAATTGACAATTCAAAACAACACTTTTCGTTTTGTTGATATTGCCGTGCCTTAACGGCATTTTTGCACTAATTTTTCTTCTCCAACTCCCCAATCTGCAGTAAAGATTGTCATAAACCAGATTAACCAAAGTTTGCGAGGCCCTTTTTGTTTCAGCCACCTCATTTCCCTTTCGCGTATACACTTTCCTTAGTGGGCGTGTGGTAACTACCTCTCATGTCACCGGCGGTAGACATTTGCGGCGGTAGAGTCGTGTGTTTTTTAATGCTGTTTTTTTGTGTGTGTATGTGTGCATGCATTTACAAGGCCACTCCAAATAATCCATTTGTTGTACTTTGATCATTCACTCACGAAATAACAACTCACGCCTCGTATTCATGACATCTCAAATTCTTGATAGTTTTTTTTGCATTATCTTGCCGCGTGTGCTATCAGGGGCCCAAAAGGAAGTTGGATATCACAGCAACCGGTTTTCATAAATAGGTGAATAACATGTGTCACGCATTTGTGACGTTGGTAGCAAACTGTTTGAGTAAGTGGCAATTGTACTCTGCAGGGAGTTCTAAGCCGCTCGGTGGACTGGCGAACTCTGACCAAACAATACCTTGGGGATTCGATCTATGCCAAAGTCATACGACCTCGGATTCAGCCCTCCATTCAACCCGCCTTTGTTTCAAAAAGTAATCTTTTCTCAGTTGGTTTTCTACTTGCCTGACTTATAATGAGTGTTAAACATGGCCTTACTTTTTTTGGCCAAGATGTACTACGTCTACTAAACTAAGGCATTAACTTTTTACAGAAGGTCTTGCTATCACCTTAGAAAGTTCTCAATACAATCAGTGGACTGGCTCTTTTAAGGTTATAAAAGCAGTGAACATACGTTTGCCCTTCGAAATAGTATCTGCCTTTAAAGGTATGTAATAAATCGTTTTTTTGTGATCATCTTCTTACCGAATGGTATTGTAGCTCAGAACCAGGCGAATTCGTTGCCCTCTGCTGCCGCCGAGGCTAAGGGGGCACGAAGCCCGGTCACGGATCTGCTTGTTCCCCCTCCCCCTCCTCCTCCTCCCCCTCCCTTGGGTCAAAAAACACCAGACTACCTTATTGATATCCTCACATTTTACCGGTAAGTCTTTCCCAGTCACTTTTTCATGTTAATCGCCTGTTCTCCTATCACATCTAGCGTGTTGTGAGGTGAAACCTGGGTTTGTGCCCTGCATGTGAGGACGTTGTTAATAGCTGCAATCCTGATCTGATTTATACCTTCTTGAATTTGTCTGTGTTAAGGTTTCCACCGTGTTGTTGATGCCAGTACCAGGGTACGCCTGCATGCTTGTGTTTAGCAAAGTGCTACATGCTGGCTTCAACTAACAGTGCTTTGTTGTCTCTTACAAAGACTGCCATTTGGTAATCTCGTTACGTCTGACTACACGATTCTGAAGGTATAAGACAATAGAAAGGCATGGGCATGGCTCGCCTTAAAATGAAACAAGACAAAACGTAAATCACTAGTGTCACATATGTGTGACACATCGGAAGTACTGGAAGTGGCACCTGCCCGTGTATGGCAAGCGTACTAGTTAGGTTCTCGCCGTTCTTTGTTACCAAACTGTCTGTTCTGTCAAAGGCTTCATTGACTTTTGACCGTCTTTTGATAATCATTTTCTTGGTCTTGTAGCCGACCCTTGTCGGATGTTTCCAAGGTTCTGGATTACGTCAAATCGCACAATCGACTGCATTTGTACATGGATAACCACATCTGGGAAAGTGCTGTGTCTGCTGTGCGCGCTGTTCCCATTCCCTCAGTCTTTCCTGAAAAAGTCAAGGTCAGTCGGTTTTATTTTTACTGGCAGAAGGACAAATCAGTCCAACCAATGCCAAAAAACTTCACTTTTGTCTAGGTGGATCCCGAGGTGCGAGAATTCCTGCGTGAGTTGCTGGACTTCTTCACACATCTGGGCAACTTCCCTCCCGTGGCGGATGCACGACTCATCACCTCGGTGACGGCTGGTAGGGATGCCTACGTACCGCGTGATGGCGTGGTGCCTTTTGATGTTGTCTTTCCAGCTGCTGAGATACGTTACCTCCCTCAGTCTGGTCATGTCAGTACGTATGTGCGGAACTATCTGTGGAATCAGGATTTTCGGTAAGGAACTCCTGTCTTCCTCGACCCCGGTACTGGTGTGGCTCGGTTTTTGTATGCAATGGTTCTCCCTTGTCCTACCATTTCAGACGAGCTGTATGCGATACCATGAATCGGCACATGATGTTGCATTACGGCTTGGAAGCGCCCGTCTTCGGGAAGGTGTCCAAATCTGTACATGCTTGATACCGGTGTTCCTACCTCTCCCCCTCTCTACTCTCTCCCTGCCAGCGCCGAGAGAGTGTGATCTCACTTCTAGTCACTTCCACCTCTTGCACTTCTTCCTGCCTTCTTTTCTCTCTTATAAACCCTTGTTTGCGGTTTTAAATTTGGCTTTTATAGTTGCCTTTGTGAGTGTTACAGATGCGCGAACTGGTTTTTTATATCTCAATTACCCTATTCAACTCGGGCGCATGACTGGGTGGCGATTGGCCTACATTCCTCCATGATGGAACACAATTGAGGGAAAATGAAGAGCGAAATTCTGATTGTGCATTTGTGTCTCAATAAACTGTCGCCTCCTACTCAAAGGCTTGGTCCCGAAGGCCCTTACTGGAGTGTCAATTATCTGCCGGATTAAGCAACAGTTTCAGCTATCAAGTCCTCGCCCTCAGCGTTTTGAATGCACATTTCTTTCAGAGATCCGAGTTCACTGCTCTGTTATGCATTTCGTTCGCTTCCATTTGGCTAACGAATGCCTTTGAGGGGAGACTAGTAAACAGGGCTGTTGGTCGGAAGTTGGAGTGCCCCAAGGTAGTCTACTCGTAGAATTAAAGTAAATTTATACTAGTTAGGTGTCCATTTGGCACGCATTCATGGCGAAATTCCTAACAAAAGTGCTTCAACTTTATAGTTTCTTTAACCTCATGCAGACTATATGGTTTGATGTGAACGATGTGTAAATGAGTTGGTGACTAAAATGTAGCTGATCCTCCCTGGGGGCGATAGTACTTATAACTTGTGAGTAGACTGAATTAATGATAGAGCCCAGATCACAATTTGTGAACCATGGTCCACTTGAAAGAGGTCAAATTAGTCGAAACTGAAATTGAAGAATAGTATGACGGCTGTGTCTTGTCCGGTCATTTTCCCTGCATGTATTAGCAGAAAAGTGAAGTGAACTGAACTGATGTCTCTAAAACCGGCGATTTCCATGGCACACATGCATCTCACAGGCAGAGTTGAGGCAGTTCTTAATCCAAATCGGGGAAGAAGAGTTCTTAACTAGACCACTAAGCAATAAATCAACAATGCTGAGACAAGGAGAATGGGCCGGAAGACATCACCAGAAGTCGGCGTTATTCGTCGTTATGCAGTTTCGAAATCCATTTCTAGGCGCCACGAATCTGAATGAATGGGAGGCTCTGTTGCCCGATTCACTTAACTTAGTCGAGAGTGTTACAAAACTTACAACAAATAACCTCCATTATTATAACTCTTCTCCCTCATTCAAACACACCTTTGGATGTCACTCGTTTGACGGTTACTGTTCAGCTTTGCAAGCGATCAACAAGTCCCTCGAGTGGATGAGTGTAGATTGCTGCTTGGAGGAATGCTTGACAAGTGCAGATGTCAGGAATTGCGAGCAACAAGCCAGGCGTCTTGTGGAGTTCGAGATCATGTATTTGTCAATTACTCGACAACAAATCTGCTTTTTGTGTCATGGCAAAAAATCATGAATATTTAAACATTTTAACACACTTATAAGTTTTGAGTACTGATGAGTAGTAAAAGGAGGAGGTGGGAGAGACGGTGGGTCAGGCGGTTAGTGGTAAAGAAGGCGACAACAGGTCTATCCAGCAAATAAACATAAGCTTAATGACATTTCAGTGAGTAAAAATGCTTACCAAATGATGAATTGCAGATCCCAAGTGGGGATTTTAAAAATATCTGTGGACATGTGCCACTTAAAGATCAGCTAAGAGGCCTGGTCTGATCTACGGCATAAAAGATTCACCCATGAATGGCCATTACACAGGTCCACAGCCTTCGGTGTGAATAAGTGGGAAGTGCGTGGAGTGGGTGCTGCTCATAAAATTGTTAATTACATTTGCTTCGCTATCTCACACACTATGGTGGTGCTAGTGAGCTCGGTGGTTGGTTGGGCTGAGCACCCATGTATCGTATCCCACACGGGCTGACACAATAAATACGAGGAGAAGTCAACAACACTTGAGCAACTGATCAACTTGAGATGAAGAACGTCAGTTTGCTCCTTCTATTTATAACAGGAAGCGTCGTGATCACAGCTGCACAGGACAACAATTCTACAAATGCAGCAGCAGGCCCGAACAACTCATCCTCTACTACAACAGCGCCAACGACAAGTGAACCGCAGACTCAAAGTAGTAGCAACACTACTGCCAAGTCCGAAACAACGACACCTACTGATACAACCACCACTTCCAAGATGGCCTCTCTTTCACCCGCTTTTACGATCCCTACCATCGGCGCTCTCATTCTTCTTACGCAATAGCTTCATCCTATGCTAGACCAAACAATTCTCGCGCTCATAACCACTCTCCTCCCTTGTCCCTCTCCCTCGTCAATGACATCAAATAAATTGACATATTTGGCTCCTCTTTGTCAAGTTTACAACCTGTATTCCAGCAATGGGGAAGTACGTGACCAGTTGAGGTTCATTTTTGGGTCATCTTGCATACCTGACTGCATCCTATAAAGCCACTACATTGAGTGGGGATTCTTAGGAGGCCAAGTTGATCCGCTTTGCATTAGAAGGTTAAATTGCGTTGTGCAATCAGCTTCGACACTTGCAATAGGCTCGAGCATGAAAAAAAGGCGAGAATCGCAAGGCAGCTAGTGCCTTCACTACATGATGATTGTTGCAATGACTAGATCCCACTTCAAAAGGCTTTTTTGACCCATCAAACCATGAGTTAGGTTGCACCTCAGTGCATTCTTCAACAAAGGACTTCCATTATGGCACAATGAACTTCTCCATCTCACAGAGTTCCTCGTACCCCACTAGTGCCGAAGAAAGGGGGAAACTTCACAGCGAATAGGGTCTCCAAGATGTCAATTGTAAGGGCTAAATACGCTTTCCACTACAATCCACAAAGATGACCTACTGATAATGACTGTAAAATGAGAGTGCACCCAAATTTAAGAAGTGAAAACTGCATTCGACATAGGATTTCCCTCATTAGTTCTCGCGCTAATACTCACAGTTACTGCCTTTCTCGGTGAGTTTGGGCTGCCGTAAGATAAAAGCTAAATTGAATTTAACCTTTGATTAATTTTGATTGACAAAGGCCATAAATTTTATTGCTTACCTAAATTTTGCGGCACCAACAGTGGAAGTGAGTCATTTTCTTGTGGCACCATAATATCCTTGGATTTTGTGTGAGAACAGCCTTGATCCAGCAACACCACAGTTTGTTAAAAAGGCAAACAAAAGTATGACGCATTCGGGAGTGAATCATCATAGGACCAAGAAGTCATTTGGAAGATCTCCTGATCGAACAAGTTGTTAAAAGGCAACAATGTCGTCCAGCAGAATAACACTTCCTAGTTAGGTAGCACAATAGCGATAAAGTGTTGAAAAATGAGAAAATGAAGATGCTGAATGCAAAGCAAAACATATTAGCATGCATCATAGATGCAGGCACTTCAAGGGAGAACTGAATGAGATGACAGCCATCATTGAGGTTGTTAATGAAATGTTGGATTTAGTGGTGGCAGTTATGGATGTCAGAAAGTGCGGTGATGCAGAGGTGCCACACCGAAATGATTCACTTTCGCTGTTATTAGCGCAGATTTAATTAAGCATTTGCAAATAAAAACTAGTTAAATGCTGTGGTTTTTTGGCTTTGAGAAGTGTGGATGGAAAAACGATGTGTAATTCTTTGTTTCAAGGATATTTGGTACTCTGGGCTTGACACCAAAAGGGAATGGAGCAGCAGTGAAAAATTACGAGAGAAATTCTCTGAGAAATCTCTGGTGTCCTGTGCGCTAACTATTAACAATGGAAGTGACACAAGCAGTGCACCGTTCAAGGGGTTCCGTCACGGAGTTCCATACTGCACCTGCAAGGAGATATCAAGTGTGTGAACTGGCAATGCTTCTACTAGTTGTATGCAGTCCAGATACACATACCTGGGTAGCTCTGAAGTGAATGCAAGGTGGCAAGGAGGGATGGAAGCGAAATCCTACTTCCACAAGACTGTACTCGATCCCGTCCCTCGTTACATGACTATCTCCAGCTGGGTATTCCTATGGCCATCTGTGGACATGTGATAGTTCGCACATTCATCATTCCTAACTCTACTATCCATGCAAGACGAGACTCCACATCCGGTTGAAATATTAGGTGATCATCGGTGACGTTGCGGTCAAACACCTAAATTGCATGTAAATTAATTCGTTGATGCTGCCTTAAAGCACCGATCACGTTATGATGCACGACTAAGGCCATTGCTGAAAACTGCTCACAATACATTGGATAGTTAACCCTCAGATATGGTGCAGGGGTCGCTTTGTACTTCTACCGTTGTCCCTTCGCTGGATGGGACCGAGTCAATAAACCAATCCCTTCCGCATGTCAAAAAGTATACATTGCTTAAGAATTATGACCTAATTCTGCTTCAGGATAGCATGTACGTATGTTTTGACCTATTTTTTATGTTTGATAGTTATAGATGCTTGAATGTTCGTATGTAGATAGATGTGGGAGCATGCGTGCTTGACTGCTGTCCACGATCAGCTGTCACAAGTAAGTCCCACTTTTTTTACAAGTTTTTTTTGCTACTAGGTTATAAATCCATTCAACTAGCAATAAGCAATGCAAAATTTATGAAGCATTTAGTTATGTACAGCATTTGGCAAGTGGGGTATAAAAGACAAGCATGAAGGAAAGCCCATTTCATTTGTTGTACGCTTTGCAAATCATTCAGTGGGATTAGCTCTACTGTCAATGTGAAAGTAAAATCAGGTCTAAGGAACTGCACTAGGTTCCACCACCAATAATGGGCTACTATTTCGTCTGTGCCCCCTTCCAGTCGTCCTGATTCAGTGTGTTGATGTTGTACTTGAAATTTTTTCGTGTGGTATCACCTTTTTGCAACCGGCGGACATTTTGCTTGGCAAAGAGCCGGTCATGATCAATCCACGTAGTTCATAGACAGTCCATAGTGGGTGCACATTGACATCACCACAATCACCATTACCGTCAGCATCATTTTGGTGACGATTATGGAAATTTAATTCCGTGTCTCCTCCAAATGCATGCGAAAATTCGTTTTAGTGGTCATTGTGATGACATCAAATAAGACATGTTCCATTATTTTGAAGTTTTAATTGATTGCTAGGCACTGAGCATTTTAGACAATGGATCTCCCATGCACTTCCTCCTGGATGGCTCCAATCATAAACAGTTGAACTGGCAGCTACTAGAAAGCCATTAGTTGACATCAATGACACCTAATCTTACCGAACTTATGTTCAGTGGTCATTCCACCTTGAGTGTTTTTGCATCGGTGGTGAAAGCTTCTGCACTAAGCATCCAGTCTGTGGTCTAGGTCTGCTATTGGTGCTTCATTCCAGGTTGCAACAGAACATTAGACTTAAGCATTAATAGCACATAGCTAGTTACCCGAACTAAATTATTCTCTACGCAAGTGTTCTGGAATCGACGCATTGTCTTTTCTCTGTGGCTAAGCCCTCCTCCACTATAGAAGGCCTTTGGCTCCTCTATACTCTCATAATCAGGTCATTTTCAGCTACTCATTCCGCGTCAGAGAAATAGAAAATGTTTGAATTGGAAAGAGGATGCCTAATGTACTGCAAATTGTCTGTGAGTACGAAAATGTAAACATCTCGGATTTGTCTATCCAAGCAGCAGAGCTGAACTGCACTGTTCATATCAGCCTCGTACGCATACGTTCATAAAATGGAAATAGAATACTGACGCTTATCCGGCCATGAATGCCTCTCGACGCATTAACCAGAACGGAATTCGTTCCGATCATAAGCGGTGTGATAATATATGATCCAGATGCGGGCAATTGCATGAAGCAGGATGCTCCAAGGTTGTAAGGTCGATGCATCGACTTTATATCGATACGTATGCAAGTAAGCGCCCAGATCAGTTGTCACATTGAAGTTCAAGTTGGCTGGTGCTTTGGCCTTTGACAAATACAAGTGTATTTTTGGTGAGGTATGTGCATCTTGTAGGACACTGCTTGGTCATCAATTTTATCCCCCATTTCGCTGACAAGTGACCGTATCGCTCTGTGCTAACAGGTAAATATTGCATCACTGGTAGAGCTACACAGCATTCTTAGGTTGTCAGTGGAAACGTGTCGGTACGCCTAAAGCGGATCTAAACAGTACTTCATCGTAGAATCGAGATGGACGAATTACTTCAAATCGTATTGTTTGTGTATTTTCATTAACATTATTTCATTAAAGCAGGTCTTTAGGATGATATGATTGCCGATGGCCACAACAAAGTGGCTAATAGGTCTGAGTTTACTATTTTGCCATCTACTCCATCAAGCGAAGGATTCTACAGGCGAATGACGATTAGAGGGTGTTACTGGAAGTTGGGATTCATCAGGAAGCACTTAGGGGACAACTGTCCCCAAATTAGACCTTTTATGAAGTTCGCTTGAGTAGGATAACAATACGTACACATTCATGAACTTATGTGTTAGTTAGCAAATTGTTTAAAGGCTCCAGCCCATCTAGCATCCAAATAACCCTACGCTGACCGTGGTTTCCATAGAGAGTGTAGCCATGCCGAAGGCCAGTTGGATGGTGAAGACTTAGGCAATGATTTCAAACGTGTGTGAATAAATGACGACTTCATGTGATCTGCCCAGCTGTGCAAGTAAATGAAGATTACAGGATGCGTAACAAGGTATTTGACTTACATGGAGCACCTGTAGTTCCACAGCCGCTGTTGCGGAGAAAAAAATGGATAGCGCAGAATGAGAGCCCTCAACTAAGCATGTATTTCAAAAAGATTTTGCTGAGTTGTTACAGCAGTCCGTGTTGGTTGAGTGCCTAAATAGGATCTCTGTTCAAAATTTTCTTATTTTGGGGTTGTAAATGTTCAAAGACTGTTGCATTCTGGGCTATTTGATAAAGAAAAAAGAAGTTCTGCAGATCTTTTAGTAGTGTGAATCATGATTGCAACAGCGCATCATCACTTCCATCACAATAGATGTAAAACAACTCCTCCTCTACAGAAATGAGATACACTGACAATAATTTTGTGGAGGTAGTGGTGATGTGTGCCGCGTACTTATTTCCAGACAACCTCACGAACAAACTATAGAGCGCTGAATGCTGGTAATGAAATTTGAATTAAAACTAGACATGGGTATTGATAGATTACAGAATTGTTACCTCGGATGGAAATACAATCACACTGATATGGGCATTTAAAAATAACACGAGTGCCCTGCAAGTGAGTTGTTCGTTATGAGAACCAATTCACCCACATTTTATCTTATGAGCAAACAGCCATTTATCACATGACATTAGCTTGACACTTAGTTTATCACCAATTCGCCCGACTATAACCAACGATGCAGTTGTTGCACTTGAGCCCTCCAACACACCTTTGCACACAAGAGCACAGATACACATGACGTGTTTGCCAAAGCCTTAATTGCCTGCCAATCACTGCTGCCTCTTGTTAACTCCTGATGTCGTAAAAGGGGATTAATGTGCAACAGGTTTGATATCCATAGACGAACATTCACGTTGCATAGAGTGAGCCAAGAACACACCCACAATAGCGCTCATGGTCTCTGTTGCGATGCAGTCAAACAAGACTTATGCAACATAACATGCAATTTCCTCAAAGACAATCAGTATAATTAAGATGAGCACCCGGTTCTTTCCTAAACCTATTCCTCGTCTTTCTTTAACTAGACAATTTAGTGTATTTGTCGACTGGCTGACTGACTCAGGAGTAATAAGAGTCCTACATTTGTTAATGAACTGAGAATATCTTACGATTAGTAAGAAAGCTTAAAAATAAGGCTGTAATGGGATTCCATTAAGTCTTTGTGCTTATGGGTGATGAAGAAGGTAGTTTGGTGTTTTTCGCATAAGATGATTTGCCCGGATTGCAATATGTCTCGACCACAAGACTCAACTCCACAGTTTAATTTATGGAGGTCCACCAGTGTAAAACTCCACACCAAAGTGTTGCCAATATTTTGAGGGACTGGGACAAATGTAGCTAACTAGCTACGTAGTCAATTAAGATAGATAACTAACATTGCACAGTTGATGTTAGAAACTGAGGTATCAAGCGAGAGGGTGCTCCAAGTGTTGGCAGTACGGCGATGAGCGTGTGGGGGACCAAACTACTTAATGATAAGTAAGTAGAAACCAACTAATTGCCAAATTCTTAAACTCAAAGCTATCGCACCACCTTGTTCTTACAAGCCAGTGTTGCTATATCATTCGTCCGAGTACAATGATGCATCCATGTCCAGTAAATATGAGTATTTGTCCACTTAATAGAATTACATCTGCATCAAGAAGGCTGCACCGTGGGTGAAGTTAAAAGCAGCAGGATTTTGCGCCTCCCAAATACCAAACAGGCATAGGAAAGGTAACTGGCATGATGCATCGAGAAATCACTTTTGTCATAGCTTGTTAGGCGAAAAATTAACTTGAGATTTAAAAGAGATTTTATGCACTTAATAGCACAGGAATGACATCGAGTGTGAGGGCTTATTTATTCGAATTATCCGTAAATTTTAACTCAAAACACACAGGGATGCACTTGTTATCCTCCTTGACAAATAATGCTTTACCCTGTTAGACTGCTTGCTACATCTGTCGGTAGACCAGCTTTGCCCTCTGCGACGATATGCTCGATCCAATCGTTGATTTGCGTATCTAATTGCAATAAAACTGCCCTCATCATCTGCACCAACATTCTCGCGATTTGTTCGTGATTAAATACTAGACTATAGCATTTGCCCGTCTTCTACACTCACCCGCATTACTTACATTCTACTTGTATACTGTGCTGTGAATACCCTAAAATAACATGTCGCTTCCACTTAGTAAAGGGAATTTGGCCGTGATCCGAAAAGTGGCACAAAGTTGCGTGAGACAACAATCGCTACAGTGACCGCTAATGAAGGGTTGAGTTAAGTGCCGATGACTTGATTGGTATTGTGGGGTTGGCTGTCTCTACGCTCAAGTTCAAATCGTCCCATCTAACGTTTCCGTCTATCCCTTCATTAACTCTGTCTCAGTCGTATGTGTTCAAGTCTTGGTAGAAAACACAGAACACATTCTGCACTTTCAGTACTGCTACTGTGTTGACTGTGTAAGGTTTGCGTCCACAATAAACCGCGAGACGACAATTAGTGGTGTCAAAATGAACTTATTAAAGGTGTCTAATCTATACATTATAAGACACTGTAGGAAACAGGCAATCGCCTTCTCCCATACCAACACCAGTAGCCCTCATTCGAATGTGCATATGCTTGCAAAGATGTGTTCCACATCGAGCTGCACGCCTGTCTCAGATGCTCGATTACCGAATGCCACGCAACCACATGTAAAGTCACACTGTTGCATTTGCCGTAACTCAAGTGAGCTGCACCAAACATACGAGCATGAATAACATCACTGAGATCTACATTAACAAAATCTAATTAATTGCCACAGACTACAATGGTGCCTCTAGTCAACTGCTATCAGACTGTAGGGAGCACTTTGCATGGGCAGCTCAGTTAAGACGTCAGAGACCAGGGTTCCACACACATCGATTCTCCTCCCTTAAATCCAAACACACTCATGGAATCAACTCTATTCCCTTACATTGCCAGTAATGTAATTCATTGCGCCCTTCTTTTAACCGACAGCTAAAATGAAAGGTATCAAATTTATTACCACCAACCAAAACCCAGTGCGTAATCAGTGACGGGGTAAATCGAATTGGACTAATCGAAGCAGCCAACTGCAAAGAAGGGAGAAGTAGATTACAAAGCATCCAGGTAAGCTGAAACTAATATTTCACATAATGATAAAGATGAATTTGTAAAAGAACAGCTTACATTCTAGTACAGTGCAGCTAATCCTTTCACCTTTATCCTGATAAGCTTGAGAGCAATGCCAAAAAAACACGAAAAGGACTTTGTAGCACAGCTAACAGCTGGCGGTTAAGTTCACACCACCCTTTGCCTTGAATACATCCCTCAAATTGGTATGGTGTAGGTAAGACAAAATCACAAAACAAGTGAAACTGCAGTAGTTGTTGTAGTGCATGTGTAGTGGCCCGAGACTACCTTTAAGGTAAAAGAAGGCATAGTACTATGGATTGTGGACTGCTGGCATGACCCGGAGGGGCGGTCCGAACAAAAAAAGTACTACGGCGTGTATATGGTAGGAGATACCATTGAACATGTTTCGTTGCAAGAGCGAATGCAAGAAATATGGTGTTGATTGCAATAGAAACACACTAATTACACGCTGGCGCAAGTAACCCACCGCATTAAAATTGTGCAAGGTAACAATCAAGGGTCAAATTACAGTAACTTTAAGGTGAGTTCTTTCAAAAAGTGCCACCAGATCGTCATCTAAACCAAAGACAAAGTTGCATTGGCAAGAAATGCGATGAGTTTTGAAAGAGTCAGCGAAAGTGGTGTGGTTAAATTCGCGCTCGGGCTGGATTCAACACTGTTCACCCAATTTTATCGTACTGAGGTCAAGAGTGGTACCTGAAACAATTGGATAACCTCCGAACTGCACTACACATTTCACAGTGAAGTCTTCACTGTAGTGGTCGTTGTTGGAGTCCGCGCTGCAGTTATGGGTACTGACGGATGGTGTGTTGCATTGCATTTGCCGTTGTGGAATGGAATGCGAGAAATGAGGCATCGGGTTAGATGGAGACACGTCTGCATCACGCATCAATTCCTCCTTTCTAACTTCTATCCTGCTAAGAAATTATTAAAACATGTCACAATTAAAATCACTCGCTGTCTGATGCGAACATTTCAGACCCTACCGGATTGCTGACGCTGCGCAAGCCATTCGAGAGTCGCACATGGTTGTTGACAGGCTGACTTTACACAATGCTATTTCTTCTTACCTCAGGCGCAAAACAGCATTTGTAAGCCAATACCACAAGAAAACTGAGGCAAGCTCCTTTAACTTATACCATCATTTCTCTCTGAATAAATGTCACAGCATTTCATGACAGCCTCTCGTGTGAGTCCACAGGAACTAGAAGGATCATGTCCAAAGATCAGCCGTGCAGTGGATATGGAAGAACGTGGCACCACTCCTAAATGTGTGCACAGCTTGCTGCGCGCTTTCACCATGTGATCCTATTCGCATTTCACTTTTGCGCCTTTTTGATGCATATTAGCTAAATCGACAAGAGTAGTGATAAATTGTTTTTCAAATGAACATTTCATTACTGATGCAGCTCACCCTAATCAGGTTCTAAAAACATTTCAGGTCTTCTTTAATGCACAAACAAGAGGAAATTCCAACTATTAAAATTAAACTAGAACCAAATACCATTACTTGATTTGACACTAATTCTCTGAGAATGGTTCCGTTTAGGCATTTTAATTTTAGTGTTCTTGACCACTGCAACTGCTGCTCGTGAACACTGGACCGGCTCCGTTTACCCGTGTATTACAAACAATTGCGAATTCTATCTGTTCGCCAACTGGTTTTTGTACGTGCAAGCTTCATTTTAGATGTGTATTCGAGGAAGTTCTGTATCTTTATATGCTAGGCTAGACTAGCACTAAAGCCGACTTAGCTTGTGAGGTTCAAACTCGTGGTTTGTGTATGGATGAAATTGACGGTTACATTCACCACCGATATCACACACACTGTCCACGTTCTAGTCACTGCATTGTAAACGATCTCCTGCATCCTTGGAAAGCTCTGATACGAATTGTAGACCCTAGTGTAATGCAATAAAGCTTTTTAAGTAGCAAATCATTATGTGCCATGTGTCAATGATGCCTCTTAGTTCGAGGACCATGTACCGCTTGGTAAAACAGCTCTCCCTTTCATCTGATGCTTAATGTCGTAAAGCATTAAAATAGACACAATAAGTGGAGTGGTGGAGAAATGGCGGTTTTGAAGTGGAAGGCTTTACATTAAGTAGTAAAGTGATCCATTGGTTATGACGAGCAGAGATAGCGTGGTGCACAATCAAAGTCTTACCTCCTCAGGGAAAAGCAGGCTAGGCGGCAGTACCTGGCTATTTATTACATGCTTTTCTCTCTCCCTCAAGCTGGAGCCAAACTCTCGTACTGAAGTGGACTTATAGCATAAACAGGTCATCTGTGCAACAATGCGTCAACAAAAGTACGTGACAATGCCTCCTCTAGGCGACAAACTTTCACTTCGAAACGGTAGATGCAAGGCGTCATACAACGAACTGCGACAGATTGCCCACTTTCTCGGTGTTCATAATCAGTATCTCAGGCGAGAGTGCAATTCATTCAACTTTCCTATTGAATTGCATGGAGATGATTGGGGAAGGTAACAGGTATTTAATCTAGTAGAGGACGAAGGCGGTTGAAAGTGAAGGAAAGCAAATTAGCTATTGTGTGAGAGGGATGAGAGTTCCAATCACAGCGACCGCCAGAGCAGGTAATAAAATGGTCATCTTGGAAGTGGTGGTGATTCTGTTGGCGTTCGCGGTACTGCTGCTGCCACTTTGATCCCGCTGTTCACTCGTCGTTTTAGAAGAATGATTGTGCATGTTTGATACAGCACTCGTGACACTTTGCGACGAAGCTACACTTGACGTAGTTGTCACCACTGCGGTCATCGTGGCGGTGGTTGGGGCTGGTGTCAAGGTTGTGGGATTGCCGGCAACATTGTTTCCCTGTCCAGCTGAAGCGATAACACTTCCGATTACAAACAGAACGAGCACGCTGATTTCCTTCATCTCGTGTAGAATTATAGCACAACTGTTTAAGCTTCCAGCTCCTATTTATTGTGGCTGCGTGCGCGGGAGTCAATGCACGGCACTGAAACTGACCAATTACCAATCCTACAAGCAGCACTTTGTCCACCACTTCACAGGGTGGGACTTGACGTGCACGATTATGCTCCTTGTCATTTGCTCTCCACTTAGCAGATCAATGTGTTGGAAAGTGTGGATTAGCATGGATGATCATCTGAACATCTACAACAGTGATTGAAATCTAGTTCATTTCGAATTGAAGTTAAGTCCATCCATACCAAGCCACCACATTACATGTCAGCTGCCCCTGTGAATCTCCAAGGCTTCAAAGTAGCCTGTTCAGAGACTGAAGTTGCTAGTAGACGTGGTTGAATCTTTGCTTGGCTTTTAGACTGTAGAAAGACAAAGTGCGCATACTCGCCGTGTGACCTAATTTTAATTTCACTGTTTGCATTTGTGCGAATGAGAAATGGTAAAGAATGTGGGAAAAAGTGAGTGAATTGGGCGCCAAGCCTTCTCACCGCATCAGATAAGTGAGTTAAATTTGCATCACAAAATGTCACGCATTACGTGTAAGCAAAATCGCCGGCCACATTCAAAATTAGTAACATTGCAGTTCGTCTGATATCTATAATCATTTCATTGTGCACTGGCTTATACCTCAATGAAATGCTAATCAGCATACAGTCAGACAAAGTGGCACCAAAACATGGGAGTGCAATGACAAAAAATGTCTTTTAGAATGCAACAGTTGTGACTGCAAACCGTGCCTCGTATCCTGCGTCGATAGTGCCTCAAATTTCAAATTTGTGACCTGGTCTAGTCGCACCTTATCTTGTGTAATGTAGGGATTCCTCAGGAAGATGAATTGCATTGTTACGTCAAGGAAAGGCTTGTCGCAACCAAGAGCATATCATAAAGTACCCATTAGTGATACACCCCCTCAATCTACTCAGAGCAAAATGCAGCCAAACGAGTAGGTAGTACACAACGTTGGGACTAGGATTTTGCTGCACTGAAGAGGAACAATTTATCTAAACTCCAAAAGAGCATCAATAGTAACGAAGCGTAATTAAAAACAGGGCCCATTGCAGTAGCATTTATCCTCCACAGGCTACCCTACAAACGGCTCTTAACTCTACCAAGTTATGGGATTCGATGTAATTTAATCCACAATGTGGCAGTGAATGCAAGGCGCCTTGTAATGATCCACAACGGTCCACTTGCACTCTCATTATTGCAATGGAACATGCCAAAGTGAAGCACAAGACAAAGATGACACAAATTTATTTAATGCCATCGCTAGTGTGCAAAAACAAACGGGAACGAGAGTGGTTGCGAAAGGAAGATGCCTTCCTTTTTATGTCGTTTAACAAAGGTGTTTTGCATAGACGAGAAGCGAATCAGCTATTGCGTGAGGAGAGTGATGGCAGCAATGGCAGGGAGTGCAAGAGCAAGAGATAAAGCTGCCGCCTTGGAAGTGGTAGGAATGTTGGCGGTAGTTGCATCAAGGCTATTAGTGGTGCTTTTGTCATTTTCATCCTCCTGTCCACTCTTCGTTGACGGATGTCTACTGTGTTATCGTTGTTGTGAGTGAGGCACTTTGGGCAGGGTCGCACTCAACGTTTCTGTCGTCACTGAAGTCGTAGTGGTGGTGGTAGGGACTGGTGTTGTGGTTGTAGATTTGTAGGCAGCATTGTGTTCCCATCTAGTGAAAACGACGGTGATCCCAATCACAACGAGAAGGAGCACGCTGATGAACTTCATCTCGTGTAGAATACCTGCACAAATGTTTGGGACGTCGGCTCCTATTCGCTGTGGATGCATGCGTGAGGGATCAATGCGCGGGCTTTGAAACTGACCAACGACCCATCTCTTGAGGTGTTTAATTTCGTGTTTGGCTATTGACCTCTGCCACACTATTTCCCCCAATTAACATAGTAGTGCTGCAGTATGTTCCGGCTCTTAAGCTTTTATTTCAAATCTTTAAGCGGAATCGCCTTTCGATGGATTCATTCTATCCTTAAAGCTGTACTTTCTTGCCTAGTTAAACCACGCACCATCGTGCGATAAGAATTAACAGAATGCAAAAATGTTTAATATTTACTCAGCTGCTTCTTCATTTTTTGTGGCGGACCAACGACCATGAAGCCTTACTCATGAGAACGCCATTCCATTTAATATGTTAAGCCTTGATCTCTTTTTTGTTGCATTAAGCATGATAATGATCCTAGACTTGCAGTAACTGCCACGCATCCAACTGCATTTGTAATCGCAGCCGTGGTAAAACGCGTTGACAAAAATCCAATGGTGGATGGCTGGTGAATAGAAAGGCACCGAGAAGTGTTGGCGCATCAACGGTGATTAATAGAATTGAAGTGTGCTCACCATTAGGCTGATACATTGGTTCCACATTAAGCTCAACACTCGTAAGCGAGTTGATACTTGTCCAACTTGGGTGTCATAGCGAAATCGTTTTACTGACAATCGGCTTGCCAGCTGTTTGGGACATCGTCACCCTGCCGATCACTGTGCTTGCGATTCGGACTGTTGTTATCGTGCATGTCTCGTGCTCGGACTGGAATGTTGGGGCGCCTCATGGACTTACTAAGTAGGGTCATTCGACAAAGGGTCACTTCAGCATGTCTAGACGTGTTTGGCTAAATTTGAGTTTGTGGTGCTGCTTTGAATGAGTTTGACTTGATACCGCCAAATGTTTTGCACACGAGTCTAAGTGTCGGTGCGTTTGCATCTCTTGTCAGGTGAAGCGGATAAAACATGCTAAATGAAATCGGGTAAATAAACGACAGGGAAATTACTGTATGTATGCAACACCTGCATTAAACACAGCACAGCACTAGGTTAGTCACCGTCAAGTAATTACATCATGCACAAGAATACGCTGGGGCACTTTTCACCATTGTAGTCCACAATGTCAACCCTGTTGCACAGTATCAATTAACGTTTGAGGTTCAAGAAATTAGTCTCTTTAAGGCCTGTTTTGTAGCAGCACACAAATACGTGACAAATGTGCTGTGAAAATAGAGGCTCGCATGATTTTTCGCTGTTTTGTGCCTCTAAGCCAGTTTACAGGAGTCGCACTTCCCTCCGAGGGGCCGGCTTCGTAGTAGGGCTATAGGGAGCGTCACTGTAGCAATGTAGATTCTATTCTCTTCGCCTTGCAAGCAATGTGATACCTTCCTTCTAGTTGCTTTGACGTTTTGCCTTGGTAACCGTTCGGTGAGACAAAAAACATTTTCGGGTGGTTTAAAAAGCTATGCTAACCAAAGTGATCGCGACTGAAATAATGCGTTTGATTTGAGACAGCTGTCAACCGAGGGCGACAGCATAGTTTTGCCATGGTGTGTAGCTGAGGCATTTGGATTTAAGACAAATTGCAACACCTCCTCCCCTTCGTCCCAATCTGCCATCAGACAGAACCACTGTGGCTGCTATGTCGGTGTATAAACACAGCTGAGGAGGAGACAGTAAAGTGGGGTTTTTGAAGTCGTGTCAATGCTGAACCCCTCATTCAGAGCTAAGGAAAGCGCCTTGAGACAATTGGTACACCAGCCCTGTTGTAAATGTGCATCTCTTAATGTTACAGATGCTGCTGTCACCTCGACACTATCCGTGGGCATCAGTCTGTGACCTCACCCAAATCGTATGAATCAAACGAGAGCGTAATTTCTAGAATGCTCAAACAGTGGACACGAAAACAGACATTCTTAGAAAAGCAAACAGAAACGCTTATTCTAGGTCGCAAGCAATCCCAGCACCCTTCCTCATATAGGCAACCAAGACCATACTTTCAATCGTGTTACCCACCACACTTTACACCTTCGTCCTGACAAACAAAACGATGCAATGTGCTATTTCCCTCTGTGATTTTTTTGCCTGGCAGATGCCGAGTTGACCCACTAGTTTCTTGGTATCACTGTTGCAGACTTTTGCGATGCATCTTGTATCACCTGTTATCTTTTAGTTTAAATAATTACGAATATTTTCATTTTGCTCCCGACCGTTGGCCACTTCGTCACCTAAAAATGTAGGTTTTTCTTTCAAACTGTACAAGTTGCCATAAAATTAACGTTAGAGATTGGCAGCACAATCCAGATTTACTCTCACTTAAAACTCAAATGTAATTTACCATTTTAGGCCTTATTTTGGAATACTGTGATACCTGTTGGGTTACTCGGCAGAGCCATAAGTGAATTCAGAGTGCCATAAAATCCTGCCAACCCATGCTTGGGATTGCAAGGCGTCTGTCTGGTTGTCATTATTGGGACAACCAAAGGGCACCACTGAACTGACAAAATGCACATTTTGAGTTGGTCTAGCAACACGAGCTGGCAAGCATTGGATCTGCATGCAAGGGATCAAGCACAGACATGTTTGTGTTCTCAGGCTTGATTAACCCGATCAGGGTTATCTGCTGTCGAATTCGAGCCCTTCGACTGGTCGACAGAAGCGTTGGGTCGATCACTATCATTAAAGATCCATTTCCTAATCACTGGTCGTAAAATTTACTGTAGTGAGTCGTGCCTTCGAAATTAGTTGTCAGCCTTGCGTCACATTGACCTGTAGGTCGAATGGGGGTGATAGATATTTTACCTTCCATGCATATCGCCCATAGATGGTTCAAACGATCCTTCATCAGTTGAATCAGTCATTTCAAGCAATGCAAAGTGTGGTGGCCAGTTTGCTTCATGGCAGTGGTTCTGCTGATTACGGACGTGTTGTGTGCCATGCCACACGTTGTTTCGGGCGTAAATTGTGATGCGTCAAACATGGCGTAGAGGTCACTGAGGTAGAAATGGTCTCGAAATCTGTTATTCAGCCTGATTCTGACCAACAGTGATTATTTGGCATGCCAATACCTCCCTTTTGGGTGGATGGGGAGGAAAACACTGAGACCAGTAATCACTGAGGCTTGAGAAGAGGTCAAATTATATGGCGGAAGTTTAAAATCACTAGTTGTTGAATATCACTCCTCAAGGGAGGCGTTGACCAGTCCCTGAATGTTAAATGCGCTTCCAGGGTTGTCACGATTCGACGCAGTTGCGTTTAGGAGATCGAAAACGTCGTCACTACCCCTCCAAATGACAATGGAATTAAAAGTGTCTATCGACAATTAAACTTCGAACAGTCATATGCGTCAAGATATGTAATTTGCAAAACATGTCACTCACCACTGAGGTGATGGATTGTGCATGCAAAACTCAGTGACTGGTCTATTGAAGCCATGCCTTGTGCAGGGATTCTCTTTCACCGTCACATCGTCATGATGCTATGAATTCGTTAGTGGTCATTGGAATCTGTTGACGGAAAGTACAACTCAACTGAAGAAAAGAGGTTGGCAAGATAAATGGAAACAAACAAACGTGAAGAGAACTGCAAGTCCACAGTTTACAAGGGAATACGGAAGCGTCGCAGGTGGCAGGCTAACAAATGCCACGCTACCACTTGTGACACTCCGTTGCGACCTCCATCACAGCTCACTCAAATTACTTACAAATGTGCAAACACTTGTGAGAGGAAAGGATATCTCAAGTTGCTCCTTCTAATGCAGACTTAACTTCCGCATTCAAAAACATGCATTGAAATGCACGAAGCGAATTGCGTGGACGGCTCTTTACAGACACCAGAAACACAGGTTCCACCCATGCCAACTTCTCTTCTTCAGTCTCAAGCATATTTGCCTTGAACCAACTTGATACCAATGACAGATTCGTGCCCACTACCATTATCAGTTTTGCCATTCTTTGCTCTCTCATCTATGTTGAAGCAAATACTTCATAGGGACAGGCAGTGAAATAAAGTATGTCAAATGTGTTAAAGGAGCACAGAAGAATCTAACATGTTATCCTTAAGCTTGGCTGTGTCAAAGTCATTGACAGGTGATTACGAAGTAGCGAGAAACGAGCAGTACACTTATGTGGAAATGGGCTATGTCCACACAAGCCCTGTATGACCATGGCTGTTAGTATATTAGCAGGGCTCATCCGAGAAAATATAACAGTCCGAAAGAAGGTTAGCTAGTCCTCAAATACCCAAATGCACTAAATTGACCTCCCTCTATAACAAAGGAAAGCATTAGTGTTTTTTGGAAGTAGATGGGGATGCAGCGAAATCCTGCAACATAGAGACGACACAAGCTTGCTGACATCGGTAACTGGTCATCACTAGCTGCTCTCGTGAAGCCATATTTAGCGCATTGAGGTTGATTAGTGTAAAATGAGGAGTGAGAGGGATTTTGCAGCAAAGAGTGCGGCTCTCAGTGGAGCTCCTGCCACCCTTTGTAGTGGGTGCATTCTCGCACTATTATCTCCGAGAGGTTACGAAACGAGTAGCAGTCGTCGATGGAGTTTGTAACATGGTTAAAAGTGCTCAATTTGTTGTCGTGAGGGACGCAATTGCATATTTAAACAGGCCTGATACAATAAAAGCGACTTTCAGTAGGATTGTAGTAACACTCCTGTTCTGCTATGCATGCTTTTCTTCTCACCAATTTCTCATCTGTCATAGAACTATGATTACACGTGTCACTATCAAAATTACCCTGTGATAAATGTGAACCAAGCACGGATTCCCTCCATTCCATTGTTTATTAAATACAGATACTGCACACTTCATTTTACTGTCCATATTATTATTTTTAATCATGACTGTCGACAAGTAAACTGGCTGCAACGCTACCCCTTCCGAAATGTCGACATTCCAACGCATACACATCACCGCCTTTTTAAGTGTGCTGTACAGCAACCGTGAGTACATGGAAGAGCAACTTCAATTTTCGTTGTCGTAGCAGCAAGCAGCAGCCACTCACGTGCAACTGAGAGGATTGAAGTAACACTGTGCCAAGTTTGAAAGCATCAGTGGACGTGGAATCTTGTTAAGGGTGTGTACCAAACCACCCAGCGTACTTCCGCCACTTTTTTGTTCCTCACCAGTTTGACTACTGGTGGTAGGAAAGTGTGGGAAAAGTTGATACACCTTGTCGCCATGTCAAGACCAACATAAGTGCTAGTGCCTAGCCGTTTCATAAGGAAAGGAAGAAAGTGTCCACAATTTCAACAGTATCATGTGATTTGCCCTTAGGTTGTCATTTTCTATTCAGTACGATGGTTTTGACTATTTTCAACACCCGCTTGTCCAAATTCCTCCCCCCACTGTGTTTCTTTCCATGTGTCCAAGGGCCTACTTCATACAAACTAATAGAGCGAAAGTGGAATCACTTCTTATGCTTGGGTATGCAACTGGTGCAGTGAGAATTGTTTCAGTGAGGCTCTCTTGAGCTTTTCATCTGTTGCTCCTCAACATTGCAGCCACACGTTGCCTTCCAGTATCGACAAATGCATATTATCTCAACCTGTCAAGTCTGGGTTTCACTTCTTGACACCCATGCGTGCATTTCCATTTTTACAAACTACGAGATAAATGCGTGTGCTGAAGTGGTTCCTTCTGCAGGTTCTGATATGACATAGTAGGCTTTGAAATGTTCTGAGATTTCCCATGCTGCAAAAACAGAAGGCCTCAATGGGAGGAAGTCTGGACACTGCAAATGAGACTGTATGACCAGAACGCGTGGTGGCATGGGGATTCCACTTATGTTATGCACACTTCTGTTTTAACATTCAATCAGGTGCCAGTGAATCGTTGGCCACTTCCAAAATTAGTATCACTGAGGCACGTCAGACATCTGTCAACGCTTCATTGTGTTCTACTTATGCTTTACTGCGGTACCTATCGGCATACATTTAAATTGAATGAGAAGAACCTTTTCCGTCTTGACGTGTGCGGCAGCGATCCGTGCTTCGCTTCCCTGTCAATGATGCCATCATTTTACGTTAGGTTAAGCAGCTGGTTATCAAGGAGCTCACAGCTGTTAAAACATTACTCAGAGAAAGCAAGAATCATGCTGTTATGTCACTGAGGCGTTTGTTGCAACCAAGGGCAATTCAAGGAGGTCCTATCAGTAGAACATTTTGTATTTACAACGCAGTGGGTTAAATATACGACGACGAGACAGGAAGTTCGCTGTATTAAAAGTGAATTACCTTACCTTAATTAGGTTAGTGCAACTGCAGAATGATTAAAAGCAAAGTTAGCTGCATTCGCAGTTCCTTACTTCAGCTTGCTCGAAAAAATCCTCCCTGGGCACAGCAAAGCTATGTACTTCGACGTGATTTCTTGTCATCATGTGAAAGCAATCGACTGCTCACACTTGGCAATTTTGTCCACCCTTTTCTCCTCAGACCTGTCTTCACTCTCTCGTGCGTAATAAAGAATAAGCTGTACAACGAGACCATCTGTGGAACTGTGCATCAACAAGACCGCACACAAACACTCCCTCACCATGCCGATGAATACAAGGCGTCATGCAATGTGTCAAGACATCCCACTCACATTCTCAGTGTTGTAATGCGATGACAGCGATTCCTTTCTTAACTAGAAGGAGCACACTAACCCCATCATCTCAGGTAGACTGATTGCACAACTGTTTGAGTCTTCTGCTCCTATTATATGTGCCTTTATGTGGGGGCTCAGTGCGTGGAATACCATGCCTTGTCATGTACCATCAAACCAATGTGTTCGAATGTGTGGAACAGCATAGGTGATCACATGGGATTCTACAGCATTAATTGCAATGCAGTCAACAACAAATTTTAGATGGGCTCTTCGAATACTCGTTTAGTTTTACTTGAAGTCGTAGTGTCATCGCAAGCTCGATGAAAGCATTGCTCAAATCCTTATGAGTAAGCGTTTCAATGTGGGCTGTAGAATGCATTGTTACAATTTGTGGATTACGATTAGTAGAGTCGATTCGCAACTGTATTAGTACTAGTCGTTGCTGCAATTCATTGACGCAGAGGCGTTAGGTGGCTTGTTGTTAAGTTCACCATGTGCTCGGATTTGCACGAATTTCAGTGGACGGGGTAAGTGGTTGTGCGTGTAGTCGCTGCAGTAGTTGCTGGCTCATTGTGCTTATCACCGCCGGTCCAAAAACGATGAGTTATCATTGGTTTTAGAAGATACACTAAACATAGTGAATATTAGCGGGGATTCAGTGGCAATCACATTCATTGACTCACTCTTCCCCAGAACCACATCCAGTTTTTAGAAAGATAGAAACGAGACACAACAAAAGCGACCAGTAGTTGATGCACCGTAACACAAATCTTCCTCCAAATCAGCCTGCACCAGAATATGGAAGTGACACTTGCTGCTTGGTCGTCGAATTTTACTCAAATACCTGTGGTTAGCGACAGGTTGTAAGCTGGAATCTGGTGTTCATTCTGATCGCTCAATTGGTCCCACAATCGTTTCAACGCAAGATATCAAGTGCAAGATGGAAGCAACATGGCCCTTCGAAACACGCAATCATGCATCATGCAACGTCTACTTGCACAATTCTGCAAGAAGTGAGGAGAATCCACCAGTGGATTTGAAAGGATGCAAAAAGGCATCCTGATTATGCATAACTCCACTTCCACTACAACAAACGCTCCTGTTTCCAATTCTATTTTATGCATGCTTTGGAAGAATGGGTCCTAAAACATGCAAAATATGTTAAATTAATTTGTTGCCAAGCCCTGCATACACAAGGCATAAATATGGGTCGATACATAGCATCCCATTGAAACCACCACTCACCACCATAGTTTTGCCATGTTGTGTAGCTGAGGCATTTGGATTTAAGACAAATTACAACGCCTCCCCCCCTTCGTCCCAATCTGTCATCAGACAGAACCACTGTGGCTGCTATGTCTGTGTACAAACACAGCTGAGGAGGAGACAGTAAAGTGGGGCTTTTGAAGTCGTATCAACGCTACACCCCTCATTCAGGGCTAAGGAAAGCGCCCTGAGACAATTGGTACACTATTCCTGTCATGAATGTGCATTTCTCAATATTACAGATGCTGCTGTCACCTCGAAACTATCCTTGGGCATCAGTCCCTAATCTCACCCAAATCGTATGAATCAAACGAGAGCGTAATTTCTAGAATGCTCAAACAGTGGACACGAAAACAGACATTCTTAGAAAAGCAAACAGAAACGCTTATTCTAGGTCGTAGGCAATCTCAGCACCCCTCTTCATATCGGCAACCAAGGCCATACTTTCAATCGTGATACCCATCACTCTTTACACCTGGTCTCAGAATCATTTATTTAGCCTGATTCTGACCAACAGTGATTACTTGGCATGCCAATGCCTCCGTTTTGGCTGGATGGGGAGTGAAACACTGAGGCCTGTTATCACTGAAGCTTGAGAAGAAGTCAAATTATATGGCGGAAATTAAAAATCACTAGTTGTTGAATATCACTCCTCGAGGAAGGCGTTGACCAGTCCCTGAATGTTAAATGCACTTCCAGGGTTGTCACGATTCGACGCAGTTGCGTTTAGAAGATCGGAAACGTCATCACTACCCCTCCAAATGACAATGGAATTAAAAGTGTCTATCGACAATTAAACTTTGAACATTCATGTGCGTCAAGATGTGTAATTTGCAAGACATGTCAAGCAGCATTGAGGTGATGGACTATGTATACAAGATTTGGTAACCGGTGCATTTGAATTATGGCTTCTGCAGGGATTCTCTTTCACTGACACATCACCATGACGCTAGGGCTTCACTAGTGATAATTGGAATATGTTGATGAAAAGTGGAATTTGACTAAAGAAAAGAAATTGACAAGGCGGATGGAAACAAGCAAACATGTAGAGAACTGCAAGTCTGCATTTTTAAAAAGAAGGCGGAAGTGTCGCAGGTGGCAGGCCAACGGATGCCATGCTACCACTTGTGACATTGCATTGCAGCCTTCATCATAGCGCGCGCTTAAATCACTTACAAATGTGCAAACACTCGTCAGAGGAAAAGATATCTTAAGTTGCTCCTTCTAATGCAGACTTAACTTCCGCATTCAAAAGCATGCATTGAAATGCACGAAGCGAATTGCGTGGACGGCTCTTTACAGACACCAGAAACACAGGTTCCACCCATGTCAACTTCTCTTCTTCAGTCTCGAGCATATTTGCCTCGAACCAACTTGATACCAATGACAGATTCGTGCCCACTACCATTATCAGTTTTGCCATTCTTTGCTCTCTCATCTATGTTGAAGCAAATACTTCATAGGGACAGGCAGTGAAATAAAGTATGTCAAATGTGTTAAAGGAGCACAGAAGAATCTAACATGTTATCCTTAAACTTGGCTGTGTCAAAGTCATTGACAGGTGATTACGAAGTAGCGAGAAACGAGCAGTACACTTATGTGGAAATGGGCTATGTCCACACAAGCTCTGTAAAACTATGGCTATTAGTATATTAGCAGGGCTCATCCAAGCAAATATAAAAGTCCAGAAGAAGCGTAACTAGTCGTCAAATATCCAAATGCACCAAATTGACCTCCACCTATAACAGAGGGAAGCATTAGTGTTTTTGTGAAAGTAGGTGGGGGTGCAGCGAAATCCTGCAACACACAGAAGACACAAGCTTGCTAACATCGAAACCTGGTCATCACTGGTTGCTCTCGTGAAGCCATATTTGGCGTAATGGGGTTAATGAGTGTAAAATGAGGAGTAGGAAGGAGTTTATAGTACAGTGCGCAACTCTCAGTGGAGTTTCTGCCACCTTTTGTAGTGGATGCATTCTCGCACTATTACCTACGAGAGGTTACGAAACGAGTAGCAGTCGTCGATGGAGTTTGTGGCATGGTTCGAATTGCAAAATTTATTGGCTTGAGAGATGTGCTTGCATAGTTAACTAAATCTGTAATAATGAAAGTGACTTTCGGTAGGATTGTGGTAGCACTCCTGTTCTGCTACGCATACTTTTCTTCTCACAAACTTCTCATCTGTCTTGGAACTATGAAAACATGTGTCACTATCAGAATTGCCCTGTGATTAATGTGAACCAAGTTCGACTTCCATCATTCCATTCTTTATTTTAAATGCTAAATGCACACACATGACTCTCGGCAGGTAGACTGGTTGCAACGCTAAACCCCGAAAAGTCGACATTCCAACGCATATGCCTCACCGCCTTTTCAAATGTGCCGGCTAACAACCGTAAGTACAGAGAACAGCAACTTTAAGTTCATTTGCCGTAGCAGTAAGTATCAGCCACCCACTTGCACCTGAGATGATTAAAAAAATCCTATCCCAAGTTTGAAAGCGCCACTCAGCGAACTTCCACTATGTGACCCAATGTTCTACCCTGCTGCACTAATTTGACTGACGATGGTAGGAAAGTGTGGGAGAAGTTAACACACTTTGTTGCCATGCCTGCCCAAAGCAATAGTCAAGACCAACACAAGTACTAGTGGGTAGCTGTTTTTTGAGGAAAGGGAGAAAGTGCATACAATTTCCACTGCATCATGTGATTTGCCCTTAGGTTGTCTTTCCTTATCCGGTACGATGGTTTCGACGATTTATAACACTCATTTGTCCTAATTCTTCTCCTCACTGTGCATTTTCAGAGGTCTACCTCATACAAACTATTGGAGCAAAGGTAAAATCACTTGTTATACTAGAGTATGCAACTGGTGCGGTTGGAATTGTTTCAGTAAGACTTTCTTGTGCTTTGCATCTGTTGCTCCTCAGTATTGCAGCCTCGTGTTGCTTTTGGGTACCCATAAATTCATATTATCTCAGCTTGCCAAGTCTATGTTTAAATTTTTTGACAGCTATGCATGCATCTGTCATATTTTGAACTATGAGATAATTGCACTTGCTGAAGTGGTTCCTTCTGCAGATTCTGATGTAGGATAGTAGGCTTTGTTGTGTAGAACGGTGCTTGAACATGACCACACACAAATACTTCCTCATCATGCCAATGAATAAAAGTGTATCATAATAGCTCACTCACATTCTCATTGTTGTCATGCGATGACAGCCATTCCTTCTAGAACTGGAAGGAGCTCACTAACCCTCTTCACCTCGGGCAGAGTGGTTGCACAGCTGCTTGAGATTTCTGCTCCTATCTAATGCGGCTTTATATGTGTGAGTCAGTCCTACGAGCAGCACCTCCTACACCGTTCCACAGGGAGGAGATTGATATGCAGAATATCATGCCTTGTCATGCACCCTTAGGCCAATGCGTGGCAATGTATGAATCAGCTAATCGACCATACAGGATACTACAGCAATTACTGGAATGCAATCAGCAATAAATTTTAGATGAGCTTTTCTAGCATTCGCTTGCTTAGATTTGAACTCGTAGTGTCATCGCGATCTGGATGCAATTGCTGCTCAATTTCTTGTGGGCAGGCGCATCACTGCGCGCTGGGATTCTTATTGTTAAAGTTGTGGATTGCAACTAGTGGAGTTGATTTATACCCATCATTGATGCAGAAGCATTAGGTGACTAGTTGTTAAGTTAACCATGTGCTCGGATTTGCATGAATTTCGGACGATATGAGTGGTTGTGCGTGTTGTTGCCGCAGTAGTTGTCGACTCATTGTGCTTGTCACTGTGAGTTTAAAAACAACGGTTAACAGTAATTTTGGCATGTACTCATCAAAACATAGCGGATAGTAGCAGGGATTCAGTGGCTAGCAGGTTTAGCAACTGAGTCTCCCTCGGATCTACTTCCAGTTTTTAGAGCGATGTAAACGAGACACATAAAAAAGCAATCAGTAGTTAATGCATTGCGACATCACTCTTTCTCCAAATCAGTCTGCATCAGAATGTGGAAGTGACACTTGCTGCTCGGTTGTCTATTTTACCCAAACACATACCATGAGTGGCAGATTGTAATTTGGAACCCAGTTTTTATTCCGACCACTCTATTGCTCCTACAATCGTTTTAGCGCAAGTCGTTGTGTTAAAGATGTTAACAATCGGGCGGGGCCACTTCATACCTAGGATGAGTCCCCTCGAAACACGCAATTATGCCTCTGTCAAATTAAGGTTTTCTGCATCACGCGGCATTTACTTGCATAATTCTCTAAGAAATGAGGAGAAGACAGCAGTGGTTGTGGAGGATGCCGTATAGCATCCCGATTTCGCGCAGCTCCACCTCTCATTCTAACAAACGCCCCTGTTTTCAGTCTTAAAGCATGCAAATTGTTTCAATGAATTTTTTGTCAAGCCTTGCATGCGCAACGCATAAAGCAAAGCCGCCAACGATGTGGGTCGACAGGTATCATCCCAATAAATCCGGCGTTCTCACTCAAACCAATGCCACCACAATGCGCAGCAGCTGCTCACGTGCATTCAAGAGAATGAGAGGAAGGCTGCCCCAAGCTCGAAAGTGCCAGTGAATGTAAAGAGAATCTTTTTAGGGTGAGTGTGCAAGACTACACTGCGTGCTTCCACCATGTGATCCTACGCCTTCCCTTGCTGCAGCACGTTGACTGACAAGGCCAAGGAACTGTGGGAGAAGTTTGCATACCTCATTGACATCATGAGTGCTAATGGATAGCTGTCTTAATATAATGAGAAAGTGCAGGAAATCTCTGCTGCCTCATGCGATCTGCCCCCACTTCTTTTTCGTATGGCTAGTACGATGGTCCTATGCAATCGCATCACTTGATTGCATACATTTGCCGTAATTGTAGGGCACTTTCGATATTTTAATAGGCCTACATTGATGTACATGTGAACATCATCAGTACTTTCTAATATATTAGCTATCCGAGCAAATATAAAATAATTTCTTATAATTAAGTACGGTACTTAAGCTGTGAGAAACGTTGCTGTAGATCTGCTTTGATTCAATCCCTTGAGCTTTGCATATTTTGCTCCTAAGCATTGCCAGTTATCCACAACTGCACATTCTGTTGACCTGTCAAATCCTAGGGTTGAGCTCTGACAATCAAAGTCTCATTAGTCGAATTATTAATCTATGAGATGGATGCAAGCTAAATTGGCTTGATTAGAAGAGTGTAATGGGGCAAGCAAACTACCCAATGGGAATCAGGAGGCGCCAATCAGAGAAAGATCGTGCACTGTAATTTAGGATGCGTGAACTGATTTGGCGTTGGCGTAATGACCCAAATCAACATCAACACATGACTAGACTGAATGAGAACTGAAAATACCATGAAATGCACAAAACGACCTCAAATGTAGCCCGTGTAGCCACAAACCCCGTGTCGTGTACCGAGCAGTTGATGTCTCCCATTTTGGATCACCATCTTCATTACTGCCTTCATCGTCGTTACGCCAGGCAACTGTTGTTAGATCAGGAGCATAACAGTTAGTGCTCATTAGGTTTTTATTTCCCCACTCATTCAAAATAGAACGAAGTCAGAGCAGTGGGTAAGTGCACCATGTCAAGGCGAGCAATTCGCTGCTCCGAAAGTGAAATAATTTACATGAACTAGGAAAGCGCACCATCACCTATGACGTACAGCTGAGGTATGGTAAAACAAGTCTAATTGCATTGTGCCTTTCTCCACTTCAGCTTATTTGATGAAGAGCATCCCTCAATTACTGGAAGGTATGGGCTTTGTTTCATTCCTTGTCTATCATGGGAAGGCAATCGACTGCTAACACTATGCGATTTACTTCACAATGTTCTCCCTAACTGAAAATCTAATCCCTTGCACATTCAGTGGGACTAACCACACAAACACACCATATGCGCATCGAAACGGCAACGAAACCACATAAAACGTCCCTTCCTAACAGCAGTAAAAGGTTAAGCGCCATGCAGTCAAGCGCAAAAGTTCACCCACAGTTTACAGTTTTAATGCAAGCAATCAAAATGGAGCACAAACTTCCCAGAGTACTTATTTATTTATTGTCATTAGTAAGGTGCAGAAAGAAAAGGGAAACTATGGATGGGAAGGTGAAAGCGGTGAATATTCTAGCATAGTCTAAGGGTGTTTGACATTGACGGAAAGCAAATTAACTAGTGTGTAAGAATAATGAGGGCGCCAATGAGAGTGACAGCAAAGGCAGGTGATAAAGTGGCCATGGTCGAGGTGGTGGCTTTGGTTGCGTTGGGAGTTGCATTGGTGCCACCTCCATTTTGATTCTCTTGCCCTCCCGGTGCTGGTGCCGTGCTGTTTCCGGCTTGTCCTCCATCTGTTGCGTTGGGTTTTGCAGCACCGCCACCTCCATTTTGATTCTCCTGTCCACCCGGTGCTGGTGCCGTGCTGTTTCCGGCTTGTCCTCCATCTGTTGCGTTGGGTTTTGCAGCACCGCCACCTCCATTTTGATTCTCCTGTCCACCCGGTGCTGGTGCCGTGCTGTTTCCGGCTTGTCCTCCATCTGTTGCGTTGGGTTTTCCAGCACCGCCACCTCCATTTTGATTCACCTGTCCACCCGGGGCTGGTGCCGAGTCGTTTTTGGCTTGTCCTCCATTTGCGTATTCATCTCCATAACCTTCACCGTTTTTACCGTAGTCATAATTTTCATAGCCTGAATAATTGCCATAATTTCCATCATTGGCAGTCGCGGTCACAGCGATTGCTAGCACAAAGGAAAGAAGCACACCAACGTTCTTCATCTCGTGTAGAGTGGTTTCACAGGAGGTAGAGTGGTTCTTCTGCTCCTATATATTGTGGTTGAATGTGTGGGAGTGAATGCGTGGGCAATACAGCTGACTAACCACCATTGTGGCGAGCAGCGTACTCTTCACCGCTCCACGGAGTGGCAATTGATGTGTGGGATTGACTCCTTTGCCATATGCCCTCCAAGTAGCAGACCAATGTGTGAGAATGCATGGGTTAGTATAAGTGATAATCCAGGTTGCATGACAGTGTTGATATTACTGTCCACAAGAAAGATAAGGCGAGCTATTTCAATATATGCTACCCTTCTTTTTATCCGCTCGTGTAAACAGATCGGAAGGCATTGGAAAGATCCAGATAGAGTCTTTAACTTTTGTCTGTTTTGCCTCTCTGAGCGAGTCTCTACACACGGGCAGTGAAATGAGACCAAATATCAATTCTTAACCCAACACCGTCTTCACCCTTCCACAGTGAACAAAACAGCACATAGCATTGGTCTCGAACATAAGAATGCGTCAAGATGTGCCGGTCAAATGTACGCTTAGCTATGCGCAAGAAAGTAAGCCATGCATGTAAAACACACTGCCATTAGGAAAAGGTTTAACATTTAAGCCTAAAAATTGGCATCACCAAACTCATTGACAGTTAGCTATAAGGAAACGAGAAATGGGCAGCACAGTCAAGAGGAGATGGTCCATCTCCACACTGACCCTCTCAGAGCATGTGTGCTGACATTCCATTGGGCTTATCGGAACAACCCAAGCAGTTAAAATGGAAGAATAATTGACCCTTGAAAGCCCACGCAAGCCACATTAAGGCTTTCTGATAAAGATCGAATCGCTCCACTTGCAATGAATTTTCCTGCATCTGCACATGAGTGCCAGGTCATCACTCATTCCTCTCATAAACACATATTCAATTTAAATGAGTTTGTGAGAGCTACCTGGAACATGGGAGGGCCTTCGTTGTACACCACACGACTCACAGTGTCGTGGATGCATTCTCATACTCTTACCTCGCTAATGCTGCGGAAGTGCAAGACAAGTGAGCTTGCAGCGGTCATGGATAAAGATTGCGCCGTTATGAGACATGATGCAAGAAATGTAATGCAACATTGAATGATTCGCGTTTCATTTGGGTGAGCTTTTAGAAGTGCCCATGCCCTTTCCTCCATTCACATCTAGTTCATTCTTGAAGTATAAACATGTGCTGCCATCGGGAATGTTCAGTGGGTGATGCAGCCCACGCCAACCCTTCCCCCACTAAAACCTCCATCAGAAGGCTGAGGATGAACACGCCCCTTGACTGGCAACATTTTATCCTTCCCGATTTCGACAACCTGGCACAAGCATTTCACCACAATTTATATTTTACAAGACAACAACCATAAGTAAGTGGCGAGGTGGACCAAAGATCAGATGGTTCGAGTCGCGCCTCTCTCGTTATTGGAATAATTGTCATCGCGTCACGTGGCAACCTCTCATTTAAATCCTCGAGGATTGAAGAGACACTATAGCATAGGCGACGGTGTCAGTGATGTGGGATGGTGCTCAGGGTGTGTGCAAAGCCACACTGCCTACTTCCACCATGTGACCCTGTGTTTTCTTGCTGCACTGATTTGACAGACGGTGATGGGAAAGTGTGGGAGAAGTTGACGAGCTTTGTTGACATGACTGCTCAATGCAATCGTCAGGACCAATGCAAGTGCTAGTATGTAGCAAGGAATTTCCACCGCACCATGTGATTTACCCTCACTTCACTTTCCAACGGCTAGCATGATTTTCCTACGCACTTCAATTACTAGTTTGTCTACAATTTTCGCCCCAGTGGGGCACTTTCACATTTTCCGGTAGGATATCATCCTAATCCTCTCACATGCTAACCGTTCGAGCTAATACGAAATCACTTGTGCAATTCAATATGGTACTGGAACCGTGGGAAATGTTGCTGTAGGTCTGCTTTGATTCAATTGCTTGATCGTTGCATCTGTCGCTCTGGAACACTATAGTCTTGGGTTACCGGTGGATTACTAACAAGTGTAAATCCAGTCAGCTTATCGACCCCAGGTGTTGACCATTGGCACTTGGCTGTTCATTAGGCTAATTGCAATCCATTTCCGCTGTATTGGCTACATTAAAAGATTCTAATGGGGCAAGAAAAATTTGATGTTTTCTGTGTCTTCTTCCACTACTTATTGGGAATCAGGAATAACCAATCAGAGAAAGATTTTACACTGCGATTTAGGCTGCATGAACTGATATAGTGCTTGCTTGCTAAGGGACTCAAAATAACAACAGCACGAGACTAGACTGTGTGAGAACTAAACACAACAAACAATGAACAAAATACCCTCGAATATGACACGTGTAGCCAAGAATCTTCTATCGATTTCTGAGTAAATGCTGTCGCCAATTTCGCAGCACCATTTTCATCACTGGAATCCTCATTGTTACGCCTGGCATCAACTGCTTAACTGCGAAAATTGTATTGTTGTGTCAACGAAACGATTGTTGCAAACAAGGACAATTCATTAAGTGTACATTGACTGACTATTTTGTCCATCATTACAGAACCCATCGTAGACAAAACAGTGTGTTGAGTACAAAATATCGAGTATCCGAATGTGGAATACATTTTATTAACCAAAAAAAGCACTATCAACTGTAATGTGCAGTTGCGGCATGGTAAATCACATCCATTTGTATTCACAAATCACCGATTTTGCTCACTTAAAAAAGCAGTCCTCAGTTACGCAAAGTATGGGCTTCGTCCGATTCCTTGTCAATCATGGGAAACAATCGACTGCTAACAATCTTCTTCCAAGTGATAGTCGAGTCCCTAGCACGTGCAAATGGGCCTACTACACGAATAGATCAGCTGTACAACGAAACATCAACGTCTCCTCCTAACGGCAATGAAATGCAATGCGCTCTGCGGGGAACAGCAACAGCCCACTCACTTTCTCACTGTTTCAATGCAAGATTCCCATGGTACCTCTTTATTTAATGCCATTAGTAAGGTGTAAAATGAAAAGGCAAACTGTATATGGGAAGGGGAGTGGAGGTGAATATTCTCGTATAGTCTAAGGGTGTTTGACATTGACGGAAAGCAAATTAACTAGTGTGTAAGAATAATGAGGGCGCCAATGAGAGCGACAGCAAAGGCAGGTGATAAAGTGGCCATGGTCGAGGTGGTGGCTTTGGTTGCGTTGGGAGTTGCATTGGCGCCACCTCCATTTTGATTCTCCTGTCCACCCGGAGCTGGTGCCGTGCCGTTTTCGACTTGTCCTTCATTTACGTATTCAGTTCCATAATTTACATAATTTTCGCCATCTTCATAATTTCCACAGTCTAGGTAATTGTCACAATTTCATCATAGCACCTCGATCGTAGTGGTTCCTATGACAGGTAGAATTAGCACACTAACCTTCTTCAGCGCGTGTAGATTGGCTGCGTAACCAATAAAGTTAGTCTCCTGCTCCTTTTTGTTGTGCCTACGTGCGTAGGAGTCTATACGTAAGTATCGAAGCTGACCAACCACCACTCTCACAAGCAGCACCTTCCTCGCCTCCCTGCCATGCCCCCTCAGAGCAGCAGATCATTGTGTGGGAATATATGAGCCAGCATGTGTGATCACCCAGGTTGCCATGACAGTAATTGCGATCAAGCCTACGACAAATTTAACGCAAGCTCTTCTTGCACTGATCAGGTGCCAAGCGATCGTGTGAGACTCCTAGAATTGAAATGAGCCAGCAGAAACCTTTGACATCCATCTCTCTTGCCTACTTGCGTGAGTGTCTATACGTGAGCATCAAAATCTGGCCAATCATCATGCTTTAATTCAACAGCTTTTTCAACCTTTTACACTACGCAAAATAATATATCAAACTAGCAACCTTACAGTTAACTCTCAAGGGAGAGTGGAAGGTGCGTCCGGATGTGCAGGGCAAATATAAATATTAAAGTGAGCATCTTTCTAGTGTAACCAGAATAAAGTACCAATTTACTTTAGTGTTTAAAATGCAAAGAGAATAATAATTTAGGTGATATATCACACACCACTGAGGTGATTATTTGAGCACGCAATGCCAAGTAACCAGCCCATTTAACACTTCTGCATTCCTCAAGTCTCCTCTTTCAATAACATCGCCTTCACGTGATGCATTTACTAGTAGCCGTTTGAAACGGTTAATACAAAGTAAATTTCCATTGGGTAACTGGGACAGTGCAAGCATGTGCGGCCCCATCGCAGGTGGTAGGCTGATGGGTGCCAGACGATCACTTCTGATACTGCACTGTTGCCTTCGTCATATCTCGCTAACCTCACTTACGAATGGGCAAACAATCGCTAAAGAGGGAGACATCTAAATTAGCTTTGTCTGACTGATTAATGCAGACTCAAATTCCGCATCCAGTAAGCAAACATTAAAACATGTGGAACAAAGTGTGTGGCCAGCTCTTTATAAATGCCAAAAACAGAGGCTTGTAGGTGCCAATTTTAGACGGAATCGTTTAGGTTTGTCCATACCATGCAGTCGTAGGGCACAGGCACCGCCTTCTCAAATTCTGACTTCATCAGCCTTCATTCCAACGCGCTGACGAACTACTTCACTCCAACATGTAAATGACAGCAAACATGCATGTTCTAAGAACCATGGATCTATGCCAGGTGGTAAGCTGTCGGATGCCACGATGCCGCATTTGACATAACCCAAACAAATCACAAACTTTCGAATAGTAGAATCATTAGGCAGGTACCCGCATAGGAGACATTGTTCGCTGCAAAGCTTGTTTTAGCAAATGTTTGAGAATCGAAAGAAAATACACCCTACAGCTTCCATTCAATCAACTCCTTCAGAGTGTAGGAAGCACCTTGCGTAGGCAGCTCTTTTAAGACCTCTAAAACACGGTTCTCACAGTCCCTCAATCATGTACACCCACTCTTTTATGGAACCCATTTGATGCAACTGATAGGTTGATGGTCACTTTCTAGCTCCTCTTTTTTTGTTGGTCATGCAATCGGCTAGGCTATATCAAACCTTTCGTTTGCCTGACGAATGAAATAAAAGCTGTCAAAATTACTACCACCAACTGCGCAGCAGTGTAGTGCCACTGAGGAGAGAAAAATAACCCAAAATTTTGTTTTAAAACTACTGAGCTTTAGAGTCAGTTAATGGATAAATGTGCAGTGGGATGGAATGAGAGCTGTCATAATATTTGGAAATTAATTGTACCCAAGCAGATTGTGTTGGACCGTTTGTGTTGGTTTTTTCACCTCTAAAAACTGGAAAGTAGAGAGGTAGATCCACGATGTTTCAGGTAGGCCAAAACCAACCAATGCTTTTTGCTGATGATTTCTGCACAATATTGGAGGTTACCTGCATTAAATTGCGTCTCTGAGTAACAATCTATGACACACTCCTGAAGTGATTCCCGAAGTATTTTCTAAGTACAAAGCGCCGCTTGGAAAAGGAAGGGCCTTTAAATACAGTACTCAATTTGTGACAATGCTCCTGCCAACTTCCCTGCCTTGGATGCAAAGGAAGTGAAGTTGCGGGTGTCTATTCAGTGTCCAAATAGTACCCGTGGACATTGACGGACAGTGTGGTACATTGCATTTGCCGTGGTGAAATCGACAAGAGGAAATATTGCAATGGAACTGAGAGGCCTACCTAAATACAAGTGACGCTAAGCAGGATTTCAGTAGTAAGCTATTCTTTTCACTAACATTTAGTCAACTTTTAAATAATGAAAAATATGCCACAAGTAAAAGCGCTCAAAAGCCACCCAAATACATGTGACTGTCGAAAGACCAACCAACCTCATCAGTGCTCTCAATCTGACTCCTAGGAGGGTTGCTCCAGCACATCACTGCACTGCAAAATATGCAAGGCGACAATAATGAGTCAACGGCAGAACACATTCGTAGTGAGATTTTAAACTGCGCCATTAGCTCCATACAAGAGTGGCATTTCATCACTTGTCAACCACTCGTGTGTGTCTTCAGGGTCCGAAAGGTCCCATAGAAGGTCTGAAGATTGTTATGGACGTAGGATCAGATTTAATTGTGTACAATGCTGCACGCCATACCCACGCCACTTGACCTTATTCTCTTTTTCCCACTCATCTGAATAGAAGAATGGTGGTTCGTGGTTGAATTTGACTCATTTGGATAAACTGCCATTTAAGTAAGATAGGAAAGTGCTGCATCATGCGGTTTACCCATAGATTGTATTTTAGTAATTTATGAGGTTCTGTTTCAAATAGGCTTCTTTGATTTATTTTTACATTAAATTGGAAAGCAACCATCAGTCATGAGTTTAGCCACTGTATAGTATACCGATGCACCTATTCGTGTTGCACCTATAGCTCTAGCTTGTATAGAAATGGATTCATAACTCATATAGATCGTCAACAAGTCAGCATAAGAATACCTTCTTGAAGAGACAATAGCTAAGATTAGATTACCTTCCAACCACTTAGTGGGAAAGAATGGGTCAGCATAAGTAATGATTATCTATGTGATGTTCTTGCAGTATATCAAGAGGAATTCCACTTTAATTTCAATATTTACGATGCATCAAAACCCATTACGACAATTCATTTAAAATTTCACTCATTTCCTACCGTTTGGAATCCATAGGATTAAAAACAGTGGGATCGAACTAGGATTTTACACTGTGAAACTTGTTCTGGCATCTATTCTCATCGACTAGCCTATCCAATCTTTTGGTCTAAATCTTATCAATGCTTGGAGGCTAACACAAGTGGTTGACGCGTGCTCAGTGACATGTCCTTGATTGAGGATGACGGGTTATTTTAGAAGAACTCACGTCGAATTTATTGTGCGCTCTATTACAGTGACTGCCATAGCAACCTGGATGTTCACATACACCAGCCCATGCATTCCCATACGTTGTTTCGATACTTTGAGAGAAAATGGCAAAAACGTCATTCCTACGTGTCAGTATTTTACCCTATGGAAAAGTAATGAATGTGCTACTTGTAATACTGATGGTTGACCAGCCTCAGTACTAACACATGGACTCCCACGCATGCGGCCACAATAAATAAGACCGGAAGACTCTACTAGTCGGGCGACATTTCTGTACGAGATGAGGAACGTCAATGTATTCCTTTTATTTGTACTGGAAATCACTTCGACCGCACTCACAGACAACCAAAGTAGTATCAAAGATTCGTCGAGCACAACATTAATCTCATCCACTGAATTGGCTTCATTGAGCACTTCCTCACCTCAAAGCACCACAAGCACTGTAGTGAATAAACAAAATAGTTCTTCGGCAATGACGAGTGAACAGCAAGATCAAAATGGTAGCAGCACTACTGCGAAACTCGATGCATCTACTGCCACCACCACTTCCACGATGGCCAGTGATGCCTCAAGCGCAACAGCAACCACAACAACCACTACGACAACGACGACATTGAGTGGACAGGAAGGTCAAAGTGGCGACACCGTTACTGCAAATCCCGATGCAACCACCGCCACAACTACTTCGAATGTGGCAATCGAATGACCTGCTTTGTCGATTCCTCTCTTCGGCACGCTCATTCTTCTCACAGAATAGCTAATTTGTTCTCCGCCAATGTCAAACACCTTTGTCCTAGGTTAGAAACATCACTAGCTTCCCTCTCTTTCCCAACTACTTTTTTCGTTTGTTTTTGCACCTCACTGAAGATATTAAAAGAACTGCTGCATTTAGGTCCATGTGCTCTATTATGATTTCTTGCACTGGGACAATTGGAATTCGAGTTAACTGCCACGATTCAGTGCGAGGCGCCTTGTATTCATTGTCATTGTAAGGAGAAATTTCGTGTTATTCCGTTAATGCATTTACCTGTGTAAGTAGCACCTCATACTTGATAGTGTAGCTTATCAATCAGTGAAAAGTGTTCCTCCTTTTGTGCGGCAAACTTTATGTCTAGACGTCCTGCGCTTAACCCACTGGCTTGACCATGTTGTGCGCTGAGTAGATGGAGAAAAAAATTGCTTTAATGAATGTGTGGGAGTTGAAGGGAAGTTACATTTCCACGGTTCTCGTCTTTTTGAATGACGCAGATTTAAGTTGAACTTGCACTCTACACCCATCAGAATGGAGGAAGCACCTTGTGTGATTGGCTCATTCAGGTCCTCAAAAACACAGGTTTCACCCACGTTAGTTTACTCTTACCGAACTTAAACTTTCTCACGGAACCAACAAGAGGCAAATGAAGGAATCAAACTCACTTGCTGTGCCACTGTCTGTCTCATCAAACTCATTATTTATTCAGCTTTATTTAATAAACACATCTATTGTTATCTTAAAAAGTTGAGGAGTGTTACATGGAATATATGGAAACCTTTGAAGTACAACATACAACTTGCATTCTCAACCAACTCTTCACTACAATAAAATGGTAAAAACCCGACCAACTCGTCGACTTTTAGGAAATAGGAATTTAAGGAAACCACATTTCCACGGTCCCCATCTAGTTGATACTATCAGTCAACTATCATCAAAGCGAAAGAAAGAACCTTGTTTATACAGCTCATTTTAGGCCTCAACACAGGTTTCACTCACGTCTGTTCGCCTTTTTAGGACTCAAGCTCCCTTTTATAAACTCATCTTGATCAAATCAAAGGACTCGTGCCCTCTGGCTGGAGTGCCTTTTGCTGCCAGTAGCGCGATCACTTGCGCCTTTATTTCCGTCTCATAAAACCCTTAATTTGGCTGATGAAAATAAGAAAAACTGTCAAAATTATTGCTAACAGGAGAAGAGTATAAAAAATTTCACTGTTGAACGACACATATTCAAAGTCACTTAGTGGATAGATATGCAATGGGAAGAAATTTGGTCACCCGTATATCGCAAAAAAAACCAAATTGTACCCACACAGACCATATTAGAGCATATGCATTGATATTTTATCGCCTTGGCGTCCGAAAGGCAACGAACAGGTAGAAAGAGGTAATCGCATCCTTTTAGGACTATTAAAGGCTTTTGCTATTCAAGCACAACCTGAAGATTGGGATTTAAGCTTCGGACGTGCTCACCTCGCACACAGGGCTACAGTCTATGCATTGGCTGGTGTTTTATCGGTCAAGATGCTCACAGGCCGCGAAATACGAGCTCCTCCTTAATAGCTTCCCACCGAGCGAGGAAGTGGCAACAGATAAAGCACCGAATTAAGTACTGCAGCTGAACGAAGGCATAAGAAAGAACTTTACGCTGCCCGGAGACACCTACAAATGTCCTGCAGCAGACAAATGAATATCACGACGAGCATAGTCAACTCAAACTCTACCAAGAAGGACATCTCTTCCAAATATACAGGCAGAGTCTTCCAAATGGAACGCATTGTAAATCTTACCACTCTTAGAGCAGAGACCCCTTCCGTGTTGTCAAGGTTCTCTCTCACTCCTTGCCTTAGCCAATAACCGTCCATTGCAATAAAATTCGACCTCGCAAATGTGCCCGCCGGATGGTTACAAAGATGAAGTCTACACATCAAAAGAAGAAAGGTTACCACTTGATGGCATGATTAAAGGCAATTAATAAGGATCGCATCGGTGACGGTGCTCAAAAAGTAAGGAGGCTATTCAACGCCTACATCACTTACAGTGACCTTGTAGGTGGGTGGCGGGAGGATAATTTGAATCTAGCAATTCTTTGGACATCTAGAGATCCTCCTCTTAAATGCTATTGCTTCGCTGCCAGATAACATCCAGCCCTATATTATCAGAGGGGGGCAAAAGGAAGAAGCGGCTAAATTTTGGTGCTCCAAGTGCGCCAAAACTAACCAATGCATACGTATAATGGTGCTCAACATTTATGTTTCCTGAGCAAGACTAGATAGTATTTGTGTGCTGCTGTAGTGAAACCCACACACTGACAGGATTCATGCTCGTACACACATCGTTGTTATAGTGATTTTAATCATCCTTACCTTAATGTGTCTATAAGTTTTGCCTGATAAAGTACGATACGCGACTCACAGTAAAGTTTGTGTCACCTCTTGCCTGAGATGCACTCCTCGAAGAATTACCGCGTAGTTGTTATAACAGTGCGGAGAGGAGCGAAGTGATAGTGGTCGCCGTAGGCGTCCGTGACAAAGCTGCGGTCGTTGCCAGACAGTGCGGTGTAATGTATTTGCTGCGGTGAGTACAAATGCGTGAAATAGTTCATTATACTCAATAAATTAAAGGGAAAATTGAGTCCTCATTAGCAGAGAAGCCTCTTCTTCCGTATAATTAAATGCATCATCAAACTATAATGCCTGATTCACTGGTAAATCTTACTGAGCTTATGTTTGTCCCTGTCTGTATTCAGTGGCCTGACAAAATAAATTTGATTTCTTGCTCATCGTGAGTAAGTGATTTGCTGCCATCACTTTGAGATTTACCATGCGGTTTGCCCTCCAACTCATATCTCTGCCAACCGCAAGTGTGCAAATAAAAACACGGAACAAAATAATTCCATAAAAAGTTGCATCAACAAAGCCACACTGGAATGTCATTTGAAATGACTTGCTTGTCGTCAACAAGTCAAGTGACAGTAAAAGAGGAGAAAAATTTGAAATGGCGAAAATTGTAGACAAACTAGTGATTGAAGTGAGTAGGAAAATCATGCTGGCCGTTGGGAAGTGAAGTGAGGGTAAATCACATGGTGCGGTGGAAATTCCTTGCTACATACTAGCACTTGCATTGGTCCTGACGATTGCATTGAGCAGTCATGTCAACAAAGCTCGTCAACTTCTCCCACACTTTCCCATCACCGTCTGTCAAATCAGTGCAGCAAGAAAACACAGGGTCACATGGTGGAAGTAGGCAGTGTGGCTTTACACACACCCTAAGCACCATCCCACATCACTGACACCGTCGCCTATACTATAGTGTCTCTTCAATCCTCGAGGACTTAAATGAGAGGTTGCCACGTGACACGATGACAATTATTCAAATAATGAGAGAGGCGCGACTCGAACCATCTGATCTTTGGTCCACCTCGCCACTTACTTATGGTTGTTGTCTTGTAAAATATAAATTGTGGTGAAATGCTTGTGCCAGGTTGTCGAAATCGGGAAGGATAAAATGTTGCCAGTCAAGGGGCGTGTTCATCCTCAGCCTTCTGATGGAGGTTTTAGTGGGGGAAGGGTTGGCGTGGGCTGCATCACCCACTGAACATTCCCGATGGCAGCACATGTTTATACTTCAAGAATGAACTAGATGTGAATGGAGGAAAGGGCATGGGCACTTCTAAAAGCTCACCCAAATGAAACGCGAATCATTCAATGTTGCATTACATTTCTTGCATCATGTCTCATAACGGCGCAATCTTTATCCATGACCGCTGCAAGCCCACTTGTCTTGCACTTCCGCAGCATTAGCGAGGTAAGAGTATGAGAATGCATCCACGACACTGTGAGTCGTGTGGTGTACAACGAAGGCCCTCCCATGTTCCAGGTAGCTCTCACAAACTCATTTAAATTGAATATGTGTTTATGAGAGGAATGAGTGATGACCTGGCACTCATGTGCAGATGCAGGAAAATTCATTGCAAGTGGAGCGGTTCGATCTTTATCAGAAAGCCTTAATGTGACTTGCGTGGGCTTTCAAGGGTCAATTATTCTTCCATTTTAACTGCTTGGGTTGTTCCGATAAGCCCAATGGAATGTCAGCACACATGCTCTGAGAGGGTCAGTGTGGAGATGGACCATTTCCTCGTCACACTGCTGCCCTTTTCGCGATTCTTCATGGCCGCCTGTCAATGAGTTTGGTGATGCCAATTTTTAGGCTTAAATGTTAAACCTTTTCCTAATGACAGTACGTTTTACGTGTTTGCCTTACCTTCTTGCACATAGCTGAGCGCACCTTTGACCGACACATCTTGACGCATTCTTGTGTTGGTCTCGAGGGTTCATTGTAGCGAGGTCAATACTATGTGCTTCTTTGTGCACTGCGGAAGGGTGAAGACGGTGTTGGATTCAGGCTTGATGTTTAGTCGGATTTCACTGCTCGTGTGTAGACTCTCGACTGGAAAGGCATAACCGATGACAGTTGAGGGCTCTAGCCGGACCTTTCAATGCCTGGCAGTTCACACGAGCAAATAGAAATTCTTGTAGACTGTGATATCATCACTGCCATGCAACCTGGATGATCACTTATGTCAACCCATACATTCTCGCACATTGGTCTGCTACTCGGAGGGCACATGACAAAGGAGTCAATCCCACACATCAATTGCCACTCCGTGGAGCGGTGAAGACTACGCTGCTCGTCACATTGGTGGTTAGTCAGCTGTATTGCCCACGCATTCACTCCCACACATTCAACCACAATATATAGGAGCAGAAGAACCACTCTACCTCCTGTGAAACCACTCTACACGAGATGAAGAACGTTGGTGTGCTCCTTTCCTTTGTGCTAGCAATCGCTGTGACCGCGACTGCCAATGATGGAAATTATAGCAATTATCCAGGCTATGAAAATTATGACTACGGTGAAAACGGTGAATACGCAAATGGAGGACAAGCCAAAAACGACTCGGCACCAGCCCCGGGTGGAGGTGGCGGTGCTGCAAAACCCAACGCAACAGATGGAGGACAAGCCGGAAACAGCACGGCACCAGCACCGGGTGGACAGGCGAATCAAAATGGAGGTGGCGGTGCTGCAAAACCCAACGCAACAGATGGAGGACAAGCCGGAAACAGCACGGCACCAGCACCGGGTGGACAGGCGAATCAAAATGGAGGTGGCGGTGCTGCAAAACCCAACGCAACAGATGGAGGACAAGCCGGAAACAGCACGGCACCAGCACCGGGAGGGCAAGAGAATCAAAATGGAGGTGGCACCAATGCAACTCCCAACGCAACCAAAGCCACCACCTCGACCATGGCCACTTTATCACCTGCCTTTGCTGTCACTCTCATTGGCGCCCTCATTATTCTTACACACTAGTTAATTTGCTTTCCGTCAATGTCAAACACCCTTAGACTATGCTAGAATATTCACCGCTTTCACCTTCCCATCCATAGTTTCCCTTTTCTTTCTGCACCTTACTAATGACAATAAATAAATAAGTACTCTGGGAAGTTTGTGCTCCATTTTGATTGCTTGCATTAAAACTGTAAAATGTGGGTGAACTTTTGCGCTTGACCGCATGGCACTTAACTTTTTACTACTGTTAGGAAGGGACGTTTTATGTGGTTTCGTTGCCGTTTCGATGCGCATATGGTGTGTTTGTGTGGTTAGTCCCACTGAATGTGCAAGGGATTAGATTTTCAGTTAGGGAGAACATTGTGAAGTAAATCGCATAGTGTTAGCAGTCGATTGTCTTCCCATGATTGACAAGGAATGAAACGAAGCCCATACCTTCCAGTAATTGAGGGATGTTCTTCATCAAGTAAGCTGAAGTGGAGAAAGGCACAATGCAATTAGACTCGTTTTACCATACCTCAGCTGCACGTCATAGGAGATGGTGAGCTTTCCTAGTTCATGCAAATTATTTCACTTTCGGAGCAGCGAATCGCTCGCCTTGACATGGTGCACTTACCCACTGCTCTGACTTCGTTCTATTTTGAATGAGTGGGGAAATAAAAACCTAATGAGCACTCAATGTTATGCTTCTGATCCAACAACAGTTGCATGGCGTAACGACGATGAAGGCAGTAATGAAGATGGTGATCCAAAATGGGAGACATCATCTGCTCGGTACACGACACGGGATTTGTGGCTACACGGGCTACATTTGAGGTCGTTTTGTGCATTTCATGTTATTTTCAGTTCTCATTCAGTCTAGTCATGTGTTGATGTTGATTTGGGTCATTACGCCAACGCCAAATCAGTTCACGCATCCTAAATTACAGTGCACGATCTTTCTCTGATTGGCGCCTCCTGATTCCCATTGGGTAGTTTGCTTGCCCCATTACACTCTCCTAATAAAGCCAATTTAGCTTGCATCCATCTCATAGATTAATAATTCGACTAATGAGACTTTGATTGTCAGAGCTCAACCCTAGGATTTGACAGGTCAACAGAATGTGCAGTTGTGGATAACTGGCAATGCTTAGGAGCAAAATATGCAAAGCTCAAGGGATTGAATCAAAGCAGATCTACAGCAACGTTTCTCACAGCTTAAGTACCGTACTTAATTATAAGAAATTATTTTATATTTGCTCGGATAGCTAATATATTAGAAAGTACTGATGATGTTCACATGTACATCAATGTAGGCCTATTAAAATATCGAAAGTGCCCTACAATTACGGCAAATGTATGCAATCAAGTGATGCGATTGCATAGGACCATCGTACTAGCCATACGAAAAAGAAGTGGGGGCAGATCGCATGAGGCAGCAGAGATTTCCTGCACTTTCTCATTATATTAAGACAGCTATCCATTAGCACTCATGATGTCAATGAGGTATGCAAACTTCTCCCACAGTTCCTTGGCCTTGTCAGTCAACGTGCTGCAGCAAGGGAAGGCGTAGGATCACATGGTGGAAGCACGCAGTGTAGTCTTGCACACTCACCCTAAAAAGATTCTCTTTACATTCACTGGCACTTTCGAGCTTGGGGCAGCCTTCCTCTCATTCTCTTGAATGCACGTGAGCAGCTGCTGCGCATTGTGGTGGCATTGGTTTGAGTGAGAACGCCGGATTTATTGGGATGATACCTGTCGACCCACATCGTTGGCGGCTTTGTTTTATGCGTTGCGCATGCAAGGCTTGACAAAAAATTCATTGAAACAATTTGCATGCTTTAAGACTGAAAACAGGGGCGTTTGTTAGAATGAGAGGTGGAGCTGCGCGAAATCGGGATGCTATCCGGCATCCTCCACAACCACTGCTGTCTTCTCCTCATTTCTTAGAGAATTATGCAAGTAAATGCCGCGTGATGCAGAAAACCTTAATTTGACAGAGGCATAATTGCGTGTTTCGAGGGGACTCATCCTAGGTATGAAATGGCCCCGCCCGATTGTTAACATCTTTAACACAACGACTTGCGCTAAAACGATTGTAGGAGCAATAGAGTGGTCGGAATAAAAACTGGGTTCCAAATTACAATCTGCCACTCATGGTATGTGTTTGGGTAAAATAGACAACCGAGCAGCAAGTGTCACTTCCACATTCTGATGCAGACTGATTTGGAGAAAGAGTGGTGTCGCAATGCATTAACTACTGATTGCTTTTTTATGTGTCTCGTTTACATCGCTCTAAAAACTGGAAGTAGATCCGAGGGAGACTCAGTTGCTAAACCTGTTAGCCACTGAATCCCTGCTACTATCCGCTATGTTTTGATGAGTACATGCCAAAATTACTGTTAACCGTTGTTTTTAAACTCACAGTGACAAGCACAATGAGTCGACAACTACTGCGGCAACAACACGCACAACCACTCACCTCGTCCGAAATTCATGCAAATCCGAGCACATGGTTAACTTAACAACTAGTCACCTAATGCTTCTGCATCAATGATGGGTATAAATCAACTCCACTAGTCGCAATCCACAACTTTAACAATAAGAATCCCAGCGCGCAGTGATGCGACTACTCACAAGAAATTGAGCAGCAATTGCATCCAGATCGCGATGACACTACGAGTTCAAATCTAAGCAAGCGAATGCTAGAAAAGCTCATCTAAAATTTATTGCTGATTGCATTCCAGTAACTGCTGTAGTATCCTGCATGGTCGATTATGCTGATTCATACATTGCCACGCATTGGCCTAAGGGTGCATGACAAGGCATGATATTCTGCATATCAATCTCCTCCCTGTGGAACGGTGTAGGAGGTGCTGCTCGTAGGACTGACTCACACATATAAAGCCGCATTAGATAGGAGCAGAAATCTCAAGCAGCTGTGCAACCACTCTGCCCGAGGTGAAGAGGGTTAGTGAGCTCCTTCCAGTTCTAGAAGGAATGGCTGTCATCGCATGACAACAATGAGAATGTGAGTGAGCTATTATGATACACTTTTATTCATTGGCATGATGAGGAAGTATTTGTGTGTGGTCATGTTCAAGCACCGTTCTACACAACAAAGCCTACTATCCTACATCAGAATCTGCAGAAGGAACCACTTCAGCAAGTGCAATTATCTCATAGTTCAAAATATGACAGATGCATGCATAGCTGTCAAAAAATTTAAACATAGACTTGACAAGCTGAGATAATATGAATTTATGGGTACCCAAAAGCAACACGAGGCTGCAATGCTGAGGAGCAACAGATGCAAAGCACAAGAAAGTCTTACTGAAACAATTCCAACCGCACCAGTTGCATACTCTAGTATAACAAGTGATTTTACCTTTGCTCCAATAGTTTGTATGAGGTAGACCTCTGAAAATGCACAGTGAGGAGAAGAATTAGGACAAATGAGTGTTATAAATCGTCGAAACCATCGTACCGGATAAGGAAAGACAACCTAAGGGCAAATCACATGATGCAGTGGAAATTGTATGCACTTTCTCCCTTTCCTCAAAAAACAGCTACCCACTAGTACTTGTGTTGGTCTTGACGATTGCATTGGGCAGGCATGGCAACAAAGTGTGTTAACTTCTCCCACACTTTCCTACCATCGTCAGTCAAATTAGTGCAGCAGGGTAGAACATTGGGTCACATAGTGGAAGTTCGCTGAGTGGCGCTTTCAAACTTGGGATAGGATTTTTTTAATCATCTCAGGTGCAAGTGGGTGGCTGATACTTACTGCTACGGCAAATGAACTTAAAGTTGCTGTTCTCTGTACTTACGGTTGTTAGCCGGCACATTTGAAAAGGCGGTGAGGCATATGCGTTGGAATGTCGACTTTTCGGGGTTTAGCGTTGCAACCAGTCTACCTGCCGAGAGTCATGTGTGTGCATTTAGCATTTAAAATAAAGAATGGAATGATGGAAGTCGAACTTGGTTCACATTAATCACAGGGCAATTCTGATAGTGACACATGTTTTCATAGTTCCAAGACAGATGAGAAGTTTGTGAGAAGAAAAGTATGCGTAGCAGAACAGGAGTGCTACCACAATCCTACCGAAAGTCACTTTCATTATTACAGATTTAGTTAACTATGCAAGCACATCTCTCAAGCCAATAAATTTTGCAGTTCGAACCATGCCACAAACTCCATCGACGACTGCTACTCGTTTCGTAACCTCTAGTAGGTAATAGTGTGAGAATGCATCCACTACAAAAGGTGGCAGAAACTCCACTGAGAGTTGCGCTCTGTACTATAAACTCCTTCCTACTCCTCATTTTACACTCATTGACCCCATTACGCCAAATATGGCTTCACGAGAGCAACCAGTGATGACCGGTTACCGATGTTAGCAAGCTTGTGTCTTCTGTGTGTTGCAGGATTTCGCTGCACCCCCATCTATATTCAAAAAAACACTAATGCTTCCCTCTGTTATAGGTGGAGGTCAATTTGGTGCATTTGGATATTTGAGGACTAGTTACGCTTCTTCTGGACTTTTATATTTGCTTGGATGAGCCCTGCTAATATACTAATAGCCATAGTCATACAGAGCTTGTGTGGACATAGCCCATTTCCACATAAGTGTACTGCTCGTTTCTCGCTACTTCGTAATCACCTGTCAATGACTTTGACACAGCCAAGTTTAAGGATAACATGTTAGATTCTTCTGTGCTCCTTTAACACATTTGACATACTTTATTTCACTGCCTGTCCCTATGAAGTATTTGCTTCAACATAGATGAGAGTGCAAAGAATGGCAAAACTGATAATGGTAGTGGGCACGAATCTGTCATTGGTATCAAGTTGGTTCGAGGCAAATATGCTCGAGACTGAAGAAGAGAATTTGACATGGGTGGAACCTGTGTTTCTGGTGTCTGTAAAGAGCCGTCCACGCAATTCGCTTCGTGCATTTCAATGCATGCTTTTGAATGCGGAAGTTAAGTCTGCATTAGAAGGAGCAACTTAAGATATCTTTTCCTCTGACGAGTGTTTGCACATTTGTAAGTGATTTAAGCGCGCGCTATGATGAAGGCTGCAATGCAATGTCACAAGTGGTAGCATGGCATCCGTTGGCCTGCCACCAGCGACACTTCCGCCTTCTTTTTAAAAATGCAGACTTGCAGTTCTCTACATGTTTGCTTGTTTCCATCCGCCTTGTCAATTTCTTTTCTTTAGTCAAATTCCACTTTTCATCAACATATTCCAATTATCACTAGTGAAGCCCTAGCGTCATGGTGATGTGTCAGTGAAAGAGAATCCCTGCAGAAGCCATAATTCAAATGCACCGGTTACCAAATCTTGTATACATAGTCCATCACCTCAATGCTGCTTGACATGTCTTGCAAATTACACATCTTGACGCACATGAATGTTCAAAGTTTAATTGTCGATAGACACTTTTAATTCCATTGTCATTTGGAGGGGTAGTGATGACGTTTCCGATCTTCTAAACGCAACTGCGTCGAATCGTGACAACCCTGGAAGTGCATTTAACATTCAGAGACTGGTCAACGCCTTCCTCGAGGAGTGATATTCAACAACTAGTGATTTTTAATTTCCGCCATATAATTTGACTTCTTCTCAAGCTTCAGTGATAACAGGCCTCAGTGTTTCACTCCCCATCCAGCCAAAACGGAGGCATTGGCATGCCAAATAATCACTGTTAGTCAGAATCAGGCTAAATAACAGATTCTGAGACCAGGTGTAAAGAGTGATGGGTATCACGATTGAAAGTATGGCCTTGGTTGCCGATATGAAGAGGGGTGCTGAGATTGCCTACGACCTAGAATAAGCGTTTCTGTTTGCTTTTCTAAGAATGTCTGTTTTCGTGTCCACTGTTTGAGCATTCTAGAAATTACGCTCTCGTTTGATTCATACGATTTGGGTGAGATTAGGGACTGATGCCCAAGGATAGTTTCGAGGTGACAGCAGCATCTGTAATATTGAGAAATGCACATTCATGACAGGAATAGTGTACCAATTGTCTCAAGGCGCTTTCCTTAGCCCTGAATGAGGGGTGTAGCGTTGATACGACTTCGAAATCCCCACTTCAGTGTCTCCTCCTCAGCTGTGTTTGTACACAGACATAGCAGCCACAGTGGTTCTGTCTGATGACAGATTGGGACGAAGGGGGGGAGGCGTTGTAATTTGTCTTAAATCCAAATACCTCAGCTACACAACATGGCAAAACTATGCTGTCGCCTTCGGTTGGCAGCTATCTCGAATCACACGGGTTATTTTAGTCGCGATCGCGTAGACTAGCCTAGTTTTTTTAAACTACCAGAAAATGATTTTTCTCTCGCCGAACGTATACTAAGGCGAAACGTCAAACCGACTAGAAGGAAGGTATCACATTGCTTGCAAAGCAAAGTGAATAGGACCTACATAGCTGCAGTGACGCTCCCTATAGCCCTACTACGCAGCTGGCTCCTCGGAGGGTAGAGGCACAAAAACAGCGAAAATTCATGCAAGCCTCTATTTGCACAGCATATTTGCTGCGTATTTGTGTGCTGTTACAGAACAGACTTTACAAAGTATAATTTTTTTTAACCTCAAACGTTAGCTGATACTGTTCAACAGGGTTGACATTTGACTACAACCCACATTACCATTACACATCCATTCCACTTAGGCTTTCATTTCGAATTACTTAGCCTGAGAGGAAACAATGCAAGAAGAACGAGGTGGGTTGGGCTGTTGCTTTTGTCCGTTTGGTATCCAAGTCTACATGCTACCATCATTCATCGTATTGGAATTGAGAGGCAAGAAATTGCCTAAAATTTCCTCGTCGGTAGGAACCCTTTAATTGAAATGTCGTTTGGAGGGTCAGTGGTGATGCTCCCGTTCTCACAAACGCAATCCGGTTGAGACATGACAAACCTAGACATGCATTTAACAGTCAGAGGCTGTTCAACGCCCCCTTGAAGAATGAACCTTAACGATTTGACGTTCGCAAGACACTTTTTGCAAATACAAATAAGAATTGGTGGTATTCAAATCCTACTACTAAGTGAGTCAAGGGAATACGAGTAGCGAATTTGTGACGATTACTGGGTTCACTGTTGTTCCCTATTGTGATAGAACAAATAATAGGGCTGAACTGTGGCTTCTGAGGGCGGAGGATTCTGTGACATGATTCTGTGTGACATGACACGCGAAATGTCTAGGATCAGTAGAACCTCTATCATGGGACGAATGGGTCACCACAATTTCCACTGTTTGAAATGACTGATTCAAATCGTGGGTAATAGCTCAGAACATCTAGCCGTTACACATTGGGAAGCAGAACGTGACTCTTTTCCACATTTATTCTGCCAATCAGTAGATTGGGATGTGGTTATTAATCTCAAAGGCATGACTAAACACAGTAGGGCAAAGGAAAGCATGAATGAAATGAATCTTTAGAATCAGTGACAGTCTCAGCTACTCAGCTGACAAGTTAGGAGGCACGCTTCACTGCCATGTGTCGTTAATAGATAACCCTGATTTGAAGCCTTTGTGTAATCGGGTGTACTTAGCCTGAGAATACGAACATGTCTATGCTTGACCTCTTGCCTGCGGATCCAACGCTTAACAGCTCGAGTTGCTAGGCCAACTCAAATTATGCATTACGTCAGTTTAGTGGTGCTCTCTTGTTATCCACATTCAAGAAAATCAGTCTGACGCCTCGCAGTTGCACGTATGGATTAGCAGAATCTTATAGCTCTCCAATCAACAACCAACCACACAATTTCCCTGTAACTCTGCGAGGCATCCAAAGAAGAAACACTGCGTTTCAATTCAATGGCTAAAATGGTGTATCACGCCCGAGTCCTGGGTCATTTATTGCACAAAATGCAGCTTAATCGAATAAATGGAAAATCGTGAATAAAATGCGTGAAATATAGACCAAAGCGCATAGCGATGTCAATCGGTGGCAATTCTTCAACTTAAAAGTGCACCATATTTTAAAATGTTTGGTTTCGGGTGTAGGCAGGACGTCAACATGTCAGCTCTGCTGCCACATAGAGACATCTTCAGGTTATTATGGCAGGCCAATGCTATACCAACTCCCAAAAATTGGAATGAAAGCTTATCTAGACTGTGCTGTCCAAATATGACATGGAATCCTGGTACTTTGCTCCGTTAAGTATACCAGCACTCCTCCTGGTGGCAGAGGAGTTAATGATTGAGGAAAAGTAAAGAAACACTCAGTTATTTACAGTAAAATGATGATAAATGTTGTAAAATAACATTGCAGGGGACTACAACTGTGATACCTAGGAACTACCGGATCAAGGTAGTACCAATTTGAGGAAACACATTGGAGGAAAAATGACACATTGTATAGTCACGTTTGCCAGAAGGGCGATTCTACGTGTAGAACGATTGAATACTGAGCATCTATATCCCGTGTTAAATAGGGTGCTGAGAATGCTTACAACCTTAGAGAAAATATGTCTATTCTACTATTCTGGGAAAGCCCGTCTATGTGTTCAATGTTTTAGCATTGTAGAAATGAAACTCTCCTTCCCTTCACCCATTAATTATGCACAAGGATAGTGTCGAGGAGGTGACATTATCTGTAAAATTAGGATGTGCACATTTTTGTCGAGACTGGTGAACCAACGATTTCAAGGCACTTTTCTTATCCCTGAATGGGGAGTTCAGCATTGACACGCCTTCGAAAACCTCACGTCAGTGTCTTTGCCTCATATAGATGTAGCAGATTCCATCAGCCACAACAGATTTGTGTGATGAGTGATTCAAACGGAGGGGAGCGCTGTCATTTGACCTTAGCTCCAAATCCCTTAGCAATCCAACTTGGCAGCATTATACCGTCGCATTCGGTTGACACAACTGCCTCAAATCACATGCGCTCCATTCAAACGCGGTCGCATAGCTGAGCTTAGTTTTCCAAACCAAATTAAAATGATTTTCGCCTCCTCAAGGGGTTAATAAAGCAAAATGGTCTATTTGATTAGAAAGGAGGCCTCACATTGCAGGCAAAGCCGTAGGAACAGGATCCACATGGACGAATAAGGCCTCCTGTAGCCTTGTCAGATGAGGGAGTCGTTGGCTGTGAGTACGGTGGCAGTAAGGTGGCTCAGGGTCTAAAACCCCGATAATTCATGCAAGAATTTGTTGAGACGTCATATTTGTTACTCATCAGCAGGCTGTCATAACATAGATTTTGACAAGGCGACTATTTTGAACCGCAAATGTTGATTTGCGGAGTATGGCCAAGGTTGACACGAGAGAATAACCTAAATCACCGCTACGCATCAATTTCTAGTATGCATTTTATGCAAAATCATTTTGTCTCGGCAATTTTATTAATTTCCTAGGTTTTTGTAGTGGAAATGGAAATAACCCCAAAAAAAAATGACTGGAGATGGGGCGAGGCCTCCTGCTCGAATGCAGCCATGGGAGGTACAAGAACTTCAACGATGTGGACTATTACATTTCCCCCCTAAAACTTCCTCATTTGCCTCCATGATCAAGCATTTGACTTTACAAAGTCGAGTTACACTTACTGCAAGAACACGTCTGGTTTTGCAATGCCACGGATCTGAAAGACAATCCATTGTGTAGGCTTGCAGTAAATCAACATCAAATCGATGGTTAGATGCGGGGTATTCGATAGTGAAAGGAACGCTTTAGAATAGTCTTGAACGTGAAGGTATAATCTGGCGGAGACAAAGTGAGTGTCGTGTCAATGTCGACAAACATAGGTAATCAAGTAATGGGATTGCATGGGAAAGTAAAGTGAGGGCAAATCACATGATGTAGCATAGATTTCCTGCACTTTCACTCTTTTGATAAACGACGAGACACTAATACTTTTGCTGGTCTTGACGACTACAATATAATTTGTGTTGAACCAATACAGAGGTCAGAATAAGACAATAATTGTCACTTCAGCATTCGAATAGAGGCTGAAATGGAGAAAAAGGAACATCAGAGAACATCAGCTACTCATTGCTCTTAGTAGTGCTTAAGTAGTATCTCGCGTTTCCTTTGAATTGAGAGCTAGAAGTTGATCCGAGGAAAGGCGTGAGTTTAAGAACCTGCTTGCCACTGATTTCCTGCCAATATTCACGCAAATCAGAGGTGGCACTAGCAATATAATTGCCATACTTCTTGCATTCGATCGTGCACCAACAAATACAATGCACTATTTTGAACGACAGCAACCCCAACCACGACTCGTGCAAACGCACAAAACCTCTGTTAAAATATGTGCAAATCTGAGAGCATGGCTGGCTTAGCACCACCTCATCCGAAGACTCTGTGTTAGTAGATTCCAGTAAAAAATGTATTTGCAGTTTTGCATTAAATTCAACAAAGACTTGTACTGATATACATAAATATGTATACTTTGGCATCTTCTCAAGCTGCGGTGATCACTGGCCCCACTGCATTCCTACTTATTCAGACAACATGAGGGAACATGGATGCCAAATACGCACTGGTGGTCAGAATCAGGCTAAATAACAGATTCGAAGCCCCAGGGGCTTCTAGACGCTGTTTCGTGCCAATCCATCCCTATCCCAGTGACCTCTACGCGAAGTGTGACACGTTACAATCCACGACTAGAATAACGTGCAACGTGACACGCGGCATGTCTGAAATCAGCAGAACGAACCACTACCATGAGGCAAATGGGCCACCACACATTCCATTGCTTGAATTGATTGCATCAAATGATAGTAGAATGTTTTAAAACATCTAAGAGCCACTTTTGTAGGAGATAAAATATGAAAATCATCCACATTCGACCCACATGTCAATATAATACGAAGTGGACAACTAGTTTTGAAGGCACGACTCACCACAATAAAACCAAGACTAGTGAATATGAAGTGAATCTTAAGGCGTAACGCTGCTGCCATTTTGATCCTGTTTCCCACTTGATTACGCTGTCATCTCTGTTGCCTTGGGGTTTGCGGTTTTCGCTGCTCTTGAGTAATCATATCTATAAGCACAAGCTCCTGTGTTTACAGCGACTCGGCTTAAATAAATAAAGTACACTAACGCACTTCATCGCATGTGGAATAGTCGCACAACTGTTCGAGTCTTCTGCTCCCATTTGTTGTGACTGCATGTGTGGGTGTCAGTGCGTGGCCACTGAAGCTGATCAACCATGAAACTGAGGGGCAGCACCCTCTTCACCGTCTCGCACGGCGTAATTGACGTGCGTCACTAACCTTCTTGTCATTCACCCTCAGAGTAGCAGATCAATGTGTGCGATCGTATGGAGCAGCATAAGTGAGCATCCATGATGCCTTAAGAACAAACACTCTCCGTCATGTGCCGCATTTGTTTGTGCCTCTTTGAACTTGGACATACCCACCTGACTTGGTTATCTTAAGGTTTCATCATGCTGACGATGTTATTCTTCTTCGATGGCAGTTGACGTGTTGAGACACTTTCACGCCTTAGCTCTTCCCCTATTCTCCATTTAGTTTGTATCTTTGTGTCTCATCTGAGTGAAAAAAAGTGCCATCGAGGAGCCTTCTAAGTGGCTGTTGCTGGTAGTCGTCACTGATTAAGGCACTCAACAATATTCAATATATGCATGCAAACATATTCATGCCTGGTGATTAACAAGTGGTGTGATCGCCCATCTCCCCAAATTTTGATTTGAGTTCATGGTGCCCTCATAGCCTTGATACACTTGCTGCTCATACTTTATTGGGCGGACAATCACTGTGGGCAGTTGTAAGTGTCAATAGTGGACTATTTTGTATTGTTGTGGTAATTGTTGGGTAGGGTGACACATTATTTATTCAACGTTCTCTTCTCCCTCCCTCTAACTACTGCACTAACTAGATCAAGATAAAGTCAGTAAGGCGACATTTTCTTCTTTTATGTCTACAACAATTGCATTAACTTGATCAAAGTGGAGTTAATAAAGCGACATTCCCCTCTCTCTCGCCACAACAACTGCATGGTCACAGTAAGGAGAATGTGATATTTTCTTTCTGTTTACAACAACTACACTAAATTGATCAAAGCGAAGTCATTAAGGCAAATTTATGTGAGATTTCAGTCGCAAGCATGCCTTTTCGCTGTTGAATTGTAAGGGCGTGACACCACCGAGAATGCTAAGTTTCTATGCAATCCATGCTTACTCTTCTTTCACTGGAGCTTTCGCCAGGTTGCTAAGGCTAAGCACTGCATTTGGCTGGCGATTCACCCCAATGCACTTGCTGGTCAAAGATCGACTAGCTGGAATCCTCCTTTCCCGATTAAGTCAACCTGGCACAAGTGCTTTACCACATTTCATAATTCCAAAACAATAATTGTGAGTGAAAGGCGGGATGAATCAACAGTAAGCTAATTCGAGTATTGCCTCTCTCCTCGTTAGAAAAAATGTCATTGCATCATGTGGTAACGTCGCATTTGTGTCCTCGAGGATCGAGAGGACACTGTATAAGGGACGATGGTAGCAGTGAGTGTGAAATGTGGTTAAGAGTGCTCGCAAAGACACAGTGCCTACTTCCACCATGTGACCCTGTATTTTTCATTCCGCACCAATTGGACTATTAGGGCCAGCAAATGGTAGGAGCAGTTGACACACTGTTGTGCCATGTCTTCTCAATGCACTCGCCACAGTCACCCTGAGTGTAAGTGGGCCGCCGTGTTAATGGAATGGGAAGCGAAGGCAACATCATGTCAACAAAGGTTGCCCCAGTAGAGTCTTCGAAACACCACTATGGGGACATTTTTGATACAGTAGTGATAATATAATGCATCAAATTATCAAATGTCAACCATTTAAGCGAAGCAGAAGCAGTAGTTATGTTTGAGACAGCATTGCTAGTTTCATTTACTTGGGTTCAGCATCCAGCACTCCTGAGCACTGTAGACTTAGGCAACCGGTGGGTCATCCACGGTGGAACATTCTGTCAGCTAACCAAGGCAAGGGACTTTGCTGTGGACTGCGTCATCTCGTGCTACTTGTAAGGAAATAGGAGCCGTCAATGGACTGCACTGCAGTTAAGGCTGGACGAAAAGAATAATATAAAGCTAAACAAGAATATCGCAAAGTGATCTCTTCAGCAACAAATTCCGTCGCCTCTTGCGTAAATGATACCTCCGACTCCTCATCAGCAGCAATTGCCCGAGAAAACAATAGTTCGAGATTGCTTATAGAACACGCTAATTGGACTGTCTTGCCAAGAAAACGGTTGTCACAGGCAAGACAAATCATAGAGTGCCAACTGGCTGAATGCTTTTGCCATCTATTCTGAACACAAAATCGCCAAATATGTGAGCTTGTGGCATCAAAAGTGGAATAAATTTTGTTAGACAGGAGAGCTTACCATCATTGATAACACGCAGTTCTGGCATAAGGGGAATAAACAACCCAATTGAGTTGGCATTTACCCATTTTCACCTACTCGGAAACACGTCCCTTAACTATGCAAAGGCACAGACTACGTTTGACTGCATGTCAACCATAAATGAGCCATCGACTGCCAACAACTTGCGATTCGCTCCATCATTTTTACGCCAACTCAAGCTCTGGCCGCTGACGCGTGCCAAAGGACTCACCACACGAACAGACCATCTGTGAAACGCTCCTTCAACGAAACCACACGACAATATCTTCTCTCACAATGACGTCACATTAGAAAGCGCCATGCAATGAACCATAACAGCTCACTCCCTCTCTCACTCTCCCATTGTAAGACAACAAGATTGAGCACGATAAGCAAAGGTCACCATTTTTTTAAATTTCATCAGTGGATACAGTGACAAATGGAATAGGGTTTGGAATTGTGAGAGTAATGGAATTTCTTAGTGTAAGGCAAGGGTGTTAGACAACGACGGAAAAGGAACTTATCCATTGTGTGAGTAGAATGAGGACGCCAATGTGAGCGGTTGCAAAAGCTGACGTTACACTAGCCATCTTTGAAGTGGTGGTTGCGGTTGCATTGAGAATCGCAGTAACGTTACCGCCACTCTGATTCTGCCATTCACTCGATGTCATTGTCGTCGTGGTTGGTGTTGCGCTCGAGGAAACACTAGTCCTCGTAGAAGTGGCGGTGGTAGATGCAGAGAGATTCGCAGTAGCGCTACCCCACTAATCATCCTCTTGTCCACTTGGTGTCGTCGTCGTCTCTACTGATGTGTGTTTGTGGATTTTGCTGCACTTAGGTTACAATAATCACAATAGTAGCAATTGCTGTATGCGTTCACAGTGATTGCAAGCATGAACAGAAGGAGCATACTGGCGTTTTTCATCGCGAATGGAGTGGTTGCACAACAGTTTGGGTCTTCTGATCCCATTTATGGCAGCTGAGTGTGTGGGAGTTAAGACGTGTGTATTGAAGCTGACCAACCACCAATCCGACGAGCAGCGTCTTCACAATACCACAGGGTTAGATTTGATGTGTGAGATTTACGCCATGACATTTAGTCTCAGAGTAGCAGACCAGTGTGTGGGAATGCAGAGACCATCGTGAGTGAGCATTCAGGTTGCTATGGCAGTTATTTTAAAAAGAGTTAGCAGTGCATTTCAGGCAAATGTTACTCAAGTGTGCTACCCTTTTCATTTAAAGCATTGTCACTGATCGAGTGCCATCCGCTCGTATGAACCCACATGGATTGAAATGTATCCAGCTAAGACGATTAACTCCCATCTCAATCGACCTCATGCGTAGGTGTCTATACGTGATTATCAAAATTTATCAACCATCACGCCCGAATTCAAGAACCTCCACACATTTCCTCAATACGCCAAATAGTACACAAAATTGACCACCTCACAATTGACACTCAAGGCGAATAGAACAATGCGTCAAGATGTGTGGGTCAAATGCACAAAGTTGTGTGAGCAGCTATTATAGACTAAGAGGAAAGACGTGAGAAGGACAGCAATCGCATGCTAATTGTTGCAGAATAATAGAATAGTCAGCAGATACTGTGAGAATTTTTCAGACTGCCTTGTTTGTTCCTTCTTCTTGAGCACCTTATTCTTAGGTCGTCATCAGGTCATTTACAATTGTACAATCTGCTGAATTGGTTCTATAAATAAATTTTAGTGAAGCAAGGAGATACTGGTGTGTCCTGTGCCTTCGCATACTACTTAAAAGGAAATAGGAGGCGTCAATCTGAGGAGGATCGCATGCAGCTGTCAACGCTGCATGAGCTAATTTGGTGCTTGTTCAGAGATTCGATGCAACGACACTATCGGTATATACTTAGACAGAATAAGAAGAGCAAAAGACAATACGAAGCGCAACCGTGTGTCTCGTCTTGTGTCGTCGATCTCGCCAGGTTCGAATCACTCTCCTACCCACCAATAGCATCTTCGCTCTTCTCTCATTTTAGGCTGTATAAAGCAGCAGTTCATCAAGAAGGTGAGTAGAGACTATTCAAAGAATGCGTGACTTTACTTGTTGCTTCAATGAAACGTTTGTTGTAACCACGTGCTGACAGCACACTTATTTTCTTACGGTTGCAATGCAGGATCGAATGATGAAGCACAAGCCTCTAAACTTACCCGTTTATTCAATGTCATCAATAAGGTGCGAAGAGAGAAGGCAAAACGTGGTTGGGAACGAAATATGAGGTGACATTTCTGGTAGAGAATAAACGTGTTTGACATTGACGGAAAGCAAATCGGTTATTGTGTGAGAAGAATGAGGGCGCCAATAACAGCGAACGCCCTGGCCATCTTCGAGGTGATGGCGGTGGTGGTCACATTGGGATTCGCAGTAACGTTGCAACCACTTTCATTTCTTTGTCCACCAGATTTCGTTGTCGTTTCTGCTGAGTTTGAGTTATAGCAGCCACTGCGTTGATCGTTTGCATTTGCGATCACAGCGATTCCAGTCAAAAGCAAAAAGGGAAAGACAAGAATGTTCCTTAGCATGGATAGAATAATTGTACACGTGATAGAGTCAGTCTCCTGTTCCCATTCAATGTGGCGACTGAGTGGGAGCCAATGCGTAGGAACAGAAGCTGACTAACCAAAAGTGTTACGAGCAGCATCTCCATCACCGTCCCAAGGGGTGATTAGTTGCGCTCAGTAATGTCACACTGGCCATGCAGCACGTCGATGTGAGGGATTGTATGGACCAGCAAAGTTGAGCATGCAGGATGCTATGGCAGTCATTTTGATACGGCCTAAAACAAAAGTTAGGTTGAGTTCTTTTATGCTATGCTTAATTTTATTTTAAAACTGTGTTAGAATTTTTGAAGAAAATTAAAAAGCTGACAAATTACTGCAGACTGTTAAACAATTGATGCTGTGATATTTTGGATTCCGATCACTAGACTCGACTTTGACCTGCCTCATCAACAGTCCTGTTCACTACAGTGCACAAAAGCAAGCATATTTCTACTGGAACTTACCAACATAAAGGTGCTGGCTGACGTGTTGCGAAGTTAATCACTCTGTCCGACTTGCACAGGTTTCGAAAGAGGTGGTGTGCGATTGTACGTGTGGTGGTTGTGATTGTTGTCGGTCAAAAAATAGGACACCTCTGAATTACATGAATCTTAGTAAGGATTCAGTGGCAAGCAAGTTCTTTAACTCACGCTTTTCCTCAGATAAGCTCTAGCTTTCAACTCGAAAGAAACTCGGGATACTGCTAAAAGCACTACTAAGAGCAATGGGTAGTTGATGTTCCGTGATTTTACGTTTTCTCCACCGCGGCCTCTCTTAGAATGCTGAAGTGACATGCGCCATTAGCCTGTACACATACAACATAATACCCGTAGTTATTGACAGATTGTATAAGTGAAGCTCTAGAACCATTCCGATCTCTGTATTGGCCTAACGCAAGTGATGGTGTGGAGGATGGCAGCAGTCGGTCGAAGCCACATCATACATAGGGTGGGTTTAATTTGGGGTACACTGCCATGCATCATCTAAATTTAGGTCTGCTCTATAGTGAGATACCTGATGAATGCTTATTTAAAAGTTATTATACGGCACCGATATGTGTGGGAGGATGCCTAGACGTATACCGAACGGTGGGAGACGTTGACGTGCTTTGTTGCCATGCCTGTCCAATGTAATCGTCAAGAGCGTCATAAGCGTTAGTGTCTCGTCGGTTATCAAAAGAGCGATTGTGCAGGGAACCTCTGCTGCACCATGTGATTTGCCGCCACTTCACATTCTGATGGCTAGTGTGGTAGTCCCATGCAATCGCATGAATTGAATGTCTATGTTCTTCGCCATAGCAGGATGATATCGACATTCTTATGGGCCCACCTTGATGTATGTATATAAGCGAAAATTATTCTTAATCTCTTACTATAAACAGTTTGAACAAAAATGTATTAAGTTGCTATAATTAAATGTGATGCTGGCGTCGTGAGAAGTGCTGCAGCAGGACTTCCCTGTTTCACTTCCTTCAACGTTGCACATTTCGCTTCTGAGCTATGTAGCCCTAGTTTAACTGTTAGGCATTCACACTGGTACATTCGGTTAACTTGCCAACTGTAGGGGTTCAGCTTTGCCAACCAACTGTCCATTAGTCTAAATGCTAAATTATGATATGAATGCCTCTGCCAGAGTGATTCCATTAGACGATTATGATCGGTCAAGTAAACTTGGATCTGTTCTGTGTCTTCTCAGGCTGCATCATTCTATAAAGAATTGAAAGACATCAATTCCAGAGGGATTGCATGCCGATCAGGTTAAGGGATACAAACCAACGACATGATTAGGCTGAATGAGAATTGTACACAACAATTAATGCACAAGGGACTTTAAATTCAACCTATGCAGCTAAGAACCAGGTGTCGTGTCCTGAGTGGATGACGCCTCCAATTTTGGATCACCGCCTTGATCGCTTCCATCATCAACATTATGCGAGGCTGCAACATTTCGGGGAGATGATACGAGAATGCTAGTTGGCGACGAGAATCGTATTGTGATGTCAACAAAACGATTGTTGCAGATAAGAGCAAATCATTGAGTGCCTGGCAGCTTAATGATTTCTCCACCTATTCAAATGATAGCACAGTCAAACCAGTGAGTCAAGTGCACAACGTCAAGGCGAGTGTTTGCTGCTTACTTGATGGAAAACATCCCCCAATTACGCAAAGGTAACGGCTCCGTTTGATTCCTTACCAATCATGCGGAAGCATTTGACCGCTAACCCTTGGCCGTTTACACCATAATCTTCTCTCCATCTGACACTCGAGTTTCTACCACACGAACAGACCATCTGTGCAACGATGCATCTGTGGAATTACACGCAGACGTCTCCTATTAACAATAAAATGGTAAGCATCCAGGTTGCTATGACGGTTACTTTAAAACAGTTAGCAGTGCATTTCATGCGAATGGAACTGATCGAGTGCCATCAGCTCGTGTGAACCCACTTCGTTGTACAACGAAGGGAGAGGAGGTGTTGAATTACCTAGCGAAGGACAAGGGTGTGTAACATTGACGGGAAATAGATTAGCTTGTGCGCGAGAATGGTGAGGTCGCTCAAGAGAGGAACTGCGAAGGCAGACGATCAAAGAGCCATCTTCGAAGTTGTGGTTTCAATTGCATTACCGCCATTTTGAATTCCTTGTGCCGCATTTCGGTGATGCTCTTCATACTTCGAATAATTTCCAACAGTGACAGCTGCGGTTGCAGCGATTGCTAGCACAAAGAGGAGGCGTACACCGACGTTCTTCATCTAGGGTAGAGTGTGTCTTCTGCTCCTACTTATTGTGGTTGCATGTGTGGGAGTCACTGCGTGAGCACTGAAGCTGACCAACCACCAGTCTTATGAAAAGCGTGGAGCTTGACGAACGGGAATAACTCCTTTTCAAGCACCAACCTGTGGGAATGTATGGGTCAGCATAAGTGATCGTCTAGGTTGTTATGTCAGTAAGTGTATTAAGGTCTACAAGATTTTTGTCTGTTTGTGTGAGTCCTCAAGCACCGAAAAAATCCACCTTCCTTCCACTTTGCCTTCTTCTGAGAGAGTCTACAGGTGAGCATGAAAATCTGGCAAACCATCAAGTCCGCATTTAAAATTTCCTCATCCCTCCTCAACACACAAAATGATGCATGGAATTAACTTCTTACAATGAGTTTTTAAGGCGAATAGGAAAATGCATCAAGATGTGTAGATCAAGTGTGTAAAATTTTTGTGCAGGCATCTACTTCGAGGGAACCAGAACGAAATGCCATTAAGTCTGAGTGTTCAGGTGAGCAAATGAATGCGCATGTCATCACAGCACTTTTGTTTAGCATTTCACTATTCCTCAGGCCTCCTCTTTCACTGCTTTTATCAACTCGACGCTGTGAAATTAAAGCGAAATTTGACGGTTTGTTAAAACATGTTATGAGAAAGACGGATGCCTAATGCTACTTGTGATACGTCAAAGGCGAATTTTAATGGCTCACTAAACTCACTTCCAAAGATGCAAATAAAAGCCAAAGAGGGAGACACCCAAGGCAGATCCATTCATTAGCAAATATGTTGCAAAAAGTTTTGCAGGGAAGGGAGAGATACTTACAAGTTTCCCGTCTATTTGACTGATGTTGACTCAACTTTCGCTTCCAGTGAATTGCGTGATCAACTCTCAAGAGGCGGTAAGGAAACAGGTCTTAATTACGTCACCTTCCCTTCCCAGACACAAACACTTCCATGAAATCTCCTTGATGCAACAGAAAGGTTTGTGCTTGCTTGCTGGATTCGCAGTCATTCCCAGTGGTGCCACTTATTGCAAGATTAAAGAGTTCCTCTTAATACCAGGTTTTGTGCTTCCGCACATGAATGCGAGGTCACAAATCAATCCTGTCATTAATCCATGCTCGCTTTGATGAGTTTATGAGTGTTATCTGGACCATGGGAGGGCCTTCGTTGTACAACGCACGACTCACATTGTCTTGGATGCGTTGTCAAACTCACATCACGTAAGCGCTGCGAAAGTCCAATACAAGGGGCTATAGCAGTCATGGACAGAGTTTGTGACGTTGTGACGACTAGTGTATGAAATGTTTTGCTGCATTAAAAGATTTGCGTCTCATTTGGTAAGCTTTTAGAAGTGCCCGTGCTTTATCATTTGCCAATATCTAGTATACTCTTAAATTACAGGAATGTGTCGCCATCGAGAGTGCTCAGTGTTTGATGTAGCTTGGGCCAACCCATCCTTCACTGGAACCTCCAACACAATGCTGAGGCTGAACACAAATCCTTGACTAGAAACATGCATGCAAACACCCTCGTATATTGGAAGGTTGACTAGCGTGAGTGCTAATTCCTTCGAGATGTCGACAACCTGGCGCAAGTACTTCACCACAATTTAGATGTTCAGTTCAGCGATCGTAAGTAAATTGCAAGGCGAACTGATGTTGAGCTGATTCGCATCGCGCCTCTCTTCTCATTAGAGCAAATGCCAACTCATCAAGTGGCGAATTCTCAAGGATCCAGGAGACAGTGCGCAATGGTTGACGGTACCAGTGGGTGCGGAATGGTGTTTAGCGTGTGTGTGCAAAGTTACCCTGCTTACTTCCACCGTGTAATATAATGTTTTTCCTTCCGTGCCAATTTGAGTGACAGGACCAGCAAAGTGTGGGAGAAGTAGGCAAGCTTTACTGACACGCTTATCAACAAATTTATGATGACTAGCATGAGTGTTATTGGGCCATCGTTTTAACAAAAGGGAAAGTGCAGGGTATTTCTATTTCATCAAGTCTACAAAGGTTGCCCTTGTTGGGCCTCTGGAGCACATTTACGGGTCAATGTAGTTCGTTAAATCAGCACATGCCAACCATGTAAGCAAAAATTGAATCACCTGTTATAATTGACTGTGGTATGGACGCTGTGAGAATCGTCTCAGGTAGTACTGCTTGTTTTAATTTCCCGAGCTTTGCATCCGTCGCTCCAGCGCATCGTAGTCCTAGGTTACCGGTGGCTTATTACAGTACCACAATTTACTATCTGGTCACACCTAGGCCTTGAGCTTCATGACAAACTGTTCATTTGTCAAGGCGCCAATCTAAGAAATGAAGTGCCTCTGCAAATGTGCTTCCAATAGGAAGCTTCGTTGAGTCCTGCCTTTTCCAATTCTACTTATAAAGAAACAGTAGACTTCAATCGGAGGGTGACTGCACGATGCGCATAAGGCTGCATGAACTAACCAACAACAATAACATACAATTAGACTTAATTATGGAGGAACACAATATTACAATGCAAAACAAGGCTTGCAAAGCGTAATCGCAACGGTCACATACCATGTACCGCGTCCTGTCTCAATGATGCCTTCAATATCGGATCGCTGTCAAGATTACCGTCACTTTTACCGATCTTCTCCCCTCATGTGTCACGTGAAGCAACGTTTTTTCGAGTAGATGAGAGGCGATTACTCGTAGACTACGGCAATTGCATACAAAAAAAAGAACTTAATTGATCAAAGAGGAGTCAATAAGGGGGCATCCCTGCTTTCGCTCTACAACAATTGCAATAACGTGATGAAGGTGGAGTCAATGAGGCGACATTCCCTTCTCTCTACCTTCAAAAACTACACTCCTTTGATTAGAATGGAGTCACTAATGCGGCAATATTCTCCTCTCTGTCTACAACAACAACACTAACGTGATCAAAGTGGAGTCAGAATGGCGCCATTTTCCGCCCCCTCGCCACAACAACTGCAACTGCAATCACAGGTTCCATCAGAGGTTATAAGGTGATATTTTTTCACCTCTCCCTATAACAATAGCACTAACGTGGTTAAAGTGGAGTCAGAATGGCGCCATTCTCCGTCCCCTCGCCACAACAACTGCAACTGCAACCACAGGTTACAGCAGAGATAATAAGACGAAATTTTCTTTTCACCCTACAACCGCACTTAAATGATCAAAGTGTAGTCAATAAGGCAGCAATATTCTCTTCCTTCACAGCAACAACAACATTAATAACAGTTGGGTCATTAAAACATCTCTATGGAGCCATGTTTGATGCAGTAGCGATGAAATAATACATCAAATTATCACATTTCAACCATTCAAGCGAAGTAGAATGAGAAGTTATGATAGAGTGTGGTACTGGCACTGTGCGACTTGTTCCAGACAGCTTTGTTTGTTTCATTTACTTGAGCTCAGCATCTGTCACTTCTGAGCACTGCTAGCTCAAGTAACCGGTGGGTCGTTCACAATGACACATTCTGTCAACTAACAAACGCAGGGGACTGTGTTGTCGACTGCGTCATCTCACGATGCTCATAAAGAAGTAGGAGCCCTCAATGGGAGGAACGTCGTACACTGCAGTTGAGGCAGCACGAAAAGAATACTATAGAACCAAACAAGGGCATTGCAACAAAATCGCTTTAGCAGTAGATTCTGACGCCTCTCGTGTAGATGATGCCTTAGACTTCTCATCAGCAGCAGTATCCTGGAAACATGGCAATCTAAGGTTACTTGTAGAACAAGCCAATTGGATTGTCATGTCAAGAAAACGGTTGTCGCGAGCAAGGCAAGTCATAGAGTGGCCATTGGCTGAATACTTTCTCCATCTACCTAGTGCATTAAATTGGAAGAGGTTCTGTTAAGCAGGAAAGCATGCCATCAATGATTGCAGGTGGATTCGGCATAACGTAAACATAAACCTGATCGAGCTAATGTTAGTCCATTTTTTGCCTTCTGGAAAAGACGTCGCTCAAGCCTGTTAAAGTACAAATCAAGTTTGACTTTGATTCAACCGTGAATAAGCCATCGACTGTCGACAGTACGCGGCTTACACCATCGCTTTTACGCCAACCTTAACGTGGGCCACTTACACGTGCACAGGCACTCACCACACCAACAGACCATCTGTGGAACGCTAATTGAACCAAGCTGCACGACAATATTTCCTCTCACAATGACGACACATTGTAAAGCGCCCTAAAGTGAAGCATAACAGCTCACTCTCCCTCCCACTGTTCCATTGCAAGACATCACGATGGAGCATGGTACGCGAAGGCCAACAGTTCACTTAACTACATCAGTGGGGTACACAGACAAATGGGAAAAGTGATTAGGAGTGTAAAATTATCTAGTGTATATAAGGGTGTTTAAAACCTAATGGAAAGCGAATTATCTATTGTGTAAGTAGAATGTAGGCGCCAATGAGAGCGGTCGCAAAAGCTGGCGTCAGAATTGACATCTTCGAAGTGGTGGTTGCAGCTGCATTGGGAGTCGCAGTAACGAGACCGCCACTTTGATTGTGCCATTTACTCGATTTCATTGTCGTCGTGGCTGTTGTGGTTGGTGTTGTGCTTGAGGAATCACTGGTCTTCGTATAGGTGGCGGTGGTAGGTGCATAGGGATTTGTTGTAAAGCTGCCCCACTCTTCAGTCTTCTGTCCACTCGATGTCGTTGTCGTCTCTGTTGTTGTGGTGGTCGTCGTAGTGTTCTTTGAGCCTTGGCCAAATATATTAAAAATGTCGAAAATGCTGAATGCATTCACAGTAAATCCAAGCATTAATAGAAGCAGCACGCTAACGTTCTTCATCGCGAATGGAATGGTTGCGCAAGAGTGTGATTATTCTGCTCCCATTTATGGTGCCTGCCTGCGTGGGAGTCTAGACGTGGGTGTTGAAGCTGACCAACCACCACTCTGACGAGCGACATCTTCACCGTGCCACAGGGCTGAATATGACGTGTGAGATTTGCGCTGTGTCATCTAGACTCAGAGTAGCAGACCAATGTGTGGCAATGCAGAGCTTACCGTGAGTGAGCATCAAGGTTGCTATAGCAGCAATTGTAATACACTTCGCAATACATCTCAGGCGAATGCTTCCAAAATACGCTACACTCCTCGTTTAAAGCAGTGCCACTGATCAAGTGCCATCCTCCTGCATGAACTCACATGGATTCCAAAGGATATAACTGGAACACTCACTTACCATCTCTTACGACTACATGCGTGAGAGTCTATGCGTCAATGTTAGAATCATATCAGCCATCACGTCTGAATTCAAGAACCTCCACACCTTTCTTCAATACGCCAAGCAATACACGAAGTTGACCACCTCATAATTGACCCTCAAGACGAAAAGAATAATGCGCCACGGTGTGTAGGTCAGATGTGCTAACTTTTATGTGGTCATCTTTTCTAGAGCAAAAGGATAGAAATGTGCTTGCAATTCGGTGTTTGAAATGCCATTGGGTATAAATATCACATATTACCCCAAAGTTTAGCATCTTCAGGATTATTGAGAGGTGCATATGTGGTAGCATGAAGTGAGTTGGCACAGTTAAGTAGGAGTAGATAATCTCCACTCAAATCGTGTCGTAGCATTTGTGCTAGTATTTCACTTGGGCTTATCAGAGCGACGTAAATGTTAGGAAAATGCTGAGTAGTTATTATGCAGATGTCCGAGTAGGCCAAAAGCAGTGATATGGCATAGAAGAAAACATGATTTATGCTTCTTCGAAAAGGATTGAATGGAGCCCGTAAAATGAGGACAAATGCTTGCGCAAATGAATAGGAGGTCTCAACACGTGAATCCAGGTTTAGTTTGAGGCTACATCAAGGGAAGCTGTAGCAATCGGGGACGAAGTTTGCATCGTGGTGCATTTACCACTGTGAGACACAATGGAGGCTGAATGGACACTCGCCTACATGCAGGAGTCTTTTGGTGAGGTTTTGGTTTTAGCCAAGCTTTCCTACCAAAAACTATCAGGCCATCCCTATGGTGTAACAGCCTGTGTCACCAACGGATTGGCCCAACTCTCCTCCACGGCATTCTTAAACTAACTGCTGTAAATACGCAAACGATTTGACTGTTAAACCTCACCTAGTTACACGAAAGTGCCAGAAGCTTGGCTAGACGCAGTTCCACTTCACCTTATTTCAAGTGAGTAGGACAGCATTCGTAAGTCAACGGCAAAATAAGGCTAAGTTGCTCTGCTCTGAAAGGAGTCGTGTTTCTTACTGGCATAAATGCCACTGCATCCGCCCGCGTGCATGTGGGAAAAGTGAAGAGACACAGTCAAAATGGACGGTGACATTCGATGTGATATCAGTTGCGAGTGTGTACTGCCAATATGAGACCCTTTGTTTTCCTATGCTGCACAAATTTGACTGGGGAGAATTCGGCACTGTGGAGGGGGGAGTTGATACGCACTTTTGCCTTGCTTGCTCTGTTGCTTCGCGAAACTCTGCTGAGGGCTAAAGAAGGCATAGCACTGGACAGATTGCATTTATAGTAAGCAAAGAGAGGATTGGTGGCTGGTGAAACGGTTTGGAGACCAGCTCACCAGCTAGGGCAATATGGCCTCCAAAGTCACCGAAACCGAAGGCAGCATTACATACTCAATCCATTCGTCAGATGGATCACAAGTGTTTGTAAGTCAGCGTACACAATTGTCGCACATAATTCCATCACTTGGTTGGATGCATTTTGGGTCCCTTTAGGGTCCCTACCACGATGTTAGAAAACGAACTTGATGATAAGTTTGGAAAGCGAATATTGAATAGTAGCCTGCTGGTTATTCGAGAATAAAAGGTTTGTTAGCAGGCGCTGTGAGAGTTTTCCCAGACAGCCTTGTTTGTTCCTTTCTCTTGAGCACTGCCCTCTTGGGTCATCAGTGGGTCCTCCGCAATTGCACACTCTGTCACCTTGTCAAATGTGATAGTTGATTTTTGGCAATGAAGCGTTAGTAAGCCTCTGCTGCAGTGGTTCCATAAAGAGATTCTAGATTCGCATGCTACTTGTAAATAAATAGGAGGCTTCAACCTGAAGGGAACTGCACGTAGCTGTCAACGCTGTTTTATTTGATTAGACGCTTGCTCAGAAATTCAAAACAGTGGCACCAACAGCATATACTTGGGAAGAATGGGAAGTTAGAATGCCAATGCGAAGCACAACAACGTGTTTCGTCTTGTGTCGTCGATTATGCCTAGTTCGGATTACCCTCCTACCCACTCACAGCATCCCCTTTCTTCTCTCATCTTGAGCTGCATAAAGAAGCATTTGATCATGGAGATGAGTAGAGATTGCCTAAAGAATTCGTGACTTCAATTGTTGTGTGAATGCAACTTTTGTTGCAAAGACGTGCTGATCATATATTACTTAGTGCTAGAGCAGTTCCTCAGTCTACACAGAACACAACGCAGTCGAAGCAGTGGGTTAGTGTGCAACACCAAGATAGGAGTTTGCCATACAAAGAGTGGAGCAATTTCTACTAATTATGGAAGTGTGGCTGCAGCATGACGTAATAAACAAATCCACATGTAGAGTTGATTCCTCGCCAGCCACGAAAATGGAGTCGACTGCTGACACATTGCCGTTTACTCCACAATTTTCTACCTAGGTGCTGCTCGTTGGAATGGGCTGAATATGCAGAGAGTATCTGTGGAACGGTGCGACATCAAGACTACACGCAAGCACTTCCTTATTATGACGAAGAAAGCTAGGTGCATTGCATCGAATTCTCGACAGCACGCTCATTCGCTCACGTTTGCAACGCAGAATATCGTGGTGGAGCACAAGACTCTAGACGCACTCATGTGTTCAATGTCGTGAGTAAGGTGCGGAAGTGGGAGGGGAAATGTGGTTGGGAACGAAAGAGGAGGCAACATTTCTGGTGGCGAGCAGGCGCGTTTGACATTGACGGAAGGCAAATTGACTACTGTGTGGGAGGAATGAGGGCGTCACTAACAAGAAGCCCTAAATTAGGCGACAAAGTGGTCATTTTCGAGGTGGTGACCGTTGTGATCGCAATGGGTTTCGCAGCATAGTCGTTCGCCCTTTCCACTTCTTTTTGTGAATCAAAAAAACAGTGCAATTTTCCAGAGTGTTCAAACAGTGGAACGAAGATAGACATATCCAGAAGAGTAAACAGGAACGCTTGTTCGAGGTCGCAGGCATTCTCAGCACCATTTTTCATATAGGAAACTGAGGCCACACCTTCAAGCGTCTTACCCATCACCCTTTACACCTCCGTCCTGGTAAACAGGAGCATACAACGTGGCATTTTACCTCTATGGTGTCTTTTGTGGGATAGGTACCGTGTTGATCCACTGGTTACTAGGTATCACAGCTTTAGTGTGTTCGGATGCCTTTCGCATCACCTATTAGCTTCTTAATTGGAATTATTAAGAATTTTTCCATTTCGCTCCCAACCATCGACCACTTCCGTCACCAAGATGAATGCCGCTCCATCAAGCTGAACGAAATGTCATAAATTCCACGTTATAGATTGGCAACACAATCCAGAGTTCACATACATGCATCCCTTAGGTGGTCCAAACAATCTCCCATCATTTGAATCAGTCAATTCAAGCAATGGAAATTGTGATGGTCAATTTGTCTCATGGTGGTGGTTCGTTATGCTAATCTCAGACATGCTGCGTGTCATGTCACACGTTGTTTTGGTCGTGCATTGTGACATGTCAAACCTCGTATAGAGGTCACTGAGATAGGGATGGAGATGGATTGACACGAAACAATGTGGGGAAGCCCCTTGGCCTCAGAATCTGTTACTTAGCCTGATTCTGACCAACCGTTACTATTTGGCATCCCTCTGCCTTCGCTTTAGCTGAATGGGGAGAAAAACAGCGCCGCCAGTAATCGCTCGAGCTGGGGAGGAGGTCAAATTATAAGGCAAAGATTTAAAATCACCAGATGCCAAATTTACATCCTCGAAGAAGACGTTAAACAATCTATGACTGTTGAATGCATGTCCAGCGTTGTCACAAATCAAAACAGTTGCGTTTAGGAGAGCGGGAAAGACATCAGTGGCCATCTAAATGGCAGTAGAATCGAAAGTGTCTATCGACAATGCAATTTTGCACAATTATATGCCCTCTTATTCCCTTGCACTGAACAGTGACAGCACTTGCATTTCGTTGGCATTGCATCAGTAATAATCGCATTGTCCATCACCACTTATTTGTTACACCTACAGAAAGGCAACAATCAACGCAAAATTGAGGGAGAGAGATTTTCACCTACAGTTCAAAAGAAGTACAAAAGCGAATCCAACTTGGTTTAATCCAAAAGGTTCGTGGACACTTGCGATTCAATGTCCTCACCTATGATAGGCAAAATTATGCAAACATTTATCCGAATAGAAGGACTTTTTCCAATTATATCCACAATCACTTCTGTCCTTATCAAAATACGTTCACCACGACCACACAAAACAAGTGTTTGTTGTCAAAGTACTCGGATACCTGAAATTCTGCCTCATCCACCGATAATTTTGACGGTAAATTATTTGTGGTCAAGGCAATGCTTGAGGCCAAACGCTGCTCTTCATATGCTACATTAATTTGTACCTCTTTGGTTTCCAACATGTCCTTCTGAATGGTTGCTTTGGGGTTCCATCATGTCAGTGGCATTGTTCCCCTTTTATGGTACTTGATACATTGAGACACTGCTACGAATTTGTTGGTCTCCTAGGGACGGTATATTTTGCATTTTTTGTGTCGCATCTGAACAAGTGATTTAAGAATCCTTGAAAAGTTGTGATGGTGCCGATGTCGGTAATTGCCACAGAATAAAGCACCGAAAATGTGCGCTTTGCATGAAAACATTGAGACACACACACAGGAATGGAAAACAGAGAAATCGCGTTGCCCTCTTAAATTTTGATTGGAGCTCATTGCGCCTTCATAGTCTGCATGCGAATGTAACAGAAATTGAATTAAGCAAGCAAATCATTGCAGGCTGTAGAACGTGTTGATGACATGAATAGTTACTTTCCGACTGCTGGACACGCCTTCTACCTACTTCAGCATTAGTCGTTGCTAACGCTAATGCAAAACTTAATCTTCAACAATGTTGAACGTTCACTAACACAGAGGCAGTAGGGGCCATGTTGCTCAGTCCACTACCCACTTAGATTAGCTCAAGTTTCGAAAAAGGCTGTGCGTGATTGTCCACGTCGCTGCTGTGGCAGTTGATGTACAGGGTGGCACATTGTACAAGTCGCTGCGCGATCAGATTCAAGAAATAGAACACAAATTTTGGTGGCTAAACCTCTGAATACAGTGAATGTTAGGAGAGACGCAGTGGCAATCAAGTTCTTTGACTCAAAAGAAACAAACTACCACTAACAGTGCTCAGTATGTGACGTGCCTTGATACCACACTTCCATCAGAATCCTGCAGTGGCACGCGCCATTTACCCGTCAATATTTACCTAAAACATGCAATTGTCTGCAAATTGACTAACTGCAAACCTATTCCCATTCTTGGCTTCTGTGTTGCTCTCGTGTTCGCTTCAACGCAAGTCATCGTGCAGAGGATGTCAGCAGCCACTCAGCGCCACCCTTAACACACACTTAGTTTCTTTGGCATACATCATCACGTCTTATTACGAAGAAGGTTTGCTCAATCGTGTGGCATCCATTTAAGTGGGTGTTTGGGGAGTGAATCAAAGGCATCAATTTGTATTGGAGGGCGGCAAATTGCTAAACTTGAACTGCTGAATTCCAACAAGTGGTCCTGTTTGCAATTACAATCTCGCACCCTTTTAAGGGGTGAGTCTGTAGAATGCAAGAAGCTTAAATGAACGTGTTGCCAAGACTTGCACACTTATTGCGCCAGGTGGGGCCGACATTAATGTGCTTGGGAAAGTAGCATTCCATCCAAACCATCTACTTGGTGCACGGGACCCGAATTCCACCTCCACTTTGCTAGCATTAGTAGAGAGGAAGAGGCGAGAGCAGGCAGCTCATAAAAGGCAGCAGTTACACATGCATCCTCACGTCAAAATGCTCTTCCACTGTGTCAGACACTCTTAAAACGAACTTCATGCAATTGAAGCATTCATACCTACTTGCTGGATACGATTTCAATCAGCCGTAGTGCAGTTCTGTGAGCACCTGCTAGCAGTAAAGGCAAAGGTGTTTAATGCACCGTCATTAAAAAAGAAATCAACATTTTACTCAAATCGTAACACCGTCAAAGCCATGAACAGGTTGCTATAAAGCAGTGAGAAAAGAGGCAACATAGTTATGTGGAAAAGGCTTATCTCCACCCAATCCGTGTTTGCGCATGCAGGTTCATGCAACATTTTGCTTGTTGAAGCAAGTTAAACAACTACAAATTTGAGAATAATCGGTCCTTGAAAGTGCAAGTACGCCAAAACTTGTGCTCGTTCGTAAGAAAGGGCAAAAAGATTGGGTGCCACACGCAGTGTTACCAGCATTACATCCACCTTTTGCAGTTGTTTTTCTGGTCTCCTATCGAGCCTCATTCACTACTATCATCACCACAGTGAAAAACGGTGACGGTTTTCTTCACGTCACCTTGGATCGACTCCTCTTCCTCACGTTCTCCCAGAGTCTTAGCCTGCGCTTATTGCCTCCTGGATCTTCACCAACAGTGAGATCAGCGTCTGTGACAACGGTGAGATCAGCGTCGCCTTCACCTCAGGGTATTCGTAAAACAAGGTTTTCCACTTAATGGAGGCAGCTGGTCGCTACGTCTTTGCCTGCGACAAGGCGTCCGAACTAAGCACTTGGATTCAGCGTGCCACACGACCTGCCTCCCACCTTGACGAGCGCCGCTGGTTTTCTTCCGTAGCTTCCCAGCTGGACGAGGATCAGACGATACTTCCCATGCCCGTTGATGGAGACCATGAACGCGCAGTTTCCAATGCTAGTGTGTACGCGAGCAGGTGCGGTCCGATGAGCAAGGCATCGAAACCAAGTGTCTAAGCCTACAAATGTCTTTCCAAGCTGTTTTTAGCCTCGCACACTTACACACGTATGTGTCAGTGGAGCAGATTTTGTTGGGATTTTTCAAGCCTCTTGGAACCGCTCTACTTACTTGTAAAATCAGTAACCCAACTAGCGTGAGAAGGCATCCATGTCTTCCTTTGGCATCATAAGGAAGGCCTTTGTAATGTTTGTTCTTGTATGCCCTTAGGTTCAGACGAACGGTTTGCTGCAAACGCCAAGCTGTTCACGACACGACTAAAATGATTCTCCGGTCCCTGTATGCATCAATCAGGCTCATGAGAGGAGAGACTAGAGTTCCCTTCGTGAGCTATTAAGCCAATTGAGAGGAAATCGTCACCTCGCAAATGGCTGACTGGCTTCGTATTCATTAATTTAATGACCTGTTTCAGTGTTCGGCAATTCGGTACCTCATTTGGTTAGCCAATGTTGTTTGGGCTCGGTTGTTTCGGTCATATTTGTACATCGCAGCTTCGATTTACCTAACTTGACATCAAATGCGCAAACCTAGTTCAATTCCTTTTTAAACTTCCAAGCCTTGACGGGGTTGGAGTACAATGCCTAGATTTTCAATCACAAATGTATGATGCAACTTTGTTTTTAGTAATCGGCTTGTTGTTGAGGTCGTATTAGAGTCACTTTTTGAATGGAAAGCCGAATGCCTGTTGCGTTGTTATTGTGGTGGAGGTGATGCGCTGACCTGTTTTTCAGTGGGCCGTGCGTTGCCGTCAGGATTAGTTGTACTTGCTTCAATAAAAAAACCATCCGCAAACCTTGATTGCGATGTTTACATACGCCTACAACATTGCTCTTCCAATCGGTCTCACAATCCTAACTGACCTCGTGCAGGTTCTTCTGCACCAATTTGACTAACAGGCCAGGCAAGTGCAAGAGCAGCTGACACACTTATGCCATGTGTGGCCAATTGAACCAGCCACAATCAACATGAATGTTACTGGATAGCCGTGTTAACGAAATGGAACATGAAGGGAATGTCTGCTATATCATCTCTATAAGGATTGCTTTAGCTGGGTATTTGAAGCACCTCCACGGGCCATGTTTGGTGCAGTAGTGATGAAATAATGCATCAAATTATCACATGTCAGCTATTTAAGCGAGGTAGAATCAGAAGTTATGATGGAGTGCGTTACTGGCACTGTGCGACTTCCTCCAGACAGTCTTTTTTGGTTCATATACTGGGTCTCAGAATCTGTCACTTTTGAGTACTGTAAGCTTAGGTAGCCGGTGAGTTATCCACAATGGCACATTCTGTCAAGTAACCAAGGCAAGGGACTGTGTTGTGGACTGCGTCATCCCATGCTACTTATAATGAAATAGGAGCTGTCAATGGGAGAAAGATAGTGCACTGCAATTAAGGCTACAAGAAAAAAACAACATAGAACCCAACAAGGACGTTGCTATAAAATCGCTTTAGCAAAATACCGTGTTGCCTCTTGCGAAGATGATACCCCGACTTCTCATCAGCAGTAATGATCTCGGGAAAACAATAAATCGAAGTTGCTTGTAGAACACGCAAATTGGTTCGTCGAGTCAAGAAAACGGTTGTTGCAAGCAAGTTAAATCACTAGGTGCCCATTAACTGCATGCTTTCTCCATCTATGCAGAACACAAACTCCTCAAGCCAGTGAGTTTGCTATATCACAAGTGGAATAAATTTTTTTAAATGGGTGAGATTACCATCAATGACAACATGTGGTTCTGCCATAACGGAGATAAAAGATCCAATTGAGCTGGTACTAACCCACTTTCGCTTACTGGAGAACACGTTCCTCAAATATGCAAAGGTATGGACCAAGTTTGACTTCATGTCAACCATGAGTAAGCCATCACCTGCCAACCATTTGCAATATACTCCATCATTTTCACGTCAAACTAATGTAGAGCCACTCACTCGTGCAAAAGTACCAGCCACACGAACGGACCATCTGTGGAACGCTAGTTCAACGAAACCACACCACAATATTTTCTCTCACATTGACGACACATTGCAAAACGCCATACAGTGAGGCATAACAGCTCACTCCCTCTCTCTCACTGTTCCATTGCAAGACATCAAGATGGAACATAATACTCGAAAGCCAACAATTCATTTAGCTTCATTAATGGGGTACACAGACAAAAGGGAAGAATAATTGGGATTGTGAGAGGTGTGGAATTGCCAAGTGCAAGACAAGGGTGTTTGACACTGATGGGAAAGAAATTAACTATTTTGTAGTCAAAATGAGGGCGTCAATTAGAGCGTTCGCAAGAGGTGGCGTTATGCTAGCCAACTTCGAAGTGGTGGTTGCGGTTGCATTGGGAATTGCAGTAAAGTTACCGCCACTTTGGTACTGCTATCCACTTAACGTCATTGTCGTCGTGGTCGTTGTAGTTAACGTTGCGCTTGAAGAAGCGGAAGCAGTAGATTCATGGGGATTCGCAGTAGCGCTGTCCCACTTTGCAGTCTCCTGTCCACTCGATGGCGTCGTTGTCTCTGCCGTAGTCATGTTGGTGATGCTACTGCACCTCTTTTATGATAATAATAGCAGTAATTGCCGTATGCTTTCACGATGAACACAAGCATAAATAGAAGGAGCGCACTAACGTTCTTCATCGCGAATAGAGTGGATGCACAAGAGGTTGAGTCTTTTGCTCCCATTTACGGCGGCTGTGTGTGGAAGTCAAGGCGCGTCTGTTGAAGCTGACCATGCATTAGTCCAACTAGCAGCATTTTCGCCGTGCCACAGGATTAAATTTGACTTGTGTGGTCTACGCAATGTCATTTCGACTCAGGATTGTAGACCAGTGTGTAGGAATGCATTAACCGTCGTGATTGCTATGGCAGTAACTGTAATGCAGTTCGTAATGCATTTCAGGCAAATGTTTCTAGAATATGCTGCTTTTGGTATTCAAAGCAGCGCCACTGATCGATTGATATCCGCTCGGCGGACCCATGTGTATTGAAAGAGCTCCAGCTAGTGCACTTATCTCCCATCTCTTTCAACTTCATGCATAATGGTTTGAATGGGATCATTAAGGCCTTATCAACCGTCACGTCTGAATTCAAGAACCTCCACACCTTTCTTTGATACGCAAAATAATACGTGAAATCGACCACCTTACAACAAGCCCTCGAGGCGAACAGAACAATACGTCCAAGTGTGCAGGTCTAGTGTGCAACGTTTCATGTGGGCATCTTTTCTAGAGCAAGAAGAACGAAATGTGGTTGTGATTTTTGTGTTTGAAATGCCATTGGGTATATATACCAAACACATTACCCCAAAGCTTAGCATCGCCGGGGTCATTGAGAGGTAACGCGCAGTACCGTGAGGTGGGGTAGCACAGTTAAGGAAGGGTGGATTGTCTCTACCCAAATCCTGTTATAGCATTTGTGCTAGTATTTTACTTGGGCTTATCAGAGCAACTTAAATGTTAAGAGAATGAAGAGCCGTTATTATGCAGAGGTCCAAGTAGACCAAAACTAGTGATTTGTTATAGTAGAAAACAAGATCTGAGCTTCTTCGTAAAGGGTTGAATGGCGCCCTTGAAATGAGGGCAGATGCTACAACAGTACACAGCATTGGTAGCTATGGCAGTCGTCGATGAGGTTTGCTTCGTAGTGCATTTACCACTGTGAGACACAACGAAGGCTGAATAGAGACACGTCCAAATGCAAGAATCCTTTGGTGATATCTCAGTGTTACGCACGCTTTCCCACTCACCAGCCTTCTTTCCATTCCCGAAGTATAATAGCATGTGTCACCACTAGATTCGCTCAACTCTCCACTGCATTCTTACCCTAATTGCTGAGGCCACACAAGCCATTTGTCTGTTAAACCGCACCTAGAAAAATGATAGTGTCAGAAGGTTGACTAAAGGTATTCTTGGCTTAATAAGGTCCCTAACACATTTAAAAAAGCGGTTATTGAATAGTCGCCTACTAGCTATTCGAGAATAATGGGTTAGTTAGCAGGCACTCTGACAATTTCCCTGACATCTTTGTTTGTTCTATTCTTGAACGTTGTAGTCTTCGGTCATCAGTGGGTCATACGCAATCGCACTTTCTGTCACCTTGTCAAGAGTGAGAGCTAATTCTTGGCAATGAAGCGTTAGTAAGCCTCTGCTGCAGTGGCTCCATAAGGAGATTCTATGTTAGCATGCTACTTATAAAGAAATAGGAGGCGTTAATTTGACGGGGAGAGCACGTAACTGTCAACGCAGCATGAGCTGATTTAAGGTTTGTTCAGGAATTCAAAGAAGTGAAAATGACAAAACAAAGCACAACTGTGTGTCGCGTCTTGTGTCGTCGACCCCGCCTACCCACTAATAGCACCCTTGCTCTCCTCTCATCTTGGGCTGTATAGAGCAGCAAATTATCAGAGAGATAAATACAGAGTACTTGAAGAATACGTGACTTTGATTGCTGTGCCAATGAATCGTTTGTTGTGACCACGTGCTGGTCGCATAGTACCCACCGGTGGAATAGTTGTTCAGTCTGCTTAGAACACAACGCAGTCAGTCCAATGGGTTGATATACAACGCTGAGATGGGCACTTGCTATACAAAGAGTGGAGCAATTTTGCTAATTTTGAAAGTGTAGCTGCAGTGTGACGGAAAGACACATCTACCTGTTTCGGCATCTTTTGTTTTTGTGTGAGAATAGCCTTGATCCAGCTACTCCACAGTTTGTTAAAAAGGTAAACAAAAGCATGATGCATTTGGGAGTGAATCACAACAGGTCTAGTTCCTGTATAAAGTGGGCTTACAACTGTATTTGGACGTAGACAATGGGAGAAGTCATTCGGAAGATCTCCTAGTAGAGCAAGTTGTTGGAAAGGCAGAAATGTTGTCCAGCAGAATAGTACTTCCTAGTTAGATAGCACAATAGCGATAAAGCATTGAATAATGAGGAAGTGAAGATGCTGAGTGTAAATCAAAACACAGTAGTGTGCATCATAGGTCCAGACACCTCGAGGCAGAATTGTATGAGATGGCAGCCATCATTGGGGTTGGCAATGAAATGTTGGATTTAGTGGTGGCAGTTACGGATGTCAGAAATGATTCACTTTCGCTGTTATTAGCGCAAATTTGATTGAACATTTACAAATAAACCAGTTAGCAGCTGTGATTTTGTGGCTTGGAGAAGTGTGAGTGGAAAAGATGTGCGATTCGTTATTTCAGTGGTATTTGGTGCTCTGTATTTGGCAACAACAGGGAATGAAGCAGCAGTGAAGTACCGCACGAGAAATTCTTTGAGAAATCTCTAATGTTCCGTATGATAACCATTAATGATGGAAGTGACACAAGTAGTGCACCATCCGCGGGGTTCCGTCACGGAGCTGCCTGCTACACCCGCAAGGAGACGTCAGGCGTGTGAACTTGCGATGCTTCTACTAGTTTGTACAGTCCAGATACACATGCCTCGGTAGCTCTGAAGTCAATACGAGGTGGCAAGGAGGGATGGAAGCGAAACTCTACTTCCACGAGACTGTACCCGATGCCGTTCCCCGTTACACGACCACCCCCAGGTGAGTATTCCTATGGCCATCTGTGGACATATGTGATGGTTCGCACATTTCTCATTCCCAATTCTGCTCTCCACACAAGACGCGACCCCAGGCAATGAATTGGTGCATGGCTTCGACGCACTCAACTCAAAAGTGCGTTTCCGTCTGTGTGAGTACTGTAGCCGTCTGCTTTCGAGTGCTAGTAATCAGCAAAATTTGGCCATTATTTCGTGATTATTCAGCAGTTTTTTCTAATATGCATTCTGCTCACCTTTATAGCACCCTTTAACGCGTCTATCGTAAGATTTTTCATTATTTTGATTAATTCACTTCCAGCTAATTTTAATGCTCCTATCGGGAAGTGACAATACCTGCTTATTTACTTTCCTGGAGGTAGCTCTACTTGCTGCACTTGATTGTCGTTCCCACTTGTTCGTTATTTGTTCGAATGCTACTTCGTGGCTAAAACTCATCTTTAACTTTGCCACACAATAATGGTAAAATTGTGCTTTATGAAGGGTATTATTTTTTCCACTTATCCAGTGTTGTATCATATCTGTTTTTACTTAAATTCCTTTGCAGCTGTTTTAGTGAAAATACAACATTTGTCCAATTCCTATGTTTGCTTTTACTTTAAATCAGACAACTAATTTGCCCCTACTATCATTTTAATCTTCATTTTCAGGGAGCATCCGTTATTAGCCCATAATCAGCTCAACCCCAGTGTATTTTTGGTATTTTCTATTAAAGAATGAGTTCGTTCCACAGGGCGAAGGATCTCCGTCCAAAGGTTCGCGATCTTCCGACTCGGTTACGCCGTGGAACACAGGAACTTGGATCGCGACATCGTATCCATTCAGCAAAAGTGCAAGCAGTGCGAGGTTGAGATGAAGAAGTACACCAAGCCAGAAATGTTGACGCGACTAATAGTCTTGCAAAAGAGATCGTTGTGTCTCCTAAGTCCGCCAACAGGCTTTATCAGGCCAAGGCTCAGATGAAACCCGTCGTAATGGGGCTGGAAAATCAAGTGGCGATGGCAAAGATGGCTAGTGCCCTCAATCAGAGTACTTCTATGATGCAAACGATGTCGAAACTGGTCACGGTTTAATGTGAATTGCTGGCGTCTCTGTTCTTCATTTCGCTCCCCGCTTTTCCCATGTAACTTATTTATAGAATCGTTAGACTTCTTATAACTTCTTATGCACAACCTAGATGCTCGAATTGAATCTCAGTCACTCTACTAGGTTGTCGTTTTCGTTTTTCCCGTGCAGTTCCGTGCACTTTTGCCAAACGATGGTAGGCGTCTCAATCATTCAAACGCTATGTAGTGCTTATGTCTCCTCGTAAATTCCGATGGCATTCATGATGGTGCTGGCATTATTTTTTGGCTCTGGGTAATATCATTGGACTGCTCCTCTGTCATCGAATGTGTTTGCTGTGTTGTGATGTCCCCCATCTTTTGTAAACTTTTTATCTACGGTTTGGTATTGTGTTGTTTTGCCCCGTTAGTATGAAGTAAAATTGCGTTCGACGCTTATGCTTGGGTTTTTCATGCACCATCGCTGGTATTCAAAGTAATCAAGTCATTTTGCAAATCTTCCGCCAGATTATTCAGTCTAGCACCGCGATTTAGTATTTTCGCACCTGAATAATCCACTTCTGGTCCTTTTAATCAATTAAGGTTGAATGCGCTTTATTTTTTAGTGTGGAATGACTACCACGACAGTGTTGTCTTTCTACTTCCATTTGTTAGTGGTCGTACTGGTTCATGACCCACTTGTATCCCGCATGTGTTTTGAAGGGTGCCTCAGCAATAACCAGCAATCAATTTTATCCTTCAGCTTCCCGAGCTCCGTGCAACGATGTGCAACATGTGGAAAGGGATGATGAGGTTGGGTCTAATGAATGAGATGGTGGGAGAGTGGGTAGATTCGGCTCAGGACCAACCCGAGCAGATGGAGGAGATGGCACAAGCTGAAGTAGACAAGGTTCTCTTCGAGCTGACCAACGGTGCAATGGGCATGGCGTCGGACACTGTGACCGACACCCTGCCTGCTTGCACTCAGCGGCCCGTCGACGTCGCTGATGACGACCTGGACGACCGTGAGGCGATGAGCGCTCGTCTTCAAGCCATCCACCTCAACATGGCCTCATGTCAATTACTATGCTTTTAAGGCAGGAGCCACTGCAATTTCTATACTGCACATGATCTGATATTCTGGGGCGAAATGGTGATAAAAACCTCATCCCACATCGTGCTCTCATTGATATTTGGTAAAGCTATATTTATCGACATTTGAAATTGTCCCACCTAATTTCGTGTTTTGCAGTGCTTTTTTCCTACACACACTACTTGCTCTACAACTTGGAGAAGTAATCCACCACTTGTCGGGTAAACGTGTTGGAACTAGCCCTAAACATCCCTGCGCAGGCACTCGAGGCCTCCAGAACCATGTGTTCACCTCATTAACGTGATACTTGTAGGTTTATCACCTCCATCCTTCACGTAGGCCGCTGTCCTGTCAGGCATTTGGGTCCAATGTGAGGTCAGATGGCGTGCGTGAGTCATTTCAGCATGTGACTCTGCTATGGGGTTTTCGCATCTAGGCAGGCGAAAGGGTTTCATGTTAGTTCAAATTCCACCTACTCCAGCATCCAAATTAACAAATTAAACTTTCCTGGTTTATGCCCAGGTAGCAGCAATGCCCCACCCCTTGCCACTCCCTTCTGACACAATCCCACGAGCACGTGCTATTGCGCCTGCTTTTACCGCAACTCTCCTCGAACCACACCACAACACACCACAACACAACACAACACACGCAGGTAGGTGGCATTCGAAGCATCGCCACTAAACCGCAAGTGCTCTCACTGCTTCGAAACGTAGACCACCCAGCCACTCAAGCGAGGAATTTGGTCTTCGGCTCCAAATTTGTGCACATGCGGACATCCACTTAAGAGAGCATTTCCCCGTGGAAGTAAAAGGCGTAGCTTCCACGGAATTGCGATTGAGCTCACGTAAGGAAACGCCAGTGTAGTAGGGTTCCATTATGTTAGCAACTGTACCGTAGCTCTACGTCTCATTTATTCATGCTCTTGCAGGCACTGTTTGCGGTTCATTTCCTCTTTACACCTGCTTCCGTTTGGTCCAATCTTCACCTTATTCCTATGGGATAGTGTAGAGGTATTCAATTACGCACATAAAATGCATCAAATGGCTGACTAATGAAATCATTAATTTCGGTGGATTAATGTGCACACTGATTTGGAGATACGTGTATAGCTGATGGCAACTAATCTTTTCAAAAGTTGTTCTTAGATGTTTTGCCTCCATGTGTTTACATGAAAGAGCAAAATCGACCCTGACTACGTGCCACCCTTGAGTAGTAGACACAAAAATTATTTGTCGGGTCGCAAGTTTGTTTCCATCACCTACTTTAGGGAGAATTCTGAGGCTATTCCTTCACTTCATGGACTGCGTTGATTGAAATCTCTTCACCCAATAATGTGCAAATATTTTTCACAAGTCTGAATTCCATTGGCCCTCCAACAGATGGCCGACACTTCGGGAGCACTAAGTTTCATTCTGATGCTTTACTGGGGCATTCCCATTCAGATCGTGACTAGTAAGGAATATTTTGAAACGTAGTCTGAATCTTTGTAAAAAACACCTTGCCGGACTAGTGGCACTATTGCAAAACTACTATCAGTAGGTCCGGCAGCATTTGATTCTAGAACAATTAAGGCGATCAAACCCATCAATGAGCCCTCCTCCGGATTCGCCCAGCTCTGACCACCACGTCCGCCAACCAGCTGTTTACCAGTGGCAAGAACATGCCCAAATCGATTCCTCAGGCCTCTTAAAACTGCCCCTCCCTACCCTCCAATACGCGGCAGAACTAGATACCATGTCGACACCAACACCATCACTCCCCGAAACAACCTCAAGTATTCGCACCCACTAATTCCCACTCTGGCAAATACCAAGATAATCTAATTAATGAATCTTTGTTAAACCGTTTAGAATAGCAAAATGAAGGGTAGAAAGTGTTTACCTTGATTGCAAACAGCATTGCTTGCAGCTCGTGCAAGGGCATTGAACGCAGGCACAGTTGCCGGGTTCACAGGAGCAGCCCGTCCTGTTCTTGCAGCCTTCACAGCACTTGCATGTAGCACGATCGCAGCATTCACCTTCACAGCACGACCCACCAGCCATTTCCTCTTCCAACGTAGATAGACACCTATCTACTCCGGCAGTTCTGCATTTATAGCAGCAGTGGAGACTCTTCCCGTTGCAATGCTGTCTCACATGGCAAACGTGGCTTTTCATACCAGCCCTAGGCCTTCACATATGCTATGCGCGTTACCTACACGTCACTAGTCACAACGGTCAAGGTTTGTGCCTTCTTGATGCCTACTGGTTAGGAAGGTGTGCTAATGCTCCATGCCATTTTGTCGGCCAAATACCAAATGAAACGAGACACTGAGGTGCCCTTTCGACTTAATTTAGCTTTTTGTCTACACCTATTTCTATTTTTAGGGATCCGCCACATCTTCCTCGGAGTTTTTCTCCAACAACTACACCTTAATCTTGTGATTTGCATAAGCGGGTCACTAACCTCCTTCTGATGAATTTTAGTGCGTTTTCGGTGTGACTCCTTGACCATAACATGACATAATGGCCTCTCTCTCCATTCGATTGCCTCTTAGAGTCAGTTTATTTCAATAATAGAGACAATGACGAGACCAAAATAAAAGGCGTGAAAACATATGTGTGGGACGTGCTAGGGAGGAATAGTGAAAGGACACGATCTGTAGTTCAAAACACAAACTTCTTTTATTCTCTGCTCTAAATCTGAGTACAAACTGCCCCTTACCTAACAGCTTTGAAAAATGTAAAATCTTTGACTAAATGGAGTTAAGATTGGAGAATTTGTTAACAGGATTTTCGGAACAAACAACACAATTAATTAAACATTTGAGGGGTTATCTGTGAAACGTAACAATTGGCCTTGAACTGAGTGATTTCAGGTAGTTTGGTTTCTACCCATGAGACCGTCCAAGCAGTACTCTTGCCTTGGTTATGTACATCGAAAATACGCAAAATGCTATGCAGACTATGATGTGGTGTAGACACAACGGCACATTTTTGAGCAAAGATAAAACCAGCTCAGGACCTCAACATTATTGGGAGAGGACAATGGAAATTCACCTCTCAACGACTTTACTAACACCGGTTCAATTACTCTTCAGAAGTGCCTTGTTTAACAGTTGTCAGGGTTATCATTCAGCCACTTTTGAAATGAATTGATCTCTCTAAGTTCCAAATACTCGAGAAGCCACTTGTTCAATCCCTCTGGTAAAATGACAACTACATATATTGAATCGTCGATCAGCGAATGAAGCACATTTAGTTTATTGTGTGAGCGTTAAACAACACCGCATGATTGAAAACGGCAAACAAGTGCGTGGAATAAGTCATGAAGAAAGGAAGCTAGGTTTTATGGTGAGTTCCTCAAAGGACACCTACAAACAACGAAGGTGGATATCAGCGTCAGAGCAAGAGCGCAACATGTAAAAAAGAACGACTTGTTTAATAAGGTGGGGTAATAAGAGCAATGGAACTGACCATTGCAGCATTTAAACAGGAAAAAATCAAAGTCAGCAGTCCGAAAATGGAAGACCGAAGAAGTGAGAACAAAACGACGGCAATGTGAAAAAGTAATAAAGAAAGCAGGAGAAGGAAAGGAAGAGAAACGAACCCAGAAACCGTCAGTGAGCGCGTCAGGGGAGAGGTTCCACTAACTAGCACACTACAAACACCACTTGCGTGATCATGAGACCGATTAGGACAAGAAAGAGAGATGAACAAAGGCAGCATCGGCAGAGCACGAGCGGTGATCAATTGAATAACGCTAAGGCACTTGTAAGGTTGTGAACGGGAGGCGGTGAGAAGAGCTGGTAGAATAGGCAAGGCCTTAAGAGTGCGTACTGCGCAGTGCCGAAGACTGTGTGCTTTATATTGAGGTCCGCAAATAATAATGATATAAATAGTTAAAGCACGTTAGGTGGGACGCAGTGGCTGAGTGTTTAAGGCGATGGAGTTTTCCCGCATGAGTTTGATTCTCACTCGTGTCGTAACGGCTTTATTATCCCTGCGGCCCGATTTTCACACTGTGTGTGCGGATGGTTGAGTGCCACGCCTGAGGCTAGTGGCTGGCTAGACCTTCTGCTTGAGGCCCTCCCGACCTAGCTACGGCTAAGGCAGCCACTCGTAGCCATCTGCGCAGTGGCCGTGGAGGTGTCTTCGTCGACTTTGGCAATTGCTGCAGCGTTAGTGATGGTTAGCCCTAGCAATGCGATGATGCAGGACGTATTTGCAAGGTGCAGGTGTCGCACATATGTGCAGATATGGGTAGGTAAGGGAATAGTGTATAGAAGAGGGGAGCGTGGAGATTAATTAGGGGCTTCTACCAGAGGTGACAGTCATGCTTGTGCTGCAGATGAGCTTTCGCAGGTAAACTCTCTTTGACGTCTGCGGCTCCACTGGTCTCTTTACCATGCATGCTAAACTAACCTCTCATCCGACCACTGCAACCATGAAACTTGGTGACCGAGTTCAGCGGGTGATGAGCCCTTGCATCGCACTAGCGTTGGCGCACAGTTGACAGGCCGTGGTCGAACTGGGCAGTGTTGAAGTGGTAAACGAACGTCACGAGCAGGATCTGGACCTGCGCGAGGAGACCACAGCGGGCTCTAAATCCATCACTTTGACCACTCAACCTTCGCGACAACCCAAGAAAGCTCTGTTATTTAGTACACATGTTTAAAATTAGCAGGTGTTGTGATGTGAGCTTTAGTAAACATCATCTCTCGTGCCACACCAATGCCAAATTCGATGGGCGCGAGGGGAGAAAGATGCGGTTAACTAGCACACCACCAACACCGCTGCCATGACGTTGTGCGCGGTGTTGAGGTAAGCAGGTGTGCAGATTATGAGTTGTTGAAGTGATGGAAAGGGGGTAAGCAAGCAATCGGTGGACGCGGCGGCCGAGCGGTCAGAGCGAAGCTAATCCATTGAGTTCCTCCACGGGGTTTGAACGTTGTCGATCTCACATCCCTTTCACTGCCTTCCCTTCCCCGCAGGGCAGAACAATCAAGCCCTCTGGTCTACGCCCGTCTCCTTTGCCGTGATCTCGCCTATCCCCACCGCTGTATGTGCTTGCGTGAGAGCGTGTGCGATGAGCGAATTGGGCGACAGAGTCAACAAAGCGGTTGCTTGTTGCTACCTGGACCTCACTGGGGACAACCAAATCTCCAGTTTAACGCTCTCTCGATTGAGCTACTAGGTGCATCAAATCAAAACCGAATCGGTATATAGGTTTGGGGTACTCAATGGTGCGAGAAACGTTTCAGAATAGTCTTGTCAGTGTGTCCTTGTGGGGCAAGGTGCAGATTATGAAATTGCTGCTTGTACGAGGATCGTCTGAACAGTAGTAAATTTGTGTGCGATTTTAGTAGCAAGCACGCCTCTCCGCTCTTGATTCGTAAGAGCGTGACACCATTGAGAATGCTAAATTTTTACGCAACCTATGCTCATCCTTCTTCTACTGGAGATTTTACTAGAATTGTTTGTCTAAGCACGTCATTTGGCTGACGAATTTACCCCAATGCACATGTTTTGCCAAATGTGCTCAATGCACTCGTCACATTCATCAAGAGTGTTGGTGGATCGCTGTGTCAATGAAATAGGAAGTGAATAGAATAGTTGCTCCATCACGTCTACAAGGATTGACCCAGTTAGATCTTTGAAACAAATCTATGGGTCCATGTTTGATGCATTGGTGATGAAATAATGCATCAAATTATCACAGGTCAACCATTTAAGCGGAGTAGAATCAGAAGTTATGATAAAGTGTGGTACTGGCACTGTGCGATTTGTTCCAGGCAATCTTTTTTGTTTCATATGCTGGAACTCAGCATCTGTCACTCCTGAGTACTGTAAGCTTGGGTAACCGTTGGGTTGTTCACAATGGCACATTCTGTCAAGTAGCCATGGCAAGGAACTGTGTTGTGGGCTGCGTCATCCCATGCAACTTATGAAGAAATAGGAGCCGTCAATGGGAGGAAGAAGGTGCACTGCAGTTGAGGCTGCAAGAAAAGAATAGTGTAGGATTCAACAAGGTTACCGCAAAATAGTTTCTTCAGCAGCAAATCATTCTGCCTCCTGCGTAGATGATACTTGTAGAGCACGCCAACTGGATTGTTATTTCAAGAAAACGGTTATCGCAGGCAAGGCAAATGGTAATGGCCATTGGCTGAATACTTTCTCCATCTATGCAGAACACAAATTTCTCAAACCAGTGAGTTTGCTGCAGAGAAACTTGAATAATTTTTGTTAAGCTGGAGAGCACATATCAATGACAATGTGTGGTCTTGGCATGACGGAAATAAAATAAACCCGATTGAGCTGGCATTAACCCATTTTTTGCTTACTGGAAAACACGTCTCTCAAGTATGCCAAGGTACGGACCACATTTGATTGCATGTCAACCTTAGATAAGCCGTCAACTGCCAACTATTTGCCATTTTACTTCATCATTTTCACACCAAACCAAACTTGGTCCACTCATACGTGTAAAAGGACTCACCACACGAACAGACCATCTGCGGGACGCTAGTCCAACGAAACCACGACAGCGCCTCCTCTCTTAATGACGACACATCGCAAAACGCCATACAGTGAGGCATAACAGCTTACTCTCTCTCTCTCACTGTTCCATTGCAAGACATCAAGATGGAGCATGATACGCGAAGTGCTCCAATTTAATTAACCACATCAATAGGGTACACAGACAAATAAGAAAAGGGATTAGGATTGCGGGAGGTGTAAAATGTTTTAGTGTAGGACAAGATTGTTTGACACTGACAGAGAATAAATTAACTGTTGTGCAAGTAGGAGGAGGATGCCAATGAGAGCGGTTGCTAAAGCTGGCGTTGGAATAGACATCTTCGAAGTGTTGGTTTCGGTTGCATTGGGAGTCGCATTAACGTTGTCGCCACTTTGATTCTGCCATCTCCTCGATGTCACTGTCGTCGTGGTAGTTGTGGCCAGTGTCGTGCTTGGGGAATCACTGGTCTTCGTAGAATTGGCGGTGGTAGGTGCATGTGGAATCGCGGTAACGCCTTCCCACTATACAGTCTTCTGTCCACTCGATATCGCCTTCGTCTCTGCTGTTGTCATGTTTGTGGATTTTGCTGCAGCTCGGTTATAATAACTATAACAGTAATAATTGTCGTATGCGTTCACAACGATTGCAAGCATAAAGAGGAAGAACACACTAGCGCTCTTCATCGCGAATGGAGTAGTTGCACAACAGGTGGAGTCTTCTGCTCCCGTTTATGGTGCCTGCATATGTGGGAGTCAAGACGTGGGCATTGAAGCTGACCAACCACCAATCCGACGAGCGACATCTTAGCCATGCCAGAGGGCCAGGGTTGACATGTGGGATTTGCGCTGTCATTTAGCCTCAGAGTGATAGTCCAATGTGTGGCAATGCAGAGACCATCGTGAGTGAGCATCCAAGTTGCTATGGCAGTAACTGTAATACAGTTCACAATGTATTCCAGGCAAAGGTTCCTAGAAAGCGCCACCGATCGAGTGATATCCTCTCGGTAAACCCATATGGATTGAAATGGATCCAGCTGAGACACATCTCCCATCTCTTCCGATTTCATGCGTGAGATTCTATTGATAATTATTAAAATTATATCAACTATCACAACTAACTTCAAGAACCTCCACGCCTTTCTTGAATGCGCCAACTAATGCACAAAATTGACCACCTCACAATTGACCCTCAAGGCAAACCGAACAATGCATCAAGATGTGTAGGCCAAATGGGCAGAATTTTATGTAAGCATCTTTTCTAGAGTAAGAGGAAAAGAACACGATTTTGAAACTGCTTGAAATGCCGTTGGCTATAAATACCAAACACAATACCCCAAAGCTTATTACCGTCCGGCTCATTAAAAGGCAAATATTCGGTATCCAGAAGTGGGGTAGCATAGTCAAGTAAGAGTGGTTTATCTCTATCCAGATCGTGTTAGAGCACTTGTGCTAACGTTTTACTTGGGTTTATCAGAGCAACTTAACTGTTATGAAAATGAAGAGCAATTGTTATGCAGGGGCCCAAGTAGGCCAAAACCAATGATTTTTATGGCAGAAAACAACATTTAAGCCTTTTCGAAAAGATTGAATGGTTGCCGTGAAATTTGGGTAAATGTATGTGCAAATGGATAGGGGGTCCTAATACGTGAATCCATACATAGTTTGATGCTGCAGCAGTGCACAACAAGGGGAGCCTAAGCACTCAGCGATGAAGATTGTGTCGGGTGCACTTACCACCGTGAGAAAATGAAAACTGTGTTGAGACTCGTCGAAATGCAAGATTCTTTTGGTGAGATCTCAGTGTTACGCACGCTTTCCTACGCACCAACTTTCATTCCATTACAAAAGTGTAACAGCATGTGTTACCATCAGACTCGACCAGCTCTCCTCCACTGCATTCCTACTCTAACTGCTGTGGCTACACAAGCCATTTAGTTGTTTACCCTCATCTAGACACACGAAAGTGCCAGAGGGTTGATTAAACGCAGCTCTACTTCACCGCATTTTAAATGAGCAGGACAGAAGTCACAAGTCAACAGAAAAGTAAGGCTAAGGTGCTCTGACCTGAATGGAGCTACGTTTCTTACTCCTATAAATGTCACCGCAAACGCTTACGTGCATTTTGGAAAAGTGAAGATGGACGGTGACATTTGATGTGATATCGATTGTGGGTGCGTGCCAACATACGGTGTGTACTACCAACGTGTGACCTGCGTTTCCCCATGCTGCACAAATTAGACTGAGGACACTACGGCATATACTTGGACACAATAGGAAGTTAAAATGATGATGCGAAACACAACCGCGTGTCACGTCTTTTGTCGTTGATTATGCCTAGTTCGGATCACTCTCCCACCCACGCATAGCATCCTCTTTCTTCTCTCATCTTGGGCTGCATAAAGCAGCAATTCATCAAGGGGATGAGCAGAGATTGCTCGAAGAATACGGGACTTTAATTGTTGTGTGAATGGAACTTTTATCGCAAAGACGTGCTGAACATATAATACCTACTGCTGGAGTATTTCCTCAGTCTACATAGAATCAGCGCAGTAAAAGCAGTGGGTTAATATGCAGCGCCAAGGTGGGAGTTTGCCATGCAAAGAGTGTTTCGCGTCTTCGCATACTACTTATAAGGAAACAGGAGGCGCTAATCTGAGGGAGACTACACGTAACTGTCGACATAACTCAGTTTGAGTCGTCAATGAATTAAATGCAGAAATGCAAACACATTTCTGCTGGAATTTACCAACACAGATGACATGCACGGGTTTTGAAAGAGGTGGTGTGTGGTTGTTTGCGTCGTGGTTGGGATTGCTGTCGCTCAAAAAGTTCATTGTATTCACCTCTGTGCGATCTAATACAAGAAATGTAACACTTGTATTAATGACGACACCTCTTAGTTACGTGAATATTAGCAGGGAATCAGTAGCAGGCAGGTTCTTTAGCTCATGCCTTTCCTCAGATCAACTTCTAGTTTTCGTTTTGAAGAGAACTCGCGATACTACTGAATGCACTCCGTGATGTTGCTTTTCCTCCATTTCGCCTCTATTAGAATGCTGAAGTGAACCGCGTCATTAGTTCGTCGAATTATAACCTAATGCCCGCAATCGTTGACAGCTTTTATAAGCACAATTCTAGTTCATTCTGAGCTCTGTATTGGTTCCATGCAAATAATAGTGTAATTGCCGAGACCAGCATAGGTGTTGAGTTAAAGTAGAGCAAGGCGGCAAGTGAGCATACATCTCGTGGCAAAGTATTCCAATCTACCGTTTGCAGAGCTCAAGTCTTTCCTCCCCTACCTCCCTTTCTTACTCGTAATCGACCCAACATGTACAAGAGACGAGCAGGAAATCTACCTTTTGCCAGAAAATGATAAGTTGCGTAATACATATTTCAGCGATTTCGCCTTACTTTGAAGACTAACTACTGCCTGTATCTAGTGCTTATTGCTACGAATAATAGGACTGAACATGCATACATACAAACTCGAACCGTTATCACATGCAGAAGCACATGAGGGATAGAATGCTTGTCGTTCGAAAACAAATCTATCAGTGGTAAGAAATGGTGCACACACTACATGTGCTTAGCAGGGAGAAGAGAGGGGGACACGTAGTGTCGCAACATCATTATTCCATGCTAAACCTAGCCTCCACATCAGCATCATCGCCTCGGTGTCGACCACTGTCATTGCTATTGCATTCTGAAGCGGGAATGTCCTCACTACTGAGCAATGCTCAGTAGAAGCTCTTCATTTGACGTTGATTAGGGCAACGTTGCAGCGAGGAGACGGGGATGAGGCGTGCTCTTCATTCATACCGTTAGTCTCCCACTGGTAGCTTGGTGCGTAGTTCCCACTCCACAGCACGTCAATGTCCTCAATGTGCTTCATCACTAACAGTTCTACTGAAGTTGGCAGACAAAACGTGAAAGACAATGTGGTGGTTGCAAATCCAACCCACTCGCATCGATTTTCCCAAGTGACGGACCGCACGTCATGACGTTGACTCACTCGCTTTCATAATCCGCGACATTTCACCGTGGAAATGCGAATTGAGCTGCAGTGTGTTCAGTCTATTGCTGTCTCGTTTTGCCACCTCATTTCACTACTGAGCAATGCTCAGTAGAAGCTCTTCATTTGACGTTGGTTAGGGCAACGTTGCAGCGAGGAGTCGAGGATGAGGCGTGCTCCTCATTCATACTGCCAGTCTCACACTGGTAGCTTGGTGCGTAGTTCCCACTCCACAGCACGTCAATGTCCTCAATGTGCTTCATCACTAACAGTTCTACTGAAGCTGGCAGCCAAAACGTGAAAGACAATGTGGTGGTTGCAAATCCAACCCACTCGCATCGATTTTCCCACGTGACGGACTGCACGTCGTGACCTTAACTCACTCGCTTTCATAATCCGCGACATTTCAACGTGGAAATGCGAATTGAGCTGCAGTGTGTTCAGTCTATTGCTGTCTCGATTTGCCACCTCATTTCGCATCCTGAATTCTCACTCTACATTGTTTGGATTATTCTAATCCTCCTCTACTTCATTTGTTGGATTTATCTGCACGAGCCCACGAAGTCCTCGGCCGTCACACTTCCCCAATCTCAGGATAGGGAATTACCGAGCTCGACCTCACGAGAAACGCATCTTCGGAGGGGTGAGTTATGAGCGATTGCGCGACATTAAATGCAGTGGAGGAGGCGGCTATTCAGTGCTATAGTCACGTCAAGCCCTCAATGCACATTACCTACGTACTGGCTTAGTGTGAAAGCAGTTCTCCCTCGTAGGGTTAAGTGAAATCTTGTACTTCTACTGCTTTGACTTGTAAATACATGTGTGCCGCTGGTCATTTAGAGGTTCCTACAAAAACTGCCTCTCGCATTGCGCGTACATGCATAGGATGAATTTCGCATGCTGCACAGACTAATCGCCGCAGCAGTCACGAGTAGTCCAGACAACTAACTAACCAACTAAATGTCCAGCTATCTACCAAGCTAATTTACTTGCTTTCTTTCATACTCATTTTCTTAATTATTCATTCATTTACTCACGTACCTATTTATGTATCGCCAAAATGATTGCAAGCAGAAGCTGAGAGTGATGATGTGAGTCAGACTGGCGTAGGCGTGAGATGAAGTGTGAGGATGAATGCACTTGTCATTGTAGACGTTAGGGAGAGTTGGTGCAGAGAAGTGTGCATGGAGGAAGTGGAAGAGGAGGCAGAGGACGAAGAGGAGGATGTAGACGTGACCCAATTCACTGGCCCATTTAGTTACTGCGAAGCCGTCGAACAGTTCCGTAAGTATGACCTTGCCCTTACTCTTGTCTACTTTTCTTTCTTCCCTCCATACATGCAATGTTTGCTGCCAATTCCGCTCCTCTACTACTTCCAATACTGCTAGAGCTGCATGTGGCATAGCGATAGAATGATGAGTGGAGAGGCTTTTACATTCCATAGTGTACGTAATTAGACTAAGATGGCTTCGGTGTAGCAAAAATGCTGGGATGACATCAAATGCAGGCCTTCCCTTTGCACACCATTTAGTGATTCCACAATTCAGCTGTGCTTTGCCTACTCCCACTCCAAACGATGTCCCACTTCTCAGCATGATCAATCACGTTGTTGGTTGGGAGAACTCCGGACGGCCCCTTTTGGTTTCGACACCCCCTTTTGGTAAGAACCACTAACCCTTCAATGCAGGCTCATTCATTCCCACACCTTGTCAATCTGCACTGCACTGCACTGCACTGCGACTTCTCCATTTGCCAAGAGAAGTGGGTGACGAGTGCTCCCTTCTGCTTTCTTCGTTGCAGTTTTTGCACCGGCCGGAGTTTTCCCCGTGCAGGTGATGGAGTGCTACGAGAGGGAGAGCACCCCGTCATGGGATTGGAATGGTGAGTTAGGAGGAGAGAATGGTATTAGTGAGGGAGGAGTGATGTGACATGCAGCACCTTACTGCTTGTAGATGGTTGGAGTGCCGTGAGAGTGTCAATTGTCATGTATCTCAGTGGAGTCTGCGCATTTGCAGAAGAATGCGGAGGTAGTGTGTTGGAGGACAAGGATGTGGAGAGGCGAAGCATGTCAGTGATTGGTGGAATTGAAGAGTGGAGATCAGTTGGAACCGAAAATGGCAGCGATGAGGAGAAAGCGGAAGACGACGAGGAGGAAGAGAGAAAGGGGGATGAGGAGGAGATGGAGGCATTGGTGAATGTGGAGGACAGGATGGAGGTGGAAAGTGATGGAGTGGAGAGGGATAGTGGTGGTGTGAGTAAGATGTGCAATGAAGAGATGATGTTGGAGGCGCAGGTGGACACGGAGTGTGAACCAGATGCAAATGCATCAAAGAAGGGGGCTAGGGGAAGAAGATGGCGACGGTGGCTAAAGAGATTTCGAATGCGAATGAAGAGCCGCTTTCTCCTGCCTTGTCGCCAAGTGCGCTAGTGCGCCTGAGAAAGCTCTTTTACCCCAGTGTTGTACATAGTTTTTAAGTACAGTAGTCGTTTATGTAGTTCTTAATATTGTACGATCCACAGATTGGACATTAAATAAATTAATACAAGTAGCCTCGTGTGACTTCTTTTCTACCCGAATTGTGCCATTTGAACGTCTCCTCGTAGTCTGCAGCAATGTGGAAATGCGGGAGTTGGAGAGGAAAACGAAGACGATGCTGGTGTGGAGGTAACATCTTCACCATTACCTTCAGTTGGTCATAGTAGCCACGTTTGATTGCTGGCTGGTGTGTAACGGGAAGGAGGATTGGGAAGTAATCCGACTCATAAGCAGATCGCGATGCATCAGAAGAGCAGAACAACCCAGTTGCGTTGTCATCGGCTTTGTTGTGAGGTGCATGATGTGGCTGCGGTTCGCACAATGAGGCTGAGTGCAAGCATATGCATACAATCAACTCATGTAATTTACAATGAACTCGGTTGCGTAGGACCGTCATCGTGTGCTCTGGTGAAGGGAGGGAGGGAGGGAGGGAGAGAGGGAGGGAGGAGACGAGTGCGGATGGTAGCAGAATAGAGTGAGTGTGGTTCGTCACTGAGTGTGCAGGGGACGTCAGTATGCCTGTATAGATGAAGGTACAATCCACAATGCTATGGTGGTCCCACGATCAGTAGCGATAAAGCAGCACGTTGTGTTGTTACAATCAGAGTTGCAATGTGCACTGCTGCATTGCACTTTAAAGGCAAACTTCAAGTGTTGGTAATTTGGAACCCATCCCCTTCCCTTATTCACCTTTTCACTCTATGCCGACTTAACTGCAAACACTCAGCAGTTGTGCTGTTGCTACAACAACCATAGTTTCCACGAATGTGAGCGGCACCACGGCAGAGGCTGCGATCAGAAGCGTTGGCTGGTGACATGGTGACATCTCACATCAGTGTTCGCCTCAATCACACTGCTGCCGGTGTTTCAGCTTCTCATGTGGTCGCAGGCTCAGAATATGATAGGCGGAGTGCTTCACAGTTTTAAATGTACTGCGAAAAACATCACGACGACTGCTACAGCTCTCTTTGTTGTGCAATGTTGTAACATCAAACTAAATGTGGATCAGCGTGTTAAGACCTCTCACCCATTTGCGCAAGCTCAATTGTTCTTTTCTACTATAAAAAAATCGCTATTTTTGGCCTAGTTGAGCCTCTGCATAAAAACCGGTCCTCATTCTCTTGATTATTGAGTCGCTTTGATACGTTTGCGCGAAGAATTAGTACGAAGCTCTAACACGATTTAAGTAGAGATTATCTACTCTTACCTTACTGTGCTACCCTACTTCACGCCACCGCACATCTCCCTCTTAATGACCCTGACGATACTAAGCTTTGGGGTAATGTGATTGATATTTGTACCCAATGGCATTTCAAACACAAAATCACAATCACATTTCGTTCCCCTTACTCTGGGAAAGATGCCCACATAAAATTCTGCCCATTTGACCTAAACATCATAACGCATTGTTCTGTTCGCCTTGAGGATCAGTTGTGAGGTGGTCAATTTTGTGTGTTATTTGGCGTATCGAAGAAGGGTGTGGAGGTTCTTGAAGTTAGTTGTGATGGTTAATAAGATTTTAATGATCACGTATGGTCTCTCACGCATGGAGTTGAAAGAGATGGCGGTTAAGTGTCCCAGCTGGAGCCCTCTCAATCCTCGATCAGTGGCACTGCTTAGAATGAGAAGGGTATCTTATTTACTTATGCTTGCAATCGCTGTGAACGCATATGGCAATTATTACTACTAGAAGTATTGTGGCCAAAGCGCAGCAAAGCACACAAACACTACTCATGATCATTGTGGCGAGTGCATTGAGTAGACATGGCAAAGCAGTGTGTCAACTTCTCCTACACTTTCCGTCCGTGTTGGTCAAATTGGTGCAGAAGAAAAGACAGGGTCACGTAGTGAAAGTGGGCAGTGTGTCTTCGCAAGCATCCTCAACTCCATTACACAAACGCTGGTAATGTCGCCCTAATACAGTGTCCCCTTTATCCTCGAGGACATTAATATGACTTTGGCACGTGACGCGATGGCATCTATTATAATGCGGAATCAGCTTACGTTCGATTCGTCTTGCCTTTGCCTTGCCATTGTTATTCTGGAATTTTGAAATGTGGTGAAGTACTTGCATCAGGTTGTCGCCTTATTGACCCTACTTTGATGAGGTTAGTGCACTTTTGTAGGGAGTGGGAAGGTAATGAATTCGTATTGACGATTGTAACCATGTGAAAGCTGTTGCTGTGGGGAGAAAGAAGGGAATGTAGCATTAGTGACACTTCAAACGTCGCGTATAGGTCACTGAGTTAGAGATGGATCGGCACACAACAGTGTACAGAAGGTCCTCGACCTCTGACTCTGTTATTTAGCCTGATTCTGATCAACACTGATTGTTTGGCATTCCTCTCCCTTCGTTTTAGCTGAACAGGGAGGAATGCAGCCAGGAAGGTAATCGCTGAAGTATGAGAAGAGGTCAAATTTTAAGGCAGAAACTGAAAATCACTAATTGCGGAGTTTTCATTCTCAACGGAGCCGATTGACAGTGCCTGACTGTTGAATATACGTCTGGTGTTGTCACGATTCGACGCAGATGCATTCGTGACATCGGAAACGTCATCACTGCCCCTCCAAATGACAGCAGAATCAAAAGCTTCTATCGGCAATGCAACGTTGAACAGTTACTTAACATCTTACTCTCTCACGATGGAAAATGATAGCACTTCCATTTTGTTTGCGTTGCATCAGTACTACACGCATTGTCCAACACCACCTATTTGGTTCACTTCGAGAAAGGTAACAGTCAACGCAAAATTGAGGAAAAGGCTTTTTGGGAAGGGAAGGGAAGAGAAGTAGGTCACTAATAGTTTAAAAGAAGAACAAAAGCAAGTCCAACTTGGGTTAACTGAGAAGGTGCACAAAAATATCCGACTTAATGTCCTTACCTATGGCAGACAATGTTGTACTTTTTCCAAATTTCATCCACTGTCATTTATGCCCATTTTGAGATAAGTTCACTATGACAACACAAAACAAATGTTTGCCGTAAAAGTACTCGGACACCAGAAAATCTGCCTCACCCACCGACAGTTTTGAGAATAGAACGTCAGGGGCAAAGGCAATACCTTGAGGTCAACCGTGCCTCTTTGATTTTCAACATATCCTCCTGGGTTGGGTGCTTTGGGGTTCCATCACATCAGTGGCGCTCTTCCTATTTTATGCTGCAATTCATACATTGAGCCACCTCACCGAATTGGCTTAACCCCTATGTTTGGTGCACTTTGCATCATTGTGTCGCATCTGAACAAGTCAATGAAGAATCCTTGATAATTTTTGATGGTGCTGGTGTTGGTATTCGTCACAGTACAAAGCACCGAAAATGTACGCGTTGTATGAATACATGGAGACACACACACTCATAGGGATGGACAACGTAGTGATTGCACCGCCTTCTTCAACTTTAATTCGAACTCGTGGCACCCTTACAGTCTGCGTGCAATCGTTACGGAAAATGAGGTAAGTAGGCGAATCATTCCAGGCCGTTGAATACGCCTTGCAGTCCTATGCATGGGCTGGCAGGATCTCAGCTCTCCGATCAACAAAGAACCACATAATTTACCTGTGACTCTGCAGGGCATGCGAGGAAGAATAAGTGTCTCCAAAATTAATAGCTAAAATGATGTATTACGCTTGAGTCCCAGGTCATCCATTGCACAAAATTCAGCTAATCTGGATGAACTGAAAGATTGTGAATAACATGCATAAAATATAGACTGAAACTTTTCCAGTCAAAAGTGCATCATAGTTTAAAATGTTTGGTTTAGGCATGGGCAGGACGTCAACACGTCAGCTCTACTGCCACATAGAGACAACCTCAGGTTATTATGGCAGGCCAATGCTACACCAACCCTTAACAATTGCAATGGAAGCTTATCTAGACTATGCTGTCCAATTGTGATATATAATCTTGGTACTATTTCTGTTAAGTAAATCAGCCCTCCTCCTGGTGGCAGAGGAGTTAACGATCAAAGAAAACCGAAGAACCACTTTGTTATTTACATTAAAATGATAATAAGTCTTGTAAAATGGCATTGCAGGGGGCTACAACTGTGATACTTAGGAACTACCGGATCAAGGTAATACCAATTTGAGGAAACGCATTGGAGGAAATAAACCACATTGTATAGTTACGTTTACAAGGAAGGCGATCCGGTCTGTAGAACGAAGCAATGCTGAGCATCTGTAGCCCGTGCTAAGAAGGGTACTGAGAATATGTCTACAACCTTAGAAAAATATGTCTGTTCTACTATTATAGAAAAGCCCGTCCATGTGTTCACTGTTTGAGCACTGTAAAAATGAAACTCTCCTTCTCTTCATCCATTAATTGTGCACAAAGATAGTGTCGAGGAGATGACAGCATCTGCAAAATTAGGATGCGCACATGCTTGGCAGGACTGGTGAACCAACCAGCCCATCGCACGTTCCTTATCCCTGAATGGGGAGTCGTTCGTTGACACGCCTTCGAAAACCTCACATCAGTGTCTTCACCTCGTATTAATGAAGCAGATTCCATCAGCCACAACAGATCTGTGTGATGAGTGATTCGAACGGAGATACGGAGTCTTACTTTGGTCTTAGCTCCACATTTAACCCATTTTAATGCTGCATCACTCGGCATTTGCTTGAGCGCTTCCTTAAGAATCGAGAAGAAGGCACCATTTGGTGTCGAAGGGTGTTGGATGGGCATCCACACGTGCAAAGCTGCACTGCTTAGATGCATCATGCGATCCTATTTGCAGGTAAAATCCTGTACTCATTTAAGGAGTGGGTCGTGAAAAATGCGAAAACGGTTGGATGAACATGATGCCATGCATTGAATTCCTATTGTCTCGAGTAAAACTGACAATAGTGTGTTCAATAAAGTGCCTATTTATTCACAATAGAATTCCTAATGCAACGTTTTCTTCTATCTCCATGTAAAAACTGAGCTTATTTGATTAAAGAGGAGTCTATAGGGCACCGTTCTCTTCTCTCTTCCTACAAATACTGCACTTATTGGATCAAAGTAAAGTCAGTAAGGTGATATTCCCTTCTTTCTCTCTACAACAACTACACTAAATTGATCAAAGCGGAGTCAATAAGGCAAATTTACTTGGGATTCTATTCGCATGCATGCTTTTCCGCTCTTGATTTGTAGGAGCGTGACACCACCGAGAATGCTGTTTATATGCAATCCATGCTCACCCTTCTCCCACTGCAGCTTTCGCCAGGCTGCTGTGGCTAAGCACTGCATTTGGCTGGCGGATTCGCCCCAATGTACTTGCTTGCCAAAGGTCGACTAGCTGGAGTTCTCCTATCCTGGTTGGAAGACAACCTGGCGCAAGTGCTTCACCACATTTCATAATTCCGAATTAACAATCGTGAGTGAAAGGCAGGATGAATGGAAGGTAAGCTAATTCAAATAGCTCCTCTCTTTTCATTAGAATAAATGCCATTGAATCATGTGGCAGCGTCTCATTTATGACCTCGAGGATCGAGGGGATACTGCACAAGTAACGATGGTAGCAGCGGGTGTAGAATAGAGTTAAGGGTGCTCGCAAAGACACAATGCATACTTCCACCATGTGACTCTGCATTTTTCCTTCTGCAACATTTGGAATGTCAGGGCCGGCAAATTGTCAAAGCACCATTAGCGCTAATGAGTTGCCGTATTAATGAAATGGATTGCGAAGGCAACATCTGCTCCATCATGCTTGCAGAGGCCGCTTTAGTTGGGTCTTTGAAACATCACTGTGAAACAGTTTTCGATGCAGTAACGATAACATAATGCATCAAATTATCAAATGTCAACCAATTGAGCGAAGCAGAAGCAGTAGTTATGATTGAGTGTGGTGCTGGCATTGTGCGACTTGTTCCAGACAGCTCTGTTTGTTTCATTTGCTTGAGCTCAGCATCTGTCACTTTTGAGCACTGCTAGCTCAAGTAACCGGTGGGTCGTCCACAATGGCACATTCTGTCAACTGACCAAGGGTAGGGGACTGCGTTGCGAACTGCCTCATCTCATGATACTCATAAAGAAGTAGGAGCCCTCAATGGGAGGAACGTCGTACACTGCAGTTAAGGCTGCACGAAAAGAATACCATAGAGCCAAACAAGGGCATTGCGACAAAGTTGCTTTAGCAGTAGATTCTGACGCTTCTTGTGTGGATGATGCCTTAGACTCCTCATCAGCAGCAGTTTCCTGGATGCATAGCAGTCCAAGATTACTTGCAGAACAAGCCAATTGGATTGTTATGTCAAGAAAACGGTTGTCGCGAGCAAGGCTAGTCCCTTTAGCAACAAATCCTGTCGCCTTTTGTGCAGATGATACTCCCGACTTCTCATCAGCAGCGAATTATCGGGAAAGCAATAATTCGAGATTGCTTGTAATAAAACGGTCGTTGCAAGCAAGGCAAATCATAGAGTGCCAACTGGCTGAATACTTTCTTCACGATGTCGCTAAAGAACTGAGCTCGCTGCATGAAAAGTGGAATAATTTTGTTAGACAGGAGAGCTTACCATCATTGATAACACGCAGCTCTGGCATAAGGGGAATAAACAACCCAATTGCGTTGGTATTTATCCATTTTCACTTACTCGGAAACACGTTCCTCAACTATGCAAAGGCACAGACTACGTTTGACTGCATGTCGACCATAAATAAGCCATCGAATGCCAACAATTTGCGATTCACGCCATCATTTTCACGCCAGCGCAAGCTCGAGCCACTCACACGTGCCAAAGGACTCACCACACGAATAGAATATCTGTGAACCGCTACTTCAGCAAGACCACACGGCAATATCTCCTCTCGCAATGACGACACATTGCAAAGTGCCATGCAGTGAACCATAACAGCTCACTTCCTCTCCCACTCTCCCATTTTAAGACAACAAGATTGAGCACGATACGCAAAGGGCACCGGTTCATTTGATTTCATCAGTGGGTGCAGTGACGAATGGAAAATGGGTTTGGAATTGTGAGAGTTGTGGAATTTCTTAGTGTAGGGTAGGGGTGTTGAACTTTGACGGAAGAGGAAATTATCTATTGTGTAAGTAGAATGGGAGCGCCAATGAGAGCGGTTGCAAGAGCTGGCGTTACAACACATACTTTTGAGGTGGTGGTTGCGGTTGCATTGAGAATCGTAGTACCGTTACCGCCACTTTGATTCTGCCATTCACTCGATGTCATTGTCGTCATGGTTGGTGTTGCGCTCGAGGAATCAGCAGTACTCGAAGAAGTGGCGGTGGTAGATGCAGAGGGATTAGCAGTAAAGCTGTACCACTCTTTAGTCTCCTGTCTACTGGATGTCGTCATTGTCTCTGCTGATGTGTGTTTGTGGATTTTGCTGCACTTCGGATACAATAATCATAATAGTAGCAACTGCTGTATGCGGTCACAGTGATTTCAAGCATGATCAGAAGGAGCATACTAGCGTTCTTCATCGCGAATGGAGTGGTTGCACAACAGTTTGGGTATTCTGATCCCATTTATGGCAGCTGCGTGTGTAGGCGTCAAGACGTGGGTATCGTAGCTGACCAAGCGCCAATCCGACAAGCAGCGCCTTCACAATGTCACAGGGTTGGATTTGACGTGTAGGATTTAGGCTGTGACATTTAGTCTCAGAGTAGCAGACCAATGTGTGGCAATGCAGAGACCATCGTGAGTGAGCATCCAGGTTGCTATGGCGGTTACTTTAAAACAGTTAACAGTGCATTTCAGGCAAATATTACTCAAGTGTGCCACCCTTCTCATTCAAAGCATTGTCACTGATCGAGTTCCATCCGCTCGTGTGAACCCACATAAATTAAGAGGTATTCAGCTATGACACTTAACTCCCATCTCTTTCGACTTCATGCGTGAGTGTCTATACGTGATTATCAAAATTTATCAACCATCACCCCCTTCTTCAGTGCGCCAAATAATACACAAAATTGACCACCTCACAAATGACCCTCAAGGCGAACAGAACAATGCGCCAAGATGTGTGGGTCAAATGTACAAAATTGTGTGAGCAGATCTTCTAGACTAAAAGGAAAGAAATGAGAAGGACAGCGATCGCATGCTAATTATTACAGAATAATGGAGTAGTTAGCAGGCACTGTGAGAATTTTTCAGACTACCTTGTTTGTTCCTTCTTCTTAAGCACCGTATTCTTAGGTTGTCATAGTGTCATTTACAATTGTGCAATCTGCTGAAGTGGTTCTATGAATAAATTTTTGTGAAGCAAGGAGATACTGGTGTGTTCTGTGTCTTCGCATGCTACACAAAAGGAAATGGGAGGCGTCAATCTGAGGGGGACCGCACGTAGCTGTTAACACTGCATGAGCTATCAATCCCTTACTATAAACAGTTTGAAGAAAAATGCATTAATTTGCTATAAATAAATGCAGAACTAGCGCTGTTAGAGGTGTTGCAGTTGTACCTCCTTTTTTCATTTCACTGAGCTTTGCTTGTTTCCCTTCTGAGTTATATAGCCCTAGTTTAACTGGTAGTTATCCGCACTGGTACATTCTGTTAGCTCGCCAACTGTAGGGGTTCAGCTTTGACAACCAACTGTCCATTAGTCTAAATGCTAAATTATGAGATGGGTGCCTCTGCCAGAGTAGTCCCATTAGGCGATTATGATCGGTCGGGGATCGCATACCGATTAGTTAAAGGGATACAAACCATCAACATATGACTAGGCTAAATGAGAGTGAAACATAACTAATGCAAAAGGGACTCCAAATCAAACCTATGCAGCCAAGAACCAGGTGTCGTGTCCTGAGCGGATAATGCCTCCAATTTTGGATCACCGCCTTGATCGCCTCCATCATCAACACTATGCGAAGCTGCAACAATTCGGGGAGATGTTGCGTGATTACCAGTTGGCGACGAGGATTGTATTGTAATATCAACAAAATGACTGTTGCAAACAAAGGCAAATCATTGAGTGCCCGGTAGCTTAACGATTTCTCTATCTATTCAAATGATGGCATAGTCAAGCCAGTGAGCTAAGTGCACAACGTCAAGGTGAGTGTTTGCTGCTTACTTGGTGAAGAACATCCCTCAACTGCGCAAAGGTAGGGGCTCTGTTTAACTCCTCAGCAATCATGAGGAAGCATTTGAGTGCTAACTCTTGGCGGTTTACATCACAATCTTCTTCCCAACTGACACTCGAGTCTCTACCACAAAAACAGACCATCTGTGCAGCGACGCATCAACTAAACCACACACAGACGTTCCCCAACGACAATAAAATACTAAATGCCGTGCTGGGAACCACAACAACTCACTCACTTGCTCACTGCTTAACTGCAAGACAACGAGATAAGGCACGAGACTCTCAACGTAACATAATGTTTGGTGTCATCAGTAAGGTGCAAAGATAAGCAAGGAAATGTTGATGGGAAAGAGAGAGGAGGTGGTGAATTACCTGGCGAAGGACAAGGGTGTTGAACATTGACGGGAAGTAAATCAGCTATTGTGCAAGAATGATGAGGGTGCCCAAGGGAGGAATCGCCATGGCAGGCGATAAAAGGACCACCTTCGAAGTGGTGGTTTCAATTGCATTGTTGCCATTTTGATTTCCCCGTCCCGCATTTCGGTAATGCTCTTCATACTTTGAATAACCTTCAACAGTGGCAGCTGCGATTGCGGCGATTGCTAGCACAAAGAGGAGGCGTACACCGACGTTCTTCATCCAGAGTAGGATTGTTGCACAGCTGGTAGAGTGAGTCTTCTGCCCCTACTTATTGTGGTTGCATGTGTGGAAGTCAATGCATGGGCACTAAGGCTGACCAACCACCAGTCTCACAAACAGCGTGAAATTTGACGAACGGGAACAACTCCTTTTTCAAGCATCAACATGTGGGAATGTACGGGTCAGCATTAATGATTATCCAGGTTGTCATTACGTTAGGCATATTAAGATCTACAAGATTTTTAATGTAAACTCTTTTACTATGCTCTACACTTCTTATCCATCCGTTTGCGTGAGTCTCCAAGCATTGAATAAATTCAGCTTCCTTCTACTTTGCCTTCTTTTGTGGGGGTTTATACGTGAGCATAAAAATCTGACAAACCATCGGGTCTACATTCAAAAATTTCCTCACCCCACTTCAATATGCAAAATGATGCATGGAATTGACTTCTTGCAATGAATCCTCAAAGCAAACAGGAGAATGCATCAAGATGTGTAGATCTAATATGTAAAACTTTTGTACAAGCGTCTATTTCGAGAGAATCAGAACGAAATACCAATAAGTCTGAGTGTTCAGGTAAGCAAATGAATGATCAAGACACCACAGCACGTTTGTTTAGCATTTCACCGTTCCTCAAGCCTCTTCTTTCACTGCTTTTATCAACTTGACGCTGTGAAACTAAAGCGAATTTTGACGTTTGGTAAAACATGTTATAGCAAAGACGGATGCCTAATGTTACCTGTGATACGTCAATGTCGCATTTTTATGGCTCACTAAACTCACATTCAGAGATGCAAACAAAAGCCAAAGGGAAAGACATCCAATGGCGGACCCATTCATCAGCAAATTTGTTGTAATAATGTTTGCAGGGAAGGGAGAGATGCTTACAAGTTTCTTATCTATTTGACTGATGCTTACTCAAGTTTCGCCACCAGTGAATTGCGTGGGCAACTCTCAAGAGGCGGTAGGGAAACAGGATTTAGTCACGTCAGCTTCCCTTCCTAGACACAAACACTCCCATGAAATCTCCTTGATGCAACAGAAAGGTTTGTGCTTGCTTGCTGGATTCGCTGCCATTCCCAGTGGTGCCAATTGTTGCGAGATTGAAGAGTTCCTCTTAAAACCAGGTTTTGTGCTTCCACACATGAATGCGAGGTCACAAATCAATCCTGTCATCAATCCATTGTCGCTTTGATGAGTTTATGAGTGTTACTTGGACCATGGGAGGGCCTTCGTTGTACAACGCACGACTCATATTGTCTTAAATGCATTGTCAAACTCACATATCGTAGGTGCTGCGAAAGTACACTTCAAGTGGGACTATAGCAGTCATGGGCAGATTATGTAACATTGTGACAACTAATGCACGAGATGTATTGATGCCTTAAAAGATTTGTGTCTCATTTGGTAAGCTTTTAGAAGTGCCCGTGCTTTATCATTTGCCAACATCTAGTTTACTCTTGAATTATAAGAATGTGTCGTCATCGAGAGTGATCAGTGGTTGATGTAGCCTAGGCCAGCCCATTCTCCACTCGAACCTCCAACACAATGCTGAGGCTGCACACGCCCCTTGACTAGAAACATGCATGCAAACACCCTCGTATATCTGAAGATTGACTAGCGTGAGTGCTAGTTCCTTCGAGATGTCGACAATCTAACACAGGTACTTCACCACATTTTATATGTTCAGTTCAGCGATCGCAAGCAAGTTGCAAGGCGATCTGATGTTAAGCTGATTCTCATCGCGCCTCTCTTCTCATTAGAGCAAATGCCAACGCAACAAGTGGCGAATTCTCGGGGATCCAGGAGACAGTGTGCAGATGTCGACGGTGGCAGTGGGTGCGGAATGGTGTTTGGGGTGTGTGCAAAGCCATCCTGCTTACTTCCACCATGTGACGTAATGTTTTTCCTTCCGTGCCAATTTGAGTGGCAGGACCAGCAAAGTGTGGGAGAAGTAGGCAAGCCTTATTGACACGCCTATCAATAAATTTATCATGATCAGCATGAGTGTTATTGGGCCATCGTTTTAACAGAAGGGAAAGTGCAGAGTATTTCTACTTCATCTCATCCACAAAGGTTACCCTTGTTGGGTCTCTGGAGCACATTTACGGGTCAATGTTTGATGTAGTAGTAAAGAGTACTTCGTCAAGTCAGGGCATGCCAACCATGTAAGCAAAAAAATGAATCACTTGCTGTGATTAAATGTGGTATTGGCGCTGTGAGAATCGTCTCAGGTAGTACTGCTTGTTTTAATTTCCTGAGCTTTGCATCCGTCGCTCCCGAACATTGTAGTCCCAGGTTACCGGTGGTTTATTACCGTGCCACATTCTACTGTCTGGTCACACCTACGCGTTGAGCTTCATGACAAACTGTTCATTGGTCTAGGCGCCGACCTAAGGAATAAGGTGCCTCTGCAAATGTGCTTCCAATGAGAGGCTTTGTTGTGTTCTGCCTTTTCCCATTCTACTTATAAAGAAATAGTAGGCGTCAATCGGAGGAGGACTGCAGGATGCGCATAAGGCTGCATGAACTGATTGTTGGGTAGAGTGACACATTGTACGTGTCGTCGCGCAATCGAATGCAGGAACCAGAACACTGGGTTTGATGCTCAAACCTCTGAAGAGAGTAACTATGGGGAGGGGTTTAGTGACGAACAGATTCTCTGACTTGCACTTTTCCTCGTTCCAACTTCTAGTTTTCCATTAATGGTGGAACGCAAGTCACTAATCTACCTACTCTCCAGTTGATGTGGCTTGCGTCTGTATTTCATCAGAATGATGAATTGACACGCGCCACTTGCCTGTCAAAATTTACCCAAATGCATGTATTTATCTGCAAGTGGACTAGCTGGATCACTCCCTACTTCCATTCCGTTTCTTTTGTTGCTTCCACGATTGCTTCAAACCAAGAAATCGTGTAGCAGATGACAGCAGTCACTCAGCTCTACATTTGACCTATTTAAATGCTGCATCACGCGACATTAACTTGAGTGTTTTTTGGTAATCGGAAAGAAGGCACCAAATGATGTCGAAGGATGCGGGCTGAGTTGCTACACGTGCAAAGCTGCATTGTTTGGGTTCATCATGCGATTCTTTTTGCAAATGAACTTCAGCTCTCATTTTAAGGGTGGGTCATGCAAAATGCGAAAAGGGTAGGATGAACATGTCGCCATGCCTTAAATTTCAATTGCATCAAGTAAGAACTGACATCATTTCATTTGAGATAGAGTCACTAGGGCGACATTCTCCTCTGTCTCCATACAAAAACAGGACTCAATTGATCAAAGAGGTTTCTGTAAGGTGGCATTCTCTTCTTTCTCTCTTCAACAATTGCAATAACTTGGTCAAGGTGGAGTCAATAAGGCGACATTCCCCTCTCTCTACCTCCCAAGACTACACTCCTTTGATTAAAATGGAGTCACCAAGGCGACAATGTTCTCATCTCTGCCTACAATAACAACACTAACGTGATCAAAATGGAGTCAGAATGGCGCCATTTTCCTTCCTCTTGCCACAACAAGTGCAACAGCAACCACAGATTAGAGTAGAGATAATAAGGCGACATTTTCTTTCTCCCTACAATAACTGCACTAAAATGATCAAAGTGGAGTCCATAAGGCGACTTTATTTCTCCTCTGCCTACAACAACACCAGTTACGTGATCGAAGTAGAGTCAGAATGGCGCCATTTTCCTCCCTCTTGCCACAACAACTGCAACTGCAACCACAGGTTGCATCAGAGACAATAAGGTGACAATTTCTTTTCTCCCAGCAACAACTGCACTAAGTCGATTAAAGTGGATTTAATAAGACGGCATCCTCCTTTCTTTTCATATAACCAACCAACTAACCAAGGCAAAAGACTTTGTTGTGGACTGCGTCAGATCATGATACTCATAACGAACTAGGAGTTGTCAATGGGAGGAAGATAGCGCACTGCAGCTGAGGCTACAAGAAAAGAATAATGTGAAGCTTAGCAATGTTATTGCAAATGATCTCTTCAGCAACAAATCGTGTCGCCTCTTACGTAGATGATACCTCCGACTTCTCATCTTCAGCAATTTCTTGGAAACATAGCAATCCAAGATTACTTGTAAAGCAAGTCAATTGGATTGTTATGTCAAGAAAACGGTTGTCGCAAGCAAGGCAAATCACAGAGTGGCCATTGGCTGAATACTTTCGCCATCTACCTAGAACACAAATTCCTCAAACCAATGAGGCTAGTGCATCAAATTGGAAGAATTTCTGTTAAGCAGGAAAGCATGCCATCAATGATTACATGCGGTTTTGGCATTACATCAATTAAAACCTGATTGAGCTAATATTAGTCCATTTTTGCTTGCTGGAAAAGACGTCTTCCAACCATGCTAAGGCATGAACCACATTTGATTTGAATTCAACCATGAATAAGCCATCGACTGCCAACAGTACGCGGTCTACTCCAGCTCTTTCACGCCAACCCAAGCTCGGGACACTCACCACAAGAACGGTCCATCTGTGGAACGCTAGTTCAACGAGGCCATACGACAATATTTCCTCTCACAATGACGGCATATTACAAAGAGACCTAAAGTGAAGCATAATAGCCCACTCCCTCTCCCTCTGTTCCAGTACGAGACATCAAGATGGAGCATGGTACACGAGGGTCACCAATTAATTTAACTTCACCAATGGGCTACATAGACAAATGGGAAAAGCGATTAGGAGTGTGAGAAGTGTGAAATTATCAAGTGTATTCAAGGGCGTTTGAAATTGCTGGAAAACGAATTATTAATTGCGCCAATGAGAGCGAATGCAAAATCTGGCGTCAGAATAGGCATCTTCGAAGTGGTGGTTGTGGCTGCATTGGGAGGCGCAGCAGCGTCACCGCCACTTTGATTGTGCCATTAACTTAGTTTCATTGTCATCGTGGATGTTGCGGTTGGTGTTTTGCTTGAGGAATCGCTGGTCTTCGTAGAAGTGGTAGCAGTAGATGCATTAGGACATTCTCCACCCTCTCGCCACAACAACTGCAACCATAGATTAGGATACGGATAATAGGGCGACAATTTCTTTCCTTCTACAACAACTGCACTAACTTGATCAAGGTGTGGTCAATGAGGGGGCATTCTTTTTCTCTCCCTACAACAATAAGAACAACAACACTAACATGATCAAAGTGGAGTCAGAATGGCGCCATTTTCCTCCCTCTTACCACAACAACTGCAACTGCAACCACAAGTTACAGCAGAGATAATAAGGCAACATTATTTTCTCTTTCCCTACAGCAACTGCACTAACTTGATCAAAGTTGATTTAATGAGGCGACCTCTCCATTATTTCCATATGAGACATGCCCTTGTATGGTCATGATAGGGTCTTGAAAACGATAAAACCCTCTCCATCTCTATCACGTCAACAGTCCAATGGTCACAAGGGAGTCAATAATGCGACGTGTTAGTTTGTAGCATCTGGCTTTCTTCGTGAATCCACTTTTGGCTTTATTAGTCCTCTTTTTTTTTAACTTGCATCTCAATTTGAATTTCCTCTCTTCTCTTTTCCTGTGTATACTCCTGCACTTTTATCTTGAAATCTTTTGGATGTTATTAAATATGCGAATGCTTAGCCGTTGTTGGTGGAATTTTCTCATTGTGCAACTTATTCAGTGTGTCCTTGTGAGACAAGAATCAGAATATGAAATTGTTGCTCGAATGAGGATCGTCTGATTAGAGGTAAATCTTTGCGAGATTTTAGTCGCAAGCATGCCTTACCGCTCTTGAATTGTAAGAGCATGACACCACCGAGAACGCTAAGTTTATATCCAACCCACGCTTACCCTCCCCCTTGGAGCTTCCATCGGAATGCTGTGGCTTAGCACGACATTTGGCTGACAAATTTACTCCATTGCACTTAACTGCCAAAGATCGACTAGCCTGAATTAAACACTTCACCACATTTCATTATTCCAAAATAACAACGTTGAGTCGAAGGCAAGACGAATCGAAGGTAAGGTGATTGGAACTGTGCCTCTCTCCTCATTACAGTAAATGCCATCGCATCACTTGCCAACGCCTCATTTATATCCTCTAGGGTCGAGTGGACACTAAATCAGGGGCAATGGTAGCACACGACAATATTTCCTCTCACAATGACGACACATTACAAAGCTCACTCCCTCTCCCACTGTTCCATTGTGAGACATCAGAATGGAGCATGGTACGCAAAGGCCAACAATTAATTTAACTTCATCAATGGGGTACACGGGCAAATAGAAAAAGTGATTAGGAGTGTGAGAAGTGTGAAATTATCGAGTGTATACAAGGGTGTTTGACATTTATGGAAAACGAATTATCTATTGTGTAAGTAGAATGAGGGCGCCAGTGAGAGCGGTTACAAAAGCTGGCGTTAGAATAGACATCTTCGGAGTGGTGGTTACGGCTGCATTGGGAGGCACGGTAGCGTTACCGCCACCTTGATTTTGCGTTCCACTCGATTTCATTGTCGTCGTGGTTGTTTTGGTTGGTGTTCTGCTTGGACAATCACTGATCTTCTTAAATGTGGTGGTGGTAGATGCATAGGGATCCGTAGCAAAGCTGCCCCACTCTTCAGTCCACTGCCCACTCGACGTCGTCGTCGGTGCTGTTGTTGTGGTTGTGGATTCCCCAGAGCCCGGGAAAAAGATATTTAAAAAGCTTAGAAAGCCGAATGCGTCCACAGCAAACAGAAGCATAAGTAGAAGGAGCACACTAACATTCTTCATCGCGAATTGAGTAGTTGCACTAGAGTTTGAGTCTTCTGCTCCCATTTATTGTGCCTGCCTGCGTGGGAGTCTAGACGTGGGTGTTGAAGCTGACCAACCACCAACCTGACAAGCGGCATCTTCACCATGCCACAGGGTTGAATTTGACGTGTGAGATTTACGCTCTGTCAACTAGACTCAGAGTAGCGGACCAATGTGTGGCAAGGCAGAGACCACCGTGAGTGAGCATCAAGGTTGCTATAGCAGTAATTGTAATCCAGTTCGCAATGCTTTTCAGGCGAACGCTTCTGGAATACACTACCCTTCCCAATCAAAACAGTGCCACTGATCAAGTGCCGTCCGCTCGCGTGAACTCATATGGATTCAAAAGGATCTAACTGGGGCACTTAAGCCCCATCTCTTACGAATTCATGGTGAGAATCTATACGTTAATATAGGAATTATATCAACCATCACGTCTGAATTCAAGAACCTCCGCTTCTTTTTTTAATTTGCCAAATAATACACTAAAGTGACCACCTCGCAATTCATCCACGAGGCGAAAAGAACAATGCGTCAAGATGGGTGGGTCAGACGTGCAAAACTTTATGTAAGCATCTTTACTAGAGCAAGAGGAACGAAATGTGATTGTGATTCAGTGTTTGAAATGCCGCTGGGTACAAATACCAAACACATTACCCAAAGCTTAGCACCGTCGGGGTTATTGAGAGATGCATATGTGGTAGCGTGAAGTGATTTGGCACGGTTAAGTAAAAGTAGATAATCTCCACTCAAATCTTGTTATAGCATTTGTGCTAGTATTTCACTTGGGCTTGGCGGCGCAACGTAAATGTTAGGAAAATGACGAGTAGTTATTATGCAGAGGCTCAAATAGGCCAGAATCAGTGATTAGTTATAGTAGAAAACAAGATTTGGGCTTCTTCGAAAAGGATTGAATGGCGCCTGTGAAATGAGGCCAAATGCTTGTGCAAATGAATAGGAGGTCGCAACACGTTGTTCCATATTTAGTTTGAGAAGCTGTAGCAGTCGGTGATGAAGTTTGCATCGTAGTGCATTTACCACTGAGACAAGATGGAGGCTAAATAGAGACTCGTTCAAATGCAAGAGTCTTTTGGTGAGATTTTGGGGTTAGGCACGCTTTCCTACAATCAACTCTCAGTCCATTTCCAAAATGTAACAGCATGTGCCACCATCGGATTCCTCAACTCTCCTCCACTGCACTCTTAAACAAACTGCTGAGGCTACACATGCCATTTGGCTGTTGAATCTCACCTAGCTACACGAAAGTGGCAGATGGTTGACTAGAGGCAGTGCCACTTCACCGTATTCCAAATGAGCAGGACAGAAATCGTAAGTCAACAGCAAAATGAGGCTAAGGTGCTCAAGCACAAATGAAGCCTCGTTTCCTACTCACTTAAATGCCACCGCAATCGCTTACGTGCATTTGAGAATAGTGAAGAGGCATAGTCAAATATGGACGGTGACATTTGATGTGATATCCGGTGTGAGTGTGTACCGCCACCATGTGACCTATGTTTTCTATGCGGCGCTAACTAGACTGAGGAGACCACAGTACTGTGGAGGGAGGTGTTAATACGTATGTTTGTCTTGCTTGCTCTGTAGCTTCCCGAGAAGGTATGACAATGCGGTAGGATGCACATATGATCAGAAAAGAGTGGATTGGAGGCTGGTGACATAGTCTGGGGACCAGCCCACCAAGCTAGGGCAATACGGCTACTCAAGTGACCAAATACCAAAAGCAGCGGTCAGGTCTGCAAAGTGTTACATGCTTCATCCATTCGTCAGAACCACCACGAGTGTTTGTGTGTCACCGTACATAATTGTAGCAACTGACTCTTGGTACTATTAGCGTCCAAACCACATTTTCATAAACTAAATTTGATGATAAATTAAAAAAGTGCTTACTGAACTGTCGGATGCTTATTATTGCAGAATAACGGGTCAGATAGCAGGCTATGTGAAAAATGTTCCAGGCAGCCTTGTTTTTCCTTTTTCTTTAGCACTGCAGCCTTAGGTCATCGGTGGGTCATCCACAATTGCACATTCTGCCACCTTGTCAAAAGTAAATGCTGATTCTTGGCAATAAGGCGTTGACAAGGCTCTAATAAAGCGGTTCCAAAAAGAGATCCTAAATAGGCGAGGAGGTACTGGTGTGCCTTGCGTCTTTGCATGCTACTTATAAAATATAGGAGGCCTAAATCTAAGAGGCACTGCACGTGGCTGTCAACGCTGCATGAGCTAATTTGGTGCTAGTTCAGGAATCTTAAAGCAACGACACCAACAGCATCTACTTAGACAGAATAGGAAGTGAAAATGACAATGCAAAGCACAACCGCGTGTCGCGTCTTGTGTCGCCGGTTTCGCCTATTCGGATCACTCTCCTACCTACCAATAGCATTATCTCTCTTCTCTATTTTAGGCTTTATAATACAGCAATTCATCAAGGAGCAGTTTATACTAATTATGCAAATGTAGCTGCAGCATGGCGGAATAAATGTGCCTGCATTTCTCCAAAATCAGCTTACCCGTAGCAAATATTCCTTGCACGTGGAAGGTGGGGATATGGACGTGATTTCTCACCAGCCATGAAAAAGCAATCAGCAACTGCTACTTAACACTTTGTTGGAAAGGATTTAATGTGCAAAGAGACCATCTGTGGAACGGTGCAATACCAAGACACGTTACATCCCTCAGTCTGGCCATGTCAGTGCATATGTGCGGAACTGCCTGTGGAATCAGGAGTTTTGATAGGAAACTGCCATCTTCCTTGAGCTGTATGCGATGCCATAAATCGGCACATGATGTTGCATTACGGCATGGAAGCTCCCCTTTTCGGGAAGGTGTCCAAATCTGTACCTGTTTGATACTGGTGTTCCAACCGTCCTCCCTCTCTACTCTCTCCCTACCAGCGTCGAGAGAGTGTGCTCTCACTTCTAGTCACTTCCACCTCTTGCACTCCATCCTGATTTCTTTTCTCCTTTATAAACCCTTGTTTGCGGTTTTAAATTTGGCTTTTATAGTTGCCTTTGTAAGTGCTACAGATGCGCGAATTGGTTTTTTATATCTCAAATACACTACTTTATTCAACTCGGGCGCATGATGGGGTGGCGACGGACCTACATTCCTCCATGATGAAGCGCAACTGAGCGAAAATGGAGAGCGAACTTCTGATTGTGCATTTGTGCAAACTAGCTGTTGTCTTCTACATAAAGGCTTGACCCTGAAGGACCTTACTGGAGAGCCAATTGTCTACAGGATTAAGCGACAGTTCTAGCTATCAACTCAACCCCAGTGTTTTAAGTACACATTTCTTTCAGAGATCCGAGTCTGATCCTTTTTTTGTGCATTCGATATAGGATTTCTCTCACAAGTTCTTGAGCTAATACTCACCATTGCTGCTCTCTCGATGAGTTTGAGATGCCGTAAGATACAAGCTAAATTGAACCCAACATTTGATTAATTTATTTGACGAAGGCCATAAATGTTATTTGCTCACCTGAGTTTTGCGTCACGAACAGTGAAAGTGTGTCATTTTCTTGTGGTAGCATGAGATCTCCTGTTTTTGTGCGAGAACAGCCTTAATCCAGCATCTCCACAGTTCATTAAAAAGGCAAACAAAAGTATGCCGCATTTGGAGGTGAATCACTGCAGGTCAAATTCCTATATGAAGTGAACCTACAACTATTTCTAGACGTAGACGATAAAGGAAGTAATTTGGAAGGGTTCCTGATGGAGCAAGTTGTCAGGAAGGTAAAAATGTTGTACAGCAGAGTAGTGCTTCCTAGTTAGGTAGCACAACAGCGAGGAAGTGTTGGCAAATGAGGAAGTGAAGATGCTGAGTGCAAATCAAAACACACTAGCATGTATCATAGATCCAGGCACCTAGAGGGAGAGCTGCATGAGATGGCAGCCATCAAGGAGGTTGCCGATGAAAGGTTGGATTTAGTGTCGGCAGTTATGGATGTCAGAAGGTGCAGTGTCGCAGAGGTGCCACACCGAAATGATTCGCTTTCGCTGTCATTGCCGCAAAATTAATTAAAATTTACAAATAGAACCAGTTAAATGCTGTAATTTTGCAACTTAAAGAAGTGTGAGTAAAAATAAGATGTTCGATTCGTTGTTTTAGTGGTATTTGGTGCTCTGTGCTTAGCGATAATAGGTAATGGAACAGCAGTAAAGCATCATACGAGAAATATTTTGAGAAATCTCTGGTGTTCTGTGCGATAACTATTAACGATGGAAGTGCCACAAGTAGTGCACCATCCAAAGGGTATCGGCACGGAGCTACCTACTGCACCTGCTAGGAGACGTCAAGTGTGTGTAATTCGGATGCTTATACTAGTTGTATACAGTTGAGATACAGATGTCTGGGCAGCTCTGGGGGGAAAACTGGGCGATAAGGAGGAGAATGGAGGACTGAACTTGATCCCGTCCCTCGTTGCATGATTACCTCCAAGTGAGTATTTCTATAGCCATTTGCGGACACATGTGACGGTTCGCGCATTTCTCATTCCTAATTCTGCTCTCCACACAAGTCGGGACCCCATATCTGATTGAAATAGTAAAAGATTTTCAGTGACATTGCGGTCAAATGCCCTTTAAATTGCATGAAAATTTGGTGGCTTGGGAGATTAATTCGTGGGAGCTGCCCTAAAGCACCGATCACGTTGAAATGCCTGACTAAGGCCATTGCTGGCAACTGCACTCAATACGTTGGATAGTTAAGCCTCAGATATGTTGCAGAGATCGCTTTGTACTTCCACCACTTTTCCTTCGCTGAGTGGGACGAAATCAGTAAACTAATCCCTTCCGCATGTCAAAAAATGTACCTTGCTTGAGAATTATGCCTTAGTCCTGCTTTAGGATGGCACGCATGCATTTTTTGACGTATTCTTGCATGTATGGCATCTGTGAGAGCACTTATGTCTAAATGCTGTCCACGATTGACTGTCTCTAGCGAGTCCCAATTTTGCCGACAATTTTCATGCTGCTCTGCTATAAACACATTCAATTAGCAAATGCAATGCAAAATTTGTGCAATCTTTAATTATTTACATCGTTTGACAAGTGGGTTATGAGAGACAACCATGGAGGAAAGCCTATTCTACTGGTTACACTATTCAATAGGATTGGCCCTGCTGCCACTGTGAAAGTGAATCAGGTCCAAGGAACTGCACCAGGCTCTACTGCCAAAAATGGGCTATTATTTTGTATGTGCTCACTTTGAGGCGTCCTGATTCAATGTGTTGATGTTGTACTTGAAATTTTTCATGTGGTATCACCTTTTTGCAACCAGCGGACATTTTGCCTGGCAAAGAGCCGGTCATGATCAATCCACGTAGTTCATAGACAGTCCATAGTGGGTGCACATTGACATCACCACAGTCACTGTTACCGTCAGCATCATTTCAGTGATGACGATGTTGAGGATGACTTTGAGAGTTTCATTCTTTTACGCCTTCTCTAACTGTATGAAAACATCCGTTTTTATGATCAGAGTGGTGATGCCTAACAAAACCTGTTCCATTATTTTGAAGTTTTAACTGGTTGTTAGACACAGAGCATTTTGGAAAATGGACCTCCCATACACCTCCTCCTGAATGGCTCCTATAATCCACATGTAAACTGGCAGCTACTGGAAAGTCAGTAGTTGATATGGATGGTACCTAATCCCACTTGACTCTCGCGCAGTGATCATTCTTCCCTGATTGCTTGTTGCATTAGTGGTGAAGGCTTTTGCACTAAGTATCCAGTCTATGGTCAAGGTAGGGTCCAGGCGTCTTACGCACAAAGAAGCTGCAGGTAGTACTGCTTGTTTTAATTTCCTGAGCTTTGCATCCGTCACTCCAGAGCATCGTAGTCCTAGGTTACCGGTAGTTTATTACCGTGCCACATTTTACTATCTGGTCACACCTGGGCCTTGAGCTTTATGACAAACTGTTCATTGGTCTAGGTGCCAATCTAAGAAAAAGAGTGCCTCTGCAAATGTGCTTTTAATAGGAGGCTTTGTTGTGTTTTGCCTTTTCCCATTCTACTTATAAAGAAACAGTAGACGTCAATTGGAGGGGTACTGCAGGATGCGCATAAGGCTGCATGAACTGAACAACAACAACAACAATTACAACAACAACATACAATTAGACTTAATTAGAAAGGAACACGATATTACAATGCAAAACAAGGCTTTCGAAGCGTAATCGCAATGGTCACATACCATGCACCGCGTCGTGTCTCAATGATGCCTTCAATATGGGATCGCTATCAAGATTACCGCCACTTTTACCGATCTTCCCCCATCATGTGTCACGAGAAGCAGCGTTTACTCAGGTGGATGAGAGGCGATTACTCGTAGACTACGGCAATCGCATACAAAAATGAACTTAATTGATCGAAGAGGAGTCAGTAAGGAGGCGTCCCTGCTTTCCCTCTACAACAATTGCAATAACGTGATGAAGGTGGAGTCAATGAGGCGACATTCCCTTTTCTCTACCTACAAAAAAATACACTCCTTTGATTAAAATGGAGTCGCTAATGCGGCAATATTCTTCTCTCTGTCTGCAACAACAACACTAACGTGATCAAAGTGGAGTCAGAATGGCGCCATTCTCCGCTCCCTCACCACAACAACTGCAACTGCAACCAGAGGTTACAGCAGAGATAATAAAGCGACATTTTCTTTTCACCCTATAACTGCACTTAAATGATCAAGGCGTAGTCAATAAGGCAACAATATTCTCTTCCCTCACAGCAACAACAACAACAATATCAGTAGGGTCATTAAAACATCTCTATGGATCCATGTTTGATGCAGTAGTGATGAAATAATACATCAAATTATCACATTTCAACCATTCAAGCGAAGTAGAATGAGAAGTTATGATAGAGTGTGGTACTGGCACTGTGCGACTTGTTCCAGACAGCTTTGTTTGTTTCATTTACTTGAGCTCAGCATCTGTCACTTCTGAGCACTGCTAGATCAAGCAACCGATGGGTCGTCCACAGCGGAACATTCCGTCAACTAACAAAGGCAGGGGACTATGTTGTCGACTGCGTCATCTCACGATGCTCATAAAGAAGTAGGAGCCCTCAATGGGAGGAACGTCGTACACTGCAGCTGAGGCTGCACGACAAGAGTAATGTAGAGCCAAACAAGGGCATTGCAACAAAGTCGCTTTAGCAGTAGATCCTGACGCTTCTTGTGTGGATGATGCCTTGGACTTCTCATCAGCAGCAGTTTCCCGGAAACATAGCAATCCAAGATTACTTGTAGAACAAGCCAATTGGATTGTTATGTCAAGAAAACGGTTGTCGCGAGCAAGGCTAGTCATAGAGTGGCCATTGGCTGAATACTTTCTCCATCTACCTAGAACACAAATTCCTCAAACCAGTGAGGTTACTGCATTAAATTGGAGGAGGTTCTGTTAAGCAGGAAAGCATGCCATCAATGATTACAGGTGGATTCAGCATAACGTAAACATAAACCTGATCGAGCTAGTGTTAGTCCGTTTTTTGCTTTCTGGAAAAGACGTCGCTCAAGCATGTTAAGGTTCAAACTAAGGATGACTTTAATTCAACCATGAATAATCCATTGACTGTCAACAGTACGCGGCTCACACCATCCCTTTCACGCCAGCCTTAACGTGAGCCACTCACACGTGCACAGGCACTCACCACACCAACAGTCCTTCTGTGGAACGCCAGTTCAACCAAGCTACACGACAATATTTCCTCTCACAATGACGACACATTGTAAAGCGTCCTAAAGTGAAGCATAACAGCTCACTCTCCCTCCCACTGTTCCATTGCAAGACATCAAGATGGAGCATGGTGCACGAAGGCCACCAGTTCATTTGACTTCATCAGTGGGGTACACAGACAAATGAAAAAAAGTGATTAGGAGTGTGATAAGTGTAAAATTATCTAGCGTATATAGTGGTGTTTAACATCTAATGGAAAGCGAATTATCTATTGTGTAAGTAGAATATGGGCGCCAATGAGCGTGGTTGCAAAAGCTAGCGTTAGAATAGACATCTTTGAAGTGGTGGTTGCGGCTGCATTGGGAGTCGCAGCAACGTCACCGCCACTTTGATTGTGCCATTTACTCGGTTTCATTGTCGCCATGGTTGCTGTGGTTGGTACTGTGCTTGAGAAATCACTTGTCTTCGTATAGGGATTTGTTGTAAAGCTGCCCCACACTTCGGTCGTCGTAGTGTTCTTTGAGCCTTGGCCAAATATATTTAAAATGTCGAAAATGCTGAATGCATTCACAGAAAATCCGAGCATTAATAGAAGGGGCACACTAGCATTCTTCATCGCGAATGGAGTGGTTGCACAAGAGTGTGATTATTCTGCTCCCCTTTATGGTGCCTGCTTGTGCGGGAGTCAAGACGTGGGTGTTGAAGCTGACCAACCACCACTCTGACGAGCGACATCTTCACCGTGCCACAGGGCTGAATATGACGTGTGAGATTTGCGCTGTGTCATCTAGACTCAGAGTAGCAGACCAATGTGTGGCAATGCAGAGCTTACCGTGAGTGAGCATCAGGGTTGCTATAGCAGTAATTGTAACACACTTCGCAATACATTTCAGGCGAGTGCTTCCAAAATACGCTACACTCCTCGTTTAAAGCAGTGCCACTGATCAAGTGCCATCCTCCTGCATGAACTCACATGGATTCCAAAGGATATAACTGGAACACTCACTTACCATCTCTTACGACTACATGCGTGAGAGTCTATGCGTCAATGTTAGAATCATATCAGCCATCAAGTCTGAATTCAAGAACCTCCACACCTTTCTTCAATACGCCAAGCAATACACGAAGTTGACCACCTCACAATTGACCCTCAAGACGAAAAGAATAATGCGCCACGGTGTGTAGGTCAGATGTGCTAATTTTTGTGGTCATCTTTTCTAGAGCAAAAGGATAGAAATGTGATTGCAATTTAGTGTTTGAAATGCAATTGGGTATAAATATCACACATTGCCCCAAAGCTTAGCATCTCCAGGGTTAATGAGAGGTGCATATGTGGTAGCGTGAAGTGAGTTGGCACAGTTAAGTAAGAGTAGATAATCTCCACTCAAATCTTGTTATAGCATTTGTGCTAGTATTTCACTTGGGCTTATCAGAGCAATGTAAATGTTAGGAAAATGCTGAGCAGATATTATGTACATATCCGAGTAGGCCAAAAGCAGTGATATAGTATAGAAGAAAACACGATTTATGCTTCTTCAAAAAGGATTGAATGGAGCCCGTAAAATGAGGACAAATGCTTGCGCAAATGAATAGGAGGTCTCAACACGTGAATCCAGGTTTAGTTTGAGGCTACATCAAGGGAAGCTGTAGCAATCGGGGACGAAGTTTGCATCGTGGTGCATTTACCACTGTGAGACACAATGGAGGCTGAATGGACACTCGCCTACATACAGGAGTCTTTTGGTGAGGTTTTGGTTTTAGCCAAGCTTTCCTACCAACAACTATCAGTCCACTCCTAAAGTGTAACAGCATGTGTCACCACCGGATTGGCCAAACTCTCCTCCTCGGCATTCTTAAACTAACTGCTGTAACTACACAAACCATTTGGCTGTTAAACCTCACCTAGTTACACGAAAGTGCCAGAAGCTTGGCTAGACACAGCTCCACTTCACCTTAAATCAAGTGAGTAGGACAGCATTCGTAAGTCAACGGCAAAATAAGGCTAAGTTGCTCTGCTCTGAAAGGAGTCGTGTTTCTTACTGGCATAAATGCCACTGCATCCGCCCGCGTGCATGTGGGAAAAGTGAAGAGACACAGTCAAAATGGACGGTGACATTCGATGTGATATCAGTTGCGAGTGTGTACTGCCAATATGAGACCCTTTGTTTTCCTATGCTGCACAAATTTGACTGGGGAGAATTCGGCACTGTGGAGGGGGGAGTTGATACGCACTTTTGCCTTGCTTGCTCTGTTGCTTCGCGAAACTCTGCTGAGGGCTAAAGAAGGCATAGCACTGGACAGATTGCATTTATAGTAAGCAAAGAGAGGATTGGTGGCTGGTGAAACGGTTTGGAGACCAGCTCACCAGCTAGGGCAATATGGCCTCCAAAGTCACCGAAACCGAAGGCAGCATTACATACTCAATCCATTCGTCAGATGGATCACAAGTGTTTGTAAGTCAGCGTACACAATTGTCGCACATAATTCCATCACTTGGTTGGATGCATTTTGGGTCCCTTTAGGGTCCCTACCACGATGTTAGAAAACGAACTTGATGATAAGTTTGGAAAGCGAATATTGAATAGTAGCCTGCTGGTTATTCGAGAATAAAAGGTTTGTTAGCAGGCGCTGTGAGAGTTTTCCCAGACAGCCTTGTTTGTTCCTTTCTCTTGAGCACTGCCCTCTTGGGTCATCAGTGGGTCCTCCGCAATTGCACACTCTGTCACCTTGTCAAATGTGATAGTTGATTTTTGGCAATGAAGCGTTAGTAAGCCTCTGCTGCAGTGGTTCCATAAAGAGATTCTAGATTCGCATGCTACTTGTAAATGAATAGGCGGCTTCAACCTGAAGAGGACTGCACGTAGCTGTCAATGCTGTTTTATTTGATTAGACGCTTGCTCAGAAATTCAAAACAGTGGCACCAACAGCATATACTTGGGAAGAATGGGAAGTTAGAATGCCAATGCGAAGCACAACAACGTGTTTCGTCTTGTGTCGTCGATTATGCCTAGTTCGGATTACCCTCCTACCCACTCACAGCATCCCCTTTCTTCTCTCATCTTGAGCTGCATAAAGAAGCATTTGATCATGGAGATGTGTAGAGATTGCCTAAAGAATTCGTGACTTCAATTGTTGTGTGAATGCAACTTTTGTTGCAAAGACGTGCTGATCATATATTACTTAGTGCTAGAGTAGTTCCTCAGTCTACACAGAACACAACGCAGTCGAAGCAGTGGGTTAGTGTGCAACACCTAGATAGGAGTTTGCCATACAAAGAGTGGAGCAATTTCTACTAATTATGGAAGTGTGGCTGCAGCATGACGCAATAAGCAAATCGACTTGTGTCCGCATTTCTCCAAAATCAGCTTACGCGTGACAAATCTTACTTACACATAGAAGGGGGAGGTGGAGTTGATTCCTCGCCAGCCATGAAAATGCAATCGACTGCTGACATGTTGCCGTTTACCCCACAATTTTCTACCTAGGTGCTGCTTGTTGGAATGGGTTGGATATGCAGAGATTATCTGTGGAACGGTGCGACATCAAGACTACACGCAAGCACTTCCTTATTATGACGAAGAAAGCTAGGTGCATTGCATCGGATTCTCGACAGCACGCTCATTCGCTCACGTTTGCAACGCAGAATATCGTGGTGGAGCACAAGACTCTAAACGCACTCATTTGTTCAATGTCGTGAGTAAGGTGCGGAAGTGGGAGGGGAAGTGTGGTTGGGAACGAAAGAGGAGGCGACATTTCTGGTGGCGAGTAGGCGCGTCTGACATTGATGGAGGCAAATTGACTACTGTGTGGGAGGAATGATGGCGTCACTAACAGGAAGCCCTAAATTAGGCGATGAAGTGGTCATTTTCGAGGTAGTAACCGTTGTGATTGCAATGGGTTTCGCAGCATAGTTGTCGCCCTTTCCAATTCTTTTTGTGAATCAAACAAAAGTGCAATTTCCAGAATGTTCAAACAATGGACACGAAGATAGACATTCCTTAAAAGCAAACAGGAACGCTTATTCCAGGTCGCAGGCATTCTCAGCACCATTTCTCACATAGGCAACTGAGGCCACACCTTCAAGCGTCTTACCCATCACCCTTTGCACATACGTCCTGGTAAACAGGAGCATACAACGTGGCATTTTACCTCTATGATGTTTATTGTAGGATAGGTGCCGTGTTGATCCACTGATTACTTTATCACAGTTTTAGATTGTTCGAATGCCTTTCGCATCACCTATTACATTTTAACTAAAATTATTAGGAATTTTTCCATTTCGCGCCCAACCATCGACCACTTTTGTCACCAAGATGAATGCCGCTCCATCAAGCTGAAGGATTTGTCATAAATTTCGCGTTATAGATTGGCAGCACAATCCAGAGTTCACATACATGCATCCCTTAGGTGGTCCAAACAATCTCCCATCATTTGAATCAGTCAATTCAAGCAATGGAAATTGTGATGGTCAATTTGTCTCATGGTGGTGGTTCGTTATGCTAATCTCAGACATACTGCGTGTCATGTCGCACGTTATTTTGGTCGAGCATTGTGACATGTCAAACCTCGTATAGAGGTCACTGAGATAGATGGAGATCGATTGACACGAAAAGTGTGGGGAAGCCCCTTGGCCTCAGAATCTGTTACTTAGCCTGATTCTGACCAACCGTTACTATTTGGCATCCCTCTGCCTTCGCTTTAGCGGAATGGGAGGAAAAACAGCGCGGCCAGTTATCGCTCGAGCTTGGGAGGAGATCAGATTATAAGGCAAAAATTTAAATCACCAGATGCCAAATTTACATCCTCGAAGAAGACGTTAAACAGTCTGTGACTGTTGAATGCATGTCCAGCGTTGTCACAATTCAACACAGTTGCGTTTAGGAGAGCGGGATGGACATCGTTGGCAGTAGAATCGAAAGTGTCTATTGACAATGCAGTTTTGTACAATTATATGACCTCTTATTCCCTTGCGCTGAACGGTGACAGCACTTGCATTTTGTTGGCATTGCATCAGTAGTAAACGCATTGTCCATCACCACTTGTTTAGTTTACCTCCAGAAAGGCAACAATCAACGCGAATTTGAGGGAGGGTTTTTTTGGAATGGGAAGAGGGATTTGTCACCTCAGTTCAAAAGCAGTACAAAAGCGAATCCAACTTGGTTTAATCCAAAAGATTCGTGGGGACTTGTGATTCAATGTCCTCGCCTATGGTAGACGAAATTATGCAAACACTTATCCAAACAGAAGGACTTTTTCAAATTATATCCACAATCCCTTCTGCACTTATCAAAATACCTTCACCACGACCACACAAAACAAGTGTTTGTTGTCAAAGTACTCGGACACCTAAAATTCTGCCTCATTCACCGATAATTTTGACGGTAAAATATTTGCGGTCAAGGCAATGCCTTGAGGCCAAACGCTGCCCTTCTTATGCTGCATTAATTTGTGCCTCTTTGGCTTTCAACACATCCTTCTGAATGGTTGCTTTGGAGTTCCATCATGTCAGTGGCATTGTTCCTCTTTTATGGTAGTTGATGCATCGAGACACGGCTACGAATTAGTCGATCTCCTAAGGACGGTATATTTTACATCTTTGTGTCGCATCTAGACGAGTCATTTAAGAATCCTTAAAAAAGTTGTGATGGTGCCGGTGTCGGTAATCGCCACAGAATAAAGCACCGAAAATATACGCTATGTATGAAAACATGGAGACACACACATAGGGATGGATAACAGAGAAATCGCATTGCCTTCCTAAATTTTGATTGGAACTCATTGCACCCTCATATTATGCATGCGATTGTAACAGAAATTGCAGTAAGCAGGCAAATCATTGCAGGCTCTAGAACGTGTTGATGACTTGAATAGTTACTTCCCGACTGCCGAACACGCCTTATACCTATTTCAGCATTGGTCGTTGCTAACGCTAATGCAAAACTTAATCTTCAATAAAGTTGAACGTTCACTAACACAGAGGTAGTAGGGGCCATGTTGCTCAGTCCACTACCCACTTAGATTAGCTCAAGTTTCGAGAAAGGCGGTGCGTGATTATCCACGTCGTTGCTGTGGCAGTTGATGTACAGGGTGGCACATTGTACAAGTCGCTGCGCGATCAAATTCAAGCAATAGAACACTGATTTTGGTGCCGAAACCTCTGAATACAGTGAATTTTAGGAGGCATGCAGTGACAATCAAGTTCTTTGACTCAATCTTCCCCAGTTCAACTTCTTGTTTACATTCAAAAGAAACAAACTGCTACTAACAGTGCTCAGTAGGTGATGTGCCTCGAACCACACTTCCATCAGAATGCTGCAGTGGCATGCGCCATCAGCCCGTCAATATTTACCTAAAAACATGTAATTGTCTGCAAGTTGACTAACTGCAAACCTATTCCCATTCCTGGCTTCCGTGTTGCTCTCGTGTTCGCTTCAACGCAATTCATCGTGCAGAGGATGTCAGCAACCACTCAGCGCCACTCTTAACACACTTAGTTTCTTTGGAATGTATCGTCACGTCTCATTACAAAGAAGGTTTGCTGCATCACGTGGCATCCACTTAAGTGGGTGCTTGGGGAGTGAATCAAAGGCACCAATTCGTATTGGAGGGCGGCAAGTCACTAAAGTTGAACTGCTGAATTCCAACAAGTGGTCCTGTTTGCAATTACAATCTTGCACCCTTTTAAGAGGTGGGTCTGTAGAATGCAAGAAGCTTAAATGAACGTGTTACCAAGACTTGCACACTTACTGCGCCAAGTGGAACCGACATTAATATGCTTGGGAAGGTAGCATTCCATTCAAACCATCTACTTAGTGCATGGGGACCCGAATTCCACTTCCATTTGCTAGCACTAGTAGAGAGGAAGAGGCAGCAGTAACACAAGCTTCCTCACGTCAAAATGCTCTTCCACTGTGTCAAACACTCTTAAAACGAACTTGATGCACATGAAACATTCATGCCTACCTGCTGCATGCGATTTCAATTGGCCGTAGTGTAGTTCTGTGAACACCTTCTAGCAGTAAAGGTAAAGATGTTTAATGGACTGTCATTAAAAAAGAATTCAAAATTTTACTCAAATCGTAACACCGTCAAAGTCATGAGGAGGTTGCTATAAAGCAGCGAGAAAAAGGGCAACATACTTATGTGGAAGGCGCTTATCTCCACCCAATCCGTGTTAACGCGTGCTTGTTGGAGCAAGTTAAACAACTACAAATTTGAGAATGATTGGTCCTTGAAAGTGCAAGTACGCCAAAATTTGTGTTCTCTCCTAAGAAGGGGCAACAAGAATGGGTGCTACACGCAAAGTGTTACCAGCATTTCATCCGCCTTTTGCGGTTGCCTTTCTGGTCTCCTATCGAGCCTCATTCACTACTATCATCACCACAGTGAAAAACGGTGACGGTTTTCTTCACGTCACCTTGGATCGACTTTTCTTCGTCACGGTCTCCCAGGGTTGTTAGCCTGCTCTTATTGCCTCCTGGAATTTCACCAACGGTGAGATCAGCGTCTGTGACAACGGTGAGATCAGCGTCGCCTTCACCTCAGGGTATTCAGAAAACAAGGTTTTCCACTTAATGGAGGCGGCTGATCGTTACGTCTTTGTCTGCGACAAGGCGACCGAACTAAGCACTTGGATTCAGCGTGCCACACGACCTGTCTCCTACCTTGACAAGCGCTACTGGTTTTCTTCCGTAGCTTCCCAGCTGGACGAGGATCAGACGATACTTCCCATGCCCGTTGATGGAGACCATGAACGCGCAGTCTTCAATGCTAGCGTGTACGCGAGCAGGTGCGGTCCGATGAGCAAGGCATCGAAACCACGTGTCTAAGCCTTCAAATGTCTTTCTAAGATGTTTTTAACCTCGCACACTTACATACATGTGTCAGTAGAGCAGATTTGGTTGGGATTTTTCAGGTCTCCTAGAACCGCTCTACTTACTTCTAAAATCAGTGACCCAACTAGGGTGAGAAGGCATCCATGTCCTCCTTTGGCATCATAAGGAGGGCTTTTGTAATGTTTGTCCTTGTATGCCCTTAGGTTTAGACGAATGGTTCGCTGCAAACGCCAAGTTGTTCACGACACGACTAAAATGATTCTCCGGTCCCTGTATGCATCAATCAGGTTCATGAGAGGAGAGACTGGAGTTCCGTTCGTGAGCTATTAAGGCTTTCTAGAGGATAACGTCACCTCACTAATGTCTGACTGGCTTCGTATTCATTAATTTAATGACTTGTTTCAATGTTCGCCAATTCGGTACCTCAGTTGATTTGCCAATGCTGTTAGGGCTCGGTTGTTTTGGCCATGTTTGCACATCGCAGATTCAATTTTACCTAACTTGACATCAAATGCGCAAACCCAGTTGGAAACCCCTTTTAAGCTTCCATGCCTTGACTGGGCTGGAGCACAATGCCTGGATTTTCAATCACAAATGTATGACACAATTTTGTTCCCATTAATTGGCTTGTCGTTGAGATCGTATTAGAGTCACTTTTTGAATGGAAAGCAGAATGCCGGTTGCTCTTGACGGCCGCGAACCAGGTTGATTGCATACAAGGTTTACCAATCTTAATCCATTTCTAAATGTAGAATTGTCCAAATCTGGGCTCTACTCTGTTCCAGTTCCCGCACAGGTTCGCTGAACTGCATCCGTGACATTGATATTGTTCTAGCGGCACGCCATAGAAGTTGATGCGTTCTCCAATCGGGCTCTTCCTCAAGGTGGTAGGTAAATATTATTTTGATTCTGGACACAACATGGCCCCTTAAAATGGGGTTGTTTTTTAATTTATCGCACTTATCAAGCCCATTCCAAATAACTGATCCTTTTTATCTTGTGTTTCCTCGTCTGGCTTTCATCTACTCTTCTGGCACTTTGTCCTGCTACCGAAGCACGATTCTTATGCATTCTGCAATTGGATCTGCGCTTGTTCATTCGTCTTTCAAGGACGACACCGATGAGCGGTTCATCGATTCGAGAATTCGTAGCCATGTGAAGCGCGTCGACTAATAGTGCTTTACCCGCCTTGCCCATTGTATAACAGAACGCTTTTCCACCTCACCCGCTATGTGTTACAATCTCTTTTGATGACAAAACCAATCGGCTCGCCAGACAGGATGAGAAGTTACGTGATGTGCTTGAAGCCTGCTTGCAATTCCAAAGCCTCTTTTGCTGTTTGGTGGATGGTGTCTAAGATGACACTTGAAGAAACGTCAAAAGCCTGGCAAATGTGGCTGTCGCACTTTGGAGGCGATTTTATTTTGTTTGCCAAAGTTCTTCATGGCTGTTTAGTTTGCCTTGACCTATTACCGATCACTGAAGTCGACTTGTGCTCCATTCCCAAGTGAGGTGCACCCTCTCGAACGGTGCACGTGCACGCGCTCGACACACACTCTAAGGTCACCATCACGTCTCGACCTACCGATTCTCTTGAAGTGAACAGTATTAGAGACTAGCGTGCGAGTTATGTCTCCCGGTTCCCCCATTTTGCACTAGAGACTGTACTTTGGTTTGGTGTGCGCCAGTCCCTTTCCTTTCTCTAGGTAGACTCCAACTACTAAGATTGGCAACCCAACTGTTGTGCGCTGTATTACGGGGCTATGAGAACCAACTTTCACTGCCTATTAGCGCCCTTCTTTGCCGCCCTTGGTCTGTAAACCTTGTGTTATAAAAAATGGCCCAGTCGCAACCGTCTCATCGACTTTTCTCAGCCGGATGTGCTGCCTTGTACGCTTGTTGGTGGCTACAACCATTGGAATGGCTGTTTGGGTCGCCAAGCAAATAGGAGTGCAGGGTTGCACAAAGAACTCTCATGTTTGGCTTCTCTAAATTACTGCACTTTCATTTATATTTAAAATTTTGGATTCTTAGAATCAATGTTGCCACTGTTCTAGCAACACGTCTTTAACTTAATGCGAATGGGCTCTTTGATTTTAAAATATTGAAAAGTGATTTTTCCTCTCTAAAAAGCGACTTGTGTGGTCTACACAATGCTATAAAATCTCTTGAGCAGCATACCGCGTCGCCTCTTGCGTAGATGATGCTCCGACTTCTCATCAGCAGCAATGATTTCGGGAAAACAGTAAATCGAAGTTGCTTGTAAAACACGCAAATTGGTTCGTTAAGTCAAGAAAACGGTTGTCGTAAGCAAGTTAAATCACTGGGTGCCCACTAACTGCATGCTTTCTCCATCTATAAAGAAAACAAACCTCTCATACCAGAGAGTTTGCTGCATCAAAAGTGGAATAAATTTTGTTAAACGGAAGAGATAACCATCAGTAAAAACATGTGGAGATGAAAGATCCAGTTTAGCTGGCGTTAACCGATTTTCGCTTACTGGAGAACACGTCCCTCAACTATGCAAAGGTATGGACCACGTTTGGCTTCGTGTCAACCATGAATAAGCCATCACCTGCCAACCATTTACAATATACTCCATCATTTTCACGTCAAACTAATGTAGAGCCACTCACTCGTGCAAAAGTACCAGCCACACGAACGGACCATCTGTGGAACGCTAGTTCAACGAAACCACACCACAATATTTTCTCTCACATTGACGACACATTGCAAAACGCCATACAGTGAGGCATAACAGCTCACTCCCTCTCTCTCACTGTTCCATTGCAAGACATCAAGATGGAACATAATACTCGAAAGCCAACAATTCATTTAGCTTCATTAATGGGGCACAGAGACAAAAGTGAAGAATGATTGGGAGTGTGAGAGGTGTGGAATTACCAAGTGCAAGACAAGAGGGTTTGACACTGATGGAAAAGAAATTAACTATTTTGTAGCCAAAATGAGGGTGTCAATGAGAGCGGTCGCAAGAGGTGGCATTATGCTAGCCATCTTCGAAGTGGTGGTTGCGGTTGCATTGGAAATCGCAGCAAAGTTACCGCCAATTTGGTACTGCTATCCACTTAATGTCATTGTCGTCGAGGTCGTTGTAGTTAATGTTGCCCTTGAGGAATCACTAGTCTCCGTAGAAGCGGAAGTAGCAGTTTCATAGGGATTCGCAGTAACGCCGTCCCACTTTGCAGTCTCCTGTTCACTCGATGTCGTCGTTGCCTCTGCTGTAGTCATATTCGCGGATTTTGCTGCACCTCTTTTATAATAATAATAGCGGTAATTGTCGTATGCGTTCACAGTGAATCCAAGCATAAATAGAGGGAGCGCACTAACGTTCTTCACAGCGAATAGAGTGGTTGCACAAGAGGTTGAGTCTTTTGCTCCCATTTACGGCGGCTGTGCGTGGAAGTCAAGGCGTGTCTGTTGAAGCTGACCATGCATCAGTCCAACTAGCAGCACCTTCGCCGTGTCACATGATTAAATTTGAGTGTGTGGTCTACACAATGTCATTTCGACTCGGGTTTGTAGACCAGTGTGTAGGGATGCATTGATCGGTAACTGTAACCAGTAACTGTAATGCAGTTCACAAAGCATTTCAGGCAAATGTTTAGAGAAGACGCTGCTTTTCGTAGTCAAAGCAGTGTCACTGATCGATTGATATCCGCTTGACGAACCCATATGGATTGAAAGAGATCCAGCCAGTACACTTGTCTCCTATATCTTTCAACTTCGTGCATAAGAGTTTGAATGGGATCATTAAGGTCTTATCAACCGTCACTTCTGAATTCACGAACCTCCACACCTTTCTTTGATGCGCAAAATAATACGTGAAGTCGACCGCCTTACAATTAACCCTCGAGGCGAACAGAACAATACGTCAAAATGTGCAGGTCCAGTGTGCAACGTTTCATGTGGGCATCTTTTCTAGAGCAAGAGGAACGAAATACTATTGTGATTCAGTGTTTGAAAGGCCATTGGGTATATATACCAAACACATTACCCCAAAGCTTAGCATCGCCGGGGTCATTGAGAGGTAACGCGCAGTACCGTGAGGTGGGGTAGCACAGTTAAGGAAGGGTGGATTGTCTCTACCCAAATCCTGTTATAGCATTTGTGCTAGTATTTTACTTGGGCTTATCAGAGCAACTTAAATGTTAAGAGAATGAAGAGCCGTTATTATGCAGAGGTCCAAGTAGACCAAAACTAGTGATTTGTTATAGTAGAAAACAAGATCTGAGCTTCTTCGTAAAGGGTTGAATGGCGCCCTTAAAATGAGGGCAGATGCTACAACAGTACACAGCATTGGTAGCTATGGCAGTCGTCGATGAGGTTTGCTTCGCAGTGCATTTACCACTGTGAGACACAACGAAGGCTGAATAGCGGCACGTCCAAATGCAGGAATCTTTTGGTGAAATCTCAGCGTTACGCACGCTTTTCCACTCACCAGCCTTCTTTCCATTCCCGAAGTGTAATAGCATGTGTCACTACTAGGTTCGCTCAACTCTCCACTGCATTCTTACTTTAATTGCTGAGGCTACACAAGCCATTTGTCTGTTAAACCGCACCTAGAAAAATGGCAGTGTCAGAAGGTTGATTAAACACATTCTTGGTTTAATAAGGTCCCTACCAAACTCTTGTAAGCCAAGCTGTATGATAAATTAAAAAAAGCGATTGTTAAATTTTGCATGCTATTATTTCTGAATAATGGGTTTGTTAGCAGGCACTGTGAGAATATCCTAGACCACATTGTTTTTTTTTCTTTTACTCGAGCATTGTAGTCCTAAGTCATCAGTGAGTCATCCGCAATTGTATATTCTGTCACCTTGTCAAGAGTGAATGCTGATTCTAGGCAATCAAGCGTTAGTAAGCCTCTGCTGCAGTGGTTCCATAAAGAGATTCTATATTAGCATGCGTTAATTTGAGGGGGACTGCACGTAGCTGTTAACGCAGCATGAGCTGATTTAAAAGTTGTTCAGGAATTCAAAGAAGTGAAAATGACAAAACAATGCACTACCGTGTGGCGCGTCTTGTGTCGTCGATCCCGCCTACACACTAATAGCGCCCTTGCTCTCCTCTCATCTTGGGCTGTATAGAGCAGCAAGTTATCAAGGAGATAAATACAGAGTACTTGAAGAACACGTGACTTTGCTGTGCCAATGAATCATTTGTTGTAACCACGTGCTGATCGCATAGTAGCCACTGGTGGAATAGTTTTTCAGTCTACTTAGAACACAACGCAGTCAGACCAATGGGTTGATATACAACGCAGAGATGGGCGCTTGCTATACAAAGAGTGGAGCAATTTTGGTACTTTTGAAAGTGTAGCTGCAGCGTGACGGAAAAACCCATCTACCTGTTCCGGCATCTTTTGTTTTTGTGTGAGAATAGCCTTGATCCAGCTGCTCCACAGTTTGTTAAAAAGGTAAACAAAAGCATGATGCATTTGGGAGTGAATCACAACAGGTCTAATTCCTATATGAAGTAGACTCACAACTCTATCAGGACGTAGACGATGGGAAAAGTCATTTAGAAGATCTCCTGGTAGAGCAAGTTGTTGGAAAGGCAGAAATGTTGGCCAGCAGAATAGTACTTCCTAGTTAGGTAACACAATAGCGACAAAGTGTTGAAAACTGAGGAAGTGAAGATGCTGAGTGCAAATCAAAACACAGTAGTGTGCATCATAGGTCCAGGCACCTCAAGCGAGAACTGTATGAGATGACAGCCATCATTGAGGCTGCCAATGAAATGTTGGATTTAGTGGTGGCAGTTACGGATGTTAGAGATGATTCACTTTCACTGTTATTACCACAAATTTAATCGAACATTTACAAATAAACCAGTTAGCAGCTGTGATTTTGTGGCTTGGAGAAGTGTGAGTGGAAAAGATGTGCGATTCGTTATTTCAGTGGTATTTGGTGCTCTGTGTTTAGCAACAACAGGGAATGAGAAATCCCTGGTGTTCCGTGCGATAACCATTAATGATGGAAGTGACACAAGTAGTGCACCATCCGCGGGGTTTTGTCACGGAGCTGCCTACTACACACGCAGGGAGACGTCAGGTGTGTGAACTTGCGATGCTTCTACTAGTTGCATAAAATCCAGATAAACATGTCTGGGTAGCTCTGAAGTCAATAGGAGGTGGCAAGGAGAATTGGAAGCGAAATCCCTACTTCCACGAGACTGTACTTGATGCCGTCCCTCGTTACACGACCACCTCCAGGTGAGCATTCCTATGGCCATCAGTGGACACATGTGATGGTTCGCACATTCTTCATTGCCAATTCTGCTCTCCACACAAGACGCGACCCCAGGCAATGAATTGGTGCATGGCTTCGGCGCACTTAAATCAAAAGTGAGTTTCCGCCTGTGTGAGGGCTGTAGCCGTCTGTTTTCAAGTGGTAGTAATCCGCAAAATTTGGCCCTTATTTCGTGGTTATTCAGCAGTTTTGCCCAATGTGCATTCTGCTCACCTTTGTAGCATCCTTTGACGAGTCTAACGTAAGTCGTTTCATTATTTTGATTGATTCAATTCCAGCTAATTTTAATGTTCCTTTTGGAAAGTCACTATGTTTGCTTAGTTAATTTCATGAAGGTTGCTCTATTTCATGCACTGGATTGTCCATCCCACTTGTTTGCCTTTTATTCGAATGCCATTTCGTGGCCAAAACTCTTTGTTAAATTTGCCGCACAATAATAGCAAAATTGTGCTTTATAGAGGGTATTATGTTTCCACTTATCCAGTGTTCTATCTTACCTGTTTTTAGTTTACCTCCTTTACAGCTGTTTCACTTTGAATCAGACCATTAATTTGCCTCTGTTTTCACTTAAATCTGTTTTCTCGAGAAGCATCTGTTATTAACTCATAATTTGCTCGTCCCCTGGTTAGTTTTGGCATTTTCTATTGAAGAAAGAATTTGTTTCATAAGGAGAAGGATCTCCGCCCGAAAGTTCGCGATCTTCCGACTTGGTTACGCTGTGAACAAAGGAACTTGAATCGCGACATCGTATCCATTCAGCAAAAGTGCAAACAGTACGAGGTTGAAGTGAAGAAGTACACCAAGTCAGAAATGTTGACTCGACTAATACTCTCGCGAAAGAGATCGTTGCGTCTCCTAAGTCCGTCAACAGGCGTTATCGGGCCAAGGCTCAAATAAACCCTGTCATAATGGAGCAGGAAGATCAAGTGGCAATGGCGAAGATGGCTAGTGCCCTCAATCAGAGTACTTCTGTGATGCAAACGATGTCAAAACTGGTCAAAGTTTAATGTGAATTGCTGGCGTCTCTGTTCTTCATTTCGCTCCCCGCTTTTCCCATGTAACTCATTTTTAGAATCGTTAGACTTCTTATAACTTCTTATGCACAACCTGGATGCTTGATTGGAATCTCAGTCACTCTACTGGGTTGTCACTTTTATTTTTCCCGTGCAGTTCCGTGCACTTTTGCCAAACGATGGTTGGCGTCTCAATCATTCAAACGCTATGTAGCGCCCTCTATCTCCTCGTAAATTCCGATGGCATTCATGATGGTGCTGGCATTATTCTTTGGCTCTGGGTATTATCTCTGGGCTGCTCCTTTGTCATCGAATGTGTTTGCTGTGTTGTGATGTCTCTCATCTTTTGTAAACTTTTTGCCTACGGTTTGGTATTATGTTGTGTTGCCCTGTTAGCATTAAGTGAAATTGCGTTCGACGCTTATGCATGGGTTTATCATGCACCTTCGTTGGCATTCAAAGTAATCAGGCCATTTTGCAAATCTTCCACCAGATTATCTAGCCTGGCACCGCGATTTAGTATTTTTGCACCTGAATAATCTACTTCGGGTCTTTGTAAGTAATTGGAGCCGGATCTGTTTTATTTTTAGCGTGGAATGACTACCACGACAGTGTTGTCTTTCTGCTTCCCTTTGTTGTTAGTCGTACTGGTTCATGATCCATTTGTATCCCGCATGTATTTTGGAGGGTGCCTCAGTAATAACTAGCAACCAATTTTATCTTTCAGCTTCCCGAGCCCCGTGCAACGATGTGCAACATTTGGAAGGAGATGATGAGGTTGGGTCTGATGAATGAGATGGTGGGAGAGTGGATAGATTCGGCTCTGGACTAACCCGAGCAGATGGAAGAGATGGCACAAGCTGAGGTAGACAAGATTCTCTTCGAGCTGACCAACGGTGCAATGGGCAAGGCGCCGGACGCTGTGATCGACACCCTGTCTGCTGGCACTCAACGGCCCGTCGATGCCGCTGGTGACGACCTGGATGACCTTGAGGCGATGTGCGCTCGTCTTCAAGCCATCCACAAAGAATGGGTGTCAGCTTACTCGCATTATAATGTCTGTGATCCAGTCTCTCGTAATCCTCCCTTACTCACCCTTCCTCGTCTCTTTCGTACTACGTTGCGTATGCACTGCTGCAAGCAACATTACTTGTACATTCAACAGCGTCTTCTATCGCACGCATACTAAAAGAAAAAATTTAATTCACCACATCGCTTTCTCCTAGTTCGTGGGGCTATCTGTACCGAAATTCTTTTCCATGTTCAATCATTATTTTAATTATGTCGGGAACCACCAAGTATGGTAATTTATTTACCACCAACAAAATGTTATTTTCATTGTGGAGCAGTTTTATGCAAGTCGAAGGCATACCTTTAAGCACTGCTTCTTAGCTTTGTATATCTCTTGCTAGGTGTGGTTTGGATGGATAACTATATTGGTTGCAATCCGAGCACGCTTTCTTCATTATTGAAGGCCCCGATTCGGCTGACATTCCCCTTCCAAACGTCACATAAAGTAGCTGAGAAGATTTCTCTGTTCCATTTTCATTTCGCTTTCCTGCTATTTATTTCACACCCACAGTGCCAAGAAGAGACGAACTTATTGGGTGTAAACCAGAGGAATATAAGAGGATGTGGATGAGGCGATTTTTCTATTCAAGTTTGTAGACATGGCTTTGGTCCCACTACATAACCAGTCTTGATTGTCTCTGAGGAAGTGCCTCTTGTACCTCTTGGAGTTTTATTGCATCTATTTGGTAAGTTGCAGTCGTGGCCTTTGTTTGGCTTTCGACAAGTGAACATCTTCGTCTGGAGGTCACACACTTGCGAAGTGAACGTAGCCTTCTAAGGAACCGTGATGCTCCAAAAGAGGCACTGTTGGTTCGTTTTGAATGCCCAAAAAAATGCTTCTGCTTAGTGTTGAAATATAGAAACAGTTTTGCATCCCAGGTCTCTCTGCCTGTCAATTAGCAACCTAACGTGCCCGATGGGTTGCTATAACGCACATGAAGGAAGTGAAGAACAAGCTAATGGTATTTGTGGATCATTGTTCCTTCTCCCAAATCATTTCATTCCGAAATGATGTAGTTGTTTCACTAGCACTCACGTTAATCAGTAATTGACTCTCGTCAAATTAGCCATGAATTATCGTTACCAAAATTAATTGATGCTTCCACTTTCCAAATGTCTCTTCATTTATGTCTAAGTAATATCCAGCCTCTTTGACAAATGCCATGCAAATCGGCATAAGAAGCTAGCACAGCTTTGGAGGCAAGCCAAGTCCACTTTGAAAAGGAATAAATCTGGATGCCATTTGATTAGGTTCAATTCACGTTTTATGATATAAGGCACATAGTGAGAGGTAATGACGCATATTTGTACTTCATAATGTGTAGAATCAATTGCATACGTCTTGTAAGCTCCCGCAGGCTGTAGCCGGTCATTAAACCAAACAACAACATTCGACACCTGACTGAAATCCCAAATAAGCCAGTTACCTCATCTTTCGTTACGCTCTAGACTTTGGAGGTGCGTTTATAAGAGCTAGCTGGTGAATGATGAAATATCTTTTTCCTGGGGTACATAAACATTTGGGAGGCTGTGGGCGTGTGTGACAAATTCGATGCGTATATGGGAGTGAGATCCTCACAAAGTCACGTGGTTGCTCTCAACTCTTCGCCAATCGCCCTTTTTTCTCTAGCATGCAAGCATCTCCAACTGAGGGATTGGGTACATTTCACAAACACGTCAGTTGATGTATGTATGAAATGCAAGTAGCTACTTCTACCCTTGAAGATTGCATGGAGGATTCTGCGCAATTCCTAAGAAGGAGAATTCGGCTCAATTGCATTATCTGTATGAAATATGGTGTGCTAATTGCATACACTCAGCTGGGAGTAGAATACACCACGTGAATTTCACCCTAGCTGATTCGGTTCCTGCCCGCATTCTACAGTCAGAATAGATCAGCTCGATGTCCGTTCCACTTGCACTTTCTTTATCAGCATTATTGGGTTTGTTTGTGAAGTTCAAGCACAGTTGATAAGACTTCTTCACTGTTTTTAGCCATTGTGATGCCACAATGATGTGGTTTTTTAACGCTGACAGCAGTCATCCAATATTACGGTTCCATTCAAGTGATTTGGTACTGGTGCTTGTGTTTCACTTTAAGATCATAACGAGGTCGCTCTCAAATGCCTTCCACCTGTGTGGATTTATACTGATTGCCCAAAGTCAGTTGTATCATGGGTTTCTGTGTTTTCGCGCTTAGAGACATCTTACTTTATGGTGTCTGAGTAATAATTTGGAGTAACAATGCTGAAATTGTCATGAAATTTTAAGCTGATACAAAATGGTTTGGCATTTTGTGATTTCAGTGACATGGCGCTTTTTGATCGTGGCCTGGGTTCAAGCACCAGCTGGCATTGTCATCTTTCAAAACAGCACTGCAATCGGCCAGAATACTTCCACTCATGCAAGGATGGTAATATCCACTAATCAAAGGTTATTAACTAGTTGCTGTTCGTCACGCGTGTTGAAATTCCTCGACTTTTACATTGATGGTAAAATAGCAATTTCTTCACATCATTGGTCACCATTTCAGTTGCTATTTGATTGCCAGAACAAAATTTGAGGTAAGTTTTACCGAGTTTAGATCAGTAATAACACTAACATCTTGATAGCTTTTAAGATATTGGCGTTCACTCCGACTATGTCCAATGAAAATGAACACTGGAAAGCATCAAAGGCCTCCTCGGTTTACTACAGCGACAATGTGGTATTATTCAACCGCATTGAACCTGCCTAGGGCAGAATATGCGATTTGCCTGGTCCCTGCAATACTTGTGGAAAAGAGAATGTGCTTATTGGGGTGTGGCATTCTGGTGTCCTGTTGATGCGATGTTGGAAGAATTCCAAAGCTTCACAGATGGCTTTCCCCTTCCCATCAAAGCTGACATTGCTAGCAATGTAAGGAGACACTCCTCTTTTCAAAATACGATGCACCATCGAGGTACCAGTAATATACTCTGCTAGTGGAACTACTTCAAATGGTCAAAAACGGTTTATATTTTCTCTTAGATACTTAAATCTGTAATTTGGTTCTAGTTCATTTTTTCCAAATTAGCATTCTCAACCTCACTTGGAGCACTTATAAACTAGCACCGTGAAAATTATCTCGCCCAGAACGGTTATGTAATATACGTAGCGGATGTACCCTTACTGGCAAATTCTCACAGGTCATTAGTTCTGCATATGTTTTGCCCACACTTTGAAGTAGTGAGTATGGTCCAATTCAGTCGCATCTTTGATTTGCCAAAACAAATTTATTACCTTCAATGACTAAGCACTATGTATGCTTGTCTAACTGCACCTCTTCTGGGGTGAGAAGCTATCAGAAATGCCAAGCATCTTGTTGGTTCGACTCCCAAGGCTCCCGAGGAGGAAACGTACCATGACCACGTCTAGCCTGCAATATCTTCACCCCCCTCATCATAATCACTACGTCATATAAAGTGTCATGATCTCACTCCTCGACTCAGTCCAAGGACATGGAGGCTAAAGTGGAGCATAGAAACGCTGCGCCTAACATATGAGAGCGCTGCATTTCCCCAATTAATGCTACACATGGTGCCAACGTCACAGCTGTGTGTTTATTTTGATGCTTATATGCTCAAACTAATGCTCTATTATCCACAAAATCAACCGATGAGCATTTCGAAATTGTCTTCTCCAACTTAATATAAATCACAATATATGCATATGCACACATTCAAAATTTGGATTCCCAATTCTGCACTGGTGCAGCACAATTGTAACTCACAGGTATTTACTGTCAGGCTCACATCATGACTGCCACTGCAGCATAAGTGAGCAGACTGGCTATCATTATTAACAAAGTCAGGATTAGTCAAACTTAAGGCTATTTCTTTTCCCAAAATACCGTTTTATTGCCTTGGGAATAGTCTAAAACAATACCACTGTGTACTGTCGCCAGCGTCATCTGAGTTTTATGAATAGGATTTTAATTTTCAGGTGCAAATTGGCCTAGCATCACCTCGCTATTTGGCAAGCGAGCGTGCCTGACACTACTAGCATTATGCATTTCCGCTCAACGGTCGTTTCATCGGGCAGACATGGTCAGCGTTTGTTTACCGTCATTGATACACTGGACTAAGTAATCCACCATTTACCTGGTAAACATGTCTGAACTGGCCCTGGACAGCCCTGTGCAGGCGCTTGCGGCATCCAGAACCATGCGTTCACCTGAGTAGCTTGATATTTGTATGTTTGTCACCTCCATCCTTTGCGTGGGCCACTGTCATGTCAGACACTTGGTTCTAATGTGAGGCCAGTCAGCGTGCGTGAGTCAGTTTGGCAGGTGACTCCGCTATGGGGTTTTCACATGGCAGCAGGCGAAAGGGGCTTCATGCTAGTTCAAATCCCACCTACTCCACTATTCAACTTATGAATTAAAATTTTCTGGTTTATACCCAGGTAGCAGCAATGCCCTACTCCTTGCCACTCCCTTCAGACACAATCCCACGAGCGCGTGCCATTGCGTATGCTTATGCCGCAACTCTCCTCGCACCACACCACACCACAACACACGCAGGTCCGTGGCATTCGAAGCATCGCCACTAAACCACAAGTGCTCTTACTGCTTCGAAACGTAGACCAGTGTGTTGGAGTTCCATTGTGCAAGCAACTTTGTCGTAGCTCTACATCTCATTCATTAATGTTCTTGCAGGCACTGTTTGCAGTTCATTTTCTTCTTTTACCTGCTTCCGTTTGGTCCAACCTGCACCCTATTCGTACAAGACAGTGTAGAAGCATTCAATTACGCACATAAAATGCACAAACGTGCTGACTAATAAAATCATTAAGTTCGGTGGATTAATGCATATGCTGATTTAGAGATAGTTATACGGCTAATGGCAACTAATTTATTCAAAATATTATCCTTAGATGTTTTACCTCCATGTGTTTGCATGAAAGAGCAAAAATCGACCCTGACTACGTGCCACCTTTCAATAACAGACACAAAAATTATTCATCGCGTCGCAAGTTTGTTTTCTTCAACTACTTTAAAGAGAATTTCGGGATTGTTCCTTTACTTCATAAACTGCGTTGATCGAAATCTCTTCACCCAATAACGTGCGAATGTTTCTCACAAGTCTGAATTCCAAACGGATGGCCCACACTTCTGGAACAACATGTAATTGTCTACACGTCGACTAACTATAACCCCTTTCCCTTCAAGGATTCCAGGGCCATTCGTTATGTTTCACTGATAACGCCTAAGTTGGCCAAGTAATTGAGGTGTTTGTTCTGGAAACCCTCTTGATAAATCCTTCAATCCCAACTCAACTTAGTCCGAAATTTTATATTTTTCAAAAGCAGTCACATAAGGGACAGTTTGTGCTCAGATTTAGAGCAGAAAATAAAAGAACTTTGTGTTTTGAACTGCAAATCGTGTCCTTTCACTGTTCCCCTTAACTCTACCCACACATATATTTTCCACCTTCTATTTTGATCTCGTTATTGTCTCTATTATTGAAACAAACTAACTCTAAGAGGCAATCAGATGGAGAGAGTGGCCATCGTGGGACGCGATCTCATCATTTAGGCGAATCAACTATTGCCTATGAAAAAGCACGATTCAACTTTTTGACTTTAATGAGCGGATTTAAATTATGGTCAAGGAATCACATCGAAAAAGCACTAGAAATTCATCAGAGAAGAGGCCAGTGATCCGCGTATGCAAATCACAATATTAGGGTCTATTTGTTGGGAAAAACCTCCGAGGAACATGCGGAGGACCCCTAAAACTAGAAATGGGTTTAGAAGAAATCTAAAATAAGTCGAAGGGGCACCTCAGTGTCTCTTTTCATTTGGTATTTGGCCGACAAATAGGCACGGAGCAGTAACACACCTTCCTAACCAATGGGCATAAAAGATAAAGGCCTTGACCGTTGTGACTAATGACGTGTAGGTGACGCGCATAGCATATGTGAAAGCCTAGGGCTGGCATAGCCACGTCTGCCATGTGAAACAGCATTGCAATGGGAAGAGTCTCCACTACTGCTATAAATGCAGAACTGCCGGAGTAGATAGGTGTCTATCTACGTTGGAAGAGGAAATGGCTGGTGGGTCGTGCTGTGAAGGTGAATGCTGCGATCGTGCTACATGCAAGTGCTGTGAAGGCTGCAAGAAGAGGACGGGCTGCTCCTGTGAGCCCGGCAACTGTGCCTGCGTTCAATGCCCTTGCACGACCTGCAAGCAGTGCTGTTCGGGACCGAAGTAAACACTTTCTACCCTTTATTTTGCTATTCTGTTTGGTTTAACAAAGATTCATTAATTTGGTTATCTTGGTATTTGACGGAGTGGGAATTCGTGAGTGCGAGTACTTTAGGCGGTTTCGGAAAGTGGTGGTGTGGTTGGGGACATGGTATCCAGCTCTGCCGCTCATTCGAGGGTAGGGAAGCGCAGTTTTAAGAGGCTTGAGGATTCGGGTCAGGCATGTCTTTGCCACTGGTTGACAGCTAGTTGGCAGACGTCTGGCGTAGCACTTTGTGGCAGTGAGAGTTGGGCGAATCTGGTGGAGGGCTCATTGATGGCATTGATCACCATAATTGTTCTAGAGTCAAATGCTTCCGGACCTACTGATAGTATTTTGCAATAGCGACACTAGTCCGACAAGGTGTTTGTCATGAAACTCCAGGCTAAGCATTAAAAATACCCCCCAATAATCACGATCTGAATATGAATGTCCCAGTAAAGCATCGGAATGAAACTTAGTGTTCCAGAAGTGTCGGCCATCCGTTGGAGGGCCAATGGAATTCAGGCTTGTGAGAAATGCTCGCACATTATAGGGCCAAGAGTTTTCAATCAACTCAGTCCATGAAGTAAAGGAATAACCTCGGAATTCTCCTTAAAGTAGTTGATGGAAACAAACTTGCGACCCGACAAATAATTTTTGTGTCTGTTATTCAAGGGTGGCACGTAGTCAGGGTCGATTTTGCTCCTTCATGTAAACACATGGCGGCAAAGCATCTAAGAACAACTTTTGAATAGATTAGTTGCCATTAGCTATACACGTATCTCCAAATCAGCGTGCACATTAATCCACCGAACTTAATGATTTCATTAGTCAGCCATTTGATGCATTTTATGTGCGTAATTGAATACCTCTACACTATCCCATAGGAATAAGGTGAAGATTGGACCAAGCGGAAGCAGGTGTAAAGAGGAAATGAACCGCAAACAGTGCCTGCAAGAGCATGAATAAGTGAGACGTAGAGCTACGGTACAGTTGCTAACACAATGGAACCCTACTACACTGGCGTTTCCTTACGTGAGCCCAATCTCAATTCCGTGGAAGCTACGCCTTTTACTTCCACGGGGAAATGCTCTCTTAAGTGGATGTCCGCATGTGCACAAATTTGGAGCCGAAGACCAAATTCCTCGCTTGAGTGGCTGGGTGGTCTACGTTTCGAAGCAGTGAGAGCACTTGCGGTTTAGTGGCGATGCTTCGAATGCCACCTGCCTGCATGTATTGTGGTGTGTTGTGTTGTGGTGTGGTGTGGTGCGGGGTGAGTTGCGGTAAAAGCAGGCGCAATAGCACGTGCTCGTGGGATTGTATCAGAAGGAAGTGGCAAGGGGTGGGGCATTGCTGCTACCTGGGCATAAACCAGGAATGTTTAATTTTTAATTTGGATGCTGGAGTAGGTGGGATTTGAACTAACATGAAACCCTTTCGCCTGCCTAGATGTGAAAACCCCATAGCAGAGTCACATGCTGAAATGACTCACGCACGTCAACTGACCTCACATTGGACCCAAATGCCTGACAGGACAGCGGCCTACGTGAAGGATGGAGGTGATAAACCAACAAGTATCACGTTAATGAGGTGAACACATGGTTCTGGAGGCCTCGAGTGCCTGCGCAGGGATGTTTAGGGCTAGTTCCAACACGTTCACCCGACAAGTGGTGGATTACTTCTCCAAGTTGTAGAGCAAGTAGTGTGTGTAGGAAAAAAGCACTGCAAAACACGAAATTAGGTGGGACAATTTCAAATGTCGATAAATATAGCTTTACAAAATATCAATGAGAGCACGATGTGGGATGAGGTATCTATCACCATTTCGCCCCAGAATATCAGATCATGTGCAGTATAGAAATTGCAGTGGCTCCTGCCTTAAAAGCATAGTAATTGACATGAGGCCATGTTGAGGTCGTTTATCAGAGCTGCGTCTGAGGCAGTTGTGGATGCAGCTAAAGCGCTTTTTCCGTTTTCCATCGAAAACATTGTCACGGAACCGATTGTAAACACCTGATATTACACTTATTCGACGTCTGCTTGTACTCACCTTGCTAGGGCCTTCCATCAAAATGTCGCTGAATTGCGATTGCCTCGCTTCATTGTCAAACCCCTTTGAAGTGAGACAGTATTTGCTTTGGGGTGATGCGCACGTATCCTCCCATCCGTGCATGCGGCAGACTGGTATTTCATCACCAGATGGTAACAGTGGTCCAATGCATTTGAGTGAGCCATAAACCTCGTTGATTCAATTTGCCAAATAATCGCGCATCAGCGTGTACCTAGGATGGGGATCTTAGTCAGGTCATTTTGGCACGCCTAAATGCCTACTTAGCCGGGTGTATCAGTGCCGGTAAACAAACGCTGACCGTGTCTGCCCGATGAAACGACCGTCGAGCGGAAGTGCGCAATGCTAGTAGTGTCAGGCATGCTCACTTGCCAAATAGCGAGGTGATGTTAGGCCAATTTGCACCTGTAAATTAAAATTCTATTGATAAAACTCAGATGACGATGGTGACAGGTCGCAGTGGTGTTGTTTTAAACGATTCCCGAGGCAATAAAATCAAATTTTGGGGAAGAGAAATAGCCTTAAATTTGATAAATCCTAGCTTTATTAATAATGAAAGCCAGCCTGTTCACTTATGCTACAGTGGCAGTCATGATGTGAGCCTGACAGTAAATACCTGTGAGTTACAATTGTGCTGCTCCAGTGCAGAATTGCGAATCGAAATTTTGAATGCATGCATAACTATGTATTCTGATTTATATTGATTTGGAGAAGACAATTTCGAAATGCTCATCAGTTGATTTTGTGGATAATAGAGCATTAGTTTGAGCATATAAGCATCAAAATAAACACACAGCTGTGACGTTGGCACCATGTGTAGCATTAATTGGGGAAATGCAGCGCTCTCATATGTTAGGCGCAGCGTTTCTATGCTCCACTTTAGCCTCCATGTCCTTGGAATAAGTCTGAGAGTGAGATCATGACACTTTATATGACGTAGTGATTATGAGAGGGGTAAAGATATTGCAGGCTAGATGCAGTCATGGTGCGTTTCCTCTTCGGGAGCCTTGGGAGCCGAACCAACAAGATGCTTGGCATTTCTGATAGCTTCTCACCCCAGAAGAGGTGCAGTTAGACAAGTATACATAGCGCTTAGTCATTAAAGACAAGAATTTTATTTTGGCAAAACAAAGATGTGACTGAATTGAACCATACTCACTACTTCAAAGTGTGGGCAAGACACATGCGGAAATATTAACCCGTGAGAATTTGCCAGTAAGGGTACATCCGCTACGTATATTACATAACCGTTCTGGGCGAGATAATGTTCACGGTGCTAGTTTATAAGTGCTCCAAGTGAGGTTGAGAATGCTAATTTGGAAAAAATGAACTAGAACCATATTACAGATTTAAGTATCTAAGAGAAAATATAAACCGTTTTTGACCATTTGAAGTAGTTCCACTAGCAGAGTATATTACTGGTACCTCGATGGTGCATCGTATTTTGAAAAGAGGAGTGTCTCCTTACATTGTTAGCAATGTCAGCTTTGATGGGAAAGGGGAAGCCATCTGTGAAATTTTGGAATTCTTCCAACATCGCATCAACAAGACACCAGAATGCCACACTCCAATAAGCACATTCTCTTTTCCACAAGTATTGCAGGGACCAGGCAAATCGCATATTCTGCCCTAGGCAGGTTCCACGCGGTTGAATAATACCACATTGTCGCTGCAGTAAACCGAGGAGGCCTTTGATGCTTTCCAGTGTTCATTTTCATTGGACATAGTCGGAGTGAACGCCAATATCTTAAAAGCTATCAAGATATTAGTGTTATTACTGATCCAAACTCGGTAAAACCTACCTCAAATTTTGTTCTGGCAATCAAATAGCAACTGAAATGGTGACCAATGATGTGAAGAAATTGCTATTTTACCATCAATGTAAAAGTCGAGGAATTTTAACACGCGTGACGAACAGCAACTAGTCAATAACCTTTGGTTAGTGGATATTGCCATTTTAATTTCTCAAATACTATTCATAACAGGCATCATCCTTGCCTGAATGGAAGGGCTCTGGCCGATCGCAGTGATGTTTTGAAAGATGACAATGCCAGTTGGTGCGTGACCCCAGGCTACGAGCAAAAAGCGCCATGTCACCAAATTCACAACATGCTAACCTATTTTGTTTTGACCTTAAAATTTCACAATAATTTTAGCATTTTTACTCAAAATTATTACTTAGACACTATAGAGTACGATGTCTCCAAGAGAGGAAACACAGGAAACAGCGATACCACGGATTTTGGGCAATCAGTATAAATCCACATGGGTGAAAGGCATTTGATAGCGAGCTCGTGATGATCTTAAAGTGAAGCGCAAGCACCATTACCAAATCGCTTGAATGGAACCGTGACATGGAATGACTGCTGTCAGCGTTACAAACTCACATGATTGTGGCGTCACAATGGCTAAAAACGGTGAAGAATCTTATCAACTGCACCTGAGTTACCCAAATGCCCCGCAATAATGCTGACAAAGAAAATGGAAACACAACAGACATCGAGCCGATCTATTCTGATTGCAGAATGCTAGCAGGAACCGTCTCAGCTAAGGTAAGATTCACGTGGTGTATTCTACTCCAAATTAAGTGTGTCCAATTAGCACATCACATTTCACACGCATAATGCAACTGAGCCGAATTCTCCTTGTTGGGGTTTACACAGAATCCTCTGTGCAATCCTCCAGGGCAGAAGGAGAAAAAAGAGCGATTGGCGAAGAGTTGAGAGCAACCACGCGACTTTGCAAGGATCCCACTCCCATATGCGCATAGAATTTGTCACACAGGTCCACAGCCTCCCAAATGTTTATTTGCCCCAAGAAAGAGATATTTCATCATTCACTAGCCAGCTGTTGAAAACGTACCTTCAAAGACTACAGCGTAACGAAAGATTAGGCAACTGGCTTATTTGGGATTTCAGTCAGGTGTCGAATGTTGTTGTTTGGTTCAATGACCGGCTACAGCCTGCGGGAGCTTACAATACACATGCGGTTGATTCTACACATTATGAAGCACATATATGCGTCGATACCTCTCACTATGTGCCTTATATCATAAAACGTGGATTGAACCTAATTAAATGGGAGCCAGACCTATTCCTTTCCAAAGTGGATTTGGCTTGCCTCCAAAGCTGTGCTAGCTTCCTATGTAGATTTGCATGGCATTTGTCAAAGAGGTTGGACATTACTCAGACATAATTGAAGAGACATTTGGAGAGTGAAAGCACCAATTAATTTTGGTAAAGTTAATTCATGGCTAACTTGACAAGAGTTAATTACAGATTAACGTTAGTGCCAGTGAAGCAACTACATCATTTCGGAATGAAATGATTTGGAAGACGTAGTAGTAGTCCACAAAGACCACCAGCTTGTTCTTCACTCCTCTCACACGCGTTATAGCAACCCATCGGGCATGCTAGGTTGCTAATTGACAGGCAGAGAGACCTGGGATGCAAAACTGTTTCTCTAATTCAACATTAGGCAGAAGCATTTTTGGGCATTCAAAGCGAACCAACAGTGCCACTTTTGGAGCATCACGGTTCCCCAGAAGGCTACGCCCACTTTGTATGTGTGTAACCTCCAGACGTAGACGTTCACTTGTCGAAAGTCAAACAAAGTCCACAAATGAGACCTTCCCACTAAATGCAATGAAACTCGAAGTGGTACAAGAGGCGTTTCCTCAGAAACAGTCGAGACTAGTTATGTAGTGGGACCAAAGCCGTGTCTACAAATTCGAATAGAAAAATCACCTCATCCACATCTTCCTATATTCCTTTGGTTTTCACCAATAAGTTCGCCTCTTCTTGGCACTGTGGGTGTGAAATAAACAGTAGGAAAGCGAAGTGAAAATGGAATAGAGAATTTTTCTTAGCTACTTTCTGTGACGTTTGGAAGGGCAATGTCAACCGAATCGGGGCCTTCAATAGTGAAGAAATCGTGATCGGACCTTTACAGAACCAACAGGTAATGCGTCTTTGTAACTTTCTGATTGCAACCAATGCAGTTGTCCATCCAAGCCACACCTAGCAAGAGATATACAAAGCTAAAAGCAGTGCGTAAAGGTATGCCTTCGACTTGCATAAAATTGCTCCACAATGAAAATAACATTTTGTTGGTGGTAAATAAATTACAATGCCTAGCGGTTCCCGATGTAATTAAAATAATGATTGAACATGGAAAGGAACTTCGGTACAGATAGCCCTACGAACTAGTAGAAAGCGATGTGGTGAATTAGACTTTTTTCTCTAGTATGCGTGCGAGAGAAGACTTTATTGAATATAAATGCAGTTTTCGGCACTGCGCAGTATGCACTGTTAAAATCTTGCCTCTTCTACCAGCCTTTCTCACCGCCTCCTCTTCACAACCTTACAAGTGCCTTAGCGTTATTCCATTGATCACCGCTCATGCTCTACCGATGCCGCCCCTGTTCATCTCTCCTCCCCCTCCCCCTCCCCCTCCCCCTCCCCCTCCCTCCTCCTCATCGGTCTCATGATCGCGAAAGTGGTGTTTGCGGTGTATTAGTTGATGGCACCTCCCCCCTGTCGCGCCCACTGACGATTTCCAGGTTCGCTCCTCTTCCTTCTCTCCTCCTGCTTTCTTTGTTACTTCATTACATTGCCATTATTTTGTTCTCGCTTTTACCGGTCTTTCTTTTTGTACTTCTGGTCTTAATTTTTCTGTTTAAATGCTGCAATGGTCAGCTCCATTAATCTCACTACTCCATCTTAATAAACATGTCGTTCGTCTTTGTTATGTCGCGCTCTTGTGCTGACGCTGATGCCCACCTTCATGGTTCACATCACCAAATCTATTACACCAACGGCGGTTTTGATTTTGTAGGTGTCCTCTGAGAAAATTTGCCATAAAACCCAATTTTCCTTCTCCATGACTTATTCCACGCGCCTGTGTGCTGTTTGCAATCATGCAGTGTTGTGTAACGTTCACACAAGAAATTAAATATGCTTCGTTCTTTGATCGACGATTCAATAAGTGTAGTTGCTATTTTACCAGAGGAATTGAACAAACGGCTTCTCGAGTATTTGGAACTTACAGAGGTTAATCCACTTCAAAAGTGGCTGAATGATAACCCTAACAACTGTTCAAATGGGCGCTCTGAAGAGTAATTAAACAGAAGTTAGCAAAGTCGTTGAGAAGTGGATTCCCATTGTCCTCTTCCAATAATGTTGAGGTCCTGAGCTGGTTTTATCTTTGTTCAAAAGATGTGCTGCTGTTTCTACACCACAACATCGTCTGCATAGCGTTCTGCGTATTTTCTATGTTCGTAACCAAGGCAAAAATACCGCTTGGACGGTCTCGTGGCTAGAAACCAAAACTATCTGAAATCATTTTTTCCAAGGCCAGCCGTTATGTTTCACTGATAACCCCCTAAATTGGCCAATTAATTGCGTTGTTTGTTCTGGGAATCCTGTTGATAAATTCTTCAATCGTAACTCATATTTGTTCAAGATTTTATATTTTTCAAATGCAGTTTCGTGTGGGGCAGACTGCACTCAGATTTAGAGCAGAGAATAAAAGAACTTTGTGTTTTGAACTGCAAGTCGTGTCCTTTCACTATTCCTCCCCAGCACGTCCCACACATGTTTTCCCGCCTCTTATTTTGGTCGCGTTATTGTCGCTGTTGTTCAAACAAAGTAACTCTAATAGGCAATTAAATGGAGAGAGAGACCATTGTAGGACGCGACCTGACCATTTAAGCGAATCAACTATAGTCTATGGAAAGGCACGATTTAACATTTTGACTTTAATGGGGGAATTGAAATTATGGTAAAGGAATCATATTGAAAAAGCGCTAGAAATTCATCAGAGAAGAGGCCAATAATCCACTTATGCAAGTCACAATATTAAGGTGTATTTGTTGGAAAAACATTCCCAGAAACATGGGAGTGTAGGCACGGGTGCAGTAAAAAAGCTAAATTAAGTCGAAGGGCACCTCAGTGTCTCTTTTCATTTGGTATTGGGCCGACAAATAGGCACGGAGCAGTAACACACCTTCCTAACCAATGGGCATCAAGAAGACACAAACCTTGACCGTTGTGACCAATGACGTGTGGGTAACGTGCATGGCATATGTGAAAGCCTAGGGCTGGTATGAAAAGCCACGTCCGCCATGTGAAACAGCATTGCAATGGGAAGAGTCTCCACTACTGCTATAAATGCTGAACTGCCGGAGTAGATAGGTATCTATCTACGTTGGAAGAGGAAATGGCTGGTGGGTCGTGCTGTGAAGGTGAATGCTGCGATCGTGCTACATGCAAGTGCTGTGAAGGCTGCAAGAAGAGGACGGGCTGCTCCTGTGAGCCCGGCAACTGTGCCTGCGTTCAATGCCCTTGCACGACCTGCAAGCAGTGCTGTTCGGGACCGAAGTAAACACTTTCTACCCTTTATTTTGCAATTCTATTCGGTTCAGCAAAGATTCATTAATTTGGTTATCTTGGTATTTGCCAGAGTGGGAATTCGTGGGTGCGAATACTTGAGGTAGTTTTGGGGAGTGGTGGTGTGGCTGTCGACATGGTATCCGGCTTGAGGCTTCGAGTCAGGCATGTTCTTGCCACTAGTAGACAGCTAGTTGGCAGGCGTCTGGCGTAGCACTTTGTGGCAGTGAGAGTTGGGCGAATCCGGTGGAGGGTTCATTGATGGGTTTGATCACGTTAATTGTTCTAGACTCGAATGCCGCCGGACCTACCGATAGTATTTTTACAAAAGTGCCACTAGTTTGGCAAGGTGTTTGTTATGAAGATGCGACTAAGCTTCAAAAATACTCCTCAATAATCACGACCTGAATGTGAATGTCCCAGTAAAGCATCAGAATGAAACTTGTTGTTCCAGAAGTGTGGGCCATCCGTTTGGAATTCAGACTTGTGAGAAACATTCGCACGTTATTGGGTGAAGAGATTTCGATCAACGCAGTTTATGAAGTAAAGGACAATCCCGAAATTCTCTTTAAAGTAGTTGAAGGAAACAAACTTGCGACGCGATGAATAATTTTTGTGTCTGTTATTGAAAGGTGGCACGTAGTCAGGGTCGATTTTTGCTCTTTCATGCAAACACATGGAGGTAAAACATCTAAGGATAATATTTTGAATAAATTAGTTGCCATTAGCCGTATAACTATCTCTAAATCAGCATATGCATTAATCCACCGAACTTAATGATTTTATTAGTCAGCACGTTTGTGCATTTTATGTGCGTAATTGAATGCTTCTACACTGTCTTGTACGAATAGGGTGCAGGTTGGACCAAACGGAAGCAGGTAGAAGAAGAAAATGAACTGCAAACAGTGCCTGCAAGAACATTACTGAATGAGATGTAGAGCTACGACAAAGTTGCTTGCACAATGGAACTCCAACACACTGGTCTACGTTTCGAAGCAGTAAGACCATTTGTGGTTTAGTGGCGATGCTTCGAATGCCACGACCTGCGTGTGTTGTGGTGTGGTGTGGTGCGAGGAGAGTTGCGGCATAAGCATACGCAATGGCACGCGCTCGTGGGATTGTGTCTGAAGGGAGTGGCAAGGAGTAGGGCATTGCTGCTACCTGGGTATAAACCAGAAAATTTTAATTCATAAGTTGAATAGTGGAGTAGGTGGGATTTGAACTAGCATGAAGCCCCTTTCGCCTGCCGCCATGTGAAAACCCCATAGCGGAGTCACATGCCAAACTGACTCACGCACGCTGACTGACCTCACATTAGAACCAAGTGTCTGACATGACAGTGGCCCACGCAAAGGATGGAGGTGACAAACATACAAATATCAAGCTACTCAGGTGAACGCATGGTTCTGGATGCCGCAAGCGCCTGCGCAGGGTTGTCCAGGGCCAGTTCTGACATGTTTACCAGATAAGTGGTGGATAACTTAGTCCAGTGTATCAATGACGGTAAACAAACGCTGACCATGTCTGCCGGATGCAACGACCGTCGAGCGGAAATGCATAATGCTAGTAGTGTCAGGCACGCTCGCTTGCCAAATAGCGAGGTGATGCTAGGCCAATTTGCGCCTGAAAATTAAAATCCTATTCATAAAACTCAGATGACGCTGGCGACAGTACACAGTGGTATTGTTTTAGACGATTCCCAAGGCAATAAAACGGTATTTTGGGAAAAGAAATAGCCTTAAGTTTGAAAAATCCTGACTTTGTTAATAATGACAGCCAGTCTGCTCACTTATGCTGCAGTGGCAGTCATGATGTGGGCCTGACAGTAAATACCTGTGAGTTACAATTGTGCTGCACCAGTGCAGAATTGGGAATCCAAATTTTGAATGTGTGCATATGCATATATTGTGATTTATATTAAGTTGGAGAAGACAATTTCGAAATGCTCGTCAGTTGATTTTGTGGATAATAGAGCATTAGTTTGAGCATATAAGCATCAAAATAAACACACAGCTGTGACGTTGGCACCATGTGTAGCATTAATTGGGGAAATGCAGCGCTCTCATATGTTAGGCGCAGCGTTTCTATGCTCCACTTTAGCCTCCATGTCCTTGGAATAAGTCTGAGAGTGAGATCATGACACTTTATATGACGTAGTGATTATGAGAGGGGTAAAGATATTGCAGGCTAGATGCAGTCATGGTGCGTTTCCTCTTCGGGAGCCTTGGGAGCCGAACCAACAAGATGCTTGGCATTTCTGATAGCTTCTCACCCCAGAAGAGGTGCAGTTAGACAAGTATACATAGCGCTTAGTCATTAAAGACAAGAATTTTATTTTGGCAAAACAAAGATGTGACTGAATTGAACCATACTCACTACTTCAAAGTGTGGGCAAGACACATGCGGAAATATTAACCCGTGAGAATTTGCCAGTAAGGGTACATCCGCTACGTATATTACATAACCGTTCTGGGCGAGATAATGTTCACGGTGCTAGTTTATAAGTGCTCCAAGTGAGGTTGAGAATGCTAATTTGGAAAAAATGAACTAGAACCATATTACAGATTTAAGTATCTAAGAGAAAATATAAACCGTTTTTGACCATTTGAAGTAGTTCCACTAGCAGAGTATATTACTGGTACCTCGATGGTGCATCGTATTTTGAAAAGAGGAGTGTCTCCTTACATTGTTAGCAATGTCAGCTTTGATGGGAAAGGGGAAGCCATCTGTGAAATTTTGGAATTCTTCCAACATCGCATCAACAAGACACCAGAATGCCACACTCCAATAAGCACATTCTCTTTTCCACAAGTATTGCAGGGACCAGGCAAATCGCATATTCTGCCCTAGGCAGGTTCCACGCGGTTGAATAATACCACATTGTCGCTGCAGTAAACCGAGGAGGCCTTTGATGCTTTCCAGTGTTCATTTTCATTGGACATAGTCGGAGTGAACGCCAATATCTTAAAAGCTATCAAGATATTAGTGTTATTACTGATCCAAACTCGGTAAAACCTACCTCAAATTTTGTTCTGGCAATCAAATAGCAACTGAAATGGTGACCAATGATGTGAAGAAATTGCTATTTTACCATCAATGTAAATGTCGAGGAATTTTAACACGCGTGACGAACAGCAACTAGTCAATAACCTTTGATTAGTGGATATTACCATCCTTGCATGAGTGGAAGTATTCTGGCCGATTGCAGTGCTGTTTTGAAAGATGACAATGCCAGCTGGTGCTTGAACCCAGGCCACGATCAAAAAGCGCCATATCACTGAAATCACAAAATGCCAAACCATTTTGTATCAACTTTGAAATTTCATGATAATTTCAGCATTGTTACTCCAAATTATTACTCAGACACCATAAAGTAAGATGTCTCTAAGCGCGAAAACACAGAAACCCATGATACAACTGACTTTGGGCAATCAGTATGAATCCACACAGGTGGAAGGCATTTGAGAGCGACCTCGTTATGATCTTAAAGTGAAACACAAGCACCAGTACCAAATCACTTGAATGGAACCGTAATATTGGATGACTGCTGTCAGCGTTAAAAAACCACATCATTGTGGCATCACAATGGCTAAAAACAGTGAAGAAGTCTTATCAACTGTGCTTGAACTTCACAAGCAAGCCCAATAATGCTGATAAAGAAAGTGCAAGTGGAACGGACATCGATCTTATCTATTCTGACTGTAGAATGCGGGCAGGAACCGAATCAGCTAGGGTGAAATTCACGTGTTGTATTCTACTGCCAACTGAATGTATGCAATTAGCACACCATATTTCATACAGATAATGCAATTGAGCCGAATTCTCCTTCTTAGGAATTGCGCAGAATCCTCCATGCAATCTTCAAGGGTAGAAGTAGCTACTTGCATTTCATACATACATCAACTGACGTGTTTGTGAAATGTACCCAATCCCTCAGTTGGAGATGCTTGCATGCTAGAGAAAAAAGGGCGATTGGCGAAGAGTTGAGAGCAACCACGTGACTTTGTGAGGATCTCACTCCCATATACGCATCGAATTTGTCACACACGCCCACAGTCTCCCAAATGTTTATGTACCCCAAGAAAAAGATATTTCATCATTCACCAGCTAGCTCTTATAAACACACCTCCAAAGTCTATAGCGTAACGAAAGATGAGGTAACTGGCTTATTTGGGATTTCAGTCAGGTGTCGAATGTTGTTGTTTGGTTTAATGACCGGCTACAGCCTGCGGGAGCTTACAAGACGTATGCAATTGATTCTACACATTATGAAGTACAAATATGCGTCATTACCTCTCACTATGTGCCTTATATCATAAAACGTGAATTGAACCTAATCAAATGGCATCCAGATTTATTCCTTTCCAAAGTGGACTTGGCTTGCCTCCAAAGCTGTGCCGATTTGCATGGCATTTGTCAAAGAGGCTGGATATTACTTAGACATAAATGAAGAGACATTTGGAAAGTGGAAGCATCAATTAATTTTGGTAACGATAATTCATGGCTAACTTGACGAGAGTCAATTACTGATTAACGTGAGTGCTAGTGAAACAACTACATCATTTCGGAATGAAATGATTTGGGAGAAGGAACAATGATCCACAAATACCATTAGCTTGTTCTTCACTTCCTTCATGTGCGTTATAGCAACCCATCGGGCACGTTAGGTTGCTAATTGACAGGCAGAGAGACCTGGGATGCAAAACTGTTTCTATATTTCAACACTAAGCAGAAGCATTTTTTGGGCATTCAAAGCGAACCAACAGTGCCTCTTTTGGAGCATCACGGTTCCTTAGAAGGCTACGTCCACTTCGTAATTGTGTGACCTCCAGACGAAGATGTTCACTTGTCGAAAGCCAAACAAAGGCCACGACTGCGACTTACCAAATAGATACAATAGAACTCCAAGAGGTACAAGAGGCACTTCCTCAGAGACAATCAAGACTGGTTATGTAGTGGGACCAAAGCCATGTCTACAAACTTGAATAGAAAAATCGCCTCATCCACATCCTCTTATATTCCTCTGGTTTACACCCAATAAGTTCGTCTCTTCTTGGCACTGTGGGTGTGAAATAAATAGCAGGAAAGCGAAATGAAAATGGAACAGAGAAATCTTCTCAGCTACTTTATGTGACGTTTGGAAGGGGAATGTCAGCCGAATCGGGGCCTTCAATAATGAAGAAAGCGTGCTCGGATTGCAACCAATATAGTTATCCATCCAAACCACACCTAGCAAGAGATATACAAAGCTAAGAAGCAGTGCTTAAAGGTATGCCTTCGACTTGCATAAAACTGCTCCACAATGAAAATAACATTTTGTTGGTGGTAAATAAATTACCATACTTGGTGGTTCCCGACATAATTAAAATAATGATTGAACATGGAAAAGAACTTCGGTACAGATAGCCCCACGAACTAGGAGAAAGCGATGTGGTGAATTAGATTTTTTTCTTTTAGTATGCGTGCGAGAGAAGACGTTGTTGAATGTACAAGTAATGTTGCTTGCAGCAGTGCATACGCAACGTAGTACGAAAGAGACGAGGAAGGGTGAGTAAGGGAGGATTACGAGAGACTGGAGCACAGACATTATAACGCGAGTAAGCTGACACCCATTCTTTGTGGATGGCTTGAAGACGAGCGCACATCGCCTCAAGTTCATCCAGGTCGTCACCAGCGGCATCGACGGGCCGTTGAGTGCCAGCAGACAGGGTGTCGGTCACAGCGTCCTGCGCCTTGCCCATTGCACCGTTGGTCAGCTCGAAGAGAATCTTGTCTACCTCAGCTTGTGCCATCTCTTCCATCTGCTCGTGTTGGTCCAGAGCCGAATCTATCCACTCTCCCACCATCTCATTCATCAGACCCAACCTCATCATCTCCTTCCACATGTCACACATCGTTGCACGGAGCTCGGGAAGCCGAAAGATAAAATTGGTAGCTAGTTATTGCTGAGGCACCCTCCACAATGCATGCGGGATACAAGTGGGTCATGAACCAGTACGACTACCAACAAAGGGAAGCAGAAAGGCAACACTATTACGGTAGTCATTCCACACCAAAAAATAAAACCCATTCGGCCTCAATTACTTGGAAAGACCCTAAGTAGATTAGTTGGGTGCAAAAATACTAAATCGCGGTGCCAGACTGGATAATCTGGGGAAAGATTTGCAAAATGGCCTGATTACTTTGAATGCCAACGAAGGTGCATGATAAACCCATGCATAAGCGTCGAACGCAATTTTACTTCATGCTAACAGGGCAACACAACACAATACCAAACCGTAGGCAAAAAATTTACAAAAGATGGGAGACATCACAACACAACAAACACATGCGATGACAAAGGAGCAGCCCAAAGATACTACCCAGAGCCAAAGAATAATGCCAGCACCATCATGAATGCCATCGGAATTTACGAGGAGATAGAGGGCGCTACATAGCGTTTGAATGGTTGAGACGCCAACCATCGTTTGGCAAAAGTGCACGGAACTGCACGGGAAAAATGAAAACGACAACCTCGTAGAGCGACTGAGATTAAAATCAAGCATCCAGGTTGTGCATAAGAAGTTATAAGAAGTCTAACGTTTCTAAAAATGAGTTACATGGGAAAAGCGGGGAGCGAAATGAAGAACAGAGACGCCAGCAATTCACATTAAACTTTGACCAGTTTCGACATCGCTTGCATCACAGAAGTACTCTGATTGAGGGTACTAGCCATCTTCGCCATTGCCACTTGATCTTCCTGCTCCATTATGACGGGGTTTATTTGAGCCTTGGCCCGATAACGCCTGTTAACGGACTTGGGAGACGCAACGATCTCTTTCGCGAGACTATTAATCGCGTCAACATTTCTGACTTGGTGTACTTCTTCACCTCAACCTCGTACTATTTGCACTTTTGCTGAATGGATACGATGTCGCGATTCAAGTTCCTGTGTTCACAGCGTAACGGAGTCGGAAGATCGCGAAGCTTTGGACGGAGATCCTTCTCCTTATGGAACAAATTCATTCTTCAATAGAAAATGTCAAAATACTCTGGAGACGATCTAATTATGGGTTAATAACAGATTTAAGTGAAAACAGAGGCAGATTAGTAGTCTGATTCAAAGTGAAACAGCTGTAAATGAGGTAAAGTAAAAACAGATAAGATAGAGCACTGGATAAGTGGAAATATAATGCCCTTTATAAGGCACAATTTTACTACTATTGTGCAGCAAAGTTAACAACGAGTTTTGGCCACGAAACAGCATTCGAACAAATGACAAACAAGTGGAATGGACAATCCGATGCAGGAAATAGAGCAACCTTCAGGGAATTAGCTAAGCAAATATGGTGACTTTCCAACAGGAGCATTAAAATTAGCTGGAATTGAATCAAACAAAATAATGAAACGACTTACGATAGACTCATCAAATGATGCTACAAAGGTGAGCAGAATACATATTAGGCTAAACTGTTGAATAATCGCGAAATAATGGCCAAATTTTGCGGATTACTAGCACTCGAAAACAGACGGCTACAGTACTCACACAGACGGAAACGCACTTTTGAGTTGAGTGCGCCGAAGCCATGCACCCATCCATTGCCTGGGGTCGCGTCTTGTGTGGAGAGCAGAATTGGGAATGAGAAATGCGCGAACCATCACATATGTCCACAGATGGCCATAGGAATACTCACCTGGGGGTGGTCGTGTAACGAGGGACGGCATCGGCTACAGTCTCGTGGAAGTAGAGTTTCGCTTCCATCCCTCTTTGCCACCTCGTATTGACTTCAGAGCTACCCAGGCATGTGTATTTGGACTGTACACAACTAGTGGGAGCATCGCAAGTTCACACGCCTGACGTCTCCTTGCGGGTGTAGTGGGCAGCTCCGTGACGGAACCCCGCGGATGGTGCACTACTTGTGTCACTTCCATCATTAATGGTTATCGCACAGAACACCAGAGATTTCTCAAAGAATTTCTCGTGTGATACTTCACTGCTGCTTCATTTTCTGTTGTTGCCAAACACAGAGCACCAAATACCACTGAAACAACGAATCGCACATCTTTTCCACTCACACTTCTCCAAGCCACAAAATTACAGCCGTTAACTGGTTTATTTGTAAATGTTCAATCAGGTTTGCGGTAATAACAGTGAAAGTGAATCATTTCTGACATCCGTAACTGCCACCACTAAATCCAACATTTCATTGGCAACCCCAATGATGGCTGCCATCTCATACAGTTCTGCCTCGAGGTGTCTGGACCTATGATGCACACTACTGTGTTTTGATTTACACTCAGCATCTTCACTTCCTCATTATTCAATGCTTTATCGCTATTGTGCTACCTAACTAGGAAGTACTATTCTGCTGGACAACATTTCTGCCTTTCCAACAACTTGCCCCATCAGGAGATCTTCCAAATAACTTCCCTCCATCGTCTACGCCCAAATGTATTGTAGGTTCACTTCATATGGGAATTAGACCTGCGGTGAATTACCCCCAAATGCATCACGCTTTCGTTTACTTTTTTGGCAAACTGTAGAGTAGCTGGATCAAGGCTATTCTTACACAAAAACAAAAGATGCCGAAACAGGTAGATGTGTTTTCCGTCACACTGCAGCTACACTTTCAAAATTAGCAAAATTGCTCCGCTCTGTTTATAGCAACTGCCCATCTTGGCGTTGTATATCAACCCATTGGACTGACAGTGTGTAATATGTGATCAGCACGTGGTTACAACAAACAATTCATTGGCACAGCAACTAAAGTCACGTATTCTTCAAGTACTCTATGTTTATCTCCTTGATAACTTGCTGCTCTATACAGCCCAAGATGGGAGGAGAGCAAGGATGCTATTAGTGAGTGGGCGGGATCGACGACACAAGACGCGACACACGGTTGTGCTTTGTTTTGTCATTTTCACTTCTTTGAATTCCTGAACAAACCTTAAATCAGCTCATGCAGCGTTGACAGCCACGTGCCTTCTTCGTCAAATTAACGCCTCCTATATATTTATAAGTGGCATGCGAATCTAGAATCTCCTTATGGAACCACTGCAGCAGAGGCTTACTAACGCTTGATTGCCAAGAATCAGCCCTCACTCTTGACAAGGTGACAGAAAGTGCGATTGCGTATGACCCACTGATGACCGAAGACTACAACGTTCAAGAATAGAACAAACAAAGATGTCAGGGAAATTGTCAGAGTGCCTGTTAACTAACCCATTATTCTCGAATAGCTAGTAGGCGACTATTCAATAACCGCTTTTTTAAAAATGTGTTAGGGACCTTATTGAGCCAAGAATACCTTTAGTCAACCTTCTGACACTATCATTTTTCTAGGTGCGGTTTAACAGACAAATGGCTTGTGTAGCCTCAGCAATTAGGGTAAGAATGCAGTGGAGAGTTGAGCGAACCTAGTGGTGACACATGCTGTTACACTTCAGGAATAGAACGAAAGCTGGTGAGTGGGAAAGCGTGCGTAACACTGAGATATCACCAAAGGATTCCTGCATTTGGACGTGTCCCTATTCAGCCTTCGTTGTCACACAGTGGTAAATGCACTACGAAGCGAACCTCATCGATGACTGCCATAGCTACCAATGCTGTGTACTGTTGTAGCATTTGCCCTCATTTCAAGGGTGCCATTCAACCCTTTACGAAGAAGCTCAGATCTGGTTCTCTACTATAACAAATCACTAGTTTTGGTCTACTTAGACCTCTGCATAATAACGGCTCTTCATTCTCTTAACATTTAAGTTGCTCTGATAAGCTCAAGTAAAATACTAGCACAAATGCTAGAACAGGATTTGGGTAGAGACAATCCACCCTTCCTTAGCTGTGCTACCCCACCTCACGGTACCGCGCGTTACCTCTCAATGACCCCGGCGATGCTAAGCTTTGGGGTAATGTGTTTGGTATATGCATCCAATGGCCCTTCAAACACTGAATCACAATCACATTTTGTTCCTCTTGCTCTAGAAAAGATGCCCACATGAAACGTTGCACACTGGACCTGCACATTTTGACGTATTGTTCTGTTCGCCTCGAGGGTTTGTTGTAAGGTGGTCGATTTAACGTATTATTTTGCGCACTAAAAAAGGTGTGGAGGTTCATAAATCCAGGCGTGATAATTGATAGGACTTTAATAATCACTTTAAGCTTTTATGCATGAAGTTGAAAGAGATGGGAGATAAGTGTTTTAGCTGGATCTTCTTCAATGCGTATGGGTTCACCGAGCGGATATCAATGGATCAGTGGCGCTGCTTTGAATACGAAAAGCAGCATATTCTATAAACATTTGCCTGAAATGCATTGTGAACTGCATTACAGTTACTGCCTTAGCAATCATGACGGTCAATGCATCCCTACACACTGGTCTACAACCCTGAGTCGAAATGACATTGTATAGAACACACACTCAAATTTAATCATGTGGTACGGTGAAGGTGCTGCTAGTCGGACTGATGCATGGTCAGCTTCAACAGACACGCCTTGACTTCCACACACACAGCCACCGCAAATGGGAGAAAAGACTCAACCTGTTGTGCAACCACTCCATCTGCGGTGAAGAACGTTAGTGCGCTCCTTCTATCTATGCTCGGGTTCACTGTGAACGCATACGGCAATTACCACTACTATTATTATAACAGAGGCGCAGCAAAATCCGCGAATATGACTACAGCAGAGGCAACGACAACATCGAGTGAACAGGAGAATGCAAAGGAGGACGGCGCTACTACTATGGATCCTTATGAATCTACTACTTCCGCTTCTATGAATACTAGTGATTCCTCAAGGACAACATTAACTACAACGACCTCGACGACAATGACATTAAGTGGATAGCAGTACCAAATTGGCGGTAACTTTGCTGCGATTTCCAATGCAACTGCAACCACCCCTTCGAAGATGGCTAGCATAACGCCACCTCTTGCAACCGCTCTCATTGACACCCTCATTTTGGCTACAAAATAGTTAATTTCTTTTCCATCAGTGTCAAACCCCCTTGTCTTGCACTTGGTAATTCCACACCTCTCACAATCCCAATCATTCTTCACATTTGTCTCTGTGCCCCATTAATGAAGCTAAATGAATTGTTGGCTTTCGAGTATTATGTTCCATCTTAATGTCTTGAAAATGGAACAGTGAGAGAGAGGGAGTGAGCTGTTATGCTTCACTGTATGGCGTTTTGCAATGTGTCGTCATTGTGAGAGGAAATATTGTCGTGTGGTTTCGTTGAACTAGCGTTCCACAGATGGTCCGTTCGTGTGGCTGGTACTTTTGCACGAGTGAGTGGCTCTACATTAGTTTGACGTGAAAATGATGGAGTATATTGCAAATGGTTGGCAGGTGATGACTTATTCATGGCTGACATGAAGTCGAACGTGGTCTATACCTTTGCATAGTTGAGGGACGTGTTCTCCAGTAAGCGAAAGTGGGTTAATACCAGCTCAGTTGGTTCTTTTATCTCCGCTATGGCAGAAACACTTGTTGTCATTGATGGTAATCTCACCCATTTAAAAAAAATTTACTCCACCTTTGATATAGCAAACTCACTACTATGAGGAGTTTGTGTTCTGCATAGATGGGGAAAGCATGCAGTTAATGGGCACCTAGTGATTTAACTTGCTTGCAACAACCGTTTTCTTGACTCAACGAACCAATTTGCGTGTTTCACAAGCAACTTCGATTTATTGTTTTCCCGAGATCATTACTGCTGATGAGAAGTCGGGGTATCATCTTCGTAAGAGGCAACACGGTATTTTGCTAAAGCGATTTTATAGCAATGTTCTTGTTGGTTTCTAGGTTGTTTTTTTCTTGTAGCCTTAATTGCAGTGCACTATCTTCCTCCCATTGACAGCTCCTATTTCTTTATAAGTAGCATGGGATGACGCAGTCTACAACACAGTCCCTTGCCTTGGTTACTTGACAGAATGTGCCATTGTGGATAACCCACCGGCTACCTAAGCTTACAGTACTCAAAAGTGACAGATTCTGAGACCCAGTATATGAACCAAAAAAGACTGTCTGGAGGAAGTCGCACAGTGCCAGTAACGCACTCTATCATAACTTCTGATTCTACTTCGCTTAAATAGCTGACATGTGATAATTTGATGCATTATTTCATCACTACTGCACCAAACATGGCCCGTGGAGGTGCTTCAAATACCCAGCTAAAGCAATCCTTATAGAGATGATATAGCAGACATTCCCTTCATGTCCCATTTCGTTAACGCGGCTGCCCAGTAACACTCATGTTGATTGTGGCTGGTTCAATTGGCCACACATGGCATAAGTGTGTCAGCTGCTCTTGCACTAGCCTTGGCTTGTTGGTCAAACTGGTGCAGAAGGACCTGCACGAGGTCAGTTAGGATTGTGAGACCGATTGGAAGAGCAATGCTGTGGGCGTACGAAAACACCAGAATCAAGGTTTGTGGATAGGTTTGTTTTATTGAAGCAAGTACAACTAATCCTGACGGCAACGCACGGCCCACTGAAAAACAGGTCAGCGCATCACCTCCACCACAATAACAACGCAACAGGCATTCGGCTTTCCATTCAAAAAGTGACTCTAATACGACCTCTACAACAAGCCGATTACTAAAAACAAAGTTGCATTATACATTTGTGATTGAAAATCTAGGCATTGTACTCCAGCCCCGTCAAGGCATGAAAGTTTGAAAAGGAATTCCAACTAGGTTTGAGCGTTCGATATCAAGTTAGGTAAAATCGAAGCTGCGATGTGCAAACATGGCCGAAACAACCGAGCCCAAACAGCATTGGCAAACCAAATGAGGTACCGATTTGTCGAACACTGAAACAGGTCATTAATTTGATGAATACGAAGCCAGTCAGCCATTTGCGAGGTGACGATTTCCTCTCAATTGGCTTAATAGCTCACGAAAGGAACTCTAGTCTCTCCTCTCATGAGCCTGATTGATGCATACAGGGACCGGAGAATCATTTTGGTTGTGTCGTGAACAGCTTGGCGTTTGCAGCAAACCGTTCTACTGAACCTAAGGGCATACATGGACAAACATCACAAAAGCCTTCCTTATGATGCCAAAGGAAGACATGGATGCCTTCTCACGCTAGTTGGGTTACTGATTTTACAAGTAAGTAGAGCAGTTCCAAGAGGCTTGAAAATTCCAACCAAATCTGCTCTACTGACACATACGTGTGCAAGTGTGCGAGGCTAAAAACAGCTTGGAAGGACATTTGTAGGCTTCGACACGTGGTTTCGATGCCTTGCTCATCGGACCGCACCTGCTCGCGTACATGCTAGCATTGGAAACTGCGCGTTTATGGTCTCCATTAACGGGCATGGGAAGTATCGTCTGATCCTCGTCCAGTTGGGAAGCTACAAAAGAAAACCAGTGGCGCTCGTCAAGGTAGGAGACAGGTCGTGTGGCACACTGAATCCAAGTGCTTGGTTCGGTCGCCTTGTCGCAGACAAAGACGTAACGATCAGCCGCCTCCATTAAGTGGAAAACCTTGCTTTCTGAATACCTTGAGGTGAAGGCGACGCTGATCTTACCGTTGTCACAGACGCTGATCTCACCGTTGGTGAAGTTCCAGGAGGCAATAAGAGCAGGCTAACAACCCTGGGAGACCGTAACGAAGGGGAGTCGATCCAAGGTGACGTGAAGAAAATCGTCACCGTTTTTCACTGTGGTGATGATAGTAGTGAATGAGGCTCGATAGGAGACCAGAAAGGCAACCGCAAAAGGCAGATGAAATGCTGGTAATACTTTGCGTGTAGCACCCATTCTTGTTGCCCCTTCTTACGAAAGAACACAAGTTTTGGCGTACTTGCACTTTCAAGGACCGATTATTCTCAAATTTGTATTTGTTTAACTTGCTTCAACAAGCACGCGTTAACACTGATTGGGTGGAGATAAGCCCCTTCCACATAAGTATGTTGCCCTTTTTCTCGCTGCTTTATAGCAACCTTCTCATGACTTTGACGGTGTTACGATTTGAGTAAAATTCTGAATTCGTATTTAATGGCAGCCCATTAAACACCTTCGCCTTTACTGCTAGAAGGTGTTCACAGAACTACACTACGGCCAATTGAAATCGCATCCAGCAAGTAGGCATGAATGTTTCATGTGCATCAAGTTCGTTTTAAGAGTTTCTGACATGGTGGAAGAGCATTTTGACGTGAGGAAGCTTGTGTTACTGCTGCCTCTTCCTCTCTACTAATGCTAGCAAAGTGGAAGTGGAATTCGGGTCCCCATGCACTAAGTAGATGGTTTGAATTGAATGCTACTTTCCCAAGCACATTAATGACGGTTCCACTTGGCGCAGTAAGTGTGCAAGTCTTGGTAACACGTTCATTTAGGCTCCTTGCACTCTTAATAATCCACCCCTTAAAAGGGTGCGAGATTGTAATTGCAAACAGGACCACTTGTTGGAATTCAGCAGTTCAACTTTAGTGACTTGCCACCCTCCAGTACGAATTGGTGCCTTTGATTCACTCCCCAAGCACCCACTTAAGTGGATGCCACGCGATGCAGCAAACCTTCTTTGTAATGAGACGTAATGATGCATTCCAAAGAAACTAAGTGTGTTAAGAGTGGCGCTGAGTGGTTGCCGACATCTTCTGCACGATGACTTGCGTTGAAGCGAACACGAGAACAACACGGAAGCCAAGAATGGGAATAGGTTTGCAGTTAGTCAACTTGCAGACAATTACATGTTTTTAGGTAAATATTGACGGGCTGATGGCGCGTGCCACTGCAGCATTCAAATGAAAGTGTGGTTCGAGGCACATCACTTACTGAGCACTGTTAGCAGCAGTTTGTTTCTTTTGAATGTAAACAAGAAGTTGAACTAAGGGAGATTGAGTCAAAGAACTTGATTGTCACTGCATGTCTCCTAAAATTCACTGTATTCAGAGGTTTCGCCACCAAAATCAGTGTTCTATTTCTTGAATCCGATCGCGCAGCGACTTGTACAATGTGCCACCCTGTACATCAACTGCCACAGCAAAGACGTGGACAATCACGCACCGCATTTTTCGAAACATGGGCGAATCTAAGTGGGTAGTGGACTGAGCAACATGGTCCCTACTACCTCTGTGTTAGTGAACGTTCAACGTTATTGAAGATTAAGTTTTGCATTAGCGTTAGCAACGACCAATGCCGAAATAGGTAGAAGGCGTGGCCAGCAGTCGGAAAGTAACTATTCGAGTCATCAACACGTTCTAGAGCCTGCAATGATTTGCCTCCTTACTGCAATTTCTGTTACAATCGCATGCATAATATGAGGGTGTAATGGGTTCTAATCAAAATTTAGGAAGGCAATGCGATTTCTCTGTTATCCATCCCTATGTGTGCGTCTCCATGTTTTCATACATAGCGCACATTTTCGGTGCTTTATTCTACGGCGATTACCGACACCGACACCATCACAACTTTTTTAAGGATTCTTAAATGACTCGTCTAGATGCGACACAAAGATGTAAAATATACCGTCCTTAGGAGATCGGCTAATTCGTAGCTGTGTCTCGATGCATCTACTACCATAAAAGAGGAACAATGCCACTGACATGATGGAACTCCAAAGCAACCATTCGGAAGGATGTGTTGAAAGCCAAAGAGGCACAAATTAATGCAGCATAAGAAGGGCAGCGTTTGGCCTCAAGGTATTGCCTTGACCGCAAATATTTTACCGTCAAAATTATCAGTGAATGAGGCAGAATTTCAGGTGTCCGAGTACTTTGACAACAAACACTTGTTTTGTGTGGTCGTGGTGAACGTATTTTGATAAGTGCAGAAGGGATTGTGGACATAATTTGAAAAAGTCCTTCTATTTGGATAGGTGTGACATGACACGCAGCATGTCTGAGGTCAGCACAACGAACCACCACCATGAGACAAATTGACCATCACAATTTCCATTGCTTGAATTGACTGATTCAAATGATGGGAGATTGTTTGGACCACCTAAGGGATGCATGCATGTGAACTCTGGATTGTGCTGCCAATCTATAACGTGGAATTTATGACATTTCGTTCAGCTTGATGGGGAGGCATTCATCTTGGTGACAAAAGCGGTCGATGGTTGGGAGCGAAATAGAGAAATTCTTAATAGTTCCAATTAAAATGCTAATAGGTGATGCGAAAGGCGTCCGAACAATCTAAAACTGTGATACCTAGTAACTAGTGGATCAACACGGTACCTATCCCACAAAAGACACCATAGAGGTAAAATGCCACGTTGTATGCTCTTGTTTACCAGGACGGAGGTGTAAAGGGTGATGGGTAAGACGCTTGAAGGTGTGGCCCCAGTTGCCTATGTGAGAAATGGTGCTGAGAATGCCTGCGAACTCGAACAAGCGTTCCTGTTTACTCTTCTGGGAGTGTCTATCTTCGTTCCACTGTTTGAACACTCTGGAAATTGCACTTTTGTTTGATTCACAAAAAGAAGTGGAAAGGGCGAACGACTATGCTGCGAAACCCATTGCAATCACAATGGTCACCACCTCGAAAATGACCACTTCATCGCCTAATTTAGGGCTTCCTGTTAGTGACGCCCTAATTCCTCCCACACAGTAGTCAATTTGCCTCCATCAATGTCAGACGCGCCTACTCGCCACCAGAAATGTCGCCTCCTCTTTCGTTCCCAACCACACTTCCCCTTCCACTTCCGCACCTTACTCACGACATTGAACAAAAGAGTGCGTTTAGAGTCTTGTGCTCCACCATGATATTCTGCATTGCAAACGTGAGCGAATGAGCGTGCTGTCGAGAATTCGATGCAATGACACCTAGCTTTCTTCGTCATAATAAGGAAGTGCTTGCGTGTAGTCTTGATGTCGCACCGTTCCGCAGATAATCTCTGCATATCCAGCCCATTCCAACAAGCGGCACCTAGGTAGAAAATTGTGGGGTAAACGGCAACATGTCAGCAGTCGATTGCATTTTCATGGCTGGCGAGGAATCAACTCCACCTCCCCTTCTATGTGCAAGTAAGATTTGTCACGCGTAAGCTGATTTTGGAGAAATGCGGACACAAGTCGATTTGCTTATTGCGTCGTGCTGCAGCCACACTTCCATAATTAGGAGAAATTGCTCCACTCTTTGCATGGCAAACTCCTATCTTGGTGTTGCACACTAACCCACTGCTTCGACTGCGTTATGTTCTGTGTAGACTGAGGAACTACTGTAGCAGTAAGTAATATATGATCAGCACGTCTTTGTAGCAAAAGTTGCATTCACACAACAATTGAAGTCACGAATTCTTTAGGCAATCTCTACGCATCTCCATGATGAAATGCTTCTTTATGCAGCTCAAGATGAGAGGAGAAAGAGGATGCCATGTGTGGGTGGGAGAGTGATCCGAACCAGGCATAATCGACGACACAAGACGGGACATGTTGTTGTGCTTCGCATTGGCATTCTAACTTCTCATTCTTACCAAATATGTGCTGTTGGTGCCACTGTTTTGAATTTCTAAGCAAGCGTCTAATCAAATAAAACTGCATTGTCAGCTACGTGCAGTCCCCTTCAGGTTGAAGCCGCCTATTCATTTACAAGCAGCATGCGAATCTAGAATCTCTTTATGGAACCACTGTAGCAGAGGCTTACTAACGCTTCATTGCCAAAAATCAACTATCATATTTGACAAGGTGACAGAGTGTGCAATTGCGGAGGACCCACTGATGACCCAAGAAGGCAGTGCTCAAGAGAAAGGAACAAACAAGGCTGTCTGGGAAAACTCTCACAGCGCCTGCTAACTAACCTATTATTCTCGAATAACTAGCAGGCTACTATTCAATATTCGCTTTCCAAAGTTGTCATCAGGTTCGTTTTCTAACATCGTGGTAGGGACCCTAAAGGGACGAAAATGCATCTAACCATGTGATGGAATTATGTGCGACAATTGTGTACGCTGACTTACAAACACTTGTGGTGCATCTGACGAATGGATTGAGTATGTAATGCTGCCTTCGGTTTCGGTGACTTGGGAGGCCATATTGCCCTAGCTGGTGAGCTGGTCTCCAAACCGTTTCACCAGCCACCAATCCTCTCTTTGCTTACTATATATGCAATCTGTCCAGTGCTATGCCTTCTTTAGCCCTCAACAGAGTTTCGCTAAGCTACAGAGCAAGCAAGGCAAAAATGTGTATCAACTCTTCCCTCCACAGTGCCTAATTCTCCCCAGTCAAATTTGTGCAGCATGGGAAAACAAAGGGTCTCATATTGGCAGTACACACTCGCAACTGATATCACATCGAATGTCACCGTCCATTTTGACTGTGTCCCTTCACTTTTCCCACATGCACGCGGGCGGATGCAGTGGCATTTATGCCAGTAAGAAACACGACTCCATTCAGAGCAGAGCAACTTAGCCTTATTTTGCTGTTGACTTACGAATGCTGTCCTACTCACTTGATTTAAGGTGAATGCAGCTGCGTCTAGCCAACCTTCTGGCACTTTCATGTAACTAGGTAAGGTTTAACGGCCAAGTGGTTTGTGTAGTTACAGCAGTTAGTTTAAGAATGCCGTGGAGGAGAGTTGGGCCAATCCGGTGGTGACACATGCTGTTACATCATAGGAATGGCCTGATAGTTGTTGGTAGGAAAGCTTGGCTAACACCAAAGCCTCACCAAAAGACTTCTGCATGTAGGCGTGTGTCCATTCAGCCTCCATTGTGCCTCATAGTGATAAATGCACCACGATGCAAATTTCGTCACCGACTGCTACAGCTTCCCTTGATGTAGCCTCAAACTAAACCTGGATTCACGTGTTGAGACCTCCTATTCATTTGCGCAAGCATTTGTCCTCATTTTACGGGCTCCATTCAATCCTTTTGGAGGAAGTCCAAATCTTGTTTTTTCTATAACTAATCACTGATTCTGGCCTACCCGGATATCTGCATAATTTCTACTCATCATTTTCCTAACAGTTACGTCGCTCTGATAAGCCCAAGTGAAATACTAGCACAAATGCTATAACAAGATTTGAGTGGAGATTATCCACTCTTACTTAACTGTGCAAACTCACTTCACGCTACCACATATGCACCTCTCATTAACCCTGGAGATGCTAAGCTTTGGGGCAATGTGTGATATTTATACCCAATGGCATTTCAAACACTAAATTGCAATCACATTTCTATCCTTTTGCTCTAGAAAAGATGACCACATAAAAGTTAGCACATCTGACCTACACACCGTGGCGCATTATTCTTTTCGTCTTAAGGGTCAATTGTGAGGTGGTCAACTTCGTGTATTGCTTGGCGTATTGAAGAAAGGTGTGAAGGTTCTTGAATTCAGACTTGATGGTTGATATGATTCTAACATTGACGCATAGACTCTCACGCATGTAGTCGTAAGAGATGGCAAGTGAGTGTTCCAGTTATATCCTTTGGAATCCATGTGAGTTCATGCAGGAGGATGGCACTTGATCAGTGGCACTGCTTTAAACGAGGAGTGTAGCGTATTTTGGAAGCACTCGCCTGAAATGTATTGCGAAGTGTGTTACAATTACTGCTATAGCAACCTTGATGCTCACTCACGGTAAGCTCTGCATTGCCACATATTGGTCTGCTACTCTGAGTCTAGATGACACAGCGTAAATCTCACACGTCATATTCAGCCCTGTGGCACGGTGAAGATGTCGCTCGTCAGAGTGGTGGTTGGTCAGCTTCAATACCCAGGTCTAGACTCCCACGCAGGCAGGCACCATAAATGGGAGCAGAATAATCACACTCTTGTACAACCACTCCATTCGCGATGAAGAACGTTAGCGTGCTGCTTCTATTAATGCTTGGATTTACTGTGAATGCATTCAGCATTTTCGACATTTTTAATATATTTGGCCAAGGCTCAAAGAACACTACGACGACTGAAGAGAGGGGCAGCTTTACAACAAATCCCTATACGAAGACAAGTGATTCCTCAAGCACAGCACCAACCACAGCAACCATGACGACAATGAAACCGAGTAAATGGCACAATCAAAGTGGCGGTGACGTTGCTGCGACTCCCAATGCAGCCGCAACCACCACTTCAAAGATGTCTATTCTAACGCCAGCTTTTGCAACCGCGCTCATTGGCGCCCACATTCCACTTACACTATAGATAATTCGCTTTCCATTAGATGTTAAACACCACTATATACACTAGATAATTTTACACTTATCACACTCCTAATCACTTTTCCCATTTGTCTGTGTACCCCATCGATGAAGTCAAATGAACTGGTGGCCTTCGCGTACCGTGCTCCATCTTGATGTCTTGCAATGGAACAGTGGGAGGGAGAGTGAGCTGTTATGCTTCACTTTAGGACGCTTTACAATGTGTCGTCATTGTGAGAGGAAATACTGTCGTGTAGCTTGGTTGAACTGGCGTTCCACAGAAGGACTGTTGGTGTGGTGAGTGCCTGTGCACGTGTGAGTGGTTCACGTTAAGGTTGGCGAGAAAGGGATGGTGTGAGCCGCGTAATGTTGACAGTAAATGGATTATTCATAGTTGAATTAAAGTCAACCTTAGTTTGAACCTTAACATGCTTGAGCGACGTCTTTTCCAGAAAGCAAAAAACGGACTAACATTGGCTCGATCAGGTTTATGTTTACGTTATGCCGAATCCACCTGTAATCATTGATGGCATGCTTTCCTGCTTAATAGAACCTTTTCCAGTTTGATGCACTGAACTCACTGGTTTGAGGAATTTGTGTTCTAGGCAGGTGGAGAAAGTATTCAGCCAATGGCCACTCTATGACTTGCCTTGCTCGCGACAACCGTTTTCTTGACATGACAATCCAATTGGCTTGTTCTACAAGTAATCTTGGACTGCTATGCTTCCAGAAAACTGCTGCAGATGAGAAGTCCAAGGCATGATCCACACAAGAAGCGTCAGGATCTACTGCTGCAGCGATTTTGTTGCAGTGCCCTTGTTTGGCTCTATTGTATTCTCTTCGTGCTGCCTCAACTGCAGTGTACGACGTTCCTCCCATTGAGGGCTCCTACTTCTTTATGAGTATCATGAGATGACGCATTTGACATTGCAGTCCCCTGCCTTGGTTAGTTGACAGAATATGCCATTGTGGACGATCCACCGGTTACTTGAGTTAGCAGTGCTCAGAAGTGACAGATGCTGAGCTCATGTAAATGAAACAAACAAAGCTGTCTGGAACAAGTCGCACAGTGCCAGTACCACACTCTATCATAACTTCTCATTCTACTTCGCTTGAATGGTTGAAATGTGATAATTTGATGTATTATTTAATCAATACTGCATCAAACATGGATCCATAGAGATGTTTTAATGACCCAACTGTTATTGTTGTTAGTGTGAGGGAAGAGAATATTGCTGCCTTATTGACTACGCTTTGATCATTTAAGTGCGGTTGTAGGGTGAAAAGAAAATTTCGTCTTATTATCTCTGCTGTAACCTGTGGTTGCAGTTGCAGTTGTTGTGGCGAGGGGACGGAGAATGGCGCCATTCTGACTCCACTTTGATCACATTAGTGTTGTTGTTGCAGACAGAGAGAAGAATATTGCCGCATTAGTGACTCCATTTTAATCAATGAGTGTATTTTTTTGTAGGTAGAGAAAAGGGAATGTCGCCTCATTGACTCCACCTTTATCACGTTATAGCAATTGTTGTAGAGGGAAAGCAGGGACGCCTCCTTACTGACTCCTTTTCGATCAATTAAGTTCTTTTTTGTATGCGATTGCCGTAGTCTACGAGTAATCGTCTCTCATCCACCTGAGTAAACGTTGTTTCACGTGACACATGATGGGGGAAGATCGGTAAAAGTGGCGGTAATCTTGATAGCGATCCCATATTGAAGGCATCATTGAGACACGACGCGGTGCATGGTATGTGACCATTGCGATTACGCTTCGAAAGCCTTGTTTTGCATTGTAATATCGTGTTCCTTTCTAATTAAGTCTAATTGTATGTTGTTGTTGTAATTGTTGTTGTTGTTGTTCAGTTCATGCAGCCTTATGCGCATCCTGCAGTACCCCTCCAATTGACGTCTACTGTTTCTTTATAAGTAGAATGGGAAAAGGCAAAACACAACAAAGCCTCCTATTAAAAGCACATTTGCAGAGGCACTCTATTTCTTAGATTGGCACCTAGACCAATGAACAGTTTATCATGAAGCTCAAGGCCCAGGTGTGACCAGATAGTAAAATGTGGCACGGTAATAAACTACCGGTAACCTAGGACTACGATGCTCTGGAGTGACGGATGCAAAGCTCAGGAAATTAAAACAAGCAGTACTACCTGCAGCTTCTTTGTGCGTAAGACGCCTGGGCCCCACCTTGACCATAGACTGGATACTTAGTGCAAAAGCCTTCACCACTAATGCAACAAGCAATCAGGGAAGAATGGTCGCTGCGCGAGAGTCAAGTGGGATTAGGTACCATCCATATCAACTACTGACTTTCCAGTAGCTGCCAGTTTACATGTGGATTATAGGAGCCATTCAGGAGGAGGTGTATGGGAGATCCATTTTCCAAAATGCTCTGTGTCTAACAACCAGTTAAAACTTCAAAATAATGGAATAGGTTTTGTTAGGTATCACCACTCTGACCATAAAAACGGATGTTTGCATGCAGTTAGAGGAGGCGCTAAAGAATGAAACTCCCAAAATCATCCTCAACATCGTCGTCACTGAAATGATGCTGACGGTAACAGTGACTGTGGTGACGTCAATGTGCACCCACTATGGACTGTCTATGAACTACGTGGATTGATCATGACCGGCTCTTTGCCAGGCAAAATGTCCGCTGGTTGCAAAAGGGTGATACCACATGAAGAATTTCAAGTACAGCATCAACACATTGAATCAGGATGCCTCAAAGTAGGCACATACAAAATAATAGCCCATATTTGGCAGTAGAACCTGGTGCAGTTCCTTGGACCTGATTCACTTTCACAGTGGCAGCAGGGCTAATCCCATTGAATAGTGTAACCAGTAGAATAGGCTTTCCTCCATGGTTGTCTCTCATAACCCACTTGTCAAACGATGTAAATAATTAAAGATTGCACAAATTTTGCATTGCATTTGCTAGTTGGATGTTACAAAATTACAGCATTTAATTGGTTTTATTTGTAAATTTTAATTGATTTTGCGGCAATGACAGCGAAAGCGAATCATTTCGGTGTGGCACCTCTGCGACACTGCACCTTCTGACATCCATAACTGCCGACACTAAATCCAACCTATCATCGGCAACCTCCTTGATGGCTGCCATCTCATGCAGTTCTCCCTCTAGGTGCCTGGATCTATGATACATGCTAGTGTGTTTTGATTTGCACTCAGCATCTTCACTTCCTCATTTGCCAACACTTCCTCGCTGTTGTGCTACCTAACTAAGAAGCACTACTCTGCTGTACAACATTTTTACCTTCCTGACAACTTGCTCCATCAGGAACCCTTCCAAATTACTTCCTTTATCGTCTACGTCTAGGAATAGTTGTAGGTTCACTTCATATAGGAATTTGACCTGCAGTGATTCACCTCCAAATGCGGCATACTTTTGTTTGCCTTTTTAATGAACTGTGGAGATGCTGGATTAAGGCTGTTCTCGCATAAAAACAGGAGATCTCATGCTACCACAAGAAAATGACACACTTTCACTGTTCGTGACGCAAAACTTAGGTGAGCAAACAACATTTATGGCCTTCGTCAAATAAATTAATCAAAGGTTGGGTTCAATTCAGCTTGTATCTTACGGCATCTCAAACTCATCGAGAGAGCAGCAATGGTGAGTATTAGCTCAAGAACTTGTGAGAGAAATCCTATATCGAATGCACAACAGAGCAGTGGACTCGGATCTCTGAAAGAAATGTGTGCTTAAAACACTGAGGGTGAGGAGTTGATAGCTGGAACTGTGGCTTAATCCTGTAAATAATTGGTTCTCCAGTAAGGGCCTTCAGGGCCAAGCCTTTATGTAGAAGGCAACAGCTAATTTGCACAAATGCACAATCTGAAATTCACTCTCTATTTTTCCGCACATGGTGGCGGTACACACTCACAACGGATATCACATCAAATGTCACCGTCCATATTTGACTATGCCTCTTCACTATTCTCAAATGCACGTAAGCGATTGCGGTGGCATTTAAGTGAGTAGGAAACGAGGCTTCATTAAAATTTGAGCACCTTAGCCCTATTTTGCTGTTGACTTACAATTTCTGTCCTGCTCATTTGGAATACGGTGAAGTGGCACTACCTCTAGTCAACCATCTGCCACTTTCGTGTAGCTAGGTGAGGTTCAACAGCCAAATGGCATGTGTAGCCTCAGCAGTTAGTTTAAGAATGCAGTGGAGGAGAGTTGGGAGAATCCGATGGTAGCACATGCTGTTACATTTTGGAAATGGACTGAGAGTTGATTGTAGGAAAGCGTGCCTAACCCCAAAATCTCACCAAAAGACTCTTGCATTTGGACGAGTCTCTGTTTAACCTCCATTGTGTCTCAGTGGTAAATGCACTACGATGCAAACTTCATCACCGACTGCTACAGCTTTCCTTGTTGTAGCCTCAAGTGGTTTGTGTAGTTACAGCAGTTAGTTTAAGAATGCCGTGGAGGAGAGTTGGGCCAATCCGGTGGTGACACATGCTGTTACATCATAGGAATGGCCTGATAGTTGTTGGTAGGAAAGCTTGGCTAACACCAAAGCCTCACCAAAAGACTTCTGCATGTAGGCGTGTGTCCATTCAGCCTCCATTGTGCCTCACAGTGGTAAATACACCACGATGCAAACTTCGTCACCGACTGCTACAGCTTCCCTTGATGTAGCCTCAAACTAAACCTGGATTCACGTGTTGAGACCTCCTATTCATTTGCGCAAGCATTTGTCCTCATTTTACGGGCTCCATTCAATCCTTTTGGAGGAAGTCCAAATCTTGTTTTTTCTATAACTAATCACTGATTCTGGCCTACCCGGATATCTGCATAATTTCTACTCATCATTTTCCTAACAGTTACGTCGCTCTGATAAGCCCAAGTGAAATACTAGCACAAATGCTATAACAAGATTTGAGTGGAGATTATCCACTCTTACTTAACTGTGCAAACTCACTTCACGCTACCACATATGCACCTCTCATTAACCCTGGAGATGCTAAGCTTTGGGGCAATGTGTGATATTTATACCCAATGGCATTTCAAACACTAAATTGCAATCACATTTCTATCCTTTTGCTCTAGAAAAGATGACCACATAAAAGTTAGCACATCTGACCTACACACCGTGGCGCATTATTCTTTTCGTCTTAAGGGTCAATTGTGAGGTGGTCAACTTCGTGTATTGCTTGGCGTATTGAAGAAAGGTGTGAAGGTTCTTGAATTCAGACTTGATGGTTGATATGATTCTAACATTGACGCATAGACTCTCACGCATGTAGTCGTAAGAGATGGCAAGTGAGTGTTCCAGTTATATCCTTTGGAATCCATGTGAGTTCATGCAGGAGGATGGCACTTGATCAGTGGCACTGCTTTAAACGAGGAGTGTAGCGTATTTTGGAAGCACTCGCCTGAAATGTATTGCGAAGTGTGTTACAATTACTGCTATAGCAACCCTGATGCTCACTCACGGTAAGCTCTGCATTGCCACACATTGGTCTGCTACTCTGAGTCTAGATGACACAGCGTAAATCTCACACGTCATATTCAGCCCTGTGGCACGGTGAAGATGTCGCTCGTCAGAGTGGTGGTTGGTCAGCTTCAACACCCACGTCTAGACTCCCACGCAGGCAGGCACCATAAATGGAGCAGAATAATCACACTCTTGTACAACCACTCCATTCGCGATGAAGAACGTTAGCGTGCTGCTTCTATTAATGCTTGGATTTACTGTGAATGCATTCAGCATTTTCGACATTTTTAATATATTTGGCCAAGGCTCAAAGAACACTACGACGACTGAAGAGAGGGGCAGCTTTACAACAAATCCCTATACGAAGACAAGTGATTCCTCAAGCACAGCACCAACCACAGCAACCATGACGACAATGAAACCGAGTAAATGGCACAATCAAAGTGGCGGTGACGTTGCTGCGACTCCCAATGCAGCCGCAACCACCACTTCAAAGATGTCTATTCTAACGCCAGCTTTTGCAACCGCGCTCATTGGCGCCCACATTCCACTTACACTATAGATAATTCGCTTTCCATTAGATGTTAAACACCACTATATACACTAGATAATTTTACACTTATCACACTCCTAATCACTTTTCCCATTTGTCTGTGTACCCCATCGATGAAGTCAAATGAACTGGTGGCCTTCGCGTACCGTGCTCCATCTTGATGTCTTGCAATGGAACAGTGGGAGGGAGAGTGAGCTGTTATGCTTCACTTTAGGACGCTTTACAATGTGTCGTCATTGTGAGAGGAAATACTGTCGTGTAGCTTGGTTGAACTGGCGTTCCACAGAAGGACTGTTGGTGTGGTGAGTGCCTGTGCACGTGTGAGTGGTTCACGTTAAGGTTGGCGAGAAAGGGATGGTGTGAGCCGCGTAATGTTGACAGTAAATGGATTATTCATAGTTGAATTAAAGTCAACCTTAGTTTGAACCTTAACATGCTTGAGCGACGTCTTTTCCAGAAAGCAAAAAACGGACTAACATTGGCTCGATCAGGTTTATGTTTACGTTATGCCGAATCCACCTGTAATCATTGATGGCATGCTTTCCTGCTTAATAGAACCTTTTCCAGTTTGATGCACTGAACTCACTGGTTTGAGGAATTTGTGTTCTAGGCAGGTGGAGAAAGTATTCAGCCAATGGCCACTCTATGACTTGCCTTGCTCGCGACAACCGTTTTCTTGACATGACAATCCAATTGGCTTGTTCTACAAGTAATCTTGGACTGCTATGCTTCCAGAAAACTGCTGCAGATGAGAAGTCCAAGGCATGATCCACACAAGAAGCGTCAGGATCTACTGCTGCAGCGATTTTGTTGCAGTGCCCTTGTTTGGTTCTATAGTATTCTTTTCGTGCTGCCTCAACTGCAGTGTACGACGTTCCTCCCATTGAGGGCTCCTACTTCTTTATGAGCATCATGAGATGGCGCATTTCGCAACACAGTTCTGCCTTGGTTAGTTGACAGAACGTGCCATTGTGGAGAACCCACTGGTTGCCTAAGCCTACAGTACTCAGAAGTGACAGATGCTGAGCTCATGTAAATGAAACAAACAAAGCTGTCTGGAACAAGTCGCACAGTGCCAGTACCACACTCTATCATAACTTCTCATTCTACTTCGCTTGAATGGTTGAAATGTGATAATTTGATGTATTATTTAATCAATACTGCATCAAACATGGATCCATAGAGATGTTTTAATGACCCAACTGTTATTGTTGTTAGTGTGAGGGAAGAGAATATTGCTGCCTTATTGACTACGCTTTGATCATTTAAGTGCGGTTGTAGGGTGAAAAGAAAATTTCGTCTTATTATCTCTGCTGTAACCTGTGGTTGCAGTTGCAGTTGTTGTGGCGAGGGGACGGAGAATGGCGCCATTCTGACTCCACTTTGACCACGTTAGTGCTGTTGTTATAGGGAGAGGTGAAACAATATCACCTTATAACCTCTGATGTAACCTGTGGCTGCAGTTGCTGTTGTTGTGGCGAGGGGACGGAGAATGGCGCCATTCTGACTCCACTTTGATCACATTAGTGTTGTTGTTGCAGACAGAGAGAAGAATATTGCCGCATTAGTGACTCCATTTTAATCAATGAGTGTATTTTTTTGTAGGTAGAGAAAAGGGAATGTCGCCTCATTGACTCCACCTTTATCACGTTATTGCAATTGTTGTAGAGGGAAAGCAGGGACGGAGATCCTTCTCCTTATGGAACAAATTCATTCTTCAATAGAAAATGTCAAAATACTCTGGAGACGATCTAATTATGGGTTAATAACAGATTGAAGTGAAAACAGAGGCAGATTAGTAGTCTGATTCAAAGTGAAACAGCTGTAAATGAGGTAAAGTAAAAACAGATAAGATAGAGCACTGGATAAGTGGAAATATAATGCCCTTTATAAGGCACAATTTTACTACTATTGTGCAGCAAAGTTAACAACGAGTTTTGGCCACGAAACAGCATTCGAACAAATGACAAACAAGTGGAATGGACAATCCGATGCAGGAAATAGAGCAACCTTCAGGGAATTAGCTAAGCAAATATGGTGACTTTCCAACAGGAGCATTAAAATTAGCTGGAATTGAATCAAACAAAATAATGAAACGACTTACGATAGACTCATCAAATGATGCTACAAAGGTGAGCAGAATACATATTAGGCTAAACTGTTGAATAATCGCGAAATAATGGCCAAATTTTGCGGATTACTAGCACTCGAAAACAGACGGCTACAGTACTCACACAGACGGAAACGCACTTTTGAGTTGAGTGCGCCGAAGCCATGCACCCATCCATTGCCTGGGGTCGCGTCTTGTGTGGAGAGCAGAATTGGGAATGAGAAATGCGCGAACCATCACATATGTCCACAGATGGCCATAGGAATACTCACCTGGGGGTGGTCGTGTAACGAGGGACGGCATCGGCTACAGTCTCGTGGAAGTAGAGTTTCGCTTCCATCCCTCTTTGCCACCTCGTATTGACTTCAGAGCTACCCAGGCATGTGTATTTGGACTGTACACAACTAGTGGGAGCATCGCAAGTTCACACGCCTGACGTCTCCTTGCGGGTGTAGTGGGCAGCTCCGTGACGGAACCCCGCGGATGGTGCACTACTTGTGTCACTTCCATCATTAATGGTTATCGCACAGAACACCAGAGATTTCTCAAAGAATTTCTCGTGTGATACTTCACTGCTGCTTCATTTTCTGTTGTTGCCAAACACAGAGCACCAAATACCACTGAAACAACGAATCGCACATCTTTTCCACTCACACTTCTCCAAGCCACAAAATTACAGCCGTTAACTGGTTTATTTGTAAATGTTCAATCAGGTTTGCGGTAATAACAGTGAAAGTGAATCATTTCTGACATCCGTAACTGCCACCACTAAATCCAACATTTCATTGGCAACCCCAATGATGGCTGCCATCTCATACAGTTCTGCCTCGAGGTGTCTGGACCTATGATGCACACTACTGTGTTTTGATTTACACTCAGCATCTTCACTTCCTCATTATTCAATGCTTTATCGCTATTGTGCTACCTAACTAGGAAGTACTATTCTGCTGGACAACATTTCTGCCTTTCCAACAACTTGCCCCATCAGGAGATCTTCCAAATAACTTCCCTCCATCGTCTACGCCCAAATGTATTGTAGGTTCACTTCATATGGGAATTAGACCTGCGGTGAATTACCCCCAAATGCATCACGCTTTCGTTTACTTTTTTGGCAAACTGTAGAGTAGCTGGATCAAGGCTATTCTTACACAAAAACAAAAGATGCCGAAACAGGTAGATGTGTTTTCCGTCACACTGCAGCTACACTTTCAAAATTAGCAAAATTGCTCCGCTCTGTTTATAGCAACTGCCCATCTTGGCGTTGTATATCAACCCATTGGACTGACAGTGTGTAATATGTGATCAGCACGTGGTTACAACAAACAATTCATTGGCACAGCAACTAAAGTCACGTATTCTTCAAGTACTCTATGTTTATCTCCTTGATAACTTGCTGCTCTATACAGCCCAAGATGGGAGGAGAGCAAGGATGCTATTAGTGAGTGGGCGGGATCGACGACACAAGACGCGACACACGGTTGTGCTTTGTTTTGTCATTTTCACTTCTTTGAATTCCTGAACAAACCTTAAATCAGCTCATGCAGCGTTGACAGCCACGTGCCTTCTTCGTCAAATTAACGCCTCCTATATATTTATAAGTGGCATGCGAATCTAGAATCTCCTTATGGAACCACTGCAGCAGAGGCTTACTAACGCTTGATTGCCAAGAATCAGCCCTCACTCTTGACAAGGTGACAGAAAGTGCGATTGCGTATGACCCACTGATGACCGAAGACTACAACGTTCAAGAATAGAACAAACAAAGATGTCAGGGAAATTGTCAGAGTGCCTGTTAACTAACCCATTATTCTCGAATAGCTAGTAGGCGACTATTCAATAACCGCTTTTTTAAAAATGTGTTAGGGACCTTATTGAGCCAAGAATACCTTTAGTCAACCTTCTGACACTATCATTTTTCTAGGTGCGGTTTAACAGACAAATGGCTTGTGTAGCCTCAGCAATTAGGGTAAGAATGCAGTGGAGAGTTGAGCGAACCTAGTGGTGACACATGCTGTTACACTTCAGGAATAGAACGAAAGCTGGTGAGTGGGAAAGCGTGCGTAACACTGAGATATCACCAAAGGATTCCTGCATTTGGACGTGTCCCTATTCAGCCTTCGTTGTCACACAGTGGTAAATGCACTACGAAGCGAACCTCATCGATGACTGCCATAGCTACCAATGCTGTGTACTGTTGTAGCATTTGCCCTCATTTCAAGGGTGCCATTCAACCCTTTACGAAGAAGCTCAGATCTGGTTCTCTACTATAACAAATCACTAGTTTTGGTCTACTTAGACCTCTGCATAATAACGGCTCTTCATTCTCTTAACATTTAAGTTGCTCTGATAAGCTCAAGTAAAATACTAGCACAAATGCTAGAACAGGATTTGGGTAGAGACAATCCACCCTTCCTTAGCTGTGCTACCCCACCTCACGGTACCGCGCGTTACCTCTCAATGACCCCGGCGATGCTAAGCTTTGGGGTAATGTGTTTGGTATATGCATCCAATGGCCCTTCAAACACTGAATCACAATCACATTTTGTTCCTCTTGCTCTAGAAAAGATGCCCACATGAAACGTTGCACACTGGACCTGCACATTTTGACGTATTGTTCTGTTCGCCTCGAGGGTTTGTTGTAAGGTGGTCGATTTAACGTATTATTTTGCGCACTAAAAAAGGTGTGGAGGTTCATAAATCCAGGCGTGATAATTGATAGGACTTTAATAATCACTTTAAGCTTTTATGCATGAAGTTGAAAGAGATGGGAGATAAGTGTTTTAGCTGGATCTTCTTCAATGCGTATGGGTTCACCGAGCGGATATCAATGGATCAGTGGCGCTGCTTTGAATACGAAAAGCAGCATATTCTATAAACATTTGCCTGAAATGCATTTGAACTGCATTACAGTTACTGCCTTAGCAATCATGACGGTCAATGCATCCCTACACACTGGTCTACAACCCTGAGTCGAAATGACATTGTATAGAACACACACTCAAATTTAATCATGTGGTACGGTGAAGGTGCTGCTAGTCGGACTGATGCATGGTCAGCTTCAACAGACACGCCTTGACTTCCACACACACAGCCACCGCAAATGGGAGAAAAGACTCAACCTGTTGTGCAACCACTCCATCTGCGGTGAAGAACGTTAGTGCGCTCCTTCTATCTATGCTCGGGTTCACTGTGAACGCATACGGCAATTACCACTACTATTATTATAACAGAGGCGCAGCAAAATCCGCGAATATGACTACAGCAGAGGCAACGACAACATCGAGTGAACAGGAGAATGCAAAGGAGGACGGCGCTACTACTATGGATCCTTATGAATCTACTACTTCCGCTTCTATGAATACTAGTGATTCCTCAAGGACAACATTAACTACAACGACCTCGACGACAATGACATTAAGTGGATAGCAGTACCAAATTGGCGGTAACTTTGCTGCGATTTCCAATGCAACTGCAACCACCCCTTCGAAGATGGCTAGCATAACGCCACCTCTTGCAACCGCTCTCATTGACACCCTCATTTTGGCTACAAAATAGTTAATTTCATTTCCATCAGTGTCAAACCCCCTTGTCTTGCACTTGGTAATTCCACACCTCTCACAATCCCAATCATTCTTCACATTTGTCTCTGTGCCCCATTAATGAAGCTAAATGAATTGTTGGCTTTCGAGTATTATGTTCCATCTTAATGTCTTGAAAATGGAACAGTGAGAGAGAGGGAGTGAGCTGTTATGCTTCACTGTATGGCGTTTTGCAATGTGTCGTCATTGTGAGAGGAAATATTGTCGTGTGGTTTCGTTGAACTAGCGTTCCACAGATGGTCCGTTCGTGTGGCTGGTACTTTTGCACGAGTGAGTGGCTCTACATTAGTTTGACGTGAAAATGATGGAGTATATTGCAAATGGTTGGCAGGTGATGACTTATTCATGGCTGACATGAAGTCGAACGTGGTCTATACCTTTGCATAGTTGAGGGACGTGTTCTCCAGTAAGCGAAAGTGGGTTAATACCAGCTCAGTTGGTTCTTTTATCTCCGCTATGGCAGAAACACTTGTTGTCATTGATGGTAATCTCACCCATTTAAAAAAAATTTACTCCACCTTTGATATAGCAAACTCACTACTATGAGGAGTTTGTGTTCTGCATAGATGGGGAAAGCATGCAGTTAATGGGCACCTAGTGATTTAACTTGCTTGCAACAACCGTTTTCTTGACTCAACGAACCAATTTGCGTGTTTCACAAGCAACTTCGATTTATTGTTTTCCCGAGATCATTACTGCTGATGAGAAGTCGGGGTATCATCTTCGTAAGAGGCAACACGGTATTTTGCTAAAGCGATTTTATAGCAATGTTCTTGTTGGTTTCTAGGTTGTTTTTTTCTTGTAGCCTTAATTGCAGTGCACTATCTTCCTCCCATTGACAGCTCCTATTTCTTTATAAGTAGCATGGGATGACGCAGTCTACAACACAGTCCCTTGCCTTGGTTACTTGACAGAATGTGCCATTGTGGATAACCCACCGGCTACCTAAGCTTACAGTACTCAAAAGTGACAGATTCTGAGACCCAGTATATGAACCAAAAAAGACTGTCTGGAGGAAGTCGCACAGTGCCAGTAACGCACTCTATCATAACTTCTGATTCTACTTCGCTTAAATAGCTGACATGTGATAATTTGATGCATTATTTCATCACTACTGCACCAAACATGGCCCGTGGAGGTGCTTCAAATACCCAGCTAAAGCAATCCTTATAGAGATGATATAGCAGACATTCCCTTCATGTCCCATTTCGTTAACGCGGCTGCCCAGTAACACTCATGTTGATTGTGGCTGGTTCAATTGGCCACACATGGCATAAGTGTGTCAGCTGCTCTTGCACTAGCCTTGGCTTGTTGGTCAAACTGGTGCAGAAGGACCTGCACGAGGTCAGTTAGGATTGTGAGACCGATTGGAAGAGCAATGCTGTGGGCGTACGAAAACACCAGAATCAAGGTTTGTGGATAGGTTTGTTTTATTGAAGCAAGTACAACTAATCCTGACGGCAACGCACGGCCCACTGAAAAACAGGTCAGCGCATCACCTCCACCACAATAACAACGCAACAGGCATTCGGCTTTCCATTCAAAAAGTGACTCTAATACGACCTCTACAACAAGCCGATTACTAAAAACAAAGTTGCATTATACATTTGTGATTGAAAATCTAGGCATTGTACTCCAGCCCCGTCAAGGCATGAAAGTTTGAAAAGGAATTCCAACTAGGTTTGAGCGTTCGATATCAAGTTAGGTAAAATCGAAGCTGCGATGTGCAAACATGGCCGAAACAACCGAGCCCAAACAGCATTGGCAAACCAAATGAGGTACCGATTTGTCGAACACTGAAACAGGTCATTAATTTGATGAATACGAAGCCAGTCAGCCATTTGCGAGGTGACGATTTCCTCTCAATTGGCTTAATAGCTCACGAAAGGAACTCTAGTCTCTCCTCTCATGAGCCTGATTGATGCATACAGGGACCGGAGAATCATTTTGGTTGTGTCGTGAACAGCTTGGCGTTTGCAGCAAACCGTTCTACTGAACCTAAGGGCATACATGGACAAACATCACAAAAGCCTTCCTTATGATGCCAAAGGAAGACATGGATGCCTTCTCACGCTAGTTGGGTTACTGATTTTACAAGTAAGTAGAGCAGTTCCAAGAGGCTTGAAAATTCCAACCAAATCTGCTCTACTGACACATACGTGTGCAAGTGTGCGAGGCTAAAAACAGCTTGGAAGGACATTTGTAGGCTTCGACACGTGGTTTCGATGCCTTGCTCATCGGACCGCACCTGCTCGCGTACATGCTAGCATTGGAAACTGCGCGTTTATGGTCTCCATTAACGGGCATGGGAAGTATCGTCTGATCCTCGTCCAGTTGGGAAGCTACAAAAGAAAACCAGTGGCGCTCGTCAAGGTAGGAGACAGGTCGTGTGGCACACTGAATCCAAGTGCTTGGTTCGGTCGCCTTGTCGCAGACAAAGACGTAACGATCAGCCGCCTCCATTAAGTGGAAAACCTTGCTTTCTGAATACCTTGAGGTGAAGGCGACGCTGATCTTACCGTTGTCACAGACGCTGATCTCACCGTTGGTGAAGTTCCAGGAGGCAATAAGAGCAGGCTAACAACCCTGGGAGACCGTAACGAAGGGGAGTCGATCCAAGGTGACGTGAAGAAAATCGTCACCGTTTTTCACTGTGGTGATGATAGTAGTGAATGAGGCTCGATAGGAGACCAGAAAGGCAACCGCAAAAGGCAGATGAAATGCTGGTAATACTTTGCGTGTAGCACCCATTCTTGTTGCCCCTTCTTACGAAAGAACACAAGTTTTGGCGTACTTGCACTTTCAAGGACCGATTATTCTCAAATTTGTATTTGTTTAACTTGCTTCAACAAGCACGCGTTAACACGATTGGGTGGAGATAAGCCCCTTCCACATAAGTATGTTGCCCTTTTTCTCGCTGCTTTATAGCAACCTTCTCATGACTTTGACGGTGTTACGATTTGAGTAAAATTCTGAATTCGTATTTAATGGCAGCCCATTAAACACCTTCGCCTTTACTGCTAGAAGGTGTTCACAGAACTACACTACGGCCAATTGAAATCGCATCCAGCAAGTAGGCATGAATGTTTCATGTGCATCAAGTTCGTTTTAAGAGTTTCTGACATGGTGGAAGAGCATTTTGACGTGAGGAAGCTTGTGTTACTGCTGCCTCTTCCTCTCTACTAATGCTAGCAAAGTGGAAGTGGAATTCGGGTCCCCATGCACTAAGTAGATGGTTTGAATTGAATGCTACTTTCCCAAGCACATTAATGACGGTTCCACTTGGCGCAGTAAGTGTGCAAGTCTTGGTAACACGTTCATTTAGGCTCCTTGCACTCTTAATAATCCACCCCTTAAAAGGGTGCGAGATTGTAATTGCAAACAGGACCACTTGTTGGAATTCAGCAGTTCAACTTTAGTGACTTGCCACCCTCCAGTACGAATTGGTGCCTTTGATTCACTCCCCAAGCACCCACTTAAGTGGATGCCACGCGATGCAGCAAACCTTCTTTGTAATGAGACGTAATGATGCATTCCAAAGAAACTAAGTGTGTTAAGAGTGGCGCTGAGTGGTTGCCGACATCTTCTGCACGATGACTTGCGTTGAAGCGAACACGAGAACAACACGGAAGCCAAGAATGGGAATAGGTTTGCAGTTAGTCAACTTGCAGACAATTACATGTTTTTAGGTAAATATTGACGGGCTGATGGCGCGTGCCACTGCAGCATTCAAATGAAAGTGTGGTTCGAGGCACATCACTTACTGAGCACTGTTAGCAGCAGTTTGTTTCTTTTGAATGTAAACAAGAAGTTGAACTAAGGGAGATTGAGTCAAAGAACTTGATTGTCACTGCATGTCTCCTAAAATTCACTGTATTCAGAGGTTTCGCCACCAAAATCAGTGTTCTATTTCTTGAATCCGATCGCGCAGCGACTTGTACAATGTGCCACCCTGTACATCAACTGCCACAGCAAAGACGTGGACAATCACGCACCGCATTTTTCGAAACATGGGCGAATCTAAGTGGGTAGTGGACTGAGCAACATGGTCCCTACTACCTCTGTGTTAGTGAACGTTCAACGTTATTGAAGATTAAGTTTTGCATTAGCGTTAGCAACGACCAATGCCGAAATAGGTAGAAGGCGTGGCCAGCAGTCGGAAAGTAACTATTCGAGTCATCAACACGTTCTAGAGCCTGCAATGATTTGCCTCCTTACTGCAATTTCTGTTACAATCGCATGCATAATATGAGGGTGTAATGGGTTCTAATCAAAATTTAGGAAGGCAATGCGATTTCTCTGTTATCCATCCCTATGTGTGCGTCTCCATGTTTTCATACATAGCGCACATTTTCGGTGCTTTATTCTACGGCGATTACCGACACCGACACCATCACAACTTTTTTAAGGATTCTTAAATGACTCGTCTAGATGCGACACAAAGATGTAAAATATACCGTCCTTAGGAGATCGGCTAATTCGTAGCTGTGTCTCGATGCATCTACTACCATAAAAGAGGAACAATGCCACTGACATGATGGAACTCCAAAGCAACCATTCGGAAGGATGTGTTGAAAGCCAAAGAGGCACAAATTAATGCAGCATAAGAAGGGCAGCGTTTGGCCTCAAGGTATTGCCTTGACCGCAAATATTTTACCGTCAAAATTATCAGTGAATGAGGCAGAATTTCAGGTGTCCGAGTACTTTGACAACAAACACTTGTTTTGTGTGGTCGTGGTGAACGTATTTTGATAAGTGCAGAAGGGATTGTGGACATAATTTGAAAAAGTCCTTCTATTTGGATAGGTGTGACATGACACGCAGCATGTCTGAGGTCAGCACAACGAACCACCACCATGAGACAAATTGACCATCACAATTTCCATTGCTTGAATTGACTGATTCAAATGATGGGAGATTGTTTGGACCACCTAAGGGATGCATGCATGTGAACTCTGGATTGTGCTGCCAATCTATAACGTGGAATTTATGACATTTCGTTCAGCTTGATGGGGAGGCATTCATCTTGGTGACAAAAGCGGTCGATGGTTGGGAGCGAAATAGAGAAATTCTTAATAGTTCCAATTAAAATGCTAATAGGTGATGCGAAAGGCGTCCGAACAATCTAAAACTGTGATACCTAGTAACTAGTGGATCAACACGGTACCTATCCCACAAAAGACACCATAGAGGTAAAATGCCACGTTGTATGCTCTTGTTTACCAGGACGGAGGTGTAAAGGGTGATGGGTAAGACGCTTGAAGGTGTGGCCCCAGTTGCCTATGTGAGAAATGGTGCTGAGAATGCCTGCGAACTCGAACAAGCGTTCCTGTTTACTCTTCTGGGAGTGTCTATCTTCGTTCCACTGTTTGAACACTCTGGAAATTGCACTTTTGTTTGATTCACAAAAAGAAGTGGAAAGGGCGAACGACTATGCTGCGAAACCCATTGCAATCACAATGGTCACCACCTCGAAAATGACCACTTCATCGCCTAATTTAGGGCTTCCTGTTAGTGACGCCCTAATTCCTCCCACACAGTAGTCAATTTGCCTCCATCAATGTCAGACGCGCCTACTCGCCACCAGAAATGTCGCCTCCTCTTTCGTTCCCAACCACACTTCCCCTTCCACTTCCGCACCTTACTCACGACATTGAACAAAAGAGTGCGTTTAGAGTCTTGTGCTCCACCATGATATTCTGCATTGCAAACGTGAGCGAATGAGCGTGCTGTCGAGAATTCGATGCAATGACACCTAGCTTTCTTCGTCATAATAAGGAAGTGCTTGCGTGTAGTCTTGATGTCGCACCGTTCCGCAGATAATCTCTGCATATCCAGCCCATTCCAACAAGCGGCACCTAGGTAGAAAATTGTGGGGTAAACGGCAACATGTCAGCAGTCGATTGCATTTTCATGGCTGGCGAGGAATCAACTCCACCTCCCCTTCTATGTGCAAGTAAGATTTGTCACGCGTAAGCTGATTTTGGAGAAATGCGGACACAAGTCGATTTGCTTATTGCGTCGTGCTGCAGCCACACTTCCATAATTAGGAGAAATTGCTCCACTCTTTGCATGGCAAACTCCTATCTTGGTGTTGCACACTAACCCACTGCTTCGACTGCGTTATGTTCTGTGTAGACTGAGGAACTACTGTAGCAGTAAGTAATATATGATCAGCACGTCTTTGTAGCAAAAGTTGCATTCACACAACAATTGAAGTCACGAATTCTTTAGGCAATCTCTACGCATCTCCATGATCAAATGCTTCTTTATGCAGCTCAAGATGAGAGGAGAAAGAGGATGCCATGTGTGGGTGGGAGAGTGATCCGAACCAGGCATAATCGACGACACAAGACGGGACATGTTGTTGTGCTTCGCATTGGCATTCTAACTTCTCATTCTTACCAAATATGTGCTGTTGGTGCCACTGTTTTGAATTTCTAAGCAAGCGTCTAATCAAATAAAACTGCATTGTCAGCTACGTGCAGTCCCCTTCAGGTTGAAGCCGCCTATTCATTTACAAGCAGCATGCGAATCTAGAATCTCTTTATGGAACCACTGTAGCAGAGGCTTACTAACGCTTCATTGCCAAAAATCAACTATCATATTTGACAAGGTGACAGAGTGTGCAATTGCGGAGGACCCACTGATGACCCAAGAAGGCAGTGCTCAAGAGAAAGGAACAAACAAGGCTGTCTGGGAAAACTCTCACAGCGCCTGCTAACTAACCTATTATTCTCGAATAACTAGCAGGCTACTATTCAATATTCGCTTTCCAAAGTTGTCATCAGGTTCGTTTTCTAACATCGTGGTAGGGACCCTAAAGGGACGAAAATGCATCTAACCATGTGATGGAATTATGTGCGACAATTGTGTACGCTGACTTACAAACACTTGTGGTGCATCTGACGAATGGATTGAGTATGTAATGCTGCCTTCGGTTTCGGTGACTTGGGAGGCCATATTGCCCTAGCTGGTGAGCTGGTCTCCAAACCGTTTCACCAGCCACCAATCCTCTCTTTGCTTACTATATATGCAATCTGTCCAGTGCTATGCCTTCTTTAGCCCTCAACAGAGTTTCGCTAAGCTACAGAGCAAGCAAGGCAAAAATGTGTATCAACTCTTCCCTCCACAGTGCCTAATTCTCCCCAGTCAAATTTGTGCAGCATGGGAAAACAAAGGGTCTCATATTGGCAGTACACACTCGCAACTGATATCACATCGAATGTCACCGTCCATTTTGACTGTGTCCCTTCACTTTTCCCACATGCACGCGGGCGGATGCAGTGGCATTTATGCCAGTAAGAAACACGACTCCATTCAGAGCAGAGCAACTTAGCCTTATTTTGCTGTTGACTTACGAATGCTGTCCTACTCACTTGATTTAAGGTGAATGCAGCTGCGTCTAGCCAACCTTCTGGCACTTTCATGTAACTAGGTAAGGTTTAACGGCCAAGTGGTTTGTGTAGTTACAGCAGTTAGTTTAAGAATGCCGTGGAGGAGAGTTGGGCCAATCCGGTGGTGACACATGCTGTTACATCATAGGAATGGCCTGATAGTTGTTGGTAGGAAAGCTTGGCTAACACCAAAGCCTCACCAAAAGACTTCTGCATGTAGGCGTGTGTCCATTCAGCCTCCATTGTGCCTCATAGTGATAAATGCACCACGATGCAAATTTCGTCACCGACTGCTACAGCTTCCCTTGATGTAGCCTCAAACTAAACCTGGATTCACGTGTTGAGACCTCCTATTCATTTGCGCAAGCATTTGTCCTCATTTTACGGGCTCCATTCAATCCTTTTGGAGGAAGTCCAAATCTTGTTTTTTCTATAACTAATCACTGATTCTGGCCTACCCGGATATCTGCATAATTTCTACTCATCATTTTCCTAACAGTTACGTCGCTCTGATAAGCCCAAGTGAAATACTAGCACAAATGCTATAACAAGATTTGAGTGGAGATTATCTACTCCTACTTAACTGTGCAAACTCACTTCACGCTACCACATATGCACCTCTCATTAACCCTGGAGATGCTAAGCTTTGGGGCAATGTGTGATATTTATACCCAATGGCATTTCAAACACTAAATTGCAATCACATTTCTATCCTTTTGCTCTAGAAAAGATGACCACATAAAAGTTAGCACATCTGACCTACACACCGTGGCGCATTATTCTTTTCGTCTTAAGGGTCAATTGTGAGGTGGTCAACTTCGTGTATTGCTTGGCGTATTGAAGAAAGGTGTGAAGGTTCTTGAATTCAGACTTGATGGTTGATATGATTCTAACATTGACGCATAGACTCTCACGCATGTAGTCGTAAGAGATGGCAAGTGAGTGTTCCAGTTATATCCTTTGGAATCCATGTGAGTTCATGCAGGAGGATGGCACTTGATCAGTGGCACTGCTTTAAACGAGGAGTGTAGCGTATTTTGGAAGCACTCGCCTGAAATGTATTGCGAAGTGTGTTACAATTACTGCTATAGCAACCTTGATGCTCACTCACGGTAAGCTCTGCATTGCCACATATTGGTCTGCTACTCTGAGTCTAGATGACACAGCGTAAATCTCACACGTCATATTCAGCCCTGTGGCACGGTGAAGATGTCGCTCGTCAGAGTGGTGGTTGGTCAGCTTCAACACCCACGTCTAGACTCCCACGCAGGCAGGCACCATAAATGGGAGCAGAATAATCACACTCTTGTACAACCACTCCATTCGCGATGAAGAACGTTAGCGTGCTGCTTCTATTAATGCTTGGATTTACTGTGAATGCATTCAGCATTTTCGACATTTTTAATATATTTGGCCAAGGCTCAAAGAACACTACGACGACTGAAGAGAGGGGCAGCTTTACAACAAATCCCTATACGAAGACAAGTGATTCCTCAAGCACAGCACCAACCACAGCAACCATGACGACAATGAAACCGAGTAAATGGCACAATCAAAGTGGCGGTGACGTTGCTGCGACTCCCAATGCAGCCGCAACCACCACTTCAAAGATGTCTATTCTAACGCCAGCTTTTGCAACCGCGCTCATTGGCGCCCACATTCCACTTACACTATAGATAATTCGCTTTCCATTAGATGTTAAACACCACTATATACACTAGATAATTTTACACTTATCACACTCCTAATCACTTTTTTCACTTGTCTGTGTACCCCATCGATGAAGTCAAATGAACTGGTGGCCTTCGCGTACCGTGCTCCATCTTGATGTCTTGCAATGGAACAGTGGGAGGGAGAGTGAGCTGTTATGCTTCACTTTAGGACGCTTTACAATGTGTCGTCATTGTGAGAGGAAATACTGTCGTGTAGCTTGGTTGAACTGGCGTTCCACAGAAGGACTGTTGGTGTGGTGAGTGCCTGTGCACGTGTGAGTGGTTCACGTTAAGGTTGGCGAGAAAGGGATGGTGTGAGCCGCGTAATGTTGACAGTAAATGGATTATTCATAGTTGAATTAAAGTCAACCTTAGTTTGAACCTTAACATGCTTGAGCGACGTCTTTTCCAGAAAGCAAAAAACGGACTAACATTGGCTCGATCAGGTTTATGTTTACGTTATGCCGAATCCACCTGTAATCATTGATGGCATGCTTTCCTGCTTAATAGAACCTTTTCCAGTTTGATGCACTGAACTCACTGGTTTGAGGAATTTGTGTTCTAGGCAGGTGGAGAAAGTATTCAGCCAATGGCCACTCTATGACTTGCCTTGCTCGCGACAACCGTTTTCTTGACATGACAATCCAATTGGCTTGTTCTACAAGTAATCTTGGACTGCTATGCTTCCAGAAAACTGCTGCAGATGAGAAGTCCAAGGCATGATCCACACAAGAAGCGTCAGGATCTACTGCTGCAGCGATTTTGTTGCAGTGCCCTTGTTTGGCTCTATTGTATTCTCTTCGTGCTGCCTCAACTGCAGTGTACGACGTTCCTCCCATTGAGGGCTCCTACTTCTTTATGAGTATCATGAGATGACGCATTTGACATTGCAGTCCCCTGCCTTGGTTAGTTGACAGAATATGCCATTGTGGACGATCCACCGGTTACTTGAGTTAGCAGTGCTCAGAAGTGACAGATGCTGAGCTCATGTAAATGAAACAAACAAAGCTGTCTGGAACAAGTCGCACAGTGCCAGTACCACACTCTATCATAACTTCTCATTCTACTTCGCTTGAATGGTTGAAATGTGATAATTTGATGTATTATTTAATCAATACTGCATCAAACATGGATCCATAGAGATGTTTTAATGACCCAACTGTTATTGTTGTTAGTGTGAGGGAAGAGAATATTGCTGCCTTATTGACTACGCTTTGATCATTTAAGTGCGGTTGTAGGGTGAAAAGAAAATTTCGTCTTATTATCTCTGCTGTAACCTGTGGTTGCAGTTGCAGTTGTTGTGGCGAGGGGACGGAGAATGGCGCCATTCTGACTCCACTTTGATCACATTAGTGTTGTTGTTGCAGACAGAGAGAAGAATATTGCCGCATTAGTGACTCCATTTTAATCAATGAGTGTATTTTTTTGTAGGTAGAGAAAAGGGAATGTCGCCTCATTGACTCCACCTTTATCACGTTATAGCAATTGTTGTAGAGGGAAAGCAGGGACGCCTCCTTACTGACTCCTTTTCGATCAATTAAGTTCTTTTTTGTATGCGATTGCCGTAGTCTACGAGTAATCGTCTCTCATCCACCTGAGTAAACGTTGTTTCACGTGACACATGATGGGGGAAGATCGGTAAAAGTGGCGGTAATCTTGATAGCGATCCCATATTGAAGGCATCATTGAGACACGACGCGGTGCATGGTATGTGACCATTGCGATTACGCTTCGAAAGCCTTGTTTTGCATTGTAATATCGTGTTCCTTTCTAATTAAGTCTAATTGTATGTTGTTGTTGTAATTGTTGTTGTTGTTGTTCAGTTCATGCAGCCTTATGCGCATCCTGCAGTACCCCTCCAATTGACGTCTACTGTTTCTTTATAAGTAGAATGGGAAAAGGCAAAACACAACAAAGCCTCCTATTAAAAGCACATTTGCAGAGGCACTCTATTTCTTAGATTGGCACCTAGACCAATGAACAGTTTATCATGAAGCTCAAGGCCCAGGTGTGACCAGATAGTAAAATGTGGCACGGTAATAAACTACCGGTAACCTAGGACTACGATGCTCTGGAGTGACGGATGCAAAGCTCAGGAAATTAAAACAAGCAGTACTACCTGCAGCTTCTTTGTGCGTAAGACGCCTGGGCCCCACCTTGACCATAGACTGGATACTTAGTGCAAAAGCCTTCACCACTAATGCAACAAGCAATCAGGGAAGAATGGTCGCTGCGCGAGAGTCAAGTGGGATTAGGTACCATCCATATCAACTACTGACTTTCCAGTAGCTGCCAGTTTACATGTGGATTATAGGAGCCATTCAGGAGGAGGTGTATGGGAGATCCATTTTCCAAAATGCTCTGTGTCTAACAACCAGTTAAAACTTCAAAATAATGGAATAGGTTTTGTTAGGTATCACCACTCTGACCATAAAAACGGATGTTTGCATGCAGTTAGAGGAGGCGCTAAAGAATGAAACTCCCAAAATCATCCTCAACATCGTCGTCACTGAAATGATGCTGACGGTAACAGTGACTGTGGTGACGTCAATGTGCACCCACTATGGACTGTCTATGAACTACGTGGATTGATCATGACCGGCTCTTTGCCAGGCAAAATGTCCGCTGGTTGCAAAAGGGTGATACCACATGAAGAATTTCAAGTACAGCATCAACACATTGAATCAGGATGCCTCAAAGTAGGCACATACAAAATAATAGCCCATATTTGGCAGTAGAACCTGGTGCAGTTCCTTGGACCTGATTCACTTTCACAGTGGCAGCAGGGCTAATCCCATTGAATAGTGTAACCAGTAGAATAGGCTTTCCTCCATGGTTGTCTCTCATAACCCACTTGTCAAACGATGTAAATAATTAAAGATTGCACAAATTTTGCATTGCATTTGCTAGTTGGATGTTACAAAATTACAGCATTTAATTGGTTTTATTTGTAAATTTTAATTGATTTTGCGGCAATGACAGCGAAAGCGAATCATTTCGGTGTGGCACCTCTGCGACACTGCACCTTCTGACATCCATAACTGCCGACACTAAATCCAACCTATCATCGGCAACCTCCTTGATGGCTGCCATCTCATGCAGTTCTCCCTCTAGGTGCCTGGATCTATGATACATGCTAGTGTGTTTTGATTTGCACTCAGCATCTTCACTTCCTCATTTGCCAACACTTCCTCGCTGTTGTGCTACCTAACTAAGAAGCACTACTCTGCTGTACAACATTTTTACCTTCCTGACAACTTGCTCCATCAGGAACCCTTCCAAATTACTTCCTTTATCGTCTACGTCTAGGAATAGTTGTAGGTTCACTTCATATAGGAATTTGACCTGCAGTGATTCACCTCCAAATGCGGCATACTTTTGTTTGCCTTTTTAATGAACTGTGGAGATGCTGGATTAAGGCTGTTCTCGCATAAAAACAGGAGATCTCATGCTACCACAAGAAAATGACACACTTTCACTGTTCGTGACGCAAAACTTAGGTGAGCAAACAACATTTATGGCCTTCGTCAAATAAATTAATCAAAGGTTGGGTTCAATTCAGCTTGTATCTTACGGCATCTCAAACTCATCGAGAGAGCAGCAATGGTGAGTATTAGCTCAAGAACTTGTGAGAGAAATCCTATATCGAATGCACAACAGAGCAGTGGACTCGGATCTCTGAAAGAAATGTGTGCTTAAAACACTGAGGGTGAGGAGTTGATAGCTGGAACTGTGGCTTAATCCTGTAAATAATTGGTTCTCCAGTAAGGGCCTTCAGGGCCAAGCCTTTATGTAGAAGGCAACAGCTAATTTGCACAAATGCACAATCTGAAATTCACTCTCTATTTTTCCGCACATGGTGGCGGTACACACTCACAACGGATATCACATCAAATGTCACCGTCCATATTTGACTATGCCTCTTCACTATTCTCAAATGCACGTAAGCGATTGCGGTGGCATTTAAGTGAGTAGGAAACGAGGCTTCATTAAAATTTGAGCACCTTAGCCCTATTTTGCTGTTGACTTACAATTTCTGTCCTGCTCATTTGGAATACGGTGAAGTGGCACTACCTCTAGTCAACCATCTGCCACTTTCGTGTAGCTAGGTGAGGTTCAACAGCCAAATGGCATGTGTAGCCTCAGCAGTTAGTTTAAGAATGCAGTGGAGGAGAGTTGGGAGAATCCGATGGTAGCACATGCTGTTACATTTTAGGAATGGACTAAAAGCTGCTGGTAGAAAAGCGTGCCTAACCCCAAAATCTCACCAAAAGACTCTTGCATTTGGACAAGTCTCTCTTTAGCCTCCATTGTGTCTCAGTGGTAAATGCACCACGATGCAAACTTCATCACCGTCCCATGCAATCGAATGAATTGAATGTCTATGTTCTTCGCCATAGCAGGGTGATATCGAGATTCTTATGGGCTCACTTTGATGTATGTATAAAAGAGAAAAAATTGCTATCAATCTCTCACTACAAACAGTTTAAACAAAAATATGTCAAGGTGCTATAATTAAATGTGATGCTGGCGTCGTGAGAAGTGTTGCAGCAGGACTTCCCTGTTTCATTTCCTTCAACTTTGCATATTTCGCTTCTGAGGTCGCCAACTGTAGGGGTTCAGCTTTGCCAACCAACTGTCCATTAGTCTAAATGCTAAATTATGATATGTATGCCTCTGCCAGAGTGGTTCCATTAGACGATTATGATCGGTCAAGTAAACTTAGATCTGTTCTGTGTCTTCTCAGGCTGCATCATTCTATAAAGAATTGAAAGGCATCAATTCCAGAGGGATTGCATGCCGATCAGGTTAAGGGATACAAACCAACGACATGATTAGGCTGAATGAGAATTGTACACAACAATTAATGCACAAGGGACTTTAAATTCAACCTATGTAGCTAAGAACCAGGTGGCGTGTCCTGAGTGGATGACGCCTCCAATTTTGGATCACCGCCTTGATCGCTTCCATCATCAACATTATGCGAGGCTGCAACATTTCGGGGAGATGATACGAGAATGCTAGTTGGCGACGAGAATCGTATTGTGATGTCAACAAACCGATTGTTGCAGATAAGAGCAAATCATTGAGTGCCCGGTAGCTTAATGATTTCTCCACCTATTCAAATGATAGCATAGTCAAACCAGTGAGTTAAGTGCACAACGTCAAGGCGATTGTCTGCTGCTTACTTGATGGAAAACATCCCTCAATTACGCAAAGGTAACGGCTCCGTTTGATTCCTTACCAATCATGCGGAAGCGTTTGACCGCTAACCCTTGGTCGTTTACACCACAATCGTCTCTCCAAATGACACTCAAGTTTCTACCACACGAACAGACCATCTGTGCAGCGATGTACCTGCGAAACCACACGCAGACGTCTCCTATTAACAAGAAAGTGGTAAGCATCCAGGTTGCTATGGCGGTTACTTTAAAACAGTTAGCAGTACATTTCAGGCACATGTTACTCTAATGTGCCACCCTTCTCATTCAAAGCATTGTCACTGATCGAGTGCCATCCGTTCGTGTGAACCCACTTCGTTGTACATCGAAGAGAGAGGAGGTGATGAATACCTGACGATGGATAAGGGTGTTCAACATTTACGGTAAATAGATTAGCTTGTGTGCAAGAATGGTGAGGTCGCTAAAGAGAGGAACCGCGAAGGCAGGCGATGAAGGGACCATCTTCGAAGTGGTGGTTTCAATTGCATTGCCGCCATTTTGAATTCCCTGTGCCGCATTTCGGTGAAGCTCTTCATACTTTGAATAATCTTCTGCAGTGGTAGCTGCGATTGCAGCGATTGCTAGCACAAAGAGGAAGCGCACACCGAACTTCTTCATTCGGAGCAGGATTGTTGCACAACTGGTGGAGTGAGTCTTCTGCTCCTGCTTATTTTGGCTGCATGTGTGGGAATCAGTACGTGGGCACTGAAGCTGACCATCCATCAGTCTTACGAACAGCATGGAATTTGACGTACACCGACGTTCTTCATCTAGGGTAGAGTGTGTCTTCTGCTCCTACTTATTGTGGTTGCATGTGTGGGAGTCACTGCGTGAGCACTGAAGCTGACCAACCACCAGTCTTATGAAAAGCGTGGAATTTGACGAACGGGAATAACTCCTTTTTCAAGCACCAACGTGTGGGAATGTATGGGTCAGCATAAGTGATCGTCCAGGTTGTTATGTCAGTAAGTGTATTAAGGTCTACAAGATTTTTGTCTGTTTGTGTGAGTCCTCAAGCACAAAAAAAAATCTAGCTTCCTTCCACTTTGCCTTCTTCCGAGAGAGTCTACAGGTGAGCATGAAAATCTGACAAACCATCAAGTCCGCATTTAAAAATTTCCTCATCCCTCCTCAACATACAAAATGATGCATGGAGTTAACTTCTTACAATGAATAGGAAAATGCATCAAGATGTGTAAATCAAGTGTGTAAAATTTTTGTGCAAGCATCCACTTCGAGAGAACCAGAAAGAAATGCCATTAAGTCTGAGTGTTCAGGTGAGCAAATGAATGCTCATGCCATCACAGCACGTTTGTTTAGCATTTTACTATTCCTCACGCCTCCTCTTTCACTGCTTTTAACAACTCGACGCTGTGAAATCAAAGTAAAATTTAACGGTTTGATGAATATATTTTATAGCAAGGACGGATGCCAAATGTTACCTGTGATACGTCAATGGCGCATTTTTATGGCTCACCAAACTCACTCCCAAGGATGCAAACAAAAGCCAAGTAGAGAGACACCCAAGGCGGATCCTTTCATTAGCAAATTTGTTATAAAAGTGTTTGTAAGGAAGAGAGAGATACTTACAAGTTCCCCATTTATTTGATTGACGTTGAATCAAGTTTCGCTTCCTGTGAATTACGTGAGCAACTCTCAAGAGGCGGTAGGGAAACAGGATTTAATCACGTCAACTTCCCTTCCCAGACAAAAACACTCCCATGAAATCTCCTTGATGCAACAGATAGGCTTGTGCTTGCTTGCTGGATTCGCTGCCGTTCCCAGTGGTGCCACTTATTGCGAGATTGAAGAGTTCCTCTTAAAACCAGGTTCTGTGCTTCCGCACATGAATGCGAGGTCACAAATCAATCCTCTCATCAATCCATGCTCGCTTTGATGAGTTTATGAGTGTTACTTGGACCATGGGAGGGCCTTCGTTATACAACGCACGACTCACATTGTCTTGGATGCATTGTCAAACTCACATCTCGTAGGTGCTGCAAAAGTGCACTTCAAGTGTGGCTACAGCAGTCATGGACAGAGTTTGTGACATTGTGACGACTAATGCACGAAATGTTTTGATGCATTAAAAGATTTGTGTTTCATTTGGTAAGCTTTTAGAAGTGCTCGTGCTTTATCATTTGCCAACATCTAGTCTACTCTTGAATTATAAGAATGTGTCGCCATCGAGAGTGCTCAGTGTTTGATGTAGCTTGGGCCAACCCATCCTTCACTGGAACCTGCAACACAATGCTGAGGCTGAGCACAAATCCTTGACTAGAAACATGCATGCAAACACCCTCGTATATTGGAAGGTTGACTAGCGTGAGTGCTAATTCCTTCGAGATGTCGACAACCTGGCACAAGTACCTCACCACATTTTCGATGTTCAGCTCAGCTATTGTAATCAAATTGCAAGGCGATCTGATGTTAAACTGATTCGCATCGCGCCTCTCTTCTCATTAGAGCAAATGCCAACGCATCAAGTGGCAAATTCTCGGGGATCCAGGAGACAGTGTGCAGATGTCGACGGTGCCAGTGGGTGCGGAATGGTGTTTGGGGTGTGTGCAAGGCCACCCCGCTATCATTTACCATGTGACATAATGTTTTCCCTTCCGTGTCAATTTAATTGACAGGGCCAGCAAAGTGTGGGAGAAGTAGGCAAGCTTTATTGACACGCTACCAATAGATTTATGATGACCGGCATAAGTGTTACCAGGCCGTCGTTTTAACAAAAGGGAAAGTACAGGGTATTTTACTTCATCAAGTTTATTACCGTGTCACACTCTACTATCTGGTCACACCTAGGCCTTGAGCTTCATAACAAACTGTTCATTGGTCAAGGCGCCAATCTAAGAAATCAAGTGCCTCTGCAAGTGTGCTTCTAATAGGAGGCCTTGTTGAGTTATGCCTTTTCCCATTCTACTTATAAAGAAACAGTAGACGTCAACCGGAGGAGGACTGCACGATGCGCATAAGGCTGCATGAACTGACCAACAACAACAAGAACAACACACTATTAGACTTAATTATGGGGGAACACAAAATTACAGTGCAAAACAAGGCTTGCAAAGCGTAATCGCAATGGTCACATACCATGCACCGCGTCCTGTCTCAGTGATGCCTTCAATTTAGGATCGCTGTCAAGATTACCGCCACTTTTACCGATCTTCCCCATCATGTGCCATGTAAAGCAACGTTTTCTCAAGTAGATGAGAAGCGATTACTCGTAGACTACGGCAATTGCATACAAAAAGAACTTAATTGATCAAAGAGGAGTCAATAAGGGGGCATCCCTGCTTTCCCTCTACAACAATTGCAATAACGTGATAAAGGTGGAGTCAATGAGGCTACATTCCCTTCTCTCTACCTTCAAAAACTACACTTCTTTGATTAGAATGGAGTCACTAATGCGGCAATATTCTCCTCTCTGTCTACAACAACAACACTAATGTGATCAAAGTGGAGTCAGAATGGCGCCATTCTCCGTCCCCTCGCCACAACAACAGCAACTGCAGCCACAGGTTACATCAGAGGTTATAAGGTGATATTGTTTCACCTCTCCCTATAACAACAGCACTAACGTGGTCAAAGTGGAGTCAGAATGGCGCCATTCTCCGTCCCCTCGCCACAACAACTGCAACTGCAACCACAGGTTACAGCAGAGATAATAAGACGAAATTTTCTTTTCACCCTACAACCGCACTTAAATGATCAAAGCGTAGTCAATAAGGCAGCAATATTCTCTTCCCTCACACTAACAACAATAACAGTTGGGTCATTAAAACATCTCTATGGATCCATGTTTGATGCAGTATTGATTAAATAATACATCAAATTATCACATTTCAACCATTCAAGCGAAGTAGAATGAGAAGTTATGATAGAGTGTGGTACTGGCACTGTGCGACTTGTTCCAGACAGCTTTGTTTGTTTCATTTACTTGAGCTCAGCATCTACCACTTCTGAGTACTGTAGGCTTAGGCAACCAGTGGGTTCTCCACAATGGCACGTTCTGTCAACTAACCAAGGCAGAACTGTGTTGCGAAATGCGCCATCTCATGATGCTCATAAAGAAGTAGGAGCCCTCAATGGGAGGAACGTCGTACACTGCAGTTGAGGCAGCACGAAAAGAATACTATAGAACCAAACAAGGGCACTGCAACAAAATCGCTGCAGCAGTAGATCCTGACGCTTCTTGTGTGGATCATGCCTTGGACTTCTCATCTGCAGCAGTATCCTGGAAACATGGCAATCTAAGATTACTTGTAGAACAAGCCAATTGGATTGTCATGTCAAGAAAACGGTTGTCGCGAGCAAGGCAAGTCATAGAGTGGCCATTGGCTGAATACTTTCTCCACCTGCCTAGAACACAAATTCCTCAAACCAGTGAGTTCAGTGCATCAAACTGGAAAAGGTTCTATTAAGCAGGAAAGCATGCCATCAATGATTACAGGTGGATTCGGCATAACGTAAACATAAACCTGATCGAGCCAATGTTAGTCCGTTTTTTGCTTTCTGGAAAAGACGTCGCTCAAGCATGTTAAGGTTCAAACTAAGGTTGACTTTAATTCAACTATGAATAATCCATTTACTGTCAACATTACGCGGCTCACACCATCCCTTTCTCGCCAACCTTAACGTGAACCACTCACACGTGCACAGGCACTCACCACACCAACAGTCCTTCTGTGGAACGCCAGTTCAACCAAGCTACACGACAGTATTTCCTCTCACAATGACGACACATTGTAAAGCGTCCTAAAGTGAAGCATAACAGCTCACTCTCCCTCCCACTGTTCCATTGCAAGACACCAAGATGGAGCATGGTACGCGAAGGCCACCAGTTCATTTGACTTCATCGATGGGTTACACAGACAAGTGAAAAAAGTGATTAGGAGTGTGATAAGTGTAAAATTATCTAGTGTATATAGTGGTGTTTAACATCTAATGGAAAGCGAATTATCTATTAGTAAGTGGAATGTGGGCGCCAATGAGAGCGGTTGCAAAAGCTGGCGTTAGAATAGACATCTTTGAAGTGGTGGTTGCGGCTGCATTGGGAGTCGCAGTAACGTCACTGCTGCTTTGATTGCGCCATTTACTCGATTTTATTGTCGTTTTGGCCGGTGTTTTGCTTGAGGAATCACTTGTCTTCGTGTAGGGATTTGTTGTAAAGCTGCCCCAATCTTCAGTCTTCTGTCCACTCGATGTCATTGTCATCTCCGCTGTTGTGGTGGTCGTCGTAGTGTTCTTTGAGCCTTGGCCAAATATATTTAAAATGTCGAAAATGCTGAATGCATTCACAGAAAATCCAAGCATTAATAGAAGGGGCACACTAGCATTCTTCATCGCGAATGGAGTGGTTGCGCGAGAGTGTGATTATTCTGCTCTCCTTTATGGTGCCTGCCTGCGTGGGAGTCTAGACGTGGGTGTTGAAGCTGACCAACCACCACTCTGACGAGCGACATCTTCACCGTGCCACAGGGCTGAATATGACGTGTGAGATTTACGCTGTGTCATCTAGACACAGAGTAGCAGACCAATATGTGGCAATGCGGAGCTTACGATGAGTGATCAAGTGCCATCCGCCTGCATGAACCCGCATGGATTCAAAAGGATAGAACTGGAACACTCACTTACCATCTCTTACGACTCCGTGCATGAGAGTCTATGCGTCAATGCTAGAATCATATCAACCATTACGCCTGAATCGATAAACCTCCATGCTTCTCTTCAATGCGCCAAATTATACGCAAAGCTGACCACCTCACAGTTGACCCTTAAGGCGAACAGAACAATGCGTCATGATGTGTAGGTCAAATGTACAAATTTTATGTGGGTATCTTTTCTAGAGCAAAAGGAACGAAATGTGGGTGTGATTCCGTGTTTGGAATGCTACTGGGTATAAATACCACACATTACCCCAAAACTTAGCATCTTCAGGGTTATTGAGAGGTGCATATGTGGTAGCGTGAAGTGAGTTTGCACAGTTAAGTAGGAGTAGATAATCTCCACTCAAATCGTGTCATAGCATTTGTGCTAGTATTTCACTTGGGCTTATCAGAGCGACGTAACTGTTAGGAAAATGATGAGTAGAAATTATGCAGATATCCGGGTAGGCCAGAATCAGTGATTAGTTATAGAAAAAACAAGATTTGGACTTCCTCCAAAAGGATTGAATGGAGCCCGTAAAATGAGGACAAATGCTTGCGCAAATGAATAGGAGGTCTCAACACGTGAATCCAGGTTTAGTTTGAGGCTACATCAAGGGAAGCTGTAGCAGTCGGTGACGAAGTTTGCATCGTGGTGTATTTACCACTGTGAGACACAATGGAGGCTGAATGGACACTCGCCTACATGCAGGAGTCTTTTGGTGAGGTTTTGGTGTTAGCCAAGCCTTCCTACCAACAACTTTCAGGCCATTTCTGAAGTGTAACAGCATGTGTCACCACCGGATTGGCCCAACTCGCCTCCACGGCATTCTTAAACTAACTGCTGTGAATACGCAAACGATTTGACTGTTAAACCTCACCTAGTTACACGAAAGTGCCAGAAGGTTGGCTAGACGCAGCTGCATTCACCTTAAATCAAGTGAGTAGGACAGCATTCGTAAGTCAACAGCAAAATAAGGCTAAGTTGCTCTGCTCTGAATGGAGTCGTGTTTCTTACTGGCATAAATGCCACTGCAACCGCCCACGTGCATGTGGGAAAAGTGAAGGGACACAGTCAAAATGGACGGTGACATATGATGTAAGATGGATGGAGATGGATTGCCACGAAACAATGTGGGGAAGCCCTTTGGCCTCCGAATCTGGTTTTTAGCCTGATTCTGACCAACCGTTACTATTTGGCATCCCTCTGCCTTCGCTTTAGCTGAATGGGGAGAAAAACAGCGCCGCCAGTAATCGCTCGAGCTGGGGAGGAGGTCAAATTATAAGGCAAAGATTTAAAATCATTAGATGCCAAATTAACATCCTCGAAGAAGACGTTAAACAATCTATGGCTGTTGAATGCATGTCCAGCGTTGTCACAAATCAAAACAGTTGCGTTTAGGAGAGCGGGAAAGACATCAGTGGCCATCTAAATGGCAGTAGAATCGAAAATATCTATCGACAATGCAGTTTAGTACAATTATATGCCCTCTTATTCCCTTGCGCTGAACAGTTACAGTACTTGCACTTTGTTGGCATTGCATCAGTAGTAAACGCATTGTCCATCACCACTTGTTTAGTTTACCTCCAGAAAGGCAACCATCAACGCGAATTTGAGGGAGAGGTTTTTTGGGAAGGGAAGAGAAATTTGTCACCTACAGTTCAAAAGAAGTAGAAAAGCGAATCCAACTTGGTTTAATCCAAAAGGTTCGTGGAGACTTGCGATTTAATGTCCTCACCTATGATAGGCAAAATTATGCAAACACACATCCAAACAGAGGGACTTTTCCAATTATATCCACAATCGCTTCTGCACTTATCAAAATACCTTCACCACGACCACACAAAACAAGTGTTTGTTGTCAAAATACTTGGACACCTGAGATTCTGCCTCACCCACCGATAATTTTGACGGTAAAATATTTGTGGTCAAGGCAATGCCTTGAGGCCAAACGCTGCCCTTCATATGCTACATTAATTCGTGCCTCTATGGCTTTCAGCATGTCCTTCTGAATGGTTGCTTTGGGGTTCCATCGTGTCAGTAGCATTGTTCCTCTTTTATGGTAGTTGATGCATCGAGACACTGCCACAAATTAGCTGGTCTCCTAAGGACGGTATATTTTGCATCTTTCTGTCGCATCTGGACAAGTGATTTAAGAATCCTTGAAAAGCTGTGATAGTGCCGGTGTCAGTAATCGCCAGAGAATGAAGCACGGAAAATGTGCGCTATGTATGAAAACATCGAGACACACACACAAGGATGGACAACAGAGAAATCGCATTGTCCTCTTAAATTTTGATTGGAGCTCATTGCGCCCTCATAGTCTGCATGCGAATGTAACAGAAATTGCAGTAATCAGGCAAATCATTGCTGGCTGTAGAACGTGTTGATGACTTAAATAGTTACTTTCCGACTGCTGGACACGCCTTCTACCTATTTCAGCATTGGTCGCTACTAACGCTAATGCAAAACTTAATCTTCAACAACGTTGAGCGTTCACAAACACAGAGGTAGTAGGGGCCATGTTGCTCAGTCCACTACCCACTTAGATTAGCTGAAGTTTCGAGAAAGGCGGTGCGTGATTATCCACGTCGTTGCTGTGGCAGTTGATGTACAGGGTGGCACATTGTACAAGTCGCTGCGCGATCAAATTTAAGAAATGGAACACTAATTTTGGTGGCGAAACCTCTGAATACAGTGAATTTTAGGAGACATGCAGTGACAATCAAGTTCTTTGACTCAATCTCCCTCAGTTCAACTTCTTGTTTACATTCAAAAGAAACAAACTGCTGCTAACAGTGCTCAGTAAGTGATGTGCCTCGAACCACACTTTCATTTGAATGCTGCAGTGGCACGCGCCATCAGCCCGTCAATATTTACCTAAAAACATGTAATTGTCTGCAAGTTGACTAACTGCAAACCTATTCCCATTCCTGGCTTCTGTGTTGTTCTCGTGTTCGCTTCAACGCAAGTCATCGTGCAGAGGATGTCAGCAACCACTCAGCGCCACCCTTAACACACTTAGTTTCTTTGGCATACATCATCACGTCTCATTACGAAGAAGGTTTGCTGCATCACGTGGCATCCACTTAAGTGGGTGCTTGGGGAGTGAATCAAAGGCACCAATTCGTACTGGAGGGTGGCAAGTCACTAAAGTTGAACTGCTGAATTCCAACAAGTGGTCCTGTTTGCAATTACAATCTCGCACCCTTTTAAGGGGTGGATTATTAAGAGTGCAAGGAGCCTAAATGAACGTGTTACCAAGACTTGCACACTTACTGCGCCAAGTGAGACCGACACCAATGTGCTTGGGAAAGTAGCATTCCATTCAAGCCATCGACTTAGTGTACGGGGACCCGAATTCCACCTCCACTTTGCTAGCATTAGTAGAGAGGAAGAGGCGAGAGCAGGCAGCTCATAAAAGGCAGCTGCAATACATGCTTCCTCACGTCAAAATGCTCTTCCACCATGTCAGACACTCTTGAAACTAACTTGATGCAATCGAAACATTCATACCTACTTGCTGGATACGATTTCAATTGGCCGTAGTGCAGTTCTGTGAGCACCTACTAGCAGTAAAGGCAAAGGTGTTTAATGGACTGTCATTAAAAAAGAATTCGACATTTTACTCAAATCGTAACACCGTCAAAATCATGAACGGGTTGCTATGAAGCAGCGAGAAAAGTAGCAACATAGTTATGTGGCAAGGGCTTATCTCCAAGCAATCCGTGTTAACGCATGCAGGTTCATGCAGCATTTTGCATGTTAAAGCAAGTTAAACAACTACTAATTTGAGAATAATCGGTCTTTAAAAGTGCAAGTATTTTAAAACTGATGTTTTTTTCGTAAGAAGGGGCAACAAGAATGGGTGATACGCGTAAAGTGTCACCAGCGTTTCACTTACCTTTCGCGGTTGCCTCTCTGGTCTCCTATCGAGACTCATTCACTACCATTATCACCACAGTGAAAAACGGTGACGATTTTCTTCACGTCACCTAGGATCGACTCCTCTTCGTCACGGTCTCTCAGGGTCAAAAGCCTGCGCTTATTGCCTCCTGGAACTTCACCAACGGTGAGATCAGCGTCTGTGACACCGGTCGCGTCGCCTTCACCTCAGGGTATTCAGAAAACAAGGTTTTCCACTTAATGGAGGCAGCTGGTCGCCATGTCTTTGCCAGCGACAAGGCGACCGAACTAAGCACTTTGATTCAGCGTACCACACGACCTGCCTCCTACCTTGACGAGCGCCGCTGGTTTTCTTCCGTAGCTTCCCAGCTAAACGAGGATCAGACGATACTTCCCATGCCCGTTGATGGAGACCATGAACGCGCAGTCTTCAATGCTAGCGTGTACGCGAGCAGGTGCGGTCCGATGAGCAAGGCATCGAAACCACGTGGCTAAGCCTTCATATGTCTTTCTAAGATGTTTTTAACCTCGCACACTTACATACGTATGTGTCAGTAGGGCAGATTTGGTTGGGATTTTTCAGGTCTCCTAGAACCGCTCTACTTACTTCTAAAATCAGTGACCCAACTAGGGTGAGAAGGCATCCATGTCTTCCTTTGGCATCATAAGGAGGGCTTTTGTAATGTTTGTCCTTGTATGCCCTTAGGTTTAGAAGAACGGATCGCTGCAAACACCAAGTTGTTCACGACACGACTAAAATGATTCTCCGGTCCCTGTGTGCATCAATCAGGCTCATGAGAGGAGAGACTGGAGTTCCGTTCGTGGTAGGTAAATCTTATTTTGGTGCTGGACACAGCATGGTCCCTTAAAATAGGGTTGTTTTTTACTTTATCGCACTTATCAAACTCATTCCAAATAACTGATTCTTTTTCTCTTGTGTTTTCTCATCTGGCTTTCATCTATTCTTCTGGCATTTTGTCCTGCTACCGGTGCGAAATTCTTATGCATTCTGTTGTTGAAACTGAACTTGTTTATTCGTCTTCCAAGGACGTGGTTGAAGCGCTGCATCCAACACGCCGACACCGATGAGCGGTTCATCGAGTCGGGAGTTCGTAATCATGCCAAGCGCGTCGGCAAATGGCACTTTACCCGCCTTGCCCATTGTATAACGGAACGCTTTTCCATCTCACCCACCCATGTGTTAAAATCTCTTTCGATGACAAAAGCAATCGGCTCGCCAGACAGGATGAGAAGTTGCGCGATGCGCTTAAAGCCTGCCCTCAATTCAGCGTCTTTTTTGCTGTTTGGTGAATGTTGTTTGAAATGACACTTGAGTGAAGGTCAAAAGCCTGGAATACGTAGCGCCTATGATTAGCAAACGTGGTGATTGCAATTTAAAGACGATTTTATATTGTTTGCCCAAGTTCTTAATGGCTTTTTAGTTTGCCTTGCCCTATTACTGATCACTGAAGTCGACTTGTGCTCCATTCCCAAGTGAGGTGCACCCTTTCGAACGGTGGACGTCCACGCGCTAGATACACACTATAAGGTCACCATCACGACTCGACCTACCGGTTCTCTTGAAGCAAACAGCAGTAGAGACTGACGTGCAAGTTATGCCTTCTCTCCCCCATTTCGCACCAGAGACTGTACTTTGGTTTGGTGTGCGCCAGTCCCTTTCCTCTCCCTAAATAGGCTCCCAATACTAAGGCTGGCAACCCAACTGTTTGTGCGCTGTATCCCGGGACCATAAGAACCAAATTTCACTGCCTCTCAGCGCTCTTCTTTGCCGCCCTCAGTCCGTGAACCTTGTGTTATAATAAATGACCCAGTCGCAACCGTCCTACCGACTTTTCTCAGCCCGATGTGCTGCCTTGTACGCTAGTTCGTGGCTACAACATTTGAACTGGCTGTTTGGGTTGCCAATTAAATAGGAGTGCAGGGTTGCACGAAGACCTCTCATGTTTCGCTTCTCTAAACTACTGCATTTTCTTTTGTATTTGAAACTTTGGATGCTTAAAATCAACATTGTCCCTCTCCAAGCAACACGTTTCCAATTTAAAGTGGATAGGCACTTTGATTTTAAAACATTGAAAAGTGGTTTATTCCTCTCTGAAAAACGCCACTTCAGTGGATTGAACCATTAAGGCATGTAGTGCTGATATTTACCAGTTACCACCCATGTTTACAAGCTGTTTTTTTTCATTATTTCGTAATGTAGTTTTATGTGTGTCTATGGTTCCTCAACCCTTAGCAGCATACAAGGGACCATTTGAGATTAGAAGGGTTTCGCACTCTCTTGTCTGTTCTACTTAATATGGAAATAATATTTAGACCTTAAGATAAAGCCGCCAATTATCAATGCCAATTGCGTATGAGACCCTGGTTCTAACAAGGAAATTCATTTCGTAGGCTCGGGTTTAGCTAGGTAGCTGTTATTTTGCTTTAGACATCCTCAAATCTTGCCTCCTCACTTTTGGCTACTTCACTTCTTGCAGTGTCTCCTTACTCTATTTACTTCAATGCGTCTTACCTAAATGCCATGGGCATGATTATCGCAAATAGAAGCGGGAGACTATCCCGCCATCTCTATTGCTCTGTTGCAGAATGTGACCAATCACCTTGCTATGCTTTTTAGAATCGGCCAACAGATCCCTGCTATGATCGCTCTACCTCCTTTACCACAGGACCACCTTCATCACTCCACAGCGGATAAGGTAAAGCTGGGATTGAATGTGCAGACAAAGGGCGAGGAACACAGTGTTGCCATAACCACTGCCTCTGTCGGCGGTAAGAGAGGTAGCGCCACCTCACCATCACCTCCACTGTTTCTAGTGTCTTCCCCGAGCCCAACTCCAGCGGCGCTGCGACTGTCCAAGAGCCACTCCTGTCGGCACTCTCTCCAACTCATCCTCTTCTCAAGGCCAGTTCTTCTCTACTTCCCATCAATATGTCCTTCATTGTTATTTTAGGACTTCGGGAAGTTCGACTTGGTGACATTAAAATTGGCTTCTTCTGCCGTGCAATTCTGAGGTGCAAGTGGGCTGGGTCGTATGTAATGAAAGGCTTGTTCTCCTTGACAAAAACACGGTTCAAGATTTGATAGCCATGAAGCCATCTGTGCTTTATCTTCATTTTTTGAGTTATTTGCTGCAATCACATAGACTCTTAGGTTCCTATGTCTCCCTTATGTTATCCGTGAAACTGAGGGTAGTTAGATTGGTTGGTGTTGGTAGTCTTCTTCTTCGAGGGGCACTTACAACCTTCTGATGCGATCCCAACCCTACAGCTGAGTGCGAATTTCCAGTCTGCCTCATTTGAGATGAATGGAAGGCATTTCACGTCTGGCACGTTCGATGTCCTGTCAAACACTCTTCAGGCATTGCATGGTGGATCGCAGTTACTATGCCCTTCACCACACCATTAATAATCTTTTTGTTCCAAAGAGAGCCATGAATGCTTTTTCCCCCCGATCACCCTGACACGAGACATCTTCTACTTGTCAAATCATTCTTCATCTCAAATTTAAGCAATGACACATTGGCTACTAGTCAGCTTCAATATATGAAGATTCACCTCTAAAGTGCATTTATCAGTGCTCTCAACCGGTCAATGCAACCTGCGGGTGATAATTAGGCATTGAAATAATTGAACGTTGGCAGCAAAGGCTTTTTACAGCATTTCCGAGTTTACTGGTGCAGTTACGAGCAAACTGCAACCTAAAAAACCACCTATCTTATTTTAAATATCAAAGCAACTCCCTCCAACTCGGTCCACTCAATTAGTGGATTCCCATCAACACCAAAAGCTAAATCAGCTTCATCAACTCCCTTCATCACTCTATGCTTGTCCACTTTACCCATTTATCAATCATCTCTGTCCAGCACAACATTCTCAATTTTACTACTTCTGATGCAAACTTCTTATAGATCTTTGAGAATGAATATTTTGTGCGATGTTGCCAGTGACGGTGTCCGTCCTATCAAAATGCTTAGGAGTGTCCTCGGCCGTAACGAGATGACACTCTGATCCCCTCCTTTTCACCAGTATCTTGACCACCCAGCTCCCATTTAATCGCTCACCTCAACAAATCGTAACTTATGACACGTAACGTCCATGTGAACGTCACGCTTGCCAACAGGTATGTTCTCGTCAATTGTTTGTTTTTCGGTCATGCATTGTGAATTTTTTTCCCACCCTTCATTTGGGCTTTAGGATGGCAGCGTCCCGCGCTCGTACCTCTTTAGAGTGTCGCTACTGCGGCAGTGGCAGCGCGAAATGCGCCAGTCACTGCAAGCGGGTGTGACGTGTAGCGTTACGTGGGGTGACGCGGCAACGAGTGAGAAACAGCGCATTGGCCGGCTCAAATCATCTCATGATGCCATTCTAGAGGCCGCTCTTAAGGCTATTACCAGTGCCCTTCTCACCTCACTCCCCTCCGCTGGGACCTTCTCCTGTTCTGCATTATTCTCTAAGGGGGAATACGTTGACTTTGATAATTTGGCTACCTCTGGTGCGTTAATTTTGTTGCTCTTCGGTAAAATTATTCAATCTCGACGGTCAGAGTAACCTAGACCAAGTACTTGGCTTGCTTTTGAAGCTGCCTGCATTAATGCAATCATCCCCATGGGTCTTCCTCAACGCGTCCCAGTTGCTCTGCACTATTGCACGGGATCTTGTGATTTCTTCTTGCATGATCCTAAACATGAGATCAAATCATGCCTGTAACGTTGCTTAGATCTCCTAGACCCTTATCCGCAATAAACTGGCGTCTTTGAGTGCTTCTAACTGTAGGAAGTGCATTCAACACTTTAAGTGTGTTTGCAATAACGGTTAAAATAACCTTTGTAAGGTTTGCCAGTAATTAAATCTGCTCAATTTAATTGGCATTGGTTGTGCATTAGATATGCCAGTGAAGCTCGCATTGGACTAGAAATGCTCCGATTTCATCTGTGTGTAGTGTTATTTTTTCTGACAGTCCAACGAACTATAAAATGGTGCCAGTGGTGCTGCTAAGTGCTTTGAGTGCAGAGCTTATTTTGACAGATTGATTGTTGCAAGTGATCAAAAGGGATTACTTGGTGCTCTGCATTTGTGTCGCAAAATAAATGCCATTAGTAGGGTTCGCGTAATCCCCAATAATCAACCATCTATTGGAAATTTTAAATAACTGTGCAGATGGAGTCGGCCTTGTGTCTGTGTTCTGTGAAACTGCCACAGACGTAAACGGAAGTGGTGCCTAGAGAAGAATTGACTGAGCGTTGTTATTGTGGAGGAGGTGATGCGCTGACCTTTTCTCAGCGGGTCGTGCGTTGCCGTCAGAATTAGTTATACTTGCTTCAAAAAAAAAACCATCCGCAAACCTTGATTGCGATGTTTTCATACGCCTACAACATTGCTCTTCCAATCGGTCTCACAATCCTAACTGACCTCGTGCAGGTTCTTCTGCACCAATTTGACTAACAGGCCAGGCAAGTGCAAGAGTAGCTGACACACTTTTGCCATGTGTGCTCAATTGCACTAGCCACAATCAACATAAGTGTTACTGGCAGCCGTGTTAACGAAATGGGACATGAAGGGAATGTCTGCTATATCATCTCTATAAGGATTGCTTTAGCTGGGGCTTTGAAGCACCTCCACGGGCCATGTTTGGTGCAGTAGTGATGAAATAATACATCGAATTATCACACGTCAACCACTCAAGCGAAGTAGAATCAGAAATTATGATAGAGTATGGTACTGGCACTGTACGACTTCCTCCAGACAGTCTTTTTTGTTTCATATACTGGAACTCAGCATCTGTCATTCCTGAGTGCTATGAGCTTAGGTAACCGGTGGATTATCCACAATGGCACATTCTGTCAAGTAACTAAGGCAAGGGGTTGTGTTGTGGATTGCGTCATCCCATGCTACTTATAAGGCAATAGGAGCCGTCAATGGGAGGAAGATAGTGCGCTGCAATTAAGGCTACAAGAAAAAGCAACATAAAGCTTAACAAGGACGTTGCTATAAAATCGCTTTAGCAAATTACCATGTCGCCTCTTGCGAAGATGATACCCCGACTTCTCATCAGCAGTAATGATGTCGGGAAAACAATAAATCGAAGTTGCTTGTGGAACACGCAAATTTGTTCGTTGAGTCAAGAAAACGGTTGTTGCAAGCAGGTTAAATCACTGGGTACCCATTAACTGCATGCTTTCTCCATCTATGCAGAATACAAACTCCTCATACCAGTGAGTTTACTATATCAAAGGTGGAGTAAATTTTTTTTAATGGGTGAGATTACCATCAATGACAACATGTGGTTCTGCCATAACGGAGATGAAAGATCCAACTGAGCTGGTATTAACCCACTTTCGCTTACTGGAGAACACGTTCCTCAACTATGCAAAGGTATAGACCACGTTCGACTTCATGTCAACCATGAATAAGCCATCACCTGCCAACCATTTGCAATATCCTCCATCATTTTCACGTCAACCTAATGTAGAGCCACTCACTCGTGCAAAAGTACCAGCCACACGAACGGACCATCTGTGGAACGCTAGTTCAACGAAACCACACGACAATATTTCCTCTCACAATGACGACACATTGCAAAACGCCATACAGTGAGGCATAACAGATCACTCCCTCTCTCTCACTGTTCCATTGCAAGGCATCAGGATAGGTCACGAAACTCGAAAGCCAACAATTCATTTAGCTTCATTAATGGGGTGCACAGACAAAGGGGAAGCATGATTGGGATTGTGAGAGGTGTGGAATTGCCAAGTGCAAGACAAGGGCGTTTGACACTGATGGAAAAGATATTAACTATTCTGTTGTCAAAATGAGGGCGTCACTGAGAGCGGTTGCAAGAGGTGGCGTTATGCTAGCCATCTTCGAAGGGGTGGTTGCAGTTGCATTGGAAATCGCAGCAAAGTTACCGCCAATTTGGTACTGCTATCCACTTAATGTCATTGTCGTCGAGGTCGTTGTAGTTAATGTTGTCCTTGAGGAATCACTAGTATTCATAGAAGCGGAAGTAGTAGTTTCATAGGGATTCGCAGTAGCTCCGTCCTACGTTGCAGTCCCTTGTCCTCTCGATGTGGTCGTTGTCTCTGCTGTAGTCATATTCGTGGATTTTGCTGCACCTCTGTTATAATAATAGTAGCGGTAATTGCCGTATGCGATCACAGTGAACCCAAGCATAGATAGAAGGGGCGCACTAACGTTCTTCACCGCAGATGGAGTGGTTGCACAACAGGTTAAGTCTTTTGCTCCCATTTGCGGTGGCTGTGTGTGTGGAAGTCAAGGCGTGTCCGTTGAAGCTGACCATGCATCAGTCCGACTAGCAGCACCTTCGCCGTGTCACATGATTAAATTTGAGTGTTTGTTCTACACAATGTCATTTCGACTCAGGGTTGTAGACCAGTGCGTAGGAATGCATTGACCGCCATGATTGCTAAGGCAGTAACTGTAATGCAGTTCACAATGCATTTCAGGCAAATGTTTATAGAATATGCTGCTTTTCGTATTCAAAGCAGCGCCACTGATCCATTGATATCCGCTCGGTGAACCCATACGCATTGAAGAAGATCCAGCTAAAACACTTATCTCCCATCTCTTTCAACTTCATGCATGAAAGGTTAAAGTGATCATTAAAGTCCTATCAATTATCACGCCTGGATTTATGAACCTCCACACCTTTTTTAGTGCGCAAAATAATACGTGAAATTGACCACCTTACAACAAACCCTCGAGGCGAACAGAACAATACGTCAAAATGTGCAGGTCCAGTGTGCAACGTTTCATGTGGGCATCTTTTCTAGAGCAAGAGGAACAAAATGTGATTGTGATTCAGTGTTTGAAGGGCCATTGGGTGTATATACCAAACACATTACCCCAAAGCTTAGCATCGCCGGGGTCATTGAGAGGTAACGCGCGGTACCGTGAGGTGGGGTAGCACAGCTAAGGAAGGGTGGATTGTCTCTATCCAAATCCTGTTCTAGCATTTGTGCTAGTATTTTACTTGAGCTTATCAGAGCAACTTAAATGTTAAGAGAATGAAGAGCCGTTATTATGCAGAGGTCTAAGTAGACCAAAACTAGTGATTTGTTATAGTAGAGAACCAGATCTGAGCTTCTTCGTAAAGGGTTGAATGGCACCCTTGAAATGAGGGCAAATGCTACAACAGTACACAGCATTGGTAGCTATGGCAGTCATCGATGAGGTTCGCTTCGTAGTGCATTTACCACTGTGTGACAACGAAGGCTGAATAGGGACACGTCCAAATGCAGGAATCCTTTGGTGATATCTCAGTGTTACGCACGCTTTCCCACTCACCAGCTTTCGTTCTATTCCTGAAGTGTAACAGCATGTGTCACCACTAGGTTCGCTCAACTCTCCACTGCATTCTTACCCTAATTGCTGAGGCTACACAAGCCATTTGTCTGTTAAACCGCACCTAGAAAAATGATAGTGTCAGAAGGTTGACTAAAGGTATTCTTGGCTCAATAAGGTCCCTAACACATTTTTAAAAAAGCGGTTATTGAATAGTCGCCTACTAGCTATTCGAGAATAATGGGTTAGTTAACAGGCACTCTGACAATTTCCCTGACATCTTTGTTTGTTCTATTCTTGAACGTTGTAGTCTTCGGTCATCAGTGGGTCATACGCAATCGCACTTTCTGTCACCTTGTCAAGAGTGAGGGCTGATTCTTGGCAATCAAGCGTTAGTAAGCCTCTGCTGCAGTGGTTCCATAAGGAGATTCTAGATTCGCATGCCACTTATAAATATATAGGAGGCGTTAATTTGACGAAGAAGGCACGTGGCTGTCAACGCTGCATGAGCTGATTTAAGGTTTGTTCAGGAATTCAAAGAAGTGAAAATGACAAAACAAAGCACAACCGTGTGTCGCGTCTTGTGTCGTCGATCCCGCCCACTCACTAATAGCATCCTTGCTCTCCTCCCATCTTGGGCTGTATAGAGCAGCAAGTTATCAAGGAGATAAACATAGAGTACTTGAAGAATACGTGACTTTAGTTGCTGTGCCAATGAACCGTTTGTTGTGACCACCTGCTAGTCGCGTAGTACCCACCGGTGGAATAGTTGTTCAGTCTGCTTAGAACACAACGCAGTCAGTCCAATGGGTTGATATACAACGCTGAGATGGGCACTTGCTATACAAAGAGTGGAGCAATTTTGCTAATTTTGAAAGTGTAGCTGCAGTGTGACGGAAAACACATCTACCTGTTTCGGCATCTTTTATTTTTGTGTGAGAATAGCCTTGATCCGGCTACTCCATAGTTTGTTAAAAAGGTAAACAAAAGCATGATGCATTTAGGAGTGAATCACAACAGGTCTAGTTCCTGTATAAAGTGGGCTTACAACTGTATTTGGACGTAGACAATGGGAGAAGTCATTCGGAAGATCTCCTGGTAGAGCAAGTTGTTGGAAAGGCAGAAATGTTGTCCAGCGGAATAGTACTTCCTAGTTAGGTAGCACAATAGCGACAAAGTGTTGAAGACTGAGGAAGTGAAGATGCTGAGTGTAAATCAAAACACAGTAGTGTGCATCATAGGTCCAGACACCTCAAGGCAGAACTGTATGAGATGACAGCCATCATTGAGGCTGCCAATGAAATGTTGGATTTAGTGGTGGCAGTTACGGGTGTAAAATGATTCACTTTCACTGTTATTACCACAAATTTAATTGAACGCTTACAAATAAATCAGTTAACAGCTGTGATTTTGTGGCTTGGAGAAGTGTGAGTGGAAAAGATGTGCGATTCGTTGTTTCAGTGGTATTTGGTGCTCTGTGTTTAGCAACAACAGGGAATGAAGCAGCAGTGAAGTATCACACGAGAAATTCTTTGAGAAATCTCTGGTGTTCTGTGCGATAACCATTAATGATGGAAGTGACAAAAGTAGTGCACCATCCGCGGGGTTCCGTCACGGAGCTGCCCACTACACCCGCAAGGAGACGTCAGGCGTGTGAACTTGCGATGCTCCCACTAGTTGTGTACAGTCCAAATACACATGCCTGGGTAGCTCTGAAGTCAATACAAGGTGGCAAAGAGGGATGGAAGCGAAACTCTGCTTCCACGAGACTGTAGCCGATGCCGTTCCTCGTTACACGACCACCCCCAGGTGAGTATTCCTATGGCCATCTGTGGGCATATGTGATGGTTCGCGCATTTCTCATTCCCAATTCTGCTCTCCACACAAGACGCGACCCCAGGCAATGGATGGGTGCATGGCTTCGGCGCACTCAACTCAAAAGTGCGTTTCCGTCTGTGTGAGTACTGTAGCCGTCTGTTTTCGAGTGCTAGTAATCCGCAAAATTTGGCCATTATTTCGCGATTATTCAACAGTTTAGCCTAATATGTATTCTGCTCACCTTTGTAGCATCATTTGATGAGTCTATCGTAAGTCGTTTCATTATTTTGTTTGATTCAATTCCAGCTAATTTTAATGCTCCTGTTGGAAAGTCACCATATTTGCTTAGCTAATTCCCTGAAGGTTGCTCTATTTCCTGCATCGGATTGTCCATTCCACTTGTTTGTCATTTGTTCGAATGCTACTTCGTGGCTAAAACTCATCGTTAACTTTGCCACACAATAATGGTAAAATTGTGCTTTATGAAGGGTATTATTTTTTCCACTTATCCAGTGTTGTATCATATCTGTTTTTACTTAAATTCCTTTGCAGCTGTTTTAGTGAAAATGCAACATTTGTCCAATTCCTATGTTTGCTTTTACTTTAAATCAGACAACTAATTTGCCCCTACTATCAGTTTAATCTGCATTTTCGGGGAGCATCCGTTATTAGCCCATAATCAGCTCAATCCCAGTGTATTTTCGGTATTTTCTATTAAAGAATGAGTTCGTTCCACAGGGCAAAGGATCTCCGTCCAAAGGTTCGCGATCTTCCGACTCGGTTACGCCGTGAACATAGGAAGTTGGATCGCGACATCGTATCCATTCAGCAAAAGTGCAAGCAGTGCGAGGTTGAAGTGAAGAAGTACACCAAGTCAGAAATGTTGACGCGACTAATACTCTTGCGAAAGAGATCGTTGCGTCTCCTAAGTCCGCCAACAGGCTTTATCGGGCCAAGGCAATGGCGAAGATGGCTAGTACCCTCAATCAGAGTACTTCTGTGATGCAAGCGATGTCGAAACTGGTCAAAGTTTAATGTGAATTGCTGGCGTCTCTGTTCTTCATTTCGCTCCCCGCTTTTCCCATGTAACTCATTTTTAGAATCGTTAGACTTCTTATAACTTCTTATGCACAACCTGGATGCTTGATTTTAATCTCAGTCGCTCTACGAGGTTGTCGTTTTCATTTTTCCCGTGCAGTTCCGTGCACTTTTGCCAAACGATGGTTGGCGTCTCAACCATTCAAACGCTATGTAGCGCCCTCTATCTCCTCGTAAATTCCGATGGCATTCATGATGGTGCTGGCATTATTCTTTGGCTCTGGGTAGTATCTTTGGGCCGCTCCTTTGTCATCGCATGTGTTTGTTGTGTTGTGATGTCTCCCATCTTTTGTAAATTTTTTGCCTACGGTTTGGTATTGTGTTGTGTTGCCCTGTTAGCATGAAGTAAAATTGCGTTCGACGCTTATGCATGGGTTTATCATGCACCTTCGTTGGCATTCAAAGTAATCAGGCCATTTTGCAAATCTTTCCCCAGATTATCCAGTCTGGCACCGCGATTTAGTATTTTTGCACCCAACTAATCTACTTAGGGTCTTTCCAAGTAATTGAGGCCGAATGGGTTTTATTTTTTGGTGTGGAATGACTACCGTAATAGTGTTGCCTTTCTGCTTCCCTTTGTTGGTAGTCGTACTGGTTCATGACCCACTTGTATCCCGCATGCATTGTGGAGGGTGCCTCAGCAATAACTAGCTACCAATTTTATCTTTCGGCTTCCCGAGCTCCGTGCAACGATGTGTGACATGTGGAAGGAGATGATGAGGTTGGGTCTGATGAATGAGATGGTGGGAGAGTGGATAGATTCGGCTCTGGACCAACACGAGCAGATGGAAGAGATGGCACAAGCTGAGGTAGACAAGATTCTCTTCGAGCTGACCAACGGTGCAATGGGCAAGGCGCAGGACGCTGTGACCGACACCCTGTCTGCTGGCACTCAACGGCCCGTCGATGCCGCTGGTGACGACCTGGATGAACTTGAGGCGATGTGCGCTCGTCTTCAAGCCATCCACAAAGAATGGGTGTCAGCTTACTCGCGTTATAATGTCTGTGCTCCAGTCTCTCGTAATCCTCCCTTACTCACCCTTCCTCGTCTCTTTCGTACTACGTTGCGTATGCACTGCTGCAAGCAACATTACTTGTACATTCAACAACGTCTTCTCTCGCACGCATACTAAAAGAAAAAAATCTAATTCACCACATCGCTTTCTCCTAGTTCGTGGGGCTATCTGTACCGAAGTTCTTTTCCATGTTCAATCATTATTTTAATTATGTCGGGAACCACCAAGTATGGTAATTTATTTACCACCAACAAAATGTTATTTTCATTGTGGAGCAGTTTTATGCAAGTCGAAGGCATACCTTTAAGCACTGCTTCTTAGCTTTGTATATCTCTTGCTAGGTGTGGTTTGGATGGATAACTATATTGGTTGCAATCCGAGCACGCTTTCTTCATTATTGAAGGCCCCGATTCGGCTGACATTCCCCTTCCAAACGTCACATAAAGTAGCTGAGAAGATTTCTCTGTTCCATTTTCATTTCGCTTTCCTGCTATTTATTTCACACCCACAGTGCCAAGAAGAGACGAACTTATTGGGTGTAAACCAGAGGAATATAAGAGGATGTGGATGAGGCGATTTTTCTATTCAAGTTTGTAGACATGGCTTTGGTCCCACTACATAACCAGTCTTGATTGTCTCTGAGGAAGTGCCTCTTGTACCTCTTGGAGTTCTATTGTATCTATTTGGTAAGTCGCAGTCGTGGCCTTTGTTTGGCTTTCGACAAGTGAACATCTTCGTCTGGAGGTCACACAATTACGAAGTGGACGTAGCCTTCTAAGGAACCGTGATGCTCCAAAAGAGGCACTGTTGGTTCGCTTTGAATGCCCAAAAAATGCTTCTGCTTAGTGTTGAAATATAGAAACAGTTTTGCATCCCAGGTCTCTCTGCCTGTCAATTAGCAACCTAACGTGCCCGATGGGTTGCTATAACGCGCATGAAGGAAGTGAAGAACAAGCTAATGGTATTTGTGGATCATTGTTCCTTCTCCCAAATCATTTCATTCCGAAATGATGTAGTTGTTTCACTAGCACTCACGTTAATCAGTAATTGACTCTCGTCAAGTTAGCCATGAATTATCGTTACCAAAATTAATTGATGCTTCCACTTTCCAAATGTCTCTTCATTTATGTCTAAGTAATATCCAGCCTCTTTGACAAATGCCATGCAAATGGGCATGAGAAGTTAGCACAGCTTTGGAGGCAAGCCAAGTCCACTTTGGAAAGGAATAAATCTGGATGCCATTTGATTAGGTTCAATTCGCGTTTTATGATATAAGGCACATAGTGAGCGGTAATGACGTATATTTGTACTTCATGATGTGTAGAATCAATTGCATACGTCTTGTAAGCTCCCGCAGGCTGTAGCCGGTCATTAAACCAAACAACAACATTCGACACCTGACTGAAATCCCAAATAAGCCAGTTACCTCATCTTTCGTTACGCTATAGACTTTGGAGGTGTGTTTATAAGAGCTAGCTGGTGAATGATGAAATATCTTTTTCCTGGAGTACATAAACATTTGGGAGGCTGTGGGCGTGTGTGACAAATTCGATGCGTATATGGGAGTGAGATCCTCACAAAGTCACGTGGTTGCTCTCAACTCTTCGCCAATCGCCCTTTTTTCTCTAGCATGCAAGCATCTCCAACTGAGGGATTGGGTACATTTCACAAACACGTCAGTTGATGTATGTATGAAATGCAAGTAGCTACTTCTACCCTTGAAGATTGCATGGAGGATTCTGTGCAATTCCTAAGAAGGAGAATTCGGCTCAATTGCATTATTTGTATGAAATATGATGTGCTAATTGCATACATTCAGTTGGCAGTAGAATACAACACGTGAATATCACCCTAGCTGATTCGGTTCCTGCCCGCATTCTACAGTCAGAATAGATAAGCTCGATGTCCGTTCCACTTGCACTTTCTTTATCAGCATTATTGGGTTTGTTTGTGAAGTTCAAGCACAGTTGATAAGACTTCTTCACTGTTTTTAGCCATTGTGATGCCATAATCATGTGGTTTTGTAACGCTGACAGCAGTCATCCAATATTACGGTTCCATTCAAGTGATTTGGTACTGGTGCTTGTGTTTCACTTTAAGATCATAACGAGGTCGCTCTCAAATGTCTTCCACCTGTGTGGATTCATACTGATTGCCCAAAGTCAGTTGTATCATGGGTTTCTGTGTTTTCGCGCTTAGAGACATCTTACTTTATGGTGTCTGAGTAATAATTTTGAGTAACAATGCTGAAATTATCATGAAATTTCAAAGTTGATACAAAATGGTTTGGCATTTTGTGATTTCAGTGATATGGCGCTTTTTGATCGTGGCCTGGGTTCAAGCACCAGCTGGCATTGTCATCTTTCAAAACAGCACTGCAATCGGCCAGAATACTTCCACTCATGCAAGGATGGTAATATCCACTAATCAAAGGTTATTAACTAGTTGCTGTTCGTCACGCGTGTTAAAATTCCTCGACTTTTACATTGATGGTAAAATAGCAATTTCTTCACATCATTGGTCACCATTTCAGTTGCTATTTGATTGCCAGAACAAAATTTGAGGTAATTTTACCGAGATTGGATCAGTAATAACACTAATATCTTGATAGCTTTTAAGATATTGGCGTTCACTCCGATTATGTCCAATGAAAATGAACACTGGAAAGCATCAAAGGCCTCCTCGGTTTACTGCAATACTTGTGGAAAAGAGAATGTGCTTATTGGAGTGTGGCATTCTGGTGTCTTGTTAATGCGATATTGGAAGAATTCCAAAACTTCACAGATGGCTTCCCCTTTCTCATCAAAGCTGACATTGCTAACAATATAAGGAGACACTCCTCTTTTCAAAATACGATACACCATCAAGGTACCAGTAATATACTCTGCTGGTGGAACTACTTCAAATGGTCAAAAACGGTTTATATTTTCTCTTAGATACTTAAATCTGTAATATGGTTCTAGTTCATTTTTTCCAAATTAGCATTCTCAACCTCACTTGGAGCACTTATAAACTAGCACCGTGAACATTATCTCGTCCAGAACGGTTATGTAATATACGTAGCGGATGTACCCTTACTGGCAAATTCTCACGGGTTAATATTTCCGCATGTGTCTTGCCCACACTTTGAAGTAGTGAGTATGGTTCAATTCAGTCACATCTTTGTTTTGCCAAAATAAAATTCTTGTCTTTAATGACTAAGCGCTATGTATACTTGTCTAACTGCACCTCTTCTGGGGTGAGAAGCTATCAGAAATGCCAAGCATCTTGTTGGTTCGGCTCCCAAGGCTCCCGAAGAGGAAACGCACCATGACTGCATCTAGCCTGCAATATCTTTACCCCTCTCATAATCACTACGTCATATAAAGTGTCATGATCTCACTCTCAGACTTATTCCAAGGACATGGAGGCTAAAGTGGAGCATAGAAACGCTGCGCCTAACATATGAGAGCGCTGCATTTCCCCAATTAATGCTACACATGGTGCCAACGTCACAGCTGTGTGTTTATTTTGATGCTTATATGCTCAAACTAATGCTCTATTATCCACAAAATCAACTGACGAGCATTTCGAAATTGTCTTCTCCAACTTAATATAAATCACAATATATGCATATGCACACATTCAAAATTTGGATTCCCAATTCTGCACTGGTGCAGCACAATTGTAACTCACAGGTATTTACTGTCAGGCCCACATCATGACTGCCACTGCAGCATAAGTGAGCAGACTGGCTGTCATTATTAACAAAGTCAGGATTTTTCAAACTTAAGGCTATTTCTTTTCCCAAAATACCGTTTTATTGCCTTGGGAATCGTCTAAAACAATACCACTGTGTACTGTCGCCAGCGTCATCTGAGTTTTATGAATAGGATTTTAATTTTCAGGCGCAAATTGGCCTAGCATCACCTCGCTATTTGGCAAGCGAGCGTGCCTGACACTACTAGCATTATGCATTTCCGCTCGACGGTCGTTGCATCCGGCAGACATGGTCAGCGTTTGTTTACCGTCATTGATACACTGGACTAAGTTATCCACCACTTATCTGGTAAACATGTCAGAACTGGCCCTGGACAACCCTGCGCAGGCGCTTGCGGCATCCAGAACCATGCGTTCACCTGAGTAGCTTGATATTTGTATGTTTGTCACCTCCATCCTTTGCGTGGGCCACTGTCATGTCAGACACTTGGTTCTAATGTGAGGTCAGTCAGCGTGCGTGAGTCAGTTTGGCATGTGACTCCGCTATGGGGTTTTCACATGGCGGCAGGCGAAAGGGGCTTCATGCTAGTTCAAATCCCACCTACTCCACTATTCAACTTATGAATTAAAATTTTCTGGTTTATACCCAGGTAGCAGCAATGCCCTACTCCTTGCCACTCCCTTCAGACACAATCCCACGAGCGCGTGCCATTGCGTATGCTTATGCCGCAACTCTCCTCGCACCACACCACACCACAACACACGCAGGTCCGTGGCATTCGAAGCATCGCCACTAAACCACAAATGGTCTTACTGCTTCGAAACGTAGACCAGTGTGTTGGAGTTCCATTGTGCAAGCAACTTTGTCGTAGCTCTACATCTCATTCAGTAATGTTCTTGCAGGCACTGTTTGCAGTTCATTTTCTTCTTCTACCTGCTTCCGTTTGGTCCAACCTGCACCCTATTCGTACAAGACAGTGTAGAAGCATTCAATTACGCACATAAAATGCACAAACGTGCTGGCTAATAAAATCATTAAGTTCGGTGGATTAATGCATATGCTGATTTAGAGATAGTTATACGGCTAATGGCAACTAATTTATTCAAAATATTATCCTTAGATGTTTTACCTCCATGTGTTTGCATGAAAGAGCAAAAATCGACCCTGACTACGTGCCACCTTTCAATAACAGACACAAAAATTATTCATCGCGTCGCAAGTTTGTTTCCTTCAACTACTTTAAAGAGAATTTCGGGATTGTTCCTTTACTTCATAAACTGCGTTGATCGAAATCTCTTCACCCAATAACGTGCGAATGTTTCTCACAAGTCTGAATTCCAAACGGATGGCCCACACTTCTGGAACAACAAGTTTCATTCTGATGCTTTACTGGGACATTCACATTCAGGTCGTGATTATTGAGGAGTATTTTTGAAGCTTAGTCTGCATCTTCATAACAAACACCTTGCCAAACTAGTGGCACTTTTGTAAAAATACTATCGGTAGGTCCGGCGGCATTCGAGTCTAGAACAATTAACGTGATCAAACCCATCAATGAACCCTCCACCGGATTCGCCCAACTCTCACTGCCACAAAGTGCTACGCCAGACGCCTGCCAACTAGCTGTCTACTAGTGGCAAGAACATGCCTGACTCGAAGCCTCAAGCCGGATACCATGTCGACAGCCACACCACCACTCCCCAAAACTACCTCAAGTATTCGCACCCACGAATTCCCACTCTGGCAAATACCAAGATAACCAAATTAATGAATCTTTGCTGAACCGAATAGAATTGCAAAATAAAGGGTAGAAAGTGTTTACTTCGGTCCCGAACAGCACTGCTTGCAGGTCGTGCAAGGGCATTGAACGCAGGCACAGTTGCCGGGCTCACAGGAGCAGCCCGTCCTCTTCTTGCAGCCTTCACAGCACTTGCATGTAGCACGATCGCAGCATTCACCTTCACAGCACGACCCACCAGCCATTTCCTCTTCCAACGTAGATAGATACCTATCTACTCCGGCAGTTCAGTATTTATAGCAGTAGTGGAGACTCTTCCCATTGCAATGCTGTTTCACATGGCGGACGTGGCTTTTCATACCAGCCCTAGGCTTTCACATATGCCATGCACGTTATCCACACGTCATTGGTCACAACGGTCAAGGTTTGTGTCTTCTTGATGCCTATTAATTAGGAGGGTGTATTACTGCTCCGTGTCTATTTGTCGGCCCAATACCAAATGAAAAGAGACACTGAGATGCCCCTCCGACTTAATTCAGCTTTTTTACTGCACCCGTGCCTACACTCCCATGTTTCTGGGAATGTTTTTCCAACAAATACACCTTAATATTGTGACTTGCATAAGTGGATTATTGGCCTCTTCTCTGATGAATTTCTAGCGCTTTTTCGATCTGATTCCTTTACCATAATTTCAATTCCCCCATTAAAGTCAAAATGTTAAATCGTGCCTTTCCATAGACTATAGTTGATTCGCTTAAATGGTCAGGTCGCGTCCTACAATGGTCTCTCTCTCCATTTAATTGCCTATTAGAGTTACTTTGTTTGAACAACAGCGACAATAACGCGACCAAAATAAGAGGCGGGAAAACATGTGTGGGACGTGCTGGGGAGGAATAGTGAAAGGACACGACTTGCAGTTCAAAACACAAAGTTCTTTTATTCTCTGCTCTAAATCTGAGTACAGTCTGCCCCACACGAAACTGCATTTGAAAAATATAAAATCTTGAACAAATATGAGTTACGATTGAAGAATTTATCAACAGGATTCCCAGAACAAACAACGCAATTAATTGGCCAATTTAGGGGGTTATCAGTGAAACATAACGGCTGGCCTTGGAAAAAATGATTTCAGATAGTTTTGGTTTCTAGCTACGAGATCGTCAAAGTGGTATTTTTGCCTTGGTTATGTACATAGAAAATACGCAGAACGCTATGCAGACGATGATGTGGTGTAGACACAACAGCACATCATTTAAGCAAAGATCAAACCAGCTCAGGACCTCAACATTATTGGAAGAGGACAATGGGAATCCACTTCTCAAAGACTTTGCTAACTCCTGTTTAATTACTCTTCAGAGGCGTTCTATTTGAACAGTTGTTAGGGTTATCATTCAGCCACTTTTGAAGTGGATTAACCCCTGTAAGTTCCAAATACTCAAGAAGCCGTTTGTTCAACTCCTCTAATAAAGTAGCAATTATACTTATTGAACTGTCGATCAAAGAACGGAGCATATTTAATTTCTTGTGTGGACGTTACACAACACTGAATGATTGTAAACAGCATAAGAGCGCGTGGAATAAGTCATGGAGAAAGAAAATTGGGTTTGATGGCAAATTTTCTCAGAGGACACCTACAAAATCAAAACCGCCGTTGGTGTAATAGATTTGGTGATGTGAACCATGAAGGTGGGCATCAGCGTCAGCACAAGAGCGCGACATAACAAAGACGAACGACATGTTTATTAAGATGGAGTAGTGAGATTAATGGAACTGACCATTGCAGCATTTAAACAGAAAAATTAAGACCAGAAGTACAAAAAGAAAGACCGGTAAAAGCGAGAACAAAATAATGGCAATGTAATGAAGTAACAAAGAAAGCAGGAGGAGAGAAGGAAGAGGAGCGAACCTGGAAATCGTCAGTGGGCGCGACAGGGGGGAGGTGCCATCAACTAATACACCGCAAACACCACTTTCGCGATCATGAGACCGATGAGGAGGAGGGAGGGGGAGGGGGAGGGGGAGGGGGAGGGGGAGAGATGAACAGGGGCGGCATCGGTAGAGCATGAGCGGTGATCAATGGAATAACGCTAAGGCACTTGTAAGGTTGTGAAGAGGAGGCGGTGAGAAAGGCTGGTAGAAGAGGCAAGATTTTAACAGTGCATACTGCGCAGTGCCGAAAACTGCATTTATATTCAATAAAGTCTTCTCTCGCACGCATACTAGGAGAAAAAAGTCTAATTCACCACATCGCTTTCTACTAGTTCGTAGGGCTATCTGTACCGAAGTTCCTTTCCATGTTCAATCATTATTTTAATTACATCGGGAACCGCTAGGCATTGTAATTTATTTACCACCAACAAAATGTTATTTTCATTGTGGAGCAATTTTATGCAAGTCGAAGGCATACCTTTACGCACTGCTTTTAGCTTTGTATATCTCTTGCTAGGTGTGGCTTGGATGGACAACTGCATTGGTTGCAATCAGAAAGTTACAAAGACGCATTACCTGTTGGTTCTGTAAAGGTCCGATCACGATTTCTTCACTATTGAAGGCCCCGATTCGGTTGACATTGCCCTTCCAAACGTCACAGAAAGTAGCTAAGAAAAATTCTCTATTCCATTTTCACTTCGCTTTCCTACTGTTTATTTCACACCCACAGTGCCAAGAAGAGGCGAACTTATTGGTGAAAACCAAAGGAATATAGGAAGATGTGGATGAGGTGATTTTTCTATTCGAATTTGTAGACACGGCTTTGGTCCCACTACATAACTAGTCTCGACTGTTTCTGAGGAAACGCCTCTTGTACCACTTCGAGTTTCATTGCATTTAGTGGGAAGGTCTCATTTGTGGACTTTGTTTGACTTTCGACAAGTGAACGTCTACGTCTGGAGGTTACACACATACAAAGTGGGCGTAGCCTTCTGGGGAACCGTGATGCTCCAAAAGTGGCACTGTTGGTTCGCTTTCAATGCCCAAAAATGCTTCTGCCTAATGTTGAATTAGAGAAACAGTTTTGCATCCCAGGTCTCTCTGCCTGTCAATTAGCAACCTAGCATGCCCGATGGGTTGCTATAACGCGTGTGAGAGGAGTGAAGAACAAGCTGGTGGTCTTTGTGGACTACTACTACGTCTTCCAAATCATTTCATTCCGAAATGATGTAGTTGCTTCACTGGCACTAACGTTAATCTGTAATTAACTCTTGTCAAGTTAGCCATGAATTAACTTTACCAAAATTAATTGGTGCTTTCACTCTCCAAATGTCTCTTCAATTATGTCTGAGTAATGTCCAACCTCTTTGACAAATGCCATGCAAATCTACATAGGAAGCTAGCACAGCTTTGGAGGCAAGCCAAATCCACTTTGGAAAGGAATAGGTCTGGCTCCCATTTAATTAGGTTCAATCCACGTTTTATGATATAAGGCACATAGTGAGAGGTATCGACGCATATATGTGCTTCATAATGTGTAGAATCAACCGCATGTGTATTGTAAGCTCCCGCAGGCTGTAGCCGGTCATTGAACCAAACAACAACATTCGACACCTGACTGAAATCCCAAATAAGCCAGTTGCCTAATCTTTCGTTACGCTGTAGTCTTTGAAGGTACGTTTTCAACAGCTGGCTAGTGAATGATGAAATATCTCTTTCTTGGGGCAAATAAACATTTGGGAGGCTGTGGACCTGTGTGACAAATTCTATGCGCATATGGGAGTGGGATCCTTGCAAAGTCGCGTGGTTGCTCTCAACTCTTCGCCAATCGCTCTTTTTTCTCCTTCTGCCCTGGAGGATTGCACAGAGGATTCTGTGTAAACCCCAACAAGGAGAATTCGGCTCAGTTGCATTATGCGTGTGAAATGTGATGTGCTAATTGGACACACTTAATTTGGAGTAGAATACACCACGTGAATCTTACCTTAGCTGAGACGGTTCCTGCTAGCATTCTGCAATCAGAATAGATCGGCTCGATGTCTGTTGTGTTTTCATTTTCTTTGTCAGCATTATTGCGGGGCATTTGGGTAACTCAGGTGCAGTTGATAAGATTCTTCACCGTTTTTAGCCATTGTGACGCCACAATCATGTGAGTTTGTAACGCTGACAGCAGTCATTCCATGTCACGGTTCCATTCAAGCGATTTGGTAATGGTGCTTGCGCTTCACTTTAAGATCATCACGAGCTCGCTATCAAATGCCTTTCACCCATGTGGATTTATACTGATTGCCCAAAATCCGTGGTATCGCTGTTTCCTGTGTTTCCTCTCTTGGAGACATCGTACTCTATAGTGTCTAAGTAATAATTTTGAGTAAAAATGCTGAAATTATTGTGAAATTTTAAGGTCAAAACAAAATAGGTTAGCATGTTGTGAATTTGGTGACATGGCGCTTTTTGCTCGTAGCCTGGGGTCACGCACCAACTGGCATTGTCATCTTTCAAAACATCACTGCGATCGGCCAGAGCCCTTCCATTCAGGCAAGGATGATGCCTGTTATGAATAGTATTTGAGAAATTAAAATGGCAATATCCACTAACCAAAGGTTATTGACTAGTTGCTGTTCGTCACGCGTGTTAAAATTCCTCGACTTTTACATTGATGGTAAAATAGCAATTTCTTCACATCATTGGTCACCATTTCAGTTGCTATTTGATTGCCAGAACAAAATTTGAGGTAGGTTTTACCGAGTTTGGATCAGTAATAACACTAATATCTTGATAGCTTTTAAGATATTGGCGTCAACTCCGACTATGTCCATTGAAAATTAACACTGGAAAGCATCAAAGGCCTCCTCGGTTTATCACAGCAACAATGCGGCATTATTTAACCGCGTGGAACCTGCCTAGGGCAGAATATGCGATTTGCCTGGTCCCTGCAATACTTGTGGAAAAGAGAATGTGCTTATTGGAGTGTGGCATTCTGGTGTCTTGTTGATGCGATGTTGGAAGAATTCCAAAACTTCACAGATGGCTTCCCCTTTCCCATCAAAGCTGACATTGCTAACAATGTAAGGAGACACTCCTCTTTTCAAAATACGATGCACCATCGAGGTACCAGTAATATACTCTGCTAGTGGAACTACTTCAAATGGTCAAAAACGGTTTATATTTTCTCTTAGATACTTAAATCTGTAATATGGTTCTAGTTCATTTTTTCCAAATTAGCATTCTCAACCTCACTTGGAGCACTTATAAACTAGCACCGTGAACATTATCTCGTCCAGAACGGTTATGTAATATACGTAGCGGATGTACCCTTACTGGCAAATTCTCACGGGTTAATATTTCCGCATGTGTCTTGCCCACACTTTGAAGTAGTGAGTATGGTTCAATTCAGTCACATCTTTGTTTTGCCAAAATAAAATTCTTGTCTTTAATGACTAAGCGCTATGTATACTTGTCTAACTGCACCTCTTCTGGGGTGAGAAGCTATCAGAAATGCCAAGCATCTTGTTGGTTCGGCTCCCAAGGCTCCCGAAGAGGAAACGCACCATGACTGCATCTAGCCTGCAATATCTTTACCCCTCTCATAATCACTACGTCATATAAAGTGTCATGATCTCACTCTCAGACTTATTCCAAGGACATGGAGGCTAAAGTGGAGCATAGAAACGCTGCGCCTAACATATGAGAGCGCTGCATTTCCCCAATTAATGCTACACATGGTGCCAACGTCACAGCTGTGTGTTTATTTTGATGCTTATATGCTCAAACTAATGCTCTATTATCCACAAAATCAACTGACGAGCATTTCGAAATTGTCTTCTCCAACTTAATATAAATCACAATATATGCATATGCACACATTCAAAATTTGGATTCCCAATTCTGCACTGGTGCAGCACAATTGTAACTCACAGGTATTTACTGTCAGGCCCACATCATGACTGCCACTGCAGCATAAGTGAGCAGACTGGCTGTCATTATTAACAAAGTCAGGATTTTTCAAACTTAAGGCTATTTCTTTTCCCAAAATACCGTTTTATTGCCTTGGGAATCGTCTAAAACAATACCACTGTGTACTGTCGCCAGCGTCATCTGAGTTTTATGAATAGGATTTTAATTTTCAGGCGCAAATTGGCCTAGCATCACCTCGCTATTTGGCAAGCGAGCGTGCCTGACACTACTAGCATTATGCATTTCCGCTCGACGGTCGTTGCATCCGGCAGACATGGTCAGCGTTTGTTTACCGTCATTGATACACTGGACTAAGTTATCCACCACTTATCTGGTAAACATGTCAGAACTGGCCCTGGACAACCCTGCGCAGGCGCTTGCGGCATCCAGAACCATGCGTTCACCTGAGTAGCTTGATATTTGTATGTTTGTCACCTCCATCCTTTGCGTGGGCCACTGTCATGTCAGACACTTGGTTCTAATGTGAGGTCAGTCAGCGTGCGTGAGTCAGTTTGGCATGTGACTCCGCTATGGGGTTTTCACATGGCGGCAGGCGAAAGGGGCTTCATGCTAGTTCAAATCCCACCTACTCCACTATTCAACTTATGAATTAAAATTTTCTGGTTTATACCCAGGTAGCAGCAATGCCCTACTCCTTGCCACTCCCTTCAGACACAATCCCACGAGCGCGTGCCATTGCGTATGCTTATGCCGCAACTCTCCTCGCACCACACCACACCACAACACACGCAGGTCCGTGGCATTCGAAGCATCGCCACTAAACCACAAATGGTCTTACTGCTTCGAAACGTAGACCAGTGTGTTGGAGTTCCATTGTGCAAGCAACTTTGTCGTAGCTCTACATCTCATTCAGTAATGTTCTTGCAGGCACTGTTTGCAGTTCATTTTCTTCTTCTACCTGCTTCCGTTTGGTCCAACCTGCACCCTATTCGTACAAGACAGTGTAGAAGCATTCAATTACGCACATAAAATGCACAAACGTGCTGACTAATAAAATCATTAAGTTCGGTGGATTAATGCATATGCTGATTTAGAGATAGTTATACGGCTAATGGCAACTAATTTATTCAAAATATTATCCTTAGATGTTTTACCTCCATGTGTTTGCATGAAAGAGCAAAAATCGACCCTGACTACGTGCCACCTTTCAATAACAGACACAAAAATTATTCATCGCGTCGCAAGTTTGTTTCCTTCAACTACTTTAAAGAGAATTTCGGGATTGTTCCTTTACTTCATAAACTGCGTTGATCGAAATCTCTTCACCCAATAACGTGCGAATGTTTCTCACAAGTCTGAATTCCAAACGGATGGCCCACACTTCTGGAACAACAAGTTTCATTCTGATGCTTTACTGGGACATTCACATTCAGGTCGTGATTATTGAGGAGTATTTTTGAAGCTTAGTCTGCATCTTCATAACAAACACCTTGCCAAACTAGTGGCACTTTTGTAAAAATACTATCGGTAGGTCCGGCGGCATTCGAGTCTAGAACAATTAACGTGATCAAACCCATCAATGAACCCTCCACCGGATTCGCCCAACTCTCACTGCCACAAAGTGCTACGCCAGACGCCTGCCAACTAGCTGTCTACTAGTGGCAAGAACATGCCTGACTCGAAGCCTCAAGCCGGATACCATGTCGACAGCCACACCACCACTCCCCAAAACTACCTCAAGTATTCGCACCCACGAATTCCCACTCTGGCAAATACCAAGATAACCAAATTAATGAATCTTTGCTGAACCGAATAGAATTGCAAAATAAAGGGTAGAAAGTGTTTACTTCGGTCCCGAACAGCACTGCTTGCAGGTCGTGCAAGGGCATTGAACGCAGGCACAGTTGCCGGGCTCACAGGAGCAGCCCGTCCTCTTCTTGCAGCCTTCACAGCACTTGCATGTAGCACGATCGCAGCATTCACCTTCACAGCACGACCCACCAGCCATTTCCTCTTCCAACGTAGATAGATACCTATCTACTCCGGCAGTTCAGTATTTATAGCAGTAGTGGAGACTCTTCCCATTGCAATGCTGTTTCACATGGCGGACGTGGCTTTTCATACCAGCCCTAGGCTTTCACATATGCCATGCACGTTATCCACACGTCATTGGTCACAACGGTCAAGGTTTGTGTCTTCTTGATGCCTATTAATTAGGAGGGTGTATTACTGCTCCGTGTCTATTTGTCGGCCCAATACCAAATGAAAAGAGACACTGAGATGCCCCTCCGACTTAATTCAGCTTTTTTACTGCACCCGTGCCTACACTCCCATGTTTCTGGGAATGTTTTTCCAACAAATACACCTTAATATTGTGACTTGCATAAGTGGATTATTGGCCTCTTCTCTGATGAATTTCTAGCGCTTTTTCGATCTGATTCCTTTACCATAATTTCAATTCCCCCATTAAAGTCAAAATGTTAAATCGTGCCTTTCCATAGACTATAGTTGATTCGCTTAAATGGTCAGGTCGCGTCCTACAATGGTCTCTCTCTCCATTTAATTGCCTATTAGAGTTACTTTGTTTGAACAACAGCGACAATAACGCGACCAAAATAAGAGGCGGGAAAACATGTGTGGGACGTGCTGGGGAGGAATAGTGAAAGGACACGACTTGCAGTTCAAAACACAAAGTTCTTTTATTCTCTGCTCTAAATCTGAGTACAGTCTGCCCCACACGAAACTGCATTTGAAAAATATAAAATCTTGAACAAATATGAGTTACGATTGAAGAATTTATCAACAGGATTCCCAGAACAAACAACGCAATTAATTGGCCAATTTAGGGGGTTATCAGTGAAACATAACGGCTGGCCTTGGAAAAAATGATTTCAGATAGTTTTGGTTTCTAGCCACGAGACCGTCCAAGCGGTATTTTTGCCTTGGTTACGAACATAGAAAATACGCAGAACGCTATGCAGACGATGTTGTGGTGTAGAAACAGCAGCACATCTTTTGAACAAAGATAAAACCAGCTCAGGACCTCAACATTATTGGAAGAGGACAATGGGAATCCACTTCTCAACGACTTTGCTAACTTCTGTTTAATTACTCTTCAGAGGCGCCCTATTTGAACAGTTGTTAGGGTTATCATTCAGCCACTTTTGAAGTGGATTAACCTCTGTAAGTTCCAAATACTCGAGAAGCCGTTTGTTCAATTCCTCTGGTAAAATAGCAACTACACTTATTGAATCGTCGATCAAAGAACGAAGCATATTTAATTTCTTGTGTGAACGTTACACAACACTGCATGATTGCAAACAGCACACAGGCGCGTGGAATAAGTCATGGAGAAGGAAAATTGGGTTTTATGGCAAATTTTCTCAGAGGACACCTACAAAATCAAAACCGCCGTTGGTGTAATAGATTTGGTGATGTGAACCATGAAGGTGGGCATCAGCGTCAGCACAAGAGCGCGACATAACAAAGACGAACGACATGTTTATTAAGATGGAGTAGTGAGATTAATGGAACTGACCATTGCAGCATTTAAACAGAAAAATTAAGACCAGAAGTACAAAAAGAAAGACCGGTAAAAGCGAGAACAAAATAATGGCAATGTAATGAAGTAACAAAGAAAGCAGGAGGAGAGAAGGAAGAGGAGCGAACCTGGAAATCGTCAGTGGGCGCGACAGGGGGGAGGTGCCATTAACTAATACACTGCAAACACCATTTTCGCAATCATGAGACCGATGAGATGAATTGGGGCAGCATCGGAAGAGCACAAGCGGCGATCAATGGAACGACGCTAAGGCACTTGTAAGGCTTTGAAGAGGAGGCGGTGAGAAAGGCTGGTAGAAGCGGCAGGACTTTAAGAGTGCGTTCCGCGCAGTGCTGAAGCCTGTGTGCTCTACATTGAGGTCCGCAAATAATAATGTCATAAAATTGCTAAAGCGCATTAGGTGAGGCGATGGACTGCTAAATCGCTAAGGTTTTCCAGCTAAAACTCGAATCGCAGCAGCAGCATCGGCAGAGCACGAGCAGCGATTACACATATACATTTAAAATTAGCAGCTGTTGTAATGTGAGCTTTAGTAAACAACATCTCTCGCGTCACATCAATACCGAATTCGATGAGTGCGACAGGGAAAAGATGCAGCTGACTAACACCACCAACACCGCTGCCATTGCGTTGTGCGCGGTGTTGAGGTAAGCAGGTGTGCAGGTTATGAGTTTTTGAAGTGGCGAAAAGGGGGTAAGCAAGCAACCGGTGAACGCGGCGGTCGAGCGGTCAGAGCGACGCTAATCCGTTGAGTTTCTCCACGGGAGTTTGACCATTGTCTATCTCGCATCCCTTTCAATACCTGCCCTTCCTCGCAGGGCAGAACAATCAAGCCCTCTGGTCTGCGTCCGTCTCCTTTGCCATGATCTCGCCTATCCCCACCGCTGTATGTGCTTGCGTGAAAGCATGTGCAATAAGCGAATGGAGAGATAAAGTCAACGAAGCGATTGTTTGTTGCTACCCAGAACTCACCGAGAAAAACCAAATCCCCAATTTAACGCTCTCCCGATTGAGGTACTACGGCTTCCCTCGGGTTTCAATTGTAATGTTACACACTTAAATAAATAGCTGCGGTTGTCCTAATACCTTTATGACGGCGTTCACAAAACATACTACACTGTCCAAGTCCATGTCGCACGTGCATCAATGCCGCACCACGTATTTGTGTTTACCTTTGATTCTCTTTTGACTTTCTTGCGCGTCGCCCGTCTTATGCGCTCTTGTTGGTTCTGGTTTAATTTTAGTTCCATGCAATTTACCTTCTTCGCCAGAATTTTTTAGAAATTTAGCGTGTTTTTACACGTGTAGCACGCAACATTTTCTCCTTTTGGGCTTTGCTTGAATGCGGTTTCCTTGGATCACATCCTTCCCTCCTTCTTGATACCTGTTGTAGGAATATGATGCAAGACATAGTGGGCTCCGAACTGCTACTACAGCGGTTGCTGTGATGCCATTTTTGCAGGCTTATGTCATTGCTCTTAACAACTTACACTTTGAGGTCAAAATGAACGCCTGGTGCCTGCTGCATTAAGGTTTCGCCACGCACTAGGGTCAGGAAAGGGTGGCGAGGGGGTGATCCAAAATACCCATCGGAACTGGTTGGTAAAACCGACATTTAGAGTGAAACAAGTGAAAACCTTGCGTAAGCAAATGCAATCAACAAAGTGTAGTGCCACCCCTCTCCAGCGTAAAACCACGATTTCCATTTTGATCCAAATGCCACCACTGATTTTTGGGTACAAATCTCTCCTAAAAGCGTTGAGACAAATGCTTTCTTAGTGTGATGTGCAAAACGTCGCTATGGATTTTGCACTTCTATTATGATGAAAGGCTCCATAAAGAAAGTATAAATAGTTAATAGAATTCACTTTGTTATCTACATTACCCCTACAATTAGGACGCTATACTTTAGCTGCAAGTTGAGAGTGATAATAAGTTTTTACGTAGCTGTCCTTCATTATTGTCAGATGAGGGCTTAATCAATGGTTCGAAGTAAGCGACATGGTGCTGATACATCAGGAAGACAAAGTGATCCCCATTAAATTTGTTCCTCTATTATGCGAATCCCCTGCACAAAAGGTGAGTATGTTTTCGAATTTTGTCTTCTGTTAAAGTACTATGGTTTCGGGCAGTCGTCGAAGGGTACCAAGCACTTTCAAATGCATTTTCTTTGCAAATTTTGAAAAACTTACCTAGCGATTGCTACTATCTCTTAACATTCAAAATACTCACTTCTGCAGACATCCAGGTTTAGGTGTCTCTAACTACAATCCTTGTCGAGAGGTCTTGGCAACAGTTTTTCTGCATTAAAGTAACACGGTGATGACATATCATGGCTAAATTTTCCTGCGTAAACTCTTTTACCGTATCTCCAACGCACTGTTTTGCACATGCGACCCTAGGGAGTTACTCGCTTTAGCAATCACGTAGGGTCGTGGCTGGAAGTAGAAGCTCGTAATCATTCCAGGTGAAGAGTGGTAACCGAGAGTAGGTGTTCCAGTTTGCAGGACTTTCCTTCGGCTACTTGCGTAGGTGCTGCTGCCGACACCTCATCTGTCTCCGGATACCCCTCCAATCAACTTGTCAGTTCGGGAGTGAGAGGACACTGCGCCCAGTGGAAGACCGCCATAGAGAGCCGCATTGGCAGCAGCGGCACCCAGTGGATCGTCGACAATATAACGATATGGGTTTGGTGCTGCGACGAGGTGGATTGGCTGATCGGTAGGGCAGGCGCCGCCGGTAGCACTGGTGGTAAAGCTTGGGTGTCGTTGGTGAGTGATGAGTTGGTGTGTGTGCTCCAGTGAAGAGGGCGTGGTGGGCGGCTGGAGGCCATGTGACAGGGTCTGTGCATTCAGCCGATGCTGTTGCTGCTGCTTAGCTTGATAGAGGGTAGTTATTTGCTGATCTGCTGTCATGATTAGAGCAAGGAAATTGGTGAAGAGAATGAGCAATGAATTACGCTGAAAATAGGAGTCAATTGAAGAAGTATACGCTGCTGACATTAGGGGTGAACACTGGCCGAACTGAATTATGGCATATCATTTGCAAAACCAGCAGAGTATGTGACGCTGGCAGATCACATCAAACTAGGAAACAAATCAATAACATATGTACCTGAGCTGGCATTTTTTCTTTCAAGATTTAGTAAAATCTTAACGGACTACAGCAATCACCATGCTAATAACTACTTAAGTTCAGAGCCTTTCTGTGGAGGGAAGATAAAGATTAATGAATGCGTAACCTACATGATAATATTGGTATTGACTGAGACTGACCATTTAACTGGCCATATCCATGAGCGGCCCAGACATGCTGGCCATTGAAGAAGCGATCGGAATGACAATCAGCGGTAGGGTAGCCATCCATACTGCCTGTGAGCAAACAAAGTGTAAAATGGTTTAAGCACAAACGAGTGATGGATATGAGTTTCCCAGGAAATGTAGCTCCAACAATCATTAAACGGTTTAAAATACAAGGCTTGTTAGCTTACAGGCATGTGGAAATGAAATGCTCTATTAATGTTCAGATTGAAGCACTGTTAGCATGCTTTGTCTTCACGATTCCGCGTATTAGGGGACAGTCGCAATATGAGAAAATAAAGAAAGCTCCTTAGTTTGATTCATTTTAGGCTTTAATGTGCAAAATGGTGGGTTTGAATGTTGATACCGGCCATGGCGGTTCTGCTCAGTGGCTCATTTGGAAATGCAAATATTAGTAATGACATCCTCATTCAGAGTGCCCGAAGGGGTGCACAGCGATTGACGGATTAATTCCGAAAGCCGACTCTTTGCTGAAGCGTGCAAGACCTTTGGGAATTCCAAGACACGTGACGTCTAAACATCCAAAAGGTGATGTAAAGGTGAGAAGGACAAATAGCACTCCAAATGCACTCCTGAAGGTTTTCGCCAAGTACGAACAACTAAATAGCTGTATTTCAAGCCTATGACCTAGGTGATCATGGGTCGTGAAATGAAAGTACTATGCGTTATTATCTTATCATACACGGGAGTAGCAACCAACTGTCTCAGAAGACGTGCCACGACTAAGAGAAGGAGCAGGTCAGTCTTTCAACTTCCAAAATCTCGGTAAGTTAATTAAATAGATGCTTATTCTTTCCGTTTGAACAAAACAAGCATAGCGGATTAATTTGTTGCCTTAAGGCACCACATCAAAGTGTGCGAATCATTTAGAGCTTCAGAAGTTGTCAAGAGGTCGCATATTAATCACCTACATTTCCAAGGTACTTTTCATAAATTTAAATCCAGCCTCTGCAAAATAACGAATATGCGTGACGAAACTCTGAAACTGCAGACCGTAATGATGCCAGAAGTTTGTATGTTGATAAAAAAGGCGATCCAAAAGAAGTACGTTATTTAACTGCCTTTGGCAGATGTGTGTGCTCAGTGTTACATCAGTTGGAAATGTACGTCTTCACCTGTTGATTACTTTGTTTTGACGACGAGACCACCCAACAACTTGGTAAAATACCAAAGCTTTGCTTCGTTCATACATGATACGAAGGCAGTGGTCATATGTATAAGGTGGCTCTTTCCTCTCGTAAGTAAAGGCGATGCAGCACAATATTATATGCGTGGCAAAAAATGGATATTTCTGTGAGGTAGTGCAATGGGACGTGAAGTGTAAAAATTAATAAGTGAAGTAATGAGTAGTGTTCTTCGATGCAACATAGGTGACTAGAATTTCTTATTGAAGCATATGTCACGTCAACCCACCCCAAGAAACGTACAGCCTATCTAGATATAGAATCGTACACATTAAGCACATCGTTTAACCGAAGTCAATTAATCGGTTAGAGTGGTAATTTTAGTTGGAAATAGGTCAAAATTGCCACGCTGATGAATTGATGCACTTGCAAACTCAATGGAGAAGCTGAAGTCCTTTTTTCTGGAGCATATCTAATGGGACTCAGAGTGTACATTTTTATTTCAAGTCTTTGCGGTTCTCATAAAAACTACAATCCATTCTTAGATTGCCGCAAACAGTAGCGCTTCAAAAGTTGCACAAGATCGACATAAGACTTCAAACACCTCGGATTTTACAGCGGAAAAACTTATGCTCATTGCTCTTTCATATAACTTATATGACAACTGTGTCAATATCGGCTGTTGGTATGTCTCGCTTCCATGGCATGAACTAACCGAATGTTTTCTCCGTTCGCCAAGGTAACATATCAGAGTCTTAAGGGATACGCAAGAGCCTGAACACAATCAGAGAGGCTTTACTGTCTGAAGCAGCATGGTAATTATTAATCGCTTAGCAGGAAATCTGCATTTATGCAACCACCTGTCCTCTCTTATACGATTTTGCGTAACTTTTAAAGTACTGATCATAAAACGTTGTAAAATCCCATAGTGCTCTGTCATTGATATTTTAAATTGTTAAAATTACATAAAACATAGATGAGCTGATCTTGTATGAAACAATTCATTCAGCTGCATTAACAAAATCCAGCTATCTATACCGTCTAAATAAAACTCGACGAAGGAATAGGGTCATCATCCTGATTGTGGCCTCATGACAGCGAGCATATGCCGTGTCTTCTATACAACGCAGATAGTGACTCCTGTCAGAAACATAACATTCGCTAAGCTTGATCAAAATATCGACACCAAGGCTAATTTTGCATCGTTTGGAAAATGTTGGAAACACAATTGTCTGATGATTTCATTCTCTTTACAATAAAGCAGCGAAATGATTGTGATGGCCTGCGTATGATCTCTTTTCTCCTGCATGAACTTAAGTCGGCTTTGAAGGACCACAATCACTATGCAACAATGGGCGAAGTCGTTTGAGCTCACCTATGGCTTGTGCCTAGGAATTTGAAAAATGGACACTCCTAATCTTTAAACGGGGTTTGTTTCTAATATTACCAAAAAGGAGCGGGATTTTACACATTGCAAACCTTCACAACGCCTTAGCAATTCCCTCTATTTTACACGACCCTTACATGCAGGCAAAGGATGAGTGTAGCTCACATTCAAAAAGACATTTCACAAAATCAGTTCACCTCTGATTTGCTTACTCGGCAAAATATCCTGGTTCATTTCATTTAATAGCAGGATAAATGTGAGTGAGTATTTAGTGTATATCATATCATAGTAACATGATCCGATGAGTAGAATACCGGAGAAATTGGTGCTGAGCAGCAAAAGTTAGTAAGATACTAAATCGGCAACGGAAAAGCTTAGAAGCATGATTTCGCTCCACTGAACATAAACCTGAAGTGGACAACGCCAGCGGCAGCCGCATCTTGATGTAGCAAAAGTATTAGCTCTACTGCTTAATCGCGGCGATTACTAAGAACACATAAGAGCTTCACCGAGTGGCCAGGGTGGCAAGAAGGAAGAAACAGGTGATGAATCATGCCTGCGCAAAGATTGGTGAGAATATACGATAAATCGAGGCTGGTTTGTTAACTGCCTGTAAGATCATTTCACACCTTTTCTCCAACCACACTTTATCAATGGATTCACGGTAGTGTGCTAAAGACATTGTAGCGAATGTCTGACGGATTGGATCGTACTGGATATCGTGCGTTGGTTTACATCTGGAATTCACTCTGATGGCCCTAACTAACAATATGTTTTCAAAATGACAAGCGCTAATAGTGTCACACCTCACTTTCGATGGTGTACTTAATAACCTCAGACATGAGGTCTTCCTTGACATCAGCAGCTTGTAAAGCGTCGGGGTATCGTCTGTAGCCCATTTAACCTAGAAGTTGACGAAACGGATATAATGAAAGAAAGAACAAGGAAGAGGAGTCAAGGAAGGCGTGCCAATGTTTTAAACATTCTGACACACAACGAAGCCAATATCTTTGAACATAAAGAATGCGACAGAAATTGCTGAAAAACTCTCACAAGCCTTGCATCTGTTGAGATCTACCTAGCACCTATTTAGAGCCGCAATCATTTCCTTGTAAATGCAAGCAATAGCACAGTTTGTTTCAATTAGTTAATTTTTGAATTCGCAAAACTCTTTACTGGTTTGCGCCTTTTACCAGCCTGCCTTCACTATCTAAAACACAAACCAAAATCACTTAAGGGACAAACATGTGCCAGTTTTGTTCTTTCTATAAAATGATTCTAGAGCGTGTTTTGAACAAAATGTCGCGCACAGTCCTAAACTAAACATGTTTACAAGAACAGAGGAGCAAAAGTGGTCAAAATGTCTATGGGATCCCATCCAACTGTTCCTGATTCCTTGAAAGATATCCAAGTCAAAACTGGCATCAATGAAGTGAAAGAAGACATTTATCATAAGTGTAACAATTGTTGTGAGGTAGCTAAAGCTATAAGACTGTAGTGCAAATTATTTGTCATAACACCTTAAATTTTCCGAGTGTTGATTATCATTCTGAAAGTAAAATTACAAAATCTGCTCATAATTCTGATCCGACAATCACACACAGTGAAGGCGTTTAATCAGAGCTTCACATATAAAATATCGCTTAATTTCCATTTGCGAACAGGTCTTCAAATTTGATTGCAGTAATTAAACCAGGCTGAAAAATGCAAAGTGTCTACTACTATCGTAAGCTGACTTTGCAAACATCGCGTTACCCATTGAAACCTCGCATTAGTGTTGGTGGATTCTTAGAACCCCATTGCTGGTTTATTGTAGTGTTGATGAATGCCTCAATGAACCCAGAGAAGGGAAGGAAAGTGAATTGCACGCCGTTTTATCTGCCCACTGTCCCTTCTAATTGAAAGCTCACGTGATCAACTCAAACTCACCTGAGATTTCGCCAGTTCTTGATGCATGTTATCTTCTAACTTAGTACATATACTAATAGAGTTGATAAAAGTTGCCTCAAAAGGTTACAACTTTTAGCAATTATGCTAAAACACTACTTACTCTTATAGTAATTGGCTTGGAAAGGATGGATTTGTACAAAGGACTGGGAAGTGATCTCAATTTGAATGGAGAAAAGATTTAACTCCATAGAAATCGACTTCCCCTACCTCCAATACTCTTATAATTGAGCAACCACATAGGGCGCATAGTGGAAGAAATGAATGGCCCAGCACAGCCTCCTTTAGAAACAATTTCCTGGCATGAATCCTCAACATGGTGAACCACACTAATGTATGATTTGTTTATGAGCACGAAATTCACTATTCCTGGGCCATGAGTTAAGCGATGGAGGCAGCTGGGAAAAAACAGCAACCCATATTATAAACATACACTGTAAATATGGGAAAACTTTTCTGAGATATGGATTTGAGGCATTGCAAACACAAAGAATCAATTGGGGTATGGTTTTTGAACTGGCAGTCCTTCCACCTTAGCATAATTATAACAAACAACAGGTACGAGAGCTAGTCATCATGGGTTTGTCAAGAAATTTCCCTCCTCTGTTAAAAACCGTACAGTTCTCGACGTAAATGTTAGCTAAATGTTGACCGAAATTTAAGTCATGTGATTAGTGTGCTATCTGCCTCCCTAACCCAAGCCTAGAGCTCACCCATAAGTCTTTAAAGCCATCCATGAAAAGACGAGAATTATCCGCATCAAAAGGCGAAAACTTTTTAATAAACTAACAGCTGTTCCCAAAAAACAACAGAACTAGCAAGATTTAAAGCTGCATTTAAAGATGTATTAAGGAACCGGTTCATACTTGACACAAATTCAGAATTTTCTGATAAAGTTAACTTTCAATCTAGAGTCATAGAAACAGAAAACGATGGGATTTTCGACCAAGCCATTCTAAGGGTGGTTTCCTCATTTTTTGAAAACAAAGAAGACACAAAGCGCTGCAAATGAATTTTTTCTGAAATTTAATAAACTAGTCGCCTCATTAAGCTGTCTAACATATATTCTACTTATTAGAATAATCTAAAATTGCTAAATTCTTCAATACTGAGGGAGCGTAAAGCAAACTTGTCTATGCTGCTTACGAGGAAGGTTTGTGGGCGATCTTTGTTGGACGCCTGTTGCCGGCTGACAGTAAGAGAGGAGGAAGTGGCCCTTGCCAAAACAGGATTATCAGGTCGACTGGGAGACGTAGTTGGCCCCAGGACTACTTCTCCAACATCCGTCCCTATGCTATTTCTCGCCTGTAACCCAAGTGAAGAACCTCAGCATTCAGGATCACTAAAATTGGAGTTCGGTGATAAGCTCATTTCTCTTTATGAAAACCTTACCATAATGTGCATTGTTTAAAAAACGGCAACATAATCGACTACTTTATTCATAGTTCCTTTCGAAATTATGTAGTCTGCCACACCTGCATGCTTCCGCTTTTTTGTCGAACAAAGCTCACAGAGTCTCCTTTTTAATGATAATTTGATTCGATCTATCGTGTGAAGCATGTAAAAGCTGAAATAAAGATCACCAGCAAACAGGATACGACCTGGTTTTATCTTAAAATAACTCAAGAAAATGAATTGGACACAATGAGCAAGTGATAAGGATACCCTTGCTCTAAAATGCGCATTTTAAAGCGGCTCGGGAAAGTGGTTTTTAGGAGCCCTGCTTTTGAATCATGGGGCGTCAAATGAAGAAGTGAACTAGGATTTTATGTACTAAACATATAATTGGGGGTTCGGTGGCAGAAGCCGTCGTGAGTAAGCATCTAGATTGCTATGGCAGTAATTATGATACAATTCTCAATGCAATTCAGGCGAATGTTTCCAAAATATGCTGCTCTTCTCTTTCAAAGCAGTGCCACTAAATGAGCGCCATCCGCTCGTATGAACTCACATGGATTGAAGAGGATTTAGCTGGGTCGCTTAACTGCCATCTCTTAAATTCATACTTGAGAGTCTATACGTGAGCATCGAAATCTTACCAACCATCACGCCTACCTTCAAGATCTTTCACACCTTACCTCAATACGTAAGTTAATACACAAAATAGACCACCTCACAAATGATCCTCAGGGCGAACAGAACAATGCGCCAAGATGTGTAGGGCTGATGTGCCAAATTTTATGCGGGCATCTTTTCTAGGACAGGGCGAAAGAAATGTGATTTTGATTTCAATGTTTAGAATGCCATTGTGTAATAATACCAAGCATAATACCTTAAAATTAGTGAACCGTTATAGTAGAAAACAAGATTTGAACTTTCTTGAGGACAATTATATGGTTGCCGTAAAACGAGGGTAAATGCTTGCGCGAATGGACAAAAGGTCTTTACACATGAATCCATGTATAGTATGATGCTACAACAGTACGAAACAAAAGAAGCTGTTGCAGTCGTCGATAACGTGTGTGTTGTAGTGCATTTGCCACTGTGCGACACAATGAAGTTTGAGGAGAGACTCGTATAAATGTGGCCACACGGTCGAGTTAACAGCCTCATTGTGGATCCTCCTCAGCAATTACATCGCATTCGCAACACGTATGATCCTCTAAATTCAGAGGCGCCAAGTCCATTTCCATCACTGGAGTCTTCTCAGCACAGTAAGGCATCAACAAAATCAGATCTTTTGCCACTTTCCCGCACTAGGTCGACAGATCACCACACGAAGTGCATGGTATGGCGCACCAACAGCAATTCATCTCATTTTACAGCAGCATTTCCATCCCTTTTTTGTTATGACCCAGATTTAGTCGCAGCCAAACGGTACCTACTGTAGGCTCTGCAATGCAATCCTCTATACGACGCCAATCCGCTTCAGGGATGTACTAACGCAGTATCAGTTAAAACGATCCCCATGTTAGATATCCTACTCACTCACAGGCATTCTGATGGAAGGAATCGTGCCGCACTACGGGAACAAACTTGGTTATCGGGAGGCGGTCGCACGAAGTGGGACGCCCTGGCCAACATCCAACGGGCCACAGCGATAATCACTTCTTTCAAAGCTCCAGCACTCCCTTCCACCATCAATTATCTACAGTTTCAAATCGCGGCAAAACACATCCAATTAAGCAAAACCCTCACGCCAAGTGTGATGCCAGAGCCTAGCCTTTGAGACTTCAAGACATCAAATGGAGGGAGTGCAGTACGTAGCAGCCTCAAATAAACATCTTCATTTCAAAAAGACAAATACTTTCGAAAATGGTAGGCCTTCATAAACAAAAAGTTTATCATACTTTGATATACAGTTGCATAGAAAATAATACCTCACTTGCAAGGTAGACGTGCAAGGAGTGAATTTTCGTCGACTCAAGCGGAAGAATGGTAGACCTCCGCGTCCTCGTACACATTGTCAGATTTCGAAATGGCAGGTCATTTAGGGTAACATTGAAATAAATAATCAGTTTAAATTATAATAAACCTATTTATGTACGCTAAATGGACCTTTACGAGGGTGAAACACGGTATGAGATTCAATGCAAGCATTTAGTAACATGCTTATTATCAGATGTAATGCTTTTCGTCGAGGACGCTGCTTAGGGAGGCTTCGAGACAAAACTCCCAATCGTCACAAGGGAGCCAAACAAATCCAGGTTTAAGGCATACTACGCAGGTGACGAAGCTGTACCACTCTTGTTTTGACATCCCATTAGCAAATTCGCAGTCCAAAGACATTATTGTTAAGGAAGAAGTCACCTCTTCTTTGACTCCCAGCCGCATAAAATCATTCATTTCACGTACCCTACTACTACGTGTCAAAACGGTATCCTGCCTACACTTCACAATAGAACTGCTCAGTAGAGCCATTTGTTTCTGACATGATATGTGAAACGATCCCCAGCTCAAGCCTCAACCTGTTTGCTGCAGCAGCTTCAATTCGCAAAAGCGCAGTCATTAAGAGCAAACACACTGGCGAAGTAGTAGGCCACAGAGCTCTCATTAGGCGTCAATGCACTTCAACAAATAACACACCATGAAATCCTATGTAAAGTATTAAGAAACCTGGTACACTATAGCGCCCCATGTATATGTAAACCCAAATAGTATATGGAAACCTAAAACAGCCGAAATATTAGTTCACGGTCGTAATTAAAATGGTAGACATCTGCGCGATCAACTTTCCTCTTGGAAGTTGTTGGGACAGTGCGTGTGCATCAGCGGCTGCTTTTGACTATTTGTAGATACTTTTATTACCGATCTGAACTTGAGTTTTTAAAGGATCACTGAGTGATTGTCATCGGAATCGCTATGCTCCTACTATTTAACTTGTAGGCAAGTTGCGAAAGGACAATTTGTATTTGGTTTAAGACAAGTGATTTGGTTTCTCGAACACGAATTGTTCAGCCTTTTAACTCCTGCTTATGCGCTTTCTTCTGTTTCATGGGGTATAATAAAGACGTCTAGGAGCATTCACCCTTCCCATATCCGAAGTCGTCGTGAGCAGGAGAAGAGGAAGGAGACTAATACGGCCACCGCATTCGCGCTGGATGGGCTGACTATCAGATCACATTGGCAGCGCCTATGACTGCTGCATGTAGAAGGTGTACTTGCTGTCCTAGTATTATGCCTTCTCCCATCCATAAATAGGACTATGGTAGCCTCAGGAGTGCGTGCTCATTGTTACATCAGTTGGGAATGTGCGTGTTTACCTGTTGATTACTTTGTTTTGGTGACGGCACCATCCAACATGCAAGCCATTTTGCCTGCATCGGATACTAAAGCTTCCGCCCATTCCACATCTGCCATGCTTTTGTTGCTTCCTTGACTCCTCTTCCCCGTTATAGGCAAATGAATGCGTGCCTCTTGGCGACACGAGTCACTCTGACCCCTTCTGTTCACGAAATATACATATTCTGCCCCAACATGATGCCTAGTTCTCTTCAGGAAAATTCAACTCGCCACTCCTTGAGTGTGCACTTCTTCTGTACTAACAATAAAGATGTCTAGGCGCCTCTAGCCTTTTAATAGCAGGGGTGGTAGAAGGGAAGATGGGGGTGAAGATCCCTCTACACTGGCTGCAGTTGGGATCAGTACCCTGCTGCGCTTACATTGGTGTCTATTAAGCTCACAAAAATAGCGTGCCCACTATACCGCTAGCCCTTCCTACTGAGAGAAGACTGTGGGACAATGCATCCGCGCTGCTGTGCATACTTGCTTTACTGTACTGCACTGGAGTGACACATTATTGCATTCCTTCGTACCGGCATGCTACTCAACGGTCTATCTCCTCCAGTTGTTAACCAGGTAAGCGCTTGGTGGTTTGTTCTCACTATGAGCTATCTCGCCATGCGGTAGTGCTTTAAGTGTCAAACTATTGCATAGATGTCAAGCAGGTCACGCTCCGTTGCAATTTTTGCACTGTCGTAGGCGATGACGTGAGCCCTGCCTTCCCTGCCTCCTTGTAGAAGTACACTGGCCACGGCTACGCCGCTGGCATCCGTGTCTAGTACAAAGGCGAGTGCGTTCTTCTCGAGGTTCGGCAAGGCCAGAATCGGAGCGAAGCATTGCGGAGCGGTGCAAAGCATGGCGTTTGCTCTACTTTTCGGAAGGCTTCGTCACGTTCGTTCTCCCACTTGCAATTCTTTTCGTCTGCTTCATAAATAGCTTGTGCAGGGCACTGGTGATCCTGCCAAAGTCTTTGACGAAGCGCCTGTTTGTAGTTTGCCGAACCGAGGGAACTGCGTAGCTCTGCATGATTGGTTGGTGACAGCTACGTTCCTGCTTGCTTTGTTAGGCACCCTGTCCTACATGGTGCTTATGCAAAGGCTTTGTCGAAATTACGTACCACCTAAAGTCAACTTCTCCAATTAGTCCCACAATTGTGCTTGTAGCTGCAGCATTGCAGGTAAGCATCCACAGCACATTAATGCCTTCCGTAAAATCCGCGCTACGTTTTCAATTCCGGTCTCAAGCAATGCACTACGCTAAATGAGTTTCAATCCTATCAATTAATTGGGTTAGCAGTTACATCGACAGATGTGGACGAGTGGCTTGGGGTGGTCCGCACACTACAGAGCTCCGCATGTGAGGAGTTAACTAGGGATCTGTTCCCATCCAGAGTAACATCGGAGGTAGGCATCGAGACTACCTGCAGCACTAAATCTAACTTGGTGGCTTGGCATCTGCGTGACGCTGACGCAGAGTGTGATAGCAAGTAATCTACTGCGATGACCTTGCACTGTGAATTTTGCTAGATGGCACGAAATCAAGTGCAGGTGTGACACATGCACTAAGGTTTCATTGGGACAATCACATTGAGCGATTGCAGACCACACCCTACTGACCATACAACAGGTGGGCAGATGCAGAGAGGTGTCGAGTTAAAATAGAGCAAGGCGGCAAGTGAGCATGCATCTCGTGACAAAGTATTCCAATCTACCGTTTGCAGAGCTCAAGTCCTTTCCCTTCCCCATTTCTTACTCGTAATCGATCCAAAATATGCAATAGACGATCGGAAAATCTACTTTTTGCCCGAAAATAATAAGCTGCGCAATACATATTTCAACGATTTTGCCTTGCTTTGAAGACTAACTACGAATAATAGGACTGAACATGCACACACGCAATCTCAAACCGTTATCACATGCACGAACACAAGAGAGATAGAACGCGTGTCTTTCGAAAACGACTTTCGCAGTGGTAAGAAATGGTGCATACACTACACGTGCTTAGCAAAGAGAAGAGATAGGGACACGTAGTGTCGCAACAACATTAATCCATGCGAAACCTAGCCTCCACAAGTAGGTCAATAATAGTTTAAAGGAAGAACAAAAGCAAGTCCAAATTGGGTTGACTGAGGAAATGCGCGAAAATATCCGATTTAATGGCCTTACCTATGGCAGACAATGTTGCACTTTTTCCAAATTTTATTTACAATCATTTGTGCCCATTTTGCGATACATTCACTATGACAACACAAAACAAATGTTTGCCGTAAAAGTACTCGGACACCTGAAAATCTGCCTCACACACCGATAGTTTTGATAATAGAACGTCAGGGGCAAAGGCAATACCTTGAGGTCAACAGCGCCTCTTCGAATGTGTCTATCGACAATGCAGTTTTGTACTTTTATGTGCCCTCTTATTCCCTTACGCTGAAAAATGACAGCACTTGCATTTCGTTGGTATCGCATCAGTAACAAACGCATTATCCACAACCACTTATTTGGTTCACCTCCAGAAAGGCAACAATCAACGCGAACTTGAAGGAGAAGATTTCTTGGAAATGGGAGAGGGATTTGTCACTGATAGTTCAAAAGAAGTACAAAAACGAATCCAACTTGGTATGATCCAAAGGTTCGCGAAGACTTACGATTTAATGTCCTCACCTATGGTAGGCAAAATTATAGAAAAACATCCAAACAGAAGAACTTTTTCAAATTTTATCCACAATCACTCCTACACTTATCAAAATACGTTCACCATGACCACGCAAGACAAGTGCTTGTCGTCGAAGTACTCGCACACCTGATTTTCTGCCTCACTCATCGATAATTTTGTGCCTCTTTGGCTTTCAATATGTCCTTCTGAATGGTTGCTTTGGGGTTTCAAAGTGTCAGTGGCATTATTTCTCTTTTATGGTGGTTGGTACATCAAGACACTGCTACGAATTAGCTGGTCTCCTAAGGACGGTATATTTTGTGTTTTTGTGTCGCATCTGAACAAGTCAGTTAAGAATCCTTGAAAAAGTTTTGATGGTGCTGGAGTTGATAATCGCCACAGGATAAACACCGAAAATGTGCGCTTTGTATGAATACATGGAGACACACACACTCATAGGGATGGACAACAGAGTGATCGCACCGCCTTCTTATGTCTCAGTTCAAACTCATAATACCTTTACAGTCTGCATGCAAGTGTTACTAAAATTGCAGTGGGTGTGCAAATCATGGCAGGCTGTTGGACATGTTGGTATGGTAAGTATTTGCATTCTGACTGCTGGACTCGACTTCTACCTACTTCAGTATTAGTCCTTGCTGGCGCTAATGCACAACTCCAGTCTTAAATGAAGTTAAAATTTACCAAAACAGAGGCATTAGGCGCCGTGTTGCTCAGTTAACCATCCACTCAGATTCGCACAAGATTCGAAAAATGTGGAGAGTGGCTGTCCGCATCGTTGCCATGGTAATTGTTGGACAGAGTGTTGGACAGTGATAATCAGGTTCTCTGACTCACTCTTTCCTCAGTTCAACTTCCAGTTTTAATCAAAACAGACAAACTACTACTAACAGCGCTCAGTATGTGACGTGTCTTGGTGCCATCCCTTCATCAGAATGCTGCAGTGGCACGCGCCATTTGCCCGTCAATATTTACCCAAATGCATGCAACTGTCTACAAGTCGACTAACTGTAACCCCATTCCCATTCTTTGCTTCTGTGTTTCTCTCGCGTTTGCTTTAACGTAAGTCGTCGTGCAGAAGATGTCAACAGTCACTCAGCGCCACATTCAATGCAATGTTACTTTCCTTGGAGTACATCATCACGTCTCATTAAGGTAGTGTCTCCTGTGTCACCAGGCATCCCCATAAGCGACTGTGTGAGAGGCAATACAAAGGCACAAATCAATATTAGGGGATGCTAAATGTGCAAGGATGCACTACTTAATTCCACCTTGCGGTCTTGCTTGCAATTGCAGTCTCGCATTCCTTTGACAGGTGGGTCAAAGAATTCAAAAAGGTTAAATAAACTTGTTGCGAAGCCTTGCACATTTGCTGCATCAAATAAGAGCGACAATAATGTGTTTGGATAGGTAGCATTGCATTCAAATTAGGAGTGGAAGGATTTCTCTCCACTCGGTGCATGGAGATTCGTGTTCCACTTCCAATTTGCATGCATTAGTAGAGGGGAAGAAGCGAGAGTAGGCAGCTCTACTAAAAAGGCGGCAGTAGCATGGGCTTTCTCTACGTCCAGTTGCCTTCCTTGGTGTCAAAACTCTCCTGGAACTGACTTAACGTGATCGAAGTATTCATGCCCACCTGCTGGATGCACTTGCAATTGGCCGTGGTGTCTTCCTGTGAGCACCTGCACACATCGAACCTTTCAATTAGGCCAGCAGTAAGGGCAAATGTGTTCAATGGACCGTCATTGAACGAGAATTTAACATTTTACTTAAAACGTAGCACCATCAAATTGATGGCCATGTGGCTATGAGGTAGCGAGAAAGGAGGTAACACAGTTATGTGGAAATAGTTTATCCCCACTCAATCCGTGTTAACGCATATAGGTTCAAACAATATTGTGCTTGTTGGAGCAAGTTATTCAAAGATTAACTTAAGAATAAGCGGTGCTTGAAAGTGTATATACGCCAAAACTGATGTTTGGTTGTAAGAAGGAGCAATAAGATTGGGTGGTACCCGTAGTGTTGCCGTGAAACTTTCATGCTTGCCCATATACATAGGAGGTCAGAACTCACTATTGTCGCAAATCTACATTTAGTTTGGTGAGGTTGAGTGTTATCTGGAACATAAAAAGCTTTTATTGCACATCGGGCCACTCTTGCTGAAGTGTCTGTAACCTTACGTCGTAGATGCATTATTGCAAAAGCTGCGATATTGTGAAACATATAATGTTGTAGCATTCTGTGTCTTGGCGCAAAGTATTCAAGTTTTCTTTGTAAGATATAACGTAAGAAATGCAGCACTTGCTCGATAGTGACTTGTCAAAATGGAGGTGAGTTTGGGCGAGATTGTAGACTCACGCATGCTCTTCCCCTCACCAACTTCTAGACCGCTATTAAGGTGTACAAATAAGCCACCATGGGAAATGTGCAGTGTTTTAAGTAAGCCGCGCTCAAACCTCCTCCAATGGAGCCTCCATTAATAACATTTACTTACTTTCCTTAAGGTCTCGACAAAGTGGTGCAAGAACTTCACCACATTTCATGTTCTCAAGACAGCAATAGTGAGTAGAAGTAAGGAAGAACCGAAGGTAAACTGACTCGAAATGCACCCCTCGCCTCAGCATCTCAGTTCAATTCTCAGGGTCAGAAGAGATACTGTCTGAAGATCGACGATGCCAGTGGGTGTTGGATGGTATTGAGGGTGTGTGCAAAGTTACACTGCCTGCTTCCACCATGTGACCTAATGCTTTCTTTGCTACACCATTTACACTGTCGCGGGCAGTGGATTGTGGGAGAAGTTGACATGCTTTATTGCTATACCTGCTCAATTAATTCGCCAAAAGCACCGTGAGTGTTAGTGGGTCGTCGTTTTACTGCAACGAGAAGTGCTGGAAATTTCTGCTGCATCATATCGAAAAGGGTTGTTGTATTTGGGTTGTAGGGAACACCTGTGTGGGGCCATGTTTGATAATTAGCGGTGAAAAATGTAATCACTTCCTATAAATGAGAGTGAAACCGGCAGTGCGAGAATTTTCTTAGACAGTCCTGCTTGTTCCATTTTCCTGAGCTCTGCATCTGTGTCTCCTGAGCACTGTAGTCTTGGATTGCCGGTGGCTTATCCACAGTAGCACATCTTTGGGTGTTGAGCTTCGACAATTAACTGGTCATTTGTCCAATTGCCAAACTATGAGATAGATATCTCTGCTAGAAGGGCTCCAAAAAAGAGATTCTAGCAATAAAATTGGATCTTGTTGTGTTCCGCGTCCTTTTATGCTACAAATGAAGAAATGGGGGACATCAAACGGAGGATGACTGCATGCTGATGTTAAAGCTGCATGAAAAGATTTGGCGCCTGTTCAGGACTTCAAAACAAACATCAGCGCATGATTGGGCGAAATGTAAACTAAAAATGATGATAGGATTCAAAAAATGGCTTTGAAAGACAAACTCTTTGGTCAATTTTGGATCAATTTTTTATTTGCTGGCATTATCAGCTGCCATGTCTCAGTAATGCTGCTTGAGGCAGCAACTTTTTAGGGGAACAAAAACACGAGTTTATTCATAGAATGCGTGGATTGGATTGTAGTATTAACAAAGCGTTTGTCGCGGCCAAGATCAAATCATAGATTGTCCACTGGTAGAGCACTTTTGGAATCTACTTAGAACAACGCGTAATCAAACCAGTGAGGTGGGTACACAACGTCGAGACAGGAGCTTGTAGCATCAAAAGAAGAATAGTTTTTATTATATAGGAATGTGTACCATCAATTATGACATGCCACTGAGGTATGGTAAAAAGGGCACATCAAATTGTGCTTCCAACTTTCCATTTTTGTTTGCATTGAAGAACCATCCTTAACTATGCCAAGACAAACGGATTCTTCGACTCGCACTTTTCCTCAGTTTAGCTCCTAGACTTCCATTAGTAAAAGACGCAGGCCACTACTCGCAGCACTCACTGGTTGATGTGGCTTGCACCACTGTTTCATCAGATTACTGAAGTGACACGCGCCACTTGCCTGTCGAAAGCTGCTCGAATACAGGTAATTTTCTACAAGTCGACTAGCTGGAACCCTACTCCCATTCTCATTTCTGCATTGCTTTTACGATTGCTTCAAGCCAAGCTATCATGTGGAAGATGACAATAGTCACTCAGCTCCACATCAGCCCCATATAAATGCTGCATCACGCAACAATCGCTTGAGTGCTGCCTTAAAGATTGGAAAGAAGAGCCATTCTATTCACGATGGAGTCAATAATGCGGTGTTCCTTTTTCTCTCCATACAACAGCTGTATTAACTTCATCAAAGTGGTGTCATTTATGCGGCGTTCCCTTCTCTCTCCCTACAACACCTGCTCTCGCATAGTCACAATGGATTCAATAAGGCGACATTGTCTTCTCTCTCTGCAACAGCTGCACACACTTGATCAAAATAGACACTGAGACAACATTTCTCTCTCTATGCCTAAAAAATGCACCCAGATGGTCACAATAAAGTAAAAAGAAGGCGACTATTTCTTCTCTCTCCTTACAATTACCGCACTCATATGGTTAATATAGAGTCAACAAGTCGACATTGTCTTCCCTAGCCCAATGCAACAACCACACTCACGTGGATACAGTAAAGTAAATAAAGTGATATTGTCCTTTCTATCCCTACAAAAACGGCACTCACGTGGTCACTAACTTGATCAAAATGGAGTTACTATTGTGACATTCTCTTTTTTCTTTCTGCATCGACTGCAGCCACATGATCACGAAAGACACAACATGGCGACATTCTCCTCTCCTTCCATACATCAACCGTAAGCACATGGTCACAAGCAGACAATAAGGCGACATTATTTTCTCACTCCCTATAACAGTTGTACTAAGTTAGATTTCTTTTTTTATTTTCCTGTGTGTCCTCTTGCACCTTATCTTGTAATCTCTAGGGTGTTGCGAAATATGCGTACTCTTATCCGTCGTCGGTAAATTTTCTCGTGGTGCAACTTATTTAGTGTGTGCATGTGAAATAAGATGCAGAATATGAAATTGTTGCTTGAATGAGTACCGTCTGATTAGAGGTAAATTTGTGGGGATTGTAAGAGCGTGACACTACCGAAAATGCTAATTTTCTATGCAAACCATGCTTACTCAACTTCTACTAAAGCTTTCATTAGGCTGCTGTGGCCAAGCAGGGCATTTGGCTAACAAATTTACCCCAATACACTCCCTTGCCAAACATCGACTAGTTTGAATTCTCCCTTCCCTGATTGGATGACAACCTGGCGCATAATTTCAAAATAACACTCGTAGGTGAAAGGCAAGGCGAATCGAAGGTAAGCTTATTCGAAATGTGTATCTCACCTCATTAGGATCAAGGCCATCGAATCACACGGCAATGTCTCATTTATATCCTCGAGAATCGAGGGGACAATGCATCAGGGCGATGACAGCAATATGTGTGAAATGGAGTTTGCGGTGATCGCAAACACACACTGTCTACTTCCATCGTGTGATCCTGTGTTATTCCTTCTGCGGCAATTTAATTCTTAGGGTCGGCAAAGTGCAGGAGAAGTTGACACACTGCTTTGTCATATCTGCTTAATGCACTCGCCACAATTACCATGAGTGTTAGTGAGTCGCAGTGTTAATGAAGTGGGAAGCAAACGCAATATCTGCTCAAGCATGTATAAAATTTTGCTTTAGTTGGGTCTTTGAAACAACTCTACGGGGCCATGTTTGATGCAGCAGTGATGAAATACTACATTAAATTACCACATGCTAACAACTTAACCAAAATTGAGTCACCAGATACAATAGAGTGTGATGCTGGCACCGTGCGACTTGTTCTGGACAGCCTTACTTGTTTCATCACTTGAGCTTAGCATCTGTCAATCCTGAGTACTGTAGGCTTAGGCAACCGGTGGGTTATCCACAATGGCCATTCTGCCAACTAACCAAGACAAGGGACTTTGATGTGGACTGCGTCATCTAAAGCTACTTATGAAGAAATAGGAGCCGTTAATGGAAGGGAGATAAAACACCGCCTAACTAGGATACTACAATACAATCTCTTCAGCAACAAGATGTGTCGACTCTTGTGTAGTTGATGCCTTCGATTTTCCATCAGCAGCAATTTCACGGAAAGATAGTAAAACGAGATAACTTGTAGAACACGCTAGTGGGATTATTATGTCAAGAAAATAGTTGTCGCAGGCAAGGCAAATGATAGAGCGCCCATCGGCTGAATACATTCTCCATCTATGCAGAACACAAATTCCTCAAAGTGATGAGTTTGATGCTTCAAAGTAGAATAATTGTTGCTAAACAATAGAGCTTACCACCAATGATAACTTATAGTTCTGGCACGAGGGAAGTAAACAATCCATTTTTGCTTACTAAGAAAATAACTCGAGTTTGCAATGTTATAAACCACGTTTGACTTCATGTTAGCCATAAATAAGCTATCGTCTGCCACTATTGTGCAATTTACTCCACCATTTTAACGCCAATCTTAACACGGGCCACTCACTTGTACCAACGGACTCACTATACGAACAGACAATCCGTAGAACGCTAGTTTAACGAAACCACACTACAATATCTCCTCTCACAGTGACGACGCGCTGTAAAACGCCATGCAGTGAAGCATAGCAGCTTACTCCCTCTCTCACTGTTCCATTGCAGGACATCAAGGTGGAGCATGATACGTGAAGGCCACCAATGATTTTCCTTCATCAATGAGGTGCACAGACAAATGAGAAAAGGGATTGGAATTGTGAGAATTATGGAATTACACAGCGTAGGACAAGGATATTTATCATTGCCGGAAAACAAACAATCTTTTTTGTAAGCAGAATGAGGGCACCAAAGAGAGCGGTTGCAAAAGCTGCCGTTATGCTAGCTATCTTCGAAGTAGTGGATTCGGCTGCATTGGGAGTCGTGGTAACGTTACCGTTACTTCGATTCTACCATCCACTCGATGTCATTGTCGTCGTGGTTGTGGCTGCTGACGCACTTGGTGAACATCTGGCTTTCGTAGACGTGGCAGTGGTAGATGCATAAGGATTCGCAATAACGCTTTTCCACTTTGCAGTCTTCCGTCGTCGTCTCTGCTGTTGTGGTGTTTGTGGATTTTGCTGTGCGTTTGTTATATTAATCATAATAGTAATAAGTTTCGTGTGCGTCTACAACGATTGCATAAATATAAAGAGCACACTAACGTTCTCCATCTCGAACGGAGTGATTGCACAAGAGACTGAGTCTTCTGCTCCATTTATGGTGGCTGCGTGTGCGGGATTCAAGACGTGGGTATTGAAGCTTACCAACCACCAATCCGACGAGCAGCATCTTCACCATGCCACAGGGTTGAATTTGACGTGTAGGATTCACACTATGTCATTTACCCTCAGAGAGTGCAGTTGTTGTGGGCAGAGAGAGAATAATGTCCCCTTATTTTATCCATTGTGAACTTGTGTGTGCCGATAAAAATCTGACCAGCTTGTCCATTTTTAGGAATTGAGAATTTAAGGAAACCACATTTCCACGGTCTCCATCTAGTCGATACTTCCAGTCAGCTATCATCAAAATGTAGGAAGAACTTTGTTTATGCAGCTCATTTCAAGCCTCAACGCAAGTATCACTCACGTCTGTCCACCTTTTTAGGACTCAAACTCTTTCTTGTGAAAACCACCTTGATCAAATCGAAAGACTCATGTCCTCTGGCTGAAGTGCCTTTCGCCCCTAGTAGTGCAGTCTCTTGCGCCTTTACCTCCGTCTTATCAAACCCTTAATTTGGCTGATGAAAATAAAAAATGCCAAAACTATTGCTAACAAAAGGAGAGTATTTAAAAATTTCACTGTTGAACTACACATTCAAAGTCACTTAATGGATAGATATGCAATGGGAAGAATTGTGGTCACTCGTATGTCGCAAAACCAAATTGTGCCCACACAGACCGTATTGGAGCATATGTGTTTATTTTTTATCGCCATGGTGTCCGCAGGGCAACAAACAGGTGGAAAGAGCTAATCGCACCCTTTTAGTACTATTAAATGCTTTTACTATGGAAGTACGGCATGAAGATTGAGATTTAAGCCTTGGGTGTGCTCATCTCGCGCATAGGGCTACAGTCGACGCATTGACTGGTGTTTCATCGGTCAAGATGCTCACAGGCTGCAAAAAAAGCTTCCTAAAACGCAAAGAAGTGGCAACAGATTAGGCACCGAAGTAAGTGCTGCATCTGAAAGAAGGCTAAGAAAGATCTTTAACCTTACCAGGAAACACCTACAAATGTCTTACAGCAGACAAATAAATATCATGGCGGGCATAGTCGACTCAACCACTACCAAGAAGGACATCTCGTCCAAATGTTCTGGCCGAATCAGCCATAGTAAATCTTACCACTCTTGAAGTAGAGACCCCTTCCGTGTTGTGAAGGTTCTCTCACTTACTCCTTGCCCAGCCAATAACCGTCCATTGCAATAAAACTTGACCTCACATAGGTGCCCTCCAGTTGGTTACAAAGTTGAAGTTTACACACTTAAAGAAGAAAGAAAGTCACTCGATGGCATAGTTAAACGTAATTAAGGAGGCTCGCAGCTGTGACGATGGTCAAAAGTGATGGGGCTGTGCAATGCCTATGTCACTTACAATGACCTTGTAGGTGAGTGGCGGGTGGACAATTTGAACCTATTAATTCTCCAAACATCGAGAGATCCTCCTCTTAACTGCTGCTGCTTCACTGCCAGATTACATGCAACCTTCTCTAATCAGGGGAGCAAAAGGAGGAAACGGCCACACCATGATGATCCAAGTGCGTCAAAACTAACCAATGCTTACAAATAATGGTGTTCAACATTTATGTTTCCTGAGCAAGATTAGATAGCATCTGCATACTGTTGTAGCGAAACCCATACGGTGACAGGATTCATGCTCGTGCACATATCATTGTTGTAGTGATTTCAATCATCCTTGCTTCAATGTGTCTACAAGTTTTGCCTGATAAAGTACGATACGCGACTCAAGGTGAAGCTCGTGTCACCTATTGCCTGAGATGCATTCCCAAAATTTTCACCACGTAGTTGTTGTAATGGTACGAGGAGTGAAGTGGTAGTGGTCGCTGTAGGCGCCCGTGTCAAAGCTGCGGTCGTTGCCGGACAGTGTAGCGTAATGTATTTGCTGCAGTGAGTACAAATGCGTGAAATAACTCATTAGATTCAATCGAGCAATGGAACATTAAGCCCTCATTAGCAGAGAAGCTCCTTCTTCGGCTCAATTAAATGCGTCATCAAACTAGAATGCCTGATCCACCAGTATTTCTTGTTGATTTCATGTTTCTCCCTCTCTGTATTCAGTGGCTTGACAACTAAAACTTGACATCTTGCTCATCGTGGGAAGGTGATTTGCCGCCATCACTTGGCGATTTACCATGCGGTTTGCTCCCCAACTCATATCTCTGCAAACCACACGTGTGCAAATAAAACACGAAACAAAAATCATACCATGGAACGTTGCATCAACAAAATCACATTGGAATGTCCTCTTGAGATGACTTGCCTTTCATTTACTCCTCAAGCAGCAGTCTAAGTGGAAAAAATTCTACACCATGGCAGGTGAAGTTTATAAATCCATTCTTTTATACAGTAAGTCGAGAGCATTTCAACGCCTTGTTTTGGCAATCTAAATGTAAACTGTGTGACAATTTGTGATGCAAATTCAACCCACTTAGCTAATGCGGTGAGTAGGCGTGGTGCCTAATTCACTCACTTTTTCCCACATTCTCCACCATTTCCATTCACACAAATGCAAACAGTGAAATTAAAATTAGGTCACATGGTGAGCATACGCGCTTTGTCTTTCTGCAATCCAAAAGCCAAGCAAAGATTCAACCACGTCTGCTAGCACCTTCGGTCTCCGGACAGGCTACTTTGAAGCCTTGGAGATTCTCAGGAGCAGCTGACATGTAATGTAATGGCTTGGTACGAATAACTTTAACTTCAATTCGATGTAGTCTAGATTATAATCACTGTTGTAGATGCTCAGATGATCACCCATGCTGACACACACTTTCCCACACATTGGTCTGCTAAGTTGAGAGCAAATGACAAGGAGCGCAATTGTGCGCGTCAAGTCCCACCCTGTGAAATGGTGAAGAAAGTGCTTCTCGTAGGATTGGTAATTGGTCAGTTTCAGTGCCGTGCATTGACTCCCACACACGCAGCCACAATAAATAGGAGGCGGCAGCTTAAACAGTTGTGCCACAATTCTTAACGAGATGAAGGACGTCAGCGCACTTGTTCTAGTTGTGATAGGCAGTGCTATCGCTTCTGATGGACAGGAAAACGATGCTGCCGACAAGTCCACAAACTTAACACCAGCCTCTACCACCACGACAACTGCAGCGGTGACAACTATGTCAAGTGCAGCTTCGTTGCAAAGTTCCACTAGTGCTGTGCCAAACGTGGACAATGATTATTCTACAATGACGAGTGAACAGCAGGACCAAATTAGCAGCAGCAGTAGCATGAATCCCGACGAAATCACCACCACTTCCAAGATGGCCATTTTATCACCTGCCTTGGGGGTCGCCGTGATTGGCGCACTTATCCCCCTCACACACTAGCTAATTTGCTTTACTTCTCTTCTAATCTCCTTCGTTCTCTACTAGATTTAATACCCGTTACCTTCCTCAACCATCTTCTTGCATTTCACTAAGGAAGTTAAATAAATTGCACTCTCTCTTGTGATACTGGTTGTGAACATTGAAAAAGTGGGTAAACTGTTGCGATTTGTTGCATGACGCCTTGCATTCACCGTCTCAAAGTGCAAGTTTGTTGCTTAGAGGAGGTATTGCCACGTATTTTTGTTGGCGCATTGCACAGATGACGTGTTTATGCTATAAGCCCACTTCAGCACGGGAGTTTGGCTCCCGCTTGAGGGAGAGAAAAGCGTGAAGTAACTCACCGGGTACCGCCAACCTACCGCTTTGCCCTGAGGAGTTGTATATCGCGTCGAAGTCCAAATTGCTGAAGTGTAGATGTATAAAATTGGTATAATTTTGTTAGCACATCATGCTATCTCTACTCGTCATAACTGATGGATCACTTTACTACCTAATGTAAAGCCTTCCACTTCAAAACCGTCACTTCACCACCATTCCACATATTGCGGCTATTTCAATGGTTTACGACATTAGGTATCAAATGAAGGGGAGAGCTGTTCTGCCAACCCGTACATGGTTCCGAACTAAGAGGCATCACTGACACATGACACATGACTCATGGTGACACAAATGCTATTTAAAAGCTCTATTGCATTACGCCAGGGTCTAAAGTTCGTATCAGGGTTTTTTTCGGGGATACATGAGATCGTGCACAGTGCAGTTGTTGGAATGTGGACAGTGTGTGTGATATCAGTGTTGATTGCAACTGCCAATTTTATTCATGCACAAATCACGAGTTTGAACCTCACAAGTCAAGTTGGCCTTAATGCTAGCCTAGTCTGACATATGAAGACACAGAACTTCCTTGAATACACATCTGGTACGAAGCTTGCACATACAAATATCAGTTATCGAACAGATAGAATTCGTAAATGTGTGTAATCCATGGGTAAACGGAGCCTGTCCAGTGCTTACAAGCAGCAGTTGCATACACATACCACGAGTTTGAACCTCATAAGTCTACTCTAGCATGTAAGGGCACAGAACTTCCTCGAATAAACATCTACTACGAAGCTTTCATACATTAATATCAGTTGGCGAAGTGATAGTTTACGCAGTTGTGTGTAATCCACGGGTAACTGGAGCCTGTCCAGTGTTCACGATCAGCAGTTGCAGTGGTTAAGAAAACTAAAATCAAAATGCTCAACTAAAACTATTCTCAGAGAGTTAGTGCCAAACCGAGTAATAGCAGTTGGCCCATTTTAACTTTAATTGCTGGAATTTCCTCTTGTTTGAGCATCAAAGAAGACCTAGAATGCCTTTTTAACCTGATTAGGGCGAGTTGCAGCAGTAATGAAATGTCCATTAAGAGGAAAATTTGCCAATACTCTTGTCGATTTAGCTAACATGCATCGAAAAGACGCAAAAAGTGGAATGAGAATAAGATAAAACCGGGTAAGCAGTGTTGGCACCTACCAGAGCGAGAATTCGATCACACCGATTTCGTTGACTCACTCTAAGCACTTCGCATTTCTCGTCACCGCAACTTTGTCTATGGATTAGGTGATGCTTAATTCTGGAGCAAAATGTTGCAATTAAATCTTTTCCATCGGAATTTGTACATTGGCTCTTAGTTGACAATGATTTCTCTCATCTTTCTTTTGACAAAACATGAACAAAGGAGATAGGAATCCCACCACTAGCAATGAAATGGAGTTAAAAATGAACTTCAGCATTTCCGTTGAGCCATTTTGGTTCCTTGAGAGTTTGGGTTAAGGGGAAGGAAGAATTAATGTGGGCAGAATTTTGAATGGAGGGGCCATTTGATTCGGCGTCAATCAATTAGACCGGAACCGTAAAAATGGATTTCTCTCTTAACTCACAAACATTCAATGCCCTAATTTATGTGGTAAATGAAGTAGTTAGTGCAAGAATCCATGAAAAGGTTTTGGTCCTTTGGAATTGCCTTGCCTATTCGGAAGTTTGTTGCAATTCACTTGAATTGTGGCAGACACAGCAGTTCAGCATCGGAAGTATTCGCTAATGTTCAGTGACCGACCCTCTGTAAGGGGTCCGCAATTCCTTTGGATCGTGTGTCCATAGTCATGTACATGTAGAAGTGTAGCTATTTGTCAACAAATTAAAGTGAGGCCTACAGAAGTCAGGATGTGTTAGTGTTTTTGGTGGTACAACTCCACTTGGCACCTTCTTATGGCGTCAACAACTTGCCAAAGTGTAAATATACTCAAGTAATTAGCGCGCTACCTACGTCTGGATTCAATTGTAATTTGCCGCCTTATTTTTATTCGCATATAGTTGGTCCTACTGTAGGCTACTCGCAAATAAGCGTGTTAATACAACTCTGTACTTGTTCGCACGCGCCGCTACTTACTCCAGTTTGAGTAGCATCTCCTATAGCAACTCGAAATCAAAACACGTCATTCATTTCATTTGGTCATTTGTACCTCACTTGGGTGCCAACAAGTAAATTGTACTTTGGTCACACAGTGAATAGTAGCACTTCAGTATAGCACAATCTGGAAATTAGTCGAACATTCATCCACATTGACTGGCACTTTCAACCTTTAAAGAGGATATTTTCAAGTCTTGGAGATTCACGCGAGTGGATGTCAGGCAATGCATTAGTATTTATTTAAATGAAAAGAGTAAAGTGTTTAGAGCAGATCTCTCTTGCCTTCATCACAGACCAAATTAAAATCACTGCTTTAGAAGCTCATATGTTCACTTGTGGCGACCCACGCATTCACACATCAGTCCGCTACTTTAAAGGCAAAGGACAAGGAAGCTATTCCCACTTGTCAATTCCCACCTTGTGGAACGATGGTAAAGGGCTACTCTTAAGATTGGTGGTTAATCAGCCTGACACTGCACATGCAGCTAGAATGACTGGGAGCAGAAGACCCAAACAGTTGTACAACATTTCTGCACGCTATGAAGTAATTTAATGTGCTCCTTTGATTCTTAATAGTGATTGTCATCGTTTTTTCCATGCAGAAAATAGTACTGTCAATGTTTTTGCTACTTAAACATTGGTCTCTACCACCACCACGACGACAACAACGACGACAGCAACGTCAAGTGCGACTATGTCTCAAGGTATCGCAAACATTGCAGCAATTGCCGACAACAATTCATCGCCAACGATGAGCGGACAGCAGGATCTAAATGGCATCAGCACTACTGCGAAATCTGAGCCAGTTACCATCACTTCCAAGGTGACCATTATATCTCCTGCTCTCGTGACCTCTACTATTGAAGCCCTCAGTCTCCTCACTCAGTAGCCGATTTTCCATCTGTCACTGTCAAACACCATCGCACTGTGCTACAATATGGACCTGTCCCTTTTCTAACTTATATATTGACATTAAATCAATAAATAAACTCGTTTAATGCTGTGCCTTAGCGTCTTGCTTTTGAACTGTGAGACTGAGAATGCGCTGTTGCATCCACCATATCAGCCCCTATAGTGTCGCATCCATCACTCCAATACGTAAGATTGTCATTTCAAGAAATTATCTTCGTGAGGATTTGTTGTCATAAGTCTGCTCAAGCACCATTCAGAATTTAAATCTTTAAGTAAATTGCAAATTATTAGCAGCAGGTCGCTTCCCAACTCAGTGAAGTGCTAAACGAAGTGCTGAAAAGAAGAAGTCTTCACGCGATATGTGATGGTTCACTTTCCTTCAAATGTCAAACCAATCTCACTGGTTAGACCGCGTCGTGTTCCAAATTGATGGAGGGTGGAACTATTCTACTGATGGGTACTTTGTGACTACTTATATGCTCTGGAATTCAGCCACTGTGTAAAAACCCCTAATTGAAAAGCATTACATTTATCATAATTCACGAGCAACCTCGTGTTCTCTCATTGGTACAGTTCTGTTAGGCAAAATGCGAGATCTGGAGATACCAGCAAATATTACCAAGGATAAGCCTCTGTTACAAAGTTGGAGGTATCATTGACACAAGACTCGGCATATGGTTTGTGATTACGCAAATCCCATTTAATAAGTCCTTTTCGGTTCCAGTACTGCATTTGGTTATCAGTCAGTCCAATTCCATACGGTTTGGTATTCCACTGACCGCTGATTCATGGGCAGATGTTGGACTTGTGTGCGGCGAGTACGGGCCTCACAATTATAATTCCAGCACTAATAACACCTCCAGTAATGAAGTCGCAAATGTATTGTGTAGTGTGCTTCTAGTCGACGCTTCTTAGTGTTTCTGCTGTTGCTCTGCAAAGACGCAGAACATTTTGAGGACCTCCACACTAATCACTTCAAAAAGTGCAACCAACTTGAAGTGAACGAATTAGACCGCTTTAAAATTGATCGTCAAGCTGACATAATGCACAACTGTGAATAACTTACCAGAAATCCGAAAGTTTTAAGTTTTAGGAGTAGCAAATGAAACTGACAAGCATTACTGAAACAATGCTCTAAGCACCTGTACCACACCTGAAAACAGCAAGTGGTTCCAATTTGACTCAATTAGATGGTGTGCAGTAATGTAACAAAATTTCCTTTATTTCTGCATCAAACATGGTTTGCTCATTATGTAAGCAAACAACTAAATGAATTTGGCAGACCCCAATCGTCTCAACAGTAGAAAGACTAATGGAGGTCCGATCTAATTCATGAAGCAAGCACAGCAACACGCTTAGCTAACTTTTTCTACACCATCCCATTTCTGTCATTCACATGCGTGCTAAAAGGAAATGGAAACGAAATCACTTGGTGGAAGCACGCGGAACAGCTTTCCACACACTTAAAGTCAGACCCGAATCTACTGCCAGCGCCGACCTTTTGACAGGATTTCTTCAATCGCACTGTAATACTTTGTTTGTTTGAACCACCGGTTTAGGTCACTTGGGTGGCCATCTTGTTCTAACCGGTTGGTCGGCCTCCGGGACGTGCCAACAGTCCCCAAGTCCTCTGTTCCCGGAATATATATATTCTGCCCTAGTACTGCGCCTTCTTTTACCTTAAGGGGAGCCTCGGGACGCTACATGCACAAACAGTTTTCACGTAATGTGGTGCCACATTTGGAAGGAACTCAAATTAAAGTTACTGTAGATTGACCCACGAATGTTGTTTGATTATTTTTAATGCAATGGGGCACTTCCGCCAGCGTGTCAGAAACTAGAATCAAATTGGTATGTTCATGTTGCATACGATACCACATTTATTGCACTTACTCTTGCAACAAAAAATGTGCGACGGTATTCCCTACTATTACACGCTGTAATACTTTGTTTGTTCAGACCACCCGTTTCGGTTCCTTGGGCGGCCATTTTGTGCTGGCCGGTTGGCTGGGCTCCGGGCCATGCCAGCAGCCCCCCAATTCCTAGTGCTATTCCTTCTTTTACCTTAAAGGAAGTCTAAGGACGCTACACACGCACTCCAACAACGACTACTACAGGTTCATTCGCTTTGTAATTTTGTCCCACCTGCACCATAACAATTCAGAGGATGTGCTCAAGGCAAAGGGTGGTGTTAACTTGACTGCCAGCTGTAAGTTGCGCTGTAAAGTCCTTTCCACGTTTCAGATACTACTCTCTAAATTATAAGAATAAGGGCGAAAGGATTGGTTACACTACTGTGTCATGAAACGATATACATATGCACTAAATCGTAGCATGTTGGTTTGAAAATTCATCCGCATCGTCATGTAACACATTGGTTGTGGCTTACTTGGATACGTTGTGATCTACTTCTCCCTTCTTTGCAGTATTTTGCTCAAATTACACCAATTTCATTTACCCTGTCAGTAGTTACGCACTTTCAGTTGGTGATAATAAATTTACCAACTCTATTTTAGCTGTCGGTTAAAAGAAGGGCGCAATAAATTGTATCACTGGCAATGAAAGAGAATAGAGTTGATTGCATGAGTGTGTTTAGATTTAAGGGAGGAGAATCGACATGGGTGGAACCCCGGTCTCTGACGTCTTAGCTGAGCTGCCTGTGCAAAGTGCCCTCTACAGTCTGGTAGGGGTTGACTAGAGGCGACATTAGAGTCTGTGACACTTATTTCGATTTTGTTGGTGTAGATATCTGTGGTGTTAAGCATGCTCGTATGTTTGGTGTAGCTCGATGTGAAACGTATCTTTGCAGTCATATGCATATTTGAGTGAGGGCTACTGGAGTTGGAGTCACTCGTGTCTTATAATGCGTGGATTAGACGCCTTTGATAAGTTCATTTTTAAACCATCAGTTGTCATTTTACCTTGCACAGTCAACGCAGTAGCAGTGCTGGTAGTGCACAATGTGTGCTGCATTTTCCACCAAGACTTGAACACATACGACCGGAACAGGGTTAATGAATGGGTAGACTAAGACTTCAGATGAGACAATTGGAAATTGAGCGCAGAGACAGCCAACCCTACAATGCCAAACAAGTCATCAGCACTTAAATCAACCCTCCATTTACGGTCACCATAGTGATTGCCGCCTAGTGCGGTCTAAGTTTATAGCTTTCAGGCTATTCCTTGTGCATTTTTGTATCATCTTCTGGATGACAGCCAAATTCTCTGCACTAAGTGGAATCGACATGTTATTTTAGAGGTATTCACAGCATAGTATAGAAATCCAATGCAAGCGATGCAAGTCAGTGCAGAAGACGTGTAAATGCCATAGCCTACCACTCACTCATGGTCGGTTCGAGAGCATGTCGGTGCAGATGATGAGGGCTGACTTGTTACAATTGGATGTGCAAAATAACGATTGGGTCGAGCATATCGTCGCAGATGGCAAAGCTGGTCTACCGACAGATGTAGCAAGCAGTCTAACAGGGTGAAGCATTATTTGTCAAGGGGGTAACAAGTGAATGTTTGTGTGTCTCGAGTTATAATTTATGGACAATTCGAATAAATAGACCCCACACTCGATGTCATTTTAGTGGTATTAAATAAATAAACTCTCTTCCCAATCACAACTCACTTATTTGCCTAGCGAGCTGTGATAAAAGTAATTTTTCAGTGCATTATGTTTGTTACCTTCTGTATGCTTGTTTGGTGTCTGGATGGCGCAAAATCCCTTTGCTTTTAACTTCACCCACGACGCAGATGTAATTCTGTTAAATAGGCAAATACTCGTATGCATTGGACATGAGCAGCATGATGTACTACTGCACCCTGACGAATGATAGAGCAACACTAGCCCGTAAGAACAAGGTGATGCGACAGCTTTGCGTTTACGAATTTGGAAGTTAATCGGTCTCTACTTATTTATCATTAAGTAGTTTGGTTCCCCACACGCTCATCACCGTAGCGCCAGCATTTTGAGCACTTTTTCGCTTGATATATCAATTTCTAACATCTGCTGTGCAATGTCAAGTATCCATCTCAGTAGACTTCGTAGTTAGTCGACTGCATTTGTGTTAGTCCTTTAAAACAATGGCAAGATTTCAGTGTTGGGTTTTTCACCAATGGACCGCCATAACCTAAATTGTAAATTTGAGTCTTGTGGGCGAGGGATATCGCTATTCGGACAAATCGTCTTATGCGGAAAATACCAAGCCACCTTCCTGATCATCCACAAGCACAACGAATTAATGAGCTTCCACTACAGCCTTATTTCTAAGCATTCTTACTAAAGACAAGATATTCTCAGTTCATTAGCATATGTAGGAGTGTTATCAATTCTGAGTCAGTCAGCCAGCCGACAAAAGTACTAAATGGTCGAGTTTTAAAAGATAGGAAATGGTTTTGAAGGAGAACCGGGTGGTCATTTTAATTATAGTGGTTTTCTTTGAAATAATTGCATGCTATTTTGCACAAATCTTGCCTGACTGTATCAAAACAGAGACCATGTCCGCTACCGTGGGTGTGTTCTTAACTCACTTTATGCTACGTGAATGTTCGTCTATGAGTATCAAACTTGTTGTAAATTAATCCCCTTTGACGACATTAGGAGTTGGCAAGAGGCGGCAACGATTGGCAGACAATCAAGGTTTTGGCAAACACGTCGTGTGTCCTTGTGTGGGAAGGCGTGTTGGAGGGCTCAAGTGCAATAAATGCATTGACTAGATTGTTGGTCATAGTCGGATGGATTGATGGTAAACAAAGCGTCAAGCTAATGTCATGAGACAAATGGCTGTTGGCTCATAAATAAAAATGTGGGTGAGTTGGTTCTCATAACGAGCAACTCACTTGCGGGGCACTTGTGTCATCCTTCACTGTCCCCATCAGTGACAATTCTGCAATCCGCTGATATGCATGCCTAGTTCTCATCCAAAATCCATTTCCTAAATTTTATTGCTCCATAGTTCGTAAGCGACGTTGACTGGAAATAAGACTGCTTCATGCATCACCACTGCCTCCACACATAAATTATTGTCAGTGAATCTCATTTCTGTAGGTTATTGCTTCAATGCCCTCAGGAGTAGTTGCTCTACAACTCGACACAAAGGAGTGTGATTGTGCCAAGAGTGGTGATGTGCTGTTACAATTATGATTCACACTACTCAATGAGCTGCAGAATTTCGTTTTTCATCAAGTAACCCTCAATGCAACAGGCTTTGGACATTTAAAACCACAAAATAAGAAAAGGCTTGACCAGATTCTTTTTAGGCACTCAACCAACACAGACTGCTGTTACAACTCAGCAATTTCTTTTAACATCTCTTTATGAAGCTCCCTTTGCAGAGATATCCATCCCATAGTTTGGCAATTGGACTAATGACCATTCGATTGTCGGAGCTCTACACCTAGAGCTGTGCCATTGTGGATAAGCCACCGGCAACCTAAGACTATAGTGCTCACGAGACACAGATGCAGAACTCAAGTGAATGGATCAACCAAGACTGCCTAAGTCAATTATCACACTGCCAGTGCAATACTCAATTATAACAAATGATTACATTTTGTCCACATGGTCAACGAGTCATACCTCATTGCATTTGTTCATCGCTAGTCCACCAAGCATGGACTTACATAAGCGTTCCCTACAACCCGATCAGAACTACCTTTTTCGACATGATGCAGCAGAAATTCCCGGCACTTCTCGCTGCGGTATAATGGCGACCCGGTAACACTTACGGTGCCTTTGACGAATAAATTGAGCAGACATAGCAACTAAGTGTGTCACCTCATCCCACAGTAGCCTATCCGCGACATTCTAAATAATGCAGCAAAAAAAGTGCACAGTGTGGCTTTGCACACACACTTAACACCATCCAACACTTACTGGCACCGTCAATCTTCTAATAGTGCCTCTTCAGTCCTTGAGAACTGGAATGAGAGGCAAAGCAAGGAGCGCATTTCAAATCAGCTCACCTTTGGTCCGTTTTTACATTTACTCATCATTGTTGTCCTGGAAATATGAAATTTGGTAAAGTTCTTACTCCATTTTGTCGACATTTTAATTGGAATATGCGAATGTTGCTAATGGAGGCTTTTTTGGAGGAAGTTTGGTCGTGGCTTATTTAAACACTGTGCACTCACTATGGTGGCTTATTTGCATACCTTAAATGTAGACTAAGAGTTAGTGAGGGAAAAGCATGCGTGCGCCCAAAATCTCACCCAAACTCACCTCCATTTAGACAAGTCGCTATCAAGCACATGTCATATTTCTTACGTTGTCCGGCAAAAACAAATTGAATGACTTGCACTACGACACTGACTGCTACGAATTCATTTGTTTTGCACTATCTTATCTTTTGCAGGGAGACAGTGCGAGAATGCACCCACGACGTGAGATGACAGGTACTTCACCGTGAGTCGCGCGTTGTACAATAAGGGCTCTACCATCCTTCTGGTAACACTCACCAAGCTAAATATGGGTCCGCGACGACAACAAGTTTTGACCTTCCCTTTGTGTGCGCAAGCTTAGAGAGATTCTCGGTAACACTTCACGGATGCCACACAATCTTGTTGCCACTTCTTGCAAATCAACATTGGTTTCGGCGTATTTGCACTAATAGGGACAGCCTTTTCTTGCATTTTTAGTTGTCAAACTTGCTCCAACAAGCACAACGTTGCATGGACTTGCATGCCTTAACATGGATGGGATGGAGATAAACCCTTCCCACATGACTGTGTTGCCTCCTTTCTCGCTACCTCATAGCCACATGGCAATCACTTTGATGGTGCTACGTTTTGAGTAAAATGTTAAATTCCCGTTCAATGACGGTCCACTGAACACCTTCGCCTTTACTGCTAGACTAAGTGAAGAGTTTGATGTGTGCAGATACAACACGGCCAATTTGAAGCGTACCCAGCAAGTGGGCATTAATGTTTCAAGTGCATCAAGTCCGTTTCAGGTGAGCGTTTGACAAAAAGAGAGGCATTTCGACGTGGGGAAAGCCTGTGTTACTGCCGCCTTTTAAGAGCTGTCTGCTCTCGCTTCTTCATCTTTGCCAATGGTAGTAAACTGGTAGTGAGATTCAAACCTTTATGCACCAAATATACGAAGAACCTGCCCTCTCTGGCTTGAATGGAATCGCACTTCCTCGTACGCATTACTATCGGTCTTACTTGATGCAGTGACAAGTTCATGTAAGCTTTTTTCGTGTTCTTTATGACCCACCCGTTAAATGAGTGCGAGACTGTAATTGCAAACAGGACCACATGATGGAATTGAGCTGTGCAACTTGACACATTTGGCATTCCTTAACATTAATTGGTGTCTTTGATTCATCTCTCAAACAGTCACTGGATTGTGCTGTTGTCACTGTTGTCGTGGGGTTCGTGGTTTCGGGTGCTCTTGAGTAATCATATCCATAGGCATAAACATCTGCGTTTACGGCGACTCCTGGCATAAATAAATGGGGCGAACCAGCGCACTTCTTTCCATGCCTGCTTTAATATCCATAATTTTAAAGAGTGAGGTAAGTGGAATCGGAAACAGAGTTGTAGGTTGTACAGCTACAAGCATTCGGTATACAGTCAGAAATCCTTCCACACATAACGGTGCCGTCTAATAATTTCTAAGAAGACATTCCAGTAGGTGTCTCATTATGCAGCAGACCTTAATTTTGATGTGGCATAGTGACTTGCTTCAAAAAAAACCCAACTGAAGTATGGTGTGGCCCTGACCGTCTGCTACCCTCTTCCACACCATTACTTGCATTATACCAATACAGAGGTCAGAATGGCACTAGGGTTTCACTTATACAATCTGTCAACAATTGCACGCATTGAGTTATAATTTTACAGGCTAATAGCACCTGTCACTTCAGCATTTTAATCGAGACTAATTTGGAGGACAGGTAGCACCACGGATATCAACTACTCTTTACTCTCAGTAGTGCTTCTAGTAGTATCCTGAGTTTCTTTCAAGTTGAAAGCTAGAGTTAGTCTGAGGAAAGGCATGCGTTAAAAACCTGCTAATCTTCAAGTAATTCAGGGGTGTCATCACTAACGCAGTTTTCCTATTTCTTGCATCCGATCGCACACAAACAAATGCAACGCGCTATTTTCACCGACAGCAGTCTCAACCACGACGCGTGCAACCGCACACCACCTCTTTCGAAATCTGTGCAAATCGGAGAGCGTGGTTAACTGAGCATCACGTCATTCAGAACCTCCATGCTAGTAGGTTCCAGTGGAAATATGTTGTGATTTGTGCATCAAATTCAACAACGACTGATGCTGAGATGGGTCGAAATCGAGTCTAGTGATCGAAATCCAAAACGTAGCAACATTACTTCTTTAACAGTCCACAGTGAGTTGCCTACTTGGTAAAATCTAATTAACAATAGTAACATGATTCCAAAATAACATTAGGCATAATTTGTAAGGACTCAGCCATAATTTGTTGTGGACTGCATCACAATTGCTGTTATGGCAATCTGGATGATCAGCATTGCTGATCCATACATTCCCTCATATTGGCGTGCTGCATGACCAATATGGCATTCCTGAGTGCAAATTCTCGCTCCATGGGACGGTAAAGAAAGTGATGCTCGTTACAACTGTGGTTAGCCAGCTTCCATTTCTACGTATAGACTCCCACACATGTAGCCACAGTAAATAGGAACGGAAGACTGACTATGTCACTTGTGCAATGATTCTACCCATGATGAGCAATGGTAGTGTCGTCTCCCTCTTTGTTTTGACTGGAACTGCTGTGGCCGCAGGCGCAAATGATCAACGCGATGCCTGTTATAACTCAAACTCAACAGTAGCGACAACGACAACTGGTGGACAAGGAAGTGGAGAAGGCGGCAACTATGCTGCAAACTCTATTGCTATCACCACCGTCACCACCTCGAAGATGAGCACTTCATCGCCTAAGTTAGGGCTCCTTGTTATTGTCGCCCCCATTCCTCTCACACGGTACTCAATTTGCCTTCCATCAATGTCAAACGCGCTTGTTCGCCGCCAGAAATGTCGCCTACTCTTTCGTTTCCAACCACGTTTGCCCTCCTATTTCCGCACCTTACTCATGACATTGAATAAATATGCAAATTTGGAGTCTTGTGCTCCACCATGATATTTTGCATTTCAACCGTGAGCAAATAAGTGTGCTGTCGAGAAATTTGATTCAATGGCGCCTAGCTTTCTTTGCCATAATAAGGAAATGCTTGCATGCAGTCTTAATGTTGCACCGTTCCACAGATAATCTCTGCATATCCAACCGTTCCAACGAGCAGCGCCTAGGTGGAAAATTGTGGAGTGATCGGCAAAGTGACAGCAGTCGATTACTTATTCATGGCTGGCGAGAAATCACGTCCACATCCTCCTTCAATATGCAAGGAAGATTTATCACACGTAAGCTGATTTTGGAGAAACTCGGACACAAGTAGATTTGTTTATTAAGCCATGCTGCAGCTACACTTCCACAGTTATTAAAAAGTGCTCCACTCTTTGCATAGCAAACTCTTATCTTGACGTTGCATATTAGCCCACGGCTTTAACTGCGTTGCGTTCTATGTAGACTGAGGTACTACCCTAGCGGTAAGTAATATATGACCAGCACGTCTTTGCGACAAAAGTTTTATTCACACAACAATTGAAGTAACGTCTTCTTCGAGCAATCTCTACTCATCTCCTTGATGACTTGCTGTTTTATGCAGCTTAAGATGAGAGAAGAAAGAGGATGCTATGAGTGGGTATGAGGGCGATCCAAACTAAACATAATCAACGACACAATAAGTGACACGCAGTTGTGCTTCGCATTGGCATTTTAATTTCTCGCTCTTCCCAATCATATGTTGTTGTTGTCATTGTTTAGAATTTCTGAGCAAACGCCTAGTCAGCTCATGCAGCGTTGGCAGCTACGTGCAGTTCCCTTCAGGTTAAAGCCTCCTATTTATTTATAAGTAGCATGCGAATCTAGAATATCTTTATAGAATTACTGCAGCAGAGGCTTACTAACGCTTCACTGCCAAGAATCAGCATTCACTTTTGACAAGATGACAGAATGTGCAATTGCGGATGACCCACTGATGACCCAAAAATACAGTGCTCTAGAGAAAGTAACAAACAAGGCTGTCTGGGAAATTCTCACAGCGACTGCTAACTAACCCATTATTCTCGGATAACTAGCAGGCGACTATTTAATTATCGCTTTGCAAATTCATCACCAAGTTCGGTTTCTAGCATTGTGGTAGGGATCCTAAAGGGACCGCAAATGCATTTAAACAAGCGATAGAATTAGGTGCGACAATTGTGTATGCTGACCCACAAACACTTGTGGTGGATCAAATGAATGGATTAGGCATGTAATGCTGCCTTCGGTTTCGGTCACTTGGAAGGCCGTATTGCCCTAGCTGAGCCAGCTGGTCTCCAAACCATGACACCAATCACCAATTCTCCCTTTGCTTGCTATATATGCATTCTGCCCCAGTGCTATGCCTCCTCTGCCTTCAACAGAGTATTAAGATGCTACAGAGCAAGCAAGGCAAGAACGTGTGTCAACTCCTACCTCCACAGTGCCGTAGTCTCCCCAGTCTAATTAGTGTAGCATAGGAAAACAAAAGGTCATATGTTGGTTGCATACGCTCACAACTGATATCACATCAAATGTCACTGACCATTTTCACTATGTCCCTTCACTTTTCCCACAAGCAAGTAAGCGGTTGCAGTAGCATTTATGCCAGTAAGAAGCACGGCTACATTCCAATCGGTGCATCCTAGCCTTATTTTGCTGTTGACTTACGACTGCTGTTTTGTTCACTTAAAATAAGGTGAAGTGGAGCTGCGTCTAGTCAACCCTCTGGCACTTTCGTGTATCTAGGTGGGGTTTAATAGCCAAACGGCTTGTGTAGTTACAGCAGATAGTTTAGATGTGCAGTGAAGGAGAGTTGGGGAATCCAATGGTGACACATGCTGTTACACTTTAGGAATGGGCTGAAAGTTGCTGGTAGGAAAGCGTGCGTAACACTAGAATCGCACCAAAAGATTCCTGCATTTAGATGAGTCTCCATTCAGCCTCCATTGTGTCTCAAAATGGCAAATGCACCACGACGCAAACTTTATCACCGACTACTACGGCTTTCCTTATTATAGCCTCAAACTAAACCTGGATTCACGTGCTGCGACCTCCTATTCATTTGCGCAAACATTTACCCTCATTTCACGGGCGCCATGAAATCCTTTTCGAAGAAGCTCTAATCTTGTTTTCTACTGCAACAAATCACTAGTTTTTGCCTACTTGGGCCTCTACATAATAACTACTCGTCGTTTTGTTAACATTTATTTTGCTCTGATAAACCCAAGTGAAATACTAGCACAGGTGCTGTCACACGATTTGTGTAGGGATTATCTACTCCTACTTAACTGTGCCACCCCACTTCGCGCTACCGCACATCCACCTCTCAATGACAATGGCGATACAAAGCTTTTGGGTAATGTGTTCGGTATTGATACCCAGTGGCATTTCGTACACTAAATCACATCCACATTTCGTTCCTTTTGCTCTAGAAATGATGCCCGCGTAAAATTTAGAACATATGACTTACACATCTTGACGCATGTTCTGTTCGCCTTGCTGGTCCATTGTGAGAAAATCAGTTTCCCTTATTATTTGGCGTATTGAATATAAGTGTGGAGGTTCTTGAATTCAGGCGTGGTGTTTGATATGATTCCAATATCGTTGTATAGACACTCACGCATGAAGTCGTAGGAGATGGAAGATAAGTGTTTCAGTTGGATCCTTCTGAATCCATGTGAGTTCACGCAAGCGGCTGGCACTTGATCAGTGGCACTGCTTTGGTTAAGAAGGGTAGCGTGTTCTAGAACCCTTCGCCTGAAAAATATTGCGAAATGAATTACACTTACTGCTATAGCGACCTTGATGCTCACTCATGATTGTCTCTGCATTGCCACACATTGGTCTGTTACTCTGAGGCTAAATGACACAGCGTAAGTGTCACACGTCAAATTCAACCCTGTGGCACGGTGAAGATGCCGCTCGTCAGATTGGTGGTTGGTCAGCTTTAACACCCACATCTTGACTCCCACACAGGCAGGCACCATAAATGGGAGCAGGAGACTCCAACTCTTGTGCAACCACTCAAATCGCGATGAAGAACGTTAGTGTGCTCATTCTACTTATGCTAGGGTTTACTGTGAACGCATTCGACTTTTTCGGCCTCTTTAATTTTTTTGGCCAAAGCGCAACGAAATCCACAACCACTACAACAACAGAGGCGACAACGACACCGAGTGGACAGGATGCTGAAGAGTGGGGCAGCTTTGCTACGGATCCCTATGCATCTACCACCACAACTTCTACGAGGACCAGTGAATCCTCAAGCACAACAACCATGACGACAATGAAATCGAGTAAATGGCAGAATCAAAGTGGCGGTAACATTACTGCGCCTCTCAATGCAGCCGCAACCACCACTTCGAAGATGTCTATTCTGGCGCCAGATTTTGCAATTGCCCTCATTTGCGCCCTCACTTTACTTCCATAATAGATAATTCGTTTTTCATTAATGTCAAACATCCTTGCCTACACTTGATAATTTTACACTTCTCACATTCCTAATCACTTTTCCCATTTGCTTGTGTACCCCATTAATGAATTTAAATGAACTAGTGGCCTTCGCGTACCATGCTCCATCTTGATGTCTCACAATGGAGCAGTGGGAGACGGAGTAAGCTGTCATGCTTAATTGTGGGGCTCTTTGCAATGTGTCGTCATTGTGAGAGGAAATATTGTTGTGTGGCTTTGCTGAACTAGCGTTCCACAGATGGTCTGTTGGTGTGGTGAGTGTCCTGAGCTTGGGTTGGCGTGAAAGAGATGGAGTAAACCGCGTACTGATGGCAGTGGATGGCTTGTTCATGGTTAAATTAAAGCCAAACTTGGTTTATACCTTAGCATGTTCCAGCGACGGGTTTTCCAGTAAGCAAAAATGGATTAATGTTAGCTCAATCAGGTTTTAATTAGCATAATGCCAAAACCGCATGTTATCATTGATGCATGCTTTCTTGCTTAATAGAAATTCTTCCAACTTGATGCACTAACCTCACTGGTTTGAGGTATTTGTGTTCTAGGTAGATGGAGAATGTATTCAGCCCGTGGCCACTCTATGACTTGGCATGCTCGCGACAACCGTTTTCTTGCCATAACAATCCAATTAATTTGTTCTACAAATAGCCTCGAATTATTAATTTTCCAATAGGCTGCTGCTGACTAGGCGTCGGAGGCATCATCCACGCAAGAGGCGACACGATTTGTTGCTGAAGAGATCATTTTGCAATATTTTGTTGAACTCTATATCGCTATTTTCTTGCAGCCTCAACTGCAGTGTACGACGTTCCTCCCATTGACGGCTTCTAGTTCTTTATGAGTATCATGAGATGAGGCAGTCCACAACACAGTCACTTGCCTTGGTTAGCTGACTCAATTTGCCATTGTGAAGAAGCCACCGGTTGCCCAAGCCTACAGCACTCAGGACTGCCGGATGCTGAACTCAAGTGAACGAAACAAACAAGGCTGTCTGCAACAAGTAGCACAGTGCCAACACTACACTCTATCATGACTACTGATTCATGAGATAGCTAAATGTATTATTTCATCACTACAGCATCAAACATGGCCCCACAGAGGTGTTTCAAAAAGGAAACCGGGGTAATCTTTGTAAGACACGATGGAGCAGACATTCCCTTCACGTCCCATTTCATTAACGCGGCGACCCACTAACACTCACGGTGATAGTGGCGAGTGCAGTCAACAGACATGGCAAAGTGGTGTGTCAGCTGCTCCTACACATTCCCGGCCCTGAAAGTCAAATTGGTGCAGGAGGACAAACATAGGGTCACATGGTGGAAGTAGGCACAAATTGAATCACCTTACCTTTGATTTGTCTTGCATTTCACTCACAATTGTTATTGTGGTATTATGAAACGTGGTGAAGTACTTGCGCCAGGCTGTTACACTTTCGGTGAAAGGAGAACTCCAGCTAGTCGATCTTTGGTAATTAAGTGCATTGGGGTGAGTTTTCCAGCCAAATGCCGTGCTAAAGCCGCAGCAGTCTGATGAAAGCTGCAGTGAAAGAAGGGTAAGCATGGGTTGCATAGAAACCTGGCATTCTCGGTCGTGTCACGCTCCTACAACTCAAGAGCGGTAAAGCACGCTTGAGACTAAAATCTAACCCAAATTTCCCTCTGTTCAGACGATCCTCACTCAAGCGACCACTTCATATTCTGCATCCTTTCTTACAAGGACACATTGACTAAGTTGTACTGTGAGAAACTTCCACTGACGACGGCCAAAAAAACGCACATCTCGCAACATGGAAAAAAATTGGAAGATCGAAGTGCGAAAAGGTATACAAGAAAAGAGAAGAGAGGAAATTCAAATTAAAACTCAAGTTATAAAGAAGACTAATAAAGCTAAAGGTGGATTCACGAAGAGATCCAGATGCGACAAGCTAACATAGCGCACTACTAACTCCACTGTGACAATGCGAGTGCAGATGTGATAGGTGCAGTGAGGGGTTCGTCTCTTTCAAGACTCTGCCGTGACCATGCAAGTGTATATCTTGTGTGGAAATAAAAGAGCATTTAGCCTTATTGAATCCACTTTGATCAAGTTAGAGCAGTTGTTGTGGCAAGAGAGAGGAGAATGTCTCCCTATTGCATTTATTGTCACCTGGTGAGTGCAGTTGTTGTAAAGAGAGAGAGAGAGGAGAATGGCGCCCTATCAAATCCATTGTCATTTAGTGAGTGCAGTTGTCGTGCCGAGAGGGAGGAGAATGTCGCCTTTTTGACTCCACTTTGTCAAGTCGGTGCAATTTTTGTAGAGAGGGAGAAGAGAATGTAGCCTTATTAACTCCACTTTGATCGATTTAGTGCAGTCTTTGCAAGGAGAAAGAAAGTGCTGCCCTATTATCTCTACTGAGGCGATGATTTCGCAGTTGTTATGGTAAAAGGGAGGAGAATGTCGCTGTACTAACTCCACTTTGATCAAGTCAGTGCCTAATTGACTTCGCTTTGATCAATTCTGTGCAATTGTTGAAGAGGGAAAGAAGAAAACGCCGCTTTTCTGACTCCTCTTTTATCAGGTCAGTACAATTTTTGTAGGAAAAGCAGAGAATTTCACCATAGTGATTCTATTGCGAGTTAATTGGTACTTTTTATGCACACCAATGTCAGTTCTTACTTGATCTAATATGTATTAAAGGCATGTCGGCATGTTCAGTCAACCATTTTTGCATTTTGCATGACCCACTCTTTAAATGAGTGCTGCATTTTATTTGCAAATGGGATCACATGATGCACCTAGGCAATGCAGCTTTGCACGTGTAGCAACTCAGATGGCATCCTTTGACATCGTTCGGTGCCTTCTTTCCGACCACCAAAGAAGCACTCAGGCCAATGTCGCGTGAAGCAGCACTTAAATGTGGAGCTGAGTGACTGCTGTCATCTTCCACACGATGGCTTGGGTCGAAACAGTCGTGGGAGCAGTACAGGAAACACAATGGAAGTAGGGTTCCAGCTAGTCCACTTGCAGATAAATGTATACATTTAGGTAAATTTCGCCAGGCATGTGGCGCGTGTCACTTCAGCATTCTGATGAAATAGTGGTGCAATCTGCATCACCTAGTGAGTGAGACGAGTGGTGGTCTGCGCTCTTTTATTAATGGAAAGATAGAAGTAAAAATGAGGAAAAGTGTGAGTCAAAGACCCATTATTATACTCTACAGTAAGCTGAAGGTAACCTATACAAGTGGACTCAAATGATTGAACAGAAGGGCAGAAGTACACACAAGTCTCACCATTCGTTATAAAGACTGTGTTCTGAGTTAAAAGTTGTTTCAAGAAGGAATGGATAGCAAACTGTGCACAGTAACGGTAACTCCAACTTTTTGCCTGACCTCATAATGATGGCTGAATTCCACTGCTCCACTATTGAAACCCAAAACCGCATCCTTGAGACGTAGATCGACTGCGCCAATTTTTATCTCACCTACAAATAATTTGAGCACACTTTGGTGGTCATTGCAATAGCCAGGAGTCTATTAACATAAAAGCTAAAAATGCAAAGAAAAGTGTAAGGCATGTCTAAGTCTATCTCACTTTATGCAAAGTATTTCAACTTACCATCCCTATATTGGCTACATGCAATTCAAATCAGGATAGTTACAATGCTCACGTCCTACCCATAAGAAGCAAAACTTAGCTAAAACTGGAACTCCCTTTATCCTCTAAGCTGGCAAGAATTCAGAAACCACGCATAGAAGGCAAGGTGGAGCGTTTGGAGTTGGATTTTATTAAACATCCTCAAAAATCCGCTTGCCGTCAAACACCAAAGAACCCCGAATCCCAATTCCACAACAAGTTCCCATTGCATTCAAACTCAACATAGAATGCAACGTAACTGAGATCTTGCAATGGTCAGTTCGGAAGTGCAGTAGATAGACGTGAGGTGCTGCCCATTGTTTCACCCAAACAAAAACCCGGTTAAGTACATCTTGAACCGTACGCAGCAGGCGTCTCACCGCCAATGTGCCAAAATTGAGGCCTTCAGAAATTCAAGCGTCTTTTGGGAAGCACTGGTCTGTATAGACACTCACAGAGTTATTGGTAGCATAATGACTGTCACTGTTGTTGCTGTTGTCGCTGCTGTTATTGCTGACATTGAAAGCGTCATTGTCGTGCTGAGCTGCAGTAGGCATGCATGCAAGAGGGCGTCTAGGTCTCGACAAAATCGATGACTGCGTGGTTGGGCTCCAGCCTGCCAACAGTACTTCTGCTGCTGCTGCTGCTGCCGCTAACACCGTCGTTCCATACCACTGCTTCAGTGGAGGGATACAACACTGAGATGTCGACATCGCCCTGGAGTCATTCCGGTGACCCAGGAGGCCTACCACGCATCATCATAGGTGGAGGAAGAGAAGAGGAGGGATGATAAGGTGAAGAGTTAGTTTAGGGGAGTTTTCGCTGCTAGCCTCCGATCCCTCCTAAGGGCTAATTGCAAGCCTATTTTAAGACTCGTCTGCCTCATACAACGCCATTCAAGGTAACCCAAATGCTCCATCAAGTCAAGAAAATGTGAGAACTGTCCCCTTCAAAACATCTAGCAGTAATTCCCGCACCGTAGATTGGTGTAGGATGCAGAAAGAAGCCCAACAGCACCACTGAACAGGTGTTCAGTAAGTTGGGCTCACCTACTAAATCACCAAGAGATTCAATCACTCCATCACTCGCATGCTCAATCACTCACCAATCACTGAAATAGCATGAACAAGGCTCAGGTTGTAAAAGGCATTTCATCAGGTATGGAGTCCTGCCTTAAAGCTACAGGCCACCAACCAAATACTAACCACTCAACTCTGTGACTGCAGACCAGTCAACTTTGCAGCATCAGACACGTCGGTGGGGATGAGGCTAGAACCAGACTGCCGAGGGTCTGTGCAAGAGGACAAGAGAACTACTCAATTCTATCATCGATCGGATTGCGCGTGAGCAGCATTAGATTTCGCCTTCGGGAAAAGAGTAAGACGAAAATATGAGTGCATGAGAGTCACATCGCAGTGTCCAAATGTGTTAATTGAACTAGTGGCGTTAAATCCGTTGGAGATGACAATTAGTGTCAATAGCTTTAGACTGGCCTAGAATTTTGACTTCGTCATGTCTGAATAGACGAGGGAAAAATGAAGAGATGTTAGGAAAGGAAGTTGCCACATGAGCGGACATATCTTTATCATTGGTTACGGAATAATAAGTGCGCTCTTTACCACGACTATTTGCTGCAACAAGAAGCGGAAACTCATTTTAAGAGGTAGCGAACATAAAGCGGCTCCAATTTTTGCTTTTATGATACAGGGATTCACAATGTGTACAAATAAGATGAAACGTCAACTAACAAAATGCGCAGAATGCGTGTGTGTTCATCTGGTAGGCACCGACTAGTGATAGATGGCAACGAGCCGACTCAAAGCTGTGATTAAGCCAGCCATGTTTCCGATCTGGTAGCCTCCCATGTATATGAGATTAAAGCAGTTTACGCAATCCCCAGAGTGGCTCGGGCACTATCTGACCTCTGAACAGGGCCAGATGACAAGCAGTGGTCACTAAAATCAGTCCCACATGGACACTTCCCATGCATGAGTGGTTAATGATATGACGTCGCGATGATAAATTTGAAGACTTAAGTAGTAGATGAGCACTCAATTTTCAAACGAAACAAACGGAATGTGGGAGGAACCTCAAACTAACAATCAGCATTTTGAGGTTTTACGAGTTATAAAGGACAGTTGTGCAAAAATTTTGGATCGAGGGGGCGTGTGACTGTAAAAGTCGGTCTTAGGTATGAGGTGGTCCTAATCACACCTTCCAAACAAGGATTCACTTGACATTTAGGATTGATTTAAAGGCCGAAGTGAAGGGAAGGGGAAGAGCAAAGAGGGTGCGAATGCGACCGCGGCTGCGACCCTATTCGCTATGGTCTTGGCGTGAGAGGCACGCAAGGGATGTAGCGGAAATGGTAGGCCGGGCGGTGCACCCACTCAAACGCCGATGGAGGAGCAGCGATTGAGAAATCAGTAGCAGAGGAGGCACGCCCGGAGGTCGAGGCTATTGTTGTCATCATCGCCGTCGTCTGATGTGCGGAAGAGCCGTCACTAGGTTACAATAACGAACGGGGCTCCAGGTTGACGTAACCAAGAGGGGAGGTGAAATAATAATACCGCTTTACCTAAATGTGCTTCCAGTTTCCTAGTTATAGACCTACATATTAAACCGATCTACTAATGCAAGTCAGATCTTATGGCTAGAGCATTAAAAATTGTCAAGGTGGTAAGCGAGTACTCGACAAGGAATTTTAGCTTTTTACTGAGAGTGTAATAACTGCGTTTTAAATGAGGAAAAGCAAATTGACATTAGTATAACATTAAAAGTGCATCGCAGTATCAGAACCAGAACATGAATATGCCAAACTCTAGAGTTAAACTGGTGGAACCACTACCAGCCCACCATCGAGATGAAGGAGGAGGAGCAGGATGTGCGAATAGGTAGGTTGTCGAAAACTACGACTCGGAGTGTGCGACGCTGCACCTGCGGATGTGAAGGAGGTCTACTCGTGTCCCTCTGGGGGAGCGAAATAAACCCATGCAAGTGGTAAGCAAACTGCGTCTTAGTCCCGATTCTGTCCCAGTCTGGTCTAGTCCAGTCCAGCCAAGCCCACTTAGCCGCAATAAACGCAGACAAATAAACCTGAGCGGCACGTTCGGCGTTCTTCTCTAGTTGGAGAATCAAATGACGTGGACACTAATCACGCACCATCACGCACCTCAGTAGAGTGTACTGTTCCATTGACGTGTCCCTTTTGCCCACGCTTATCTGTGGGAAAGACGAGAAACTCCAAGAAGCGATTTTGGTTGAGTGCGCGATGTAGTAGTTTTTAGATCTGCTTCCGCGTGCAACTCAAGGCTGCTTAGAGGACTGCACTAAAAAGGTTCGCCCAGATGCAGAGATGGTTAATGGGAGACGACTAGGGAGCAAGAGGAATCAATTGTCAACTTTTGTGAACATGACATTGTTAATGCTACAATAGCTTAGCTTTATACTGCGCTGTTCGATGGAAAGGACTGATTAGTCTGTAAGCATTTGATCAAACTTACATTGCCACCTAATAGCATAAAATTGTTTTGGCTCCCTGATCAATTTTTGGCAAATGGTACAAACGATCCCTTCGTGTTATTTGATCTCACTTTTTGGGGAAGGGGTGCCAATAAGCGTGATAATTCCCAAGTGAGGCGCACCCTTTCGAACGGTGCACGTACACTCTCTCCATGCGCACTCCAAGGTCACCACCACAACTCGGTCTACCAATTCTCCTGAAGTGAACAGTAATAGAGACTGGCTTGCGAGTTATTCCTCTTGTTCCCCTATTTTGCAAGCAACTTGTCCGTCATCACCAAAACCGCAGAAGTCTAGTTTAATGCGTTCTCTATCAAACCTCCGAGTAATACCATCACAAACTCGATGCAAACTCAGATAAGAAAACTTGGGCGTTGCATTTATGTTCCATTGAAAATAACTTCTGCTGAATGCTTAGCCGTTAAGAAGTCTAGGAGCTAAGGCGGTCTCCATTACTATCATTGAAGTAGCCAACAAAACACTTTCCCTTATCAGAACGAACTACTACCACAGGACAAATTGGCCATCACACTTTCCACTGCTTGAAATGACAGATTCAAATGATGGGGGATTGTTTAGGACATTTAAGAGCTAAATGTGTGAATGGTGAAACCTGAATGTCATCCACATTCAACCCATAGGTCAATATAATACGAGGTTGACGATCAATTTTGAGGGCACGACTCACTACATTAAAGCAAAGTCCAGTGAACATGAAATGAATCTTTAGGAGTAGTGATCGACCCAACGCTTCAGCCGACCAGTTAGGAGGCAAGTATCCAACCGCAGATAACCCTGGCCTGAAGTCTTTGTCCGATCAGGGTAATCAAGCTTGAGAACACGAAAATGTCTACGCTTGACCCCTTACATGCAGATCTAACGCCTGCCAGCTCGTGTTGCTAGACCAACTCAAAATGTGTATTCCGTCAGCTCAGTGATGCCTTCGTGTCGCCCTCAATCAGAACAACCAGACTGACCCCTTGCAACTCCACGCATGGGTTGGCAGGATTTTATAGCTCCCTGATTTCACTTGTGGCTCTGTTGTGTAACCGAACCGAAATAACAGTATTTCAAACTGAAAAATAAAATGATAGAATACATTTGAGAATTGAGTGCAAGAAAATCTGGGTTGTGCTGCTAATCTACAACGCGAATTTTATGACAATTTGTTCAGTTTGATAGAACAGCGTTCATCTAGGCGACAGAAGTGGTCAACAGTTGGGAGCAAAATGGAAATATTATTAATTATTTGTAGTAAAAAGACAATAGGTGGTACAAAAGTTAGAAGAGTGATACCCAGGAACCAGTGGATCAACACGGTATCTATCCAACAAAACACCATAGAGGGAAAATACCACGTTGTATCGTCCTATATACCAGGACGTAGGTGCAAAGGGTGATGGATACAAAGATTGAAAGCATGGCCTATATAAGGGTGGAAGCTGAGAATGCCTACGATCTGGAATAAGCGTTTTTGTTTACTTCTCTAGAAATGTCTTTTTGAGCCCATTGTTTGAACATTCCAAAAATTACACTCGTGTTCAATTCATACGAATCGGTTAAGATAACGATCTGATGAATGAGGATAGTGTCGAGGTAGCAGCGACATCTGTAATATTGTGAGATGCACCAACGGTCTCAAGGCATTTTCCTTAGCCCTGAATGAGATATTTAGCATTGAAACGTCTTCAAAACTCCACGTTAGTGCCTACTCCTCAGATGTGTTTATCTATCGACATAGCAGCCACAGCGGATTTGTCTGATGCCAGATTGGGATGGAGGGGAAGGAGCGCTCTACTTTAATCTTAGCTCTAAATACCTCAGCTATACGACTTGGCAACACTATACTGTCGGGCTCGGTTGACAGCTGTTGCGATCATCTAGATTAGCTTAGCTTCCCAAACCACCCGAAAATGATTTTTGTCTCGCCAACCGGTTACCAATTCGAGATGGTCAATCCAACCAGAAGGGGGTATCACATTGCTTACAAAGCCAAGAAAATAGGATCTGCATAGCTGGAGTAACGCTCCTTTAGCCCTACCACACATCCGCCTCCTTAAAGGGGAGTGTAAGGCCAGTAAACTGGATCAGAATCGTAAAATCGTAAAAAATCATACAAATCTCTGTTTGCTACGCATTTGTGTGCTGTTACAAAATAGATTTTTAAAAGACGAATACCTTGAACTTCAACCGTTAATTGATACTGCACGACTGGGTTGACATTTGGCTACAATCCACATCATCGTTACACATCCATTCCACTTAGACTTTCATTCCAAATTACTTCGTCTAAGAGGAAACAATAAAAGTGGAAGATAAGGCATTTAATAAGCAAATATTTGTTGATATGGCAACGCATCCCTTTTTGAGTGCAGTCATGGAAGTTGAACTAACTTAAACGAGGTGGACTGTTACTTTTCTCCAATAAAACTTCGTTATTCGTCTTTATGATAAATGGATTGACTTTGCGACTTCCACCTACACTTACTGGACAAATAGTTATCTGATTATGCAGAGTCGTGGGTCTGATAGAAGTTTCCCTGTGAAGGCTTGCTTCAACTCTACACTCAGTCGTTAGCTGCATTGTGAAATCCGATCGTGAAAAGTGCCCCAGGATATTCTGAGGCATGATATAATGACTTGACGGTGACTAACCTAGTGGTGTGCTGTGTTCAATGCTGGCGCTGCCTATATACGGTAATTTTCCTATCCGCTTCACCAGATACGAGTTGCAGAGGCTCTGACACGTCGACTCGTGCACAAAACATTCGACGGTACTAAGACAAACTCATTCAAGGCAGCGCCACAAAATCAAATTTAAGCAAATACACGTCTAGACATAGGGAAGAGACCCTTCGTCGAATGATCCAACTTGGCAAGTCTATGAGGCGCCCCAATATTGCAGTCCGAGCACGAGGCATGTGTGAAAACAACGGTCCGAATTTCAGACACAGCTAACTTCATTATAAATGATAGGCAGGGCGACGATGTCCCAAAAGGCTGACAAGCTGATCATCAGTAAAACAATTTTGCTATGACACCCAAGTTGAACATGTATCAACTGGCTTACGGTGTTATGTTTAATGTGGAACCAATGTATCAGCCTAATGGTGAGCGCATTTCAATTCTATTAACCGCCCTTGATGCGCCAACACTTCTCGGTGCCTCCCTATCCACTAGACATCTACCATTGGATTTTTGTCAAAGTGTTTCACCATGGTTGTGATTACAAATGCAGTTGAATGTGTGGCAGTTACTGCAACTCATGGTTCATTAATTATACTTAATATGAAAAGAAGGTGATCAAGGCTTGACATATTAAATGGAATGGTGTCCTCATGAGTAAGGCTTCATGGTCGTTGATCTGCCACAAAAAAGAGAGGCAGCTGAGTCGATATTAGACACTTTTGCGTTCTGTTAATTCTTTTCGTTTTATGGTGCGCGGTTTAACTAGGCAAGAAAGTCCAGCTTTGGAGATGGAATGAGCTGAACTGAACGCGGACGAGCTAAAACATGATGAGACGCCACAATGTTAATTGTAGTAAATAGTGTGGCAGAGGTCAACAGCAAAACATGAAATCGGACGCCTTAAAAGATTGGTGGTTGGTCAGTTTTAGAGTCAACGCAATGACCCCCACGCATGCATCCGCAATAAATAGGAGCCGACGCCTCAAACAGTTGTGCAGGCACTCTACACAAGATGAAATTCATCAGCGTGCTCCTTCTCGTTGTGGTAGGAATCACCATCGTTTTCGCCAAACGAAGACTTAGTATTGCCTACAAATCCACAAACACAACATCAGCCCCTACCACCATCACCACCACCACTACTACGACTTCCATAACGACAGCTACGTCAAGTGCGACTCCGTCTAAAATGCCTCAATCAACACAGCGAAAGCACAAAGTAGATCTTTGTCAACAAAGAGCGGACAGGAGGATGAAAATGGCAGAAGCACTACTACTAGCCTTGATGCAACTACCACCAACATTCCTACCCCTTCCAAGACGGCAGATTTATCGCCTGCTCTTGCGCTCCCTGCTATTGCTGTCAGTACTCCTCTCACCCAATAGCTGAATCGATTTTCGCCCATGTAAAACACCTCTGTTCAACCGTAAAGAGGAACGGCATCTCCCTCTACCAACTGCTTTTGTTCCGTTCGTTTTCGCATGGTAGTGCTAACATAAAATAAATTGGTAACCTTTGTGTCTTGTGCTCCACTTTGGTATCTTTCATTGATATAATGAGAGTATAAGTGGGCCGTCGCTGATCATTACAAGGCGCCTTGCATTTACTGCCATTCTGAGGAAATGTTGGCTTGTGGTTTAACTGTCGCGCGGTTCTGCAGATAGTCCGGTTGTGTAGTGAGTCCATTTGCACATGAGAATGACTTAAGTATCAGACGAAAACCACATTGTGGATTAAATCACATCGAAGCCCATAACTTAGTGTAGTTAAGGTATGTTTTTAGGGCGGTCTGAAGAGGCAAAACGCAACTGCAATAAGCCTTGTTTTTAATTAAGATGCAGCTGCTCTTCATGGCTACTGATGCCCGTTTTGGAGTTTAGATGAATTGTTCCACTTGAGTGCAGCAAAATCCCAGTCTAGACGTTGTGGTTTGGCTGAGTTTAGTTCTAATTAGATGGAAGTAATACTTTACAAATGGGTGCTGCATGAATTGCACTTGGTTGCGACAAAAGTTTCGTTGGCGTAACAATGCAATTCAGCTTCTCGAGAAATCCCTACTTTACACAAGGTAAAGGTAGATCTGACCAGGCCAGTGATCCGAAATTGGAGGCATCATCGACACAGGATACGAAGCATGGTTTGCAGCCACCGGCGATCCAAAATTAAGGGCATTAGTGGGACAGAACACGACGCACGTTAGGTAATCATTGCGGTTACACTTCAAAAGCCTTGTTTCGCACTGTATTATTGCCTTCCTGAATGAAGAGTTTAGCATTGACACGCCTTCGGAAACACCACGTCAGTTTCCACCCCTCATATCGATGTAGCAGATTCCATCAGCCACGGCGGATTTGTCTGATGAGTGATTCCAACGGAAGGGACACGTTTTACTTTGACCTTAGCTATAAATCCCTTAGCTACCCAGCTTGGCAGCATTATACTGTCGCGTTCGACTAACACAACTGCCTTAAATTACATGCGTTCCATTCAGACGCGGTTACTTAGCTGAGCAAAGTTTTCCAAGCCATCAGAAAATGATTTTTGTCTCGCCGAACGGTTGCTAAGGCAAAACGGTCAATTAGATCAGAAGGAAGGTTTCACGCTGCGTGCAAAGCCGTATGAGCAGGACCCACATGGACCGATTAACGCCCCCTGTAGTCTTGTCACGTGAGGAGTCATTGAGGGGCGTGCGGTGGCAGTAAGCCGGCGCATAAGCCTGACAAATCATGCGAATCTTTGTTGACGCGTCATGTTTGTTACTCATCTGGAGGCTGTCACAACATAGACTTTGACAAGACAAATGAATTGGAAACGCAAATGTTGATTTACACAGCGTGGACAGGGTTGGCACGTGAAAACAATCCACATCACTATTACACATCCATTTCTAGTATGCGCGTTATGTAAAACCACTTTGTCATGGCAGTTTTATACAAAAATAATTTTTTGTAGTCGAAAGTGAAACAGCTGCAGAGGACAAAAGGCTCCAACAAACAAATGACTGGAGATGGGCGAGGCTTCCTGCTCGACTGCGGCCATGGGAGGTGCAAGAACTTCAACTATGTGGACTACTACATATTCCCCCTAAAACTTTCTCATTTGCCTTCATGATCAAGCATTTGACTTTGCAAAGTCCAGTTGCACTTACTGTGTTGGCTGGTCTCCACAACATGCCACCAGCCCCCATCCTCTCCTTGCTTACTGTATACGCATTCAGCTCCAGTGTTATGCCTTGCTTTGCCTTCAACAGAGTCTCGGGACGCTAGAGAGCAAGCAAGGCAAACATGAGGGTCAACCTCTTCCTCTACAGTGCCGTAGTGTCCTCAGTCTAATTAGTGCAGCATGGGAAAACACAGGTTACATGTTGGCAGTACACACCGTATGTTGGCACGCCTCCACAATCGATATCACATCGAATGTCACCATCCATCTCCGACTGTGTCTCTTCACTTTTCCCAAATGCACGTGAGCGTTTGCGGTGACATTTATGGGAGTAGGAAACGTAGCTCCATTCAGGTCAGAGCACCTTAGCCTTATTTTGCTGTTGACTTGTGACTTCTGTCCTGCTCATTTAAAATGCGGTGAAGTAGAGCTGCGCTTAATCAACCCTCTGGCACTTTCATGTGTCTAGATGAGGGTAAACAGCCAAATGGCTTGTGTAGCCACAGCAGTTAGAGTAAGAATGCAGTGAAGGAGACCTAGTCAAATCCGATGGTAACGCATGCTGTTACACTTGGATAATGAATGAAAGTTGGTGCGTAGGAAAGTGTACGTAACACTGAGATCTCACCAAAAGACTCCCGCATTTCCACGGTTCTCTTTTCAGTTTTTATTGTGTCTCACAATGGCAAATGCACTCTGACACCAACTGCACTGCTGAATGCTAAAGCTTCTCTTGTTGTGCACTGCTGCAGCATCAAACTATGTATGGATTCACCTATCAGGACCTACCATTCATTTTCATATACATTTACCCCAATTTCGCGGCAACCATTCAATCGTTTCGAAGAAGCCCCTAATCTTGTTTTCTGCTATAATAATCACTAGCTTTGGCCTACTTGGGCCTCTGCATAATTATTGCTCTTAATTTTCATGACATTTAAGCTGCTCCGATAAGCCCAAGTGAAATGTCAGCACAAGTGCTCTAACACGATTTGAGTACAGATTGTCTACCCCTACTTAACTGTGCTACCGAATATCCACCTCCTAATGACCCAGGCGGTAATAAGCTTTGGGTATTGTGCTTGGTATTTATAGCCAATGGCATTTCAAACACAGTTCCAAAATAGTGTTATTTTCCTCCTACTCTAGAAAAGATGCTTACATAAAATTCTACCCATTTTACCTACACATCTTGACGCATTGTTCGGTTCGCCTTGAGGGTCAATTGTGAGGAGGTCAATTTTGTGCTTTATTTGGCGTATTGAAGAAAGATGTGGAGGTTCTTGCAGTTAGTCGGGACGGTTGATATGATTTAAATAATTATCTACAGAATCTCACGCATGAAGTCGGAAGAGATGGGAGTTAAATGTCCCGGTTGGATCATTTCAAATTCATGTGGTTTCACGCGAGCGGATGGCACTTGATCAGTAGCACTGCTTTGGCTGAGAAGGGTAGCGTATTCTAGAAGCATTCGTCTGCAAAGTAATGCAAACTGGATTGCAGCTACTGCTATAGCAACCCTGATGCTCACTCACGGTTGTCTCTACATTGCCACACATCGGTCTGTTACTCCGAGGCTAAATGCCACACGTCAGATTCAACCCTGTGGCACGGTGAAGATGCCGCTCGTCGGGTTGGTGGATAGTCAGCTTCAACACCCACGTCTTGACACCCACAAAAGCAGGCACCATAAATGGGAGCAGAAGACTCAAACTCTTGTGCGACCACTCCATTCGCGATGAAGAATGTTAGTGTGCTCCTTCTATTTATGCTTGGGTTCACTGTGAACGCATACGGTAATTACCGCTATTATTATTATAGAAGAGGTGCAGCAAAATCCACAAGCATGACAACAGCAGAGGCGACGACGACATCGAGTGGACAGCAGACTGCGAAGCAGGGCGGCGTCACTGCGAATCCCTATGCATCTACCACCACCACTTCTACGAAGACCAGTGATTCCTCAAGCACAACACCAACCACACTAATCACGACGACAATGAAGTCGAGTAAATGGCAGAATCAAAGTGGCGGTAACGTTACTGCGGCTCCCAATGCAGTCGCAACCACCACTTCGAAGATGTGTATTCTAACGCCAGATTTTTCAACCGCTCTCATTGGCGCCCTCATTCTACTTACACAATAGTTGATTCCTTTTCCATTAATGTCAAACACCCTTGCCTACACTTGATAATTTGACACTCCTCACACCCCTAATCACTTTTCCCATTTGTCTGTGTACCCCATTGGTGAATTTAAATGAATTAGTGTTCTTCGCGTACCATGCCCTACCTTGGTGTCTTGCAATGGAACAGTGGGAGAGGGAGTAAACTGTTTTGTTTCACTGCAGGCCACTTTGCAATGTGTCGTCATTGTGAGGGGAAATATTGTCGGGTGGTTTCGTTGAACTAACATTCCACAGATGGCCTCGTGGTGTGGTGAGTCCTCATGCACGTGTGAGTGGCTCGAGCTTGGGTTGGCGTGAAAGTGATGGAGTGAACCGCACACTGTTGGCAGTCGATGGCTCATTCATGGTTGACATGAAGTCAAACTTGGTTTTTTATTTACGTTATGCCAAAATCACATGCTGTTTTTGTTGGTAAACTCTTCCGCTTAACAAAAATTATTTCAAATTTGATGCAGCAAACTCACTGGTTTGCAGCATACTGTCCTCCTCCCATTGATGCCTTCAGTTTCTTATAAGTAGCACTACATGACGCAGACCACAACACAGTCACTTGCCTTGGTTAGCTGACACAATGTTCCATTGTGGATGGCCCACTGGTTGCCTATGCCTACAGTACTCAGGAGTGACAGATGCTGAGCTCAAGTAAATGAAACAAACAAGGCTGTCTGCAACAAGTCGCACAGTGCCAGCACCACTCTCAATCACAACTACTGATTCGTGAGATAGCTTGAAGTATTATTTCACCACTACTGCATCAAACATGGCTCCATAGACGTGTTTCAAAGCCCTAACTGGGACAACCTTTTTATACATGCTTGAGCACATATTCCCTTCACGTCCCATTTCATCAACACAGCGACCCACTAACACTCATGGTGATTGTGGCGAGTGCATTGAGCAGACACGGCAAAATGACGTGTCAACTGCTCCTACACTTTCCCGTCCGTGTTGGTCAAATTGGTGCAGAAGGAAAAACACAGGGTCGCATGGTGGAAGAAGACAGCGTGGCCTTGCTAGCACCTGAAAGCCATTCAACACCTACTGCTACCGTCGCCCCTAATACAGTGTCCACTCGACATTAGAGGATATAAATGAGGCGTTGGCACGTGATGCGATGGCATTTGTTGTAGTGAGGAGAGAGGCACAATTCGAATCACCTTACCTTCGATTCGTCTTGCCTTTGACTCAAAATCGTTATTTTGAAATAATGAAATATGTTGAAGTGTTTAATTCAGGCTAGTCGATCTTTGGCAGTTAAGTGCATTGGGGTGAATCCGCCTGCCAGATGCCGTGCTTAGTCACAGCAGTCTGATAAAAGTTCCAGTGGAAGAACGGTAAGCATGGGTTGCATATAAACTTAGCGTTCTCGGTGGTGTCACGCTCTTACAATTTAAGAGCGGAAAAGCATGCTTGCGACCAATATCTCACCCAGATTTACCTCTAATCAGACGATCCTCATTCGAGCAACAATTTCGTATTCTGCATCTTATCTCACAAGGACACACTGAATAAGTTGCACAATGAAAAAATTCCACCAGCGACGTCCAAGAATACGCATATTTGGCAACGCACAAAAGATTGCAAGATAAAAGTACGAGGAGATATACAAGAAATTGAGAAAAGAGGAAATTCAAATTGAGGTTCAAGATATAAAAAGAAGACTAACAAAGCTAAAAGAGAGCCAGATACTTCAAGCTAACATAGTGCATTATTGACTCCATTGTGACCATGAGACTGCAGATGTGATAGGGACGGAGAGGGTTTTATTGCTTTCAAGACTCTATCGTGACAATGCAAGTGCATATCTTGTATGGAAATAAAGGAGAACGTCGCCTTGTTAAATTCACTCTGATCAAGTTAGTGCAGTAGTTGTAGGGAGAAAGATAATGCCGCCTTATTATCTCCACTGTAACCTGTAGATGCAGTTGCAGTTGTTGTGGTGAGATTGAGGAGAATGCCGCTGTTATGACTTCACTTTGATCACGTTAGTGTTGTTGTTGTTGTAGGGGGAGAAAAGAATATTGTCGCCTTTGTGGCTCTATTTTGATCGATGGGGTGTAGTCAATGTAGGTAGAGAAAGGGGAATGTCGCCTTATTGACTCAACCTTGATCAAGTTATTGCAATTGTTGAAGAGAGAAAAAAAGAGAATGTCTCCTTACTGACTCCTTTATGATCAAATAAGTTCAGTTTTTATGGAGAGAGAGGAGAATGTCGCCCTAGTGACTCTACCTTAAATGAAGTGCTACTTTTTCGAATACACTAATGTCAGTTCTTACTTGATACAATAGGAATTCAAGGCATGGCGACTTGTTCAGCCAACCGTTTTCGCATTTATCACGACTTACTCTTGGAAAGAGTGATAGATTTTGTTTGCAAATAGGGCCGCATGATGCACCAAAGCAATGCAGTTTTGTACGTGTGGCAACTCCGTTGGCATCCTTCGACATCATTTGGTGAATTTCTTCAGATTACTAAAGAAACATTCGAGCCAATATCGCGTGATGCAGTGGTTGATTGGGTAACATGTGGGGCTGAGTGGATGCTGTCATCTTCCACACGATGGCTTGGGTTGAAGCAGTCGTGGAAGCAACACAGGAAGCGGAATGGAAGTAGGGTTGCAGCTAGTCGACTTGCAGACAAATGTATGGATTTGGGTAAATTTTGACAGGCAAGTGGCGCGTGTCACCTCAGCATTTTGATGAAATAGTGATGTAAGCCACATCATCTATTGAGTGCGTCGAGTAGTGTCTTGCGCTATTCTAATGGAAAACTAGACGTTGAATGAGGAAAAGTGTGGGTCAAAGAACCTCTTTGTCAATAATTCCCTCCTATTAATAACCATTTCTAGAGGTTTGAGCATCAAACCCCGTGTTCTGATTCCTGCATTCGTCTGCGCAACGACACACACAACGTGCCACTCTATCCAGCAACCACCACAACAACGACGCGGAGATCAACGCACCGACTCTCACGAAGTTTGCGCAAACCTGAGAGCGTGGTTGACGGATTAACACACCGCCTTACACTTCTGCGTTAGTACATTTTAACGCCATTTTTCGAGTTTGGATTTGTGCATTAATGTCAACAAAGACTGCTACTGAGAAAGATGAGAATCAAATCGAATAGTTGGAATGCAAAATAGTCCACCATTGATCATGTGGCTGCAGTTGTTGTGGCGAGAGGGAGGAGAATGCCGCCGTTCTGACTCCACTTTGATCACGTTAATGTTGTTGTTGTAGGGAGAGGAGAAATAATGCTGTCTTGTTGACTACACTTTGATCATCTTAGTGCAGTTATGGTAGGGAGAAAGAAAATGTTGTCTTATTATCTCTACTGCAACCTGTGCTTGCAGTTGCAGTTGTTATTGTGGCGAGAGGGTATGGAATGTCCTAATGCATCTACTGCCACCACTTCTACGAATGCCAGTCTTCCCTCTAGCATAGCACCAACCACAGCAACCACGACGACAATGACATCGAGTGGTTGACGAAATCAATGTGGCGGTAAAGTTTCTGCGACTCCCAATGCAACCGACAACACCACTTCAAAGATGGCTTGTGTAACGCCAGCTTCTGCAACCGCTCTTATTGGCGTCCTCATTCTGCTTACGTCATAATTTATTTGTTACCTGACACTGTTTAGTAACCCTCTCCTACGCTAGGTAATTTCACACCTCTCACAATCCCAATCCCTTTCTCTTTTATCTGTGCACCCTGTTGATTAAACTAAATGAATTGGCGCCCTTCACATATCATGCTGCATTTTAATGCCTTGCGATGGAACAGTGAGAGAGGTAACGAGCTGCTATGCTCTAATGTATAGCGGCTTGCGAGATATTGTCGTTGCGAGGGGAAATACTGTCGTGTGGTTTCGTTGAGCTACCGTTCCACAGATGGTCTGTTCGCGTGGTGAGTGTCCCGAGCCACGGTTGGCGTGAAAGAGATGGAGTGGATTGAGCACTGTTGGCAGTCGATGGCTTATTCATGGCTGACATGAAGCTGAACGCAGTTCATACATCTGAATAGTTGAGAAACATGCTTTTCAGTAAGCTGAACTGGGTTTATACCAGCTCAATTCTTTTCCTACTTCCGTTATGCCAAAACCGCATGCTATCATTGATGGCATGCTTTCCTGCCTAATAGAACTTCTTCCAATCTGATGCACTATTCTCACTGGTTTGAGGACTTTGTATTCTGCATAGATGGCCACTCTGTGACTTGCCCTGTTCGCAACAACTGTTTTCTTGACATGACAATCCAATTTGCTAGTTCTACAAGCAATCCTGTATTGTTATTTTAGCGAGGAATTGCTGCTGATGAGAAGCCGGAGGCATCATCTACGCAAGAGGAGACAGAATTTGTTGCTGAAGAGTTCGTTTTCAATATCCTTGCTACGCTTTCCATTATTCATTTCCTGCAGCCTAAACTGCAGCATACTGTCCTCCTCCCATTGATGGCTTTCATTTCCTTGCAAGTAGCACTAGACGACGCAGTCCACATCAAAGTCCCTTGCCTTGGTCAGTTGGCAGGATGTGCCATTGTGGAGGACCCACCGGTCGCCTACGCTTACAGTACTCAGGAGTGCCGCATACTGAGCTCAAGTAAATGAAACATTCAAGGCTGCCTGGAACAAGTCGCACAGTGCCAACACCACACTCCATCATAACTACTGATTCTATTTTGCTTAAATGGTCGACATTTGTAACCTTGCAAGCACCCTCAACTCCATTCCACACTCAACGCTACCATCGCTCCTGATGCAGTGTCCACTCGGCTCTAGAGGACATAAATGAGATGTTGGCACGTGATGCGATGGCATTTATTGTAATGAGGAGAGAGGCACAGTTCCAATCACCTTACCTTCGATTCGTCCTGCCTTCAACTCACGATTGCTATTTTGAAAGTATGGAATGTGGTGCAGTACTTGCGCAAGGTTGTCGTCCAATTGTTGTTGAATTTAATGCTAAACTGCAAACATATTTCAACTGGAATTTCCTAACATAGAGGCTATGGGTAAGGTGTTGCTAAGTCAACTACGCTCTCAGATTCGCACAGATTTCGGAAGTGGTGGTGTGCGGTTGCACGCGTCGTGGTTGGGAGTGCTGACGTTCAAAATACTGCATTGTATTTGTTGGTGTAAGATCCATTGCAAGAGATATGCCATCCGTATTGATGATGACACCTCTGAGTTGCGTGGGTATTAGCAGGGAATTAGTAGCACGCAGGTTCTCTAACTCTAACCTTTCCTCAGATCAACTGCAAGCTGCCAATTTAGAAGAATCTCGCAATAGTATCGGAAGCACTACTAGGAGCAATGAGTAGCTGATGTTCACCGATGTCGCTTTTCCTCCATTTCAGCCTCTATTGGAATGCTGAAGTGAATCGCGCTATCAGCCTGTAGAATTATAACCTAATACCTGCGATTATTGTCTTATCCTGATCTCTGTATTGGTTCAACACAAATTATATTGTAATTAGTAAGACGAGCATAGGTGTTAGTGTCTAGTCGTTTATCAAAAGAGTGAAAGTGCAGGAAATCTCCGCATCGTCATGTGAATTGCCCCGACTTTACTTTTCGATGACTAGCATGATGGCCCCATGCGATCCTATCACTTAAGTGTTTATGCTTGTCGAAATTGGCACGATGCATTGTTAGTCGCTACCAGATTACACTTTCTTGTCCAAGACTATTCTGAAGCGTTTCTTTCTCCATGGATTACCCCGCATCAGCCTATCGATTCGGTGTTGATTTGATGCACACTTACACAGTGCATTGTCTTTCAAATCCACAGCAGTTAATAAAAAGATGTGTTCCTATAGTAAGTGTAACTCGACTTTGCGAGATCAAATGCTTGATCATGAAGACGAATGAGGATGTTGTAGAGGAGGAGAGCAATAGCCCACCTCGTTCAGTTTAGTGCACCTTCTATGGCTGCATTTGAGCAGGAGGCCTTGCCACATTCCCAGTCGTTTTTTTTTGTTGGGACCTTTCTTCTCTGCAGTTACTTTTATTTTCCACTACGAAAACACAGGTAATTGATGAAAGCGTCAAGACCAAGTGGTTTTACACAAAAAGCATACTAAAAATGGATGTGCAGCGGTGATTTGGGTTACCCCTCTTGTCAGCATTGCCCATACTCTGTATATCAATACTTGCGGTTCAATACAGTCGCCTTGTCAAAGTCTATGCTACGATAGTCTGCTGATGAGTAACAAACATGACGCGTCAACAAGGATTTGCATGATTTGTTTAAGTTTTACGTACTTGAGCCGGCTTACTGCCACCGCATTCCCTTTTAAAGACTCTCTCATGGGACAAGGCTGCAGGAGACCTTAATCCGTCTATGTGGGTCCTGCCTTTATGGCTTTGCCTACAATGTGAGGTCTTCCTTCTAATCGGACTAATCGTTTCGCCTTATTAACCGCTTGGTGAGACGAAAATTATGTTCTAATGATTTGGAAAACCAAGCTCAGCTGAGCAACCGCATCTGAACGGAACGCATGTAATTTGAGGCAGTTGTGCCAGCCGAACGCGACAGCATAATGCTGCCAAGTTGGATAGCTGAGGAATTTATAGCTAATGTCAAAGGACAACGCCCTCCCCCTCCGTTCGAATCGCTCCTTAGACAAATCTGCTTTGGCTGCATCGATATGAGGGGTAGCCACTGAAGTGGGGTTTTCAAAGGCGTGTCAATGCTAAACCCCGCATTCAGGGACAAAGAAAGTGCCTTGAAATCGTTGGTTCACCAGTCCTGCCAAAAATGTGCACATCCAAATCTTACAGATGCTGTCATCTCCTCGACACTATCTTTGTGCATAATTAATGGATGAAGAGAAGAAGAGTTTCATTTTCACAATGCTCGACCATTGAGAACGCGAACGGGCTTTCCTAGAATAGTAAAACAGAGATACTTTTCGAGGTCGTAGACATTCTCAGCAACCTTTTTCACACGGTCTGTAGATGCTCAGCATTTAATCGTTCTACACATTAGACGGCCTTCCTCGTAAACGTGACTATACAATGTGGTTCATTTCCTCCAAAGTTTTTCCTCAAGTTGATATTGCTTTGATTTGGTGGCTCCCAGGTATCGCAGTTGTTACCTTCTGTGATACCATTTTACAACATTTATTACCATTTTAATGCAAACAACTAGGTGTTTCTTCACTTTTCTTTAACCATTAACCCCTCTGCTACCAGAAGGAGTGCTGACATATTTAACGGAACACAGTACCAGGACCTTATGTCACAATTGGAAAGCATAGTCTAGATAATCTTTCATTCCAATTTTTTGGGGTTAGTACAGCATTGGCCTGCCATAATAACCTGAAGATGTCTCTATATGGCAGCAGGGCTGACATGTTGACGTCCTGCCCACACCTGAAACCAAACATTTTAAACTATAGTGCACTTTTAACTTGAAGAAGTGCCATCGATTGACATTGCTATTTGCTTTGGTCTATATTTCACGCATGTTATTCACGATTTTCCATTTATTCGATTAAGCTGCATTTTGTGCAATAGATGACCTAGGGCTCGGGCGTGATACACCATTTTAGCCATTGAATTGAAACGCAGCGATTCTTCTTCGCATGCCCTGCAGAGTCACAAGTAAATTATGTGGTAGTGTGTGAATCTAAGAGCTATAAGACTTTGCCAACTCATGCATAGGACTGTAAGGAGTCATTCTGCTTGTCTTGAATGAGGACAACGAGAGAGCACCACTGAACTGACGGAATGCATAAACTGAGTTGGCTTAGCAAAACGAGCTGGTAAGCGTTAGATCTACATGTAAGGGGTCAAGCATAGACATGTTCGTATTCTCAGGCTAAGTACACCCGATCACACAAAGGCTTCAGTTGAGGGTTATCTATTAACGATACATGGTAGTGAAGCGTGCCTCATAACTGGTAAGCTGAGTAGCTGGGATGGTTACTGCTCCTAAAGATTTATTTCATTTATGCTTTTCTTTGCTCTACTGTGCTTAGTCGTGTCTATGAGATTGATTACCAAATCCTAATCTACTAAGTGTCAGGAGGAATGTGAATTAGAGTCACGTTCTACCTCTCTCATACGTGTAGCGACTAGATGTTCTGAGCAAATCCCCACGATTTTAATCAGTCAGTTCAAACAGTGAAAATTGAAGTGACCCATTTGTCATATCACACGTTGGTTCGGTTGCAAATCCCTCGCCCTCGGAATCTGTTCTGCAGACTAATTTTCACAAACAGAGGCCACAGTTTAGCCCTATTCTTTGTTCTATCAGAATAGGGAGCAAAACAGTGAGCCTAGTAATCGTTCCAGATTCGCTACTCGTATGCCCTTGACTCACGCAGTAGTAGAATTTGTATTTGTATTTGTATTTGTAAAAAGTGCCTTGCGAATGTCAAATCCTTAAAGTTCATTCTTCAAGGGGGCGTTGAACAGCATGTCTACATTTGTCACATCTCGACCGAATTGTGTTTTGTGAGAACGGAAACATCACCACTGACCCTTCAAATGACATATGAATTAAGAGTTCTTACCGAAGAGGTAATCTTAAACTATTTCTTGCCTCCCAATTCCCTTACGATGAATAATGGTAGCATGTAGACTTGGATACGAGCTGGTTAGTTTGTTCTTTGGTCTCCTAATGTCATGCTTTACATTGGGTAAGCGTGCTTGCCGTTTCCATCTGTACATTTTGCCACGGTTCCTCTCCATTTGGCCTCCCAACAGTTTGGGAGCATACCTCTATCAAGGGGCTTATTTACCGTGGCCTATTATAGTACCCCATGCGTAGTCACTTTTGCGTCCCATCAGCTAGAACCACAATGTCTACCAGCATGTGCAAACACCATGTCACTTGGTTCGCCTCGAAAAAAACAGTTCATGAAAGAGTAAGAAAGAAACTATGGAAAGACAAGAGGATTTTGTCATTGCTATTTCAAGAGCAGAATAGGCGTGGGTCCGATTCAAGTGGCCTCATGAAGTGTGCGGAAATTTCTGATTCAATGTCCTAATTGAGGAGCTTATCACATTTTCTATTCATCCATGACTAACCATGGACCCCTACAATACGTTTATCTTGATCTCACAAGTGGTAGAACTGTTCATTTATCCCCTTTTATGTGGTTGACTCTCGTGAAAGCACTCAAACACGTGGGATATGCAGGGCCTACCATTACCTTCTATACTATACTATCGGAACGCCAATTCGATATAATGGAAATGTGTAGAGAATTCCTGCTGCATTCTAGCCAACTTTGCCACTTGTATGTCTGTCAATGTAGCGATGTTAAGGTCGATCTAGCATTTCTATAGGCATACGCTGATGCAAAAACGGGATCACTTGATTTAATTGTACGTGAAACTGGCACCGTGCAGATCGATTCATTTTCTTGAGTTTTGCATCCACCACCACCAAAATAGTTCCTTTAGGAGATACTGACAGAGGGAAGTAGATTTGGTTGAAGAAACGGGAGACGTCAATAGGAGGAAGGCTGGACACTGCAGATGAGGCTGCATACCATGAAATGGGTAGTCGTTTGGAGAGCGCAATTGTGCTATGCGCACTCCTGTTTCACCATTTTATCACGTGTCAGCAAAATCATCGATCACATTCAGCATTAGTGATATTGCAGCTTGTCTGCGCAGTGGCCTATACTTCACTGCAATACTAATCAGCACACAATCAAGCAGAATGGGACCAAAACATGAGAATGAAATGGAAAAGTGCAACGGGTGTGACTGCGAACCATGCTTCGCGTCCTGTGTCTATGAGGCCTCTAACCTCGGATCATTGACCTGGTCTGGTATCACTTTATCTTGTGCAAAGTAGGGATTTATCGAGAAGCTGAATTGCATTGTTACGTCAACAAAACGCTTGTTGCAACCAAGAGCAAATCACAAAGCGCCCATTATTGAAACATCACCTCAATCTACTCAGAACTAAACGCAGCCAACTCAGTAGGTAATACACAACGTCGAGACTGGGATTTCGCTGCACTAAAGAGGAACAATTTATCTGAACTCTAAGAGAGCATCAGTAGTAATAAAGAGCAGCTGCAGCGTAATTAGAACAAGGTCTATTGCAGTTGCATTTAGCCTCTTTAGGCTACCCTAAAAACAGTCCTTAACTATGCATAGTTATGGGTTTCGATGCGATTTAATCCACAATGGGCTTTCCACCTGACCCACTACACGCCCAGAACATCTGCAAAACAGTACAACAGCGAAACCACAAGACAATGACCCCTCGGTATGGCAGTGAATGCAAGGCGCCTTGTAATGATCAGCGCCGGCCCACTTATGCTCTCATCAGTGCAATGAAAGACATCAAAGTGGAGCACAAGACACAAACGTCACCAATTTATTTTATGTCAATACTTGTGTGTGAACACAAACGGGAACGAGAGTAGTTGAGAAGGATGTTCTACATAGACGAGAAGCGAATCAGCTATTGCGTGAGAGGAGTGATAATGACGGCAATGGCAGGGAGCGCAAGAGCAGGTGATAAAGCCGCCGTCTTAGAAGTGGTAGGAATGTTGGCGGTAGTTGCATCAATGCTAGTAGTAGTGCTTCTGCCATTTACATCCTCCTGTCTATTCTTTGTTGGCGAAGGTCTACTTTGTGCTATCGTTGTGGTGAGCGGGGCACTTCAGACGAAGTCGCATTCGACGTTGTTTTCGTTATTGAAGTCCTATTGGTGGTGGTGGTGATGATGGTGATTGTGGTATGGACTGGTGTTGTGGTTGTAGATTTGTAGACGGCATAATATTCCCGTCTAGCAAAAACGATGGTGATCCCTATCACAATGAGAAGGAACACGCTGATAAACTTTATCTTGTGTAGAACACCTGCACAATTCTTTGAGGTGTCGGATCCTATTTAATGTGGATGCATGCGTGGGCTCTGAAACTGACCAACCACCAACTTCTTAAGGCGTTCAATTTCATATTTGGCTATTGACCTCTGCCACGCTATTTCCTCCAATTAACATTGTAGTGCTGCATCATGTTTCGGCTCATCTGCCTTCAGTTCAACACATTAAGCGGGATCGCCTATCGATGGAGTCATGCTATCTCCAATGCCAGACTTTCCTGCCCAGTTGAACCGCACGCCATAGCACAGTAAGAGTTCGCAGAATGCATAGCTGTTCAATATCTAATTAGCTGCCTCTTTTGTTTTGTGGCGGATCAACGACCATGAGGTCTTACTTCTGAGAACGCCATTGCATCTTAGATTTCACACCTTGGTCTATTTCTGTTCACATTAAGCATGTTCAATGAACCACGACTTGCAGTAACTGCCATGTGGAAACAGGTTGACAAAAATCCAACGGTGGATGGCTGGTGACTAGGGAGGAGGTCAACATTAGGCTGATGCATTGGTTTCACATTAAGCAACACGCTTGTGAACGAGTATATACTTGTCCAACTTGGGTGTCATAGCAAAATTCTTATGCTTACAATCAGCTTGTCAGTCGTTTGGGACATCGTCACCCTGCCGATCATTTATAATGAAGTTAGTTGTGCTTGCAATTCGCACTGTTGTTATCACGCATATCGCGTGCTCGGATTGGAATGTTGAGTTCGCCTCATAGACTTACCAAGTTGGGTCATTCGACAAAGGGTATCGTCCACATGTCTAGACGTGTGTTTGGTTAAATTTGAGTTTGTGATGCTGCGTTGAATGAGTGTGACTTAATACCGCCGAATGTTTTGAGCACGAGTCTACGTGTCAGTGCGTTTGCATCTCTTGTCTGGTGAAGCGGATTAAACATGCTAAATGAAGTCGGGTAAATAAACGGCAGAAAAACTTCTGTATGTGCGCAACACCTGCATTGAACTCAACACAGCACTAGGTTAGTCACCGTCAAGTCATTACATCATGCACAGGAACATGCTGAGGCACTTTTCACCATTGTATTTTACAATACAGCTGATAATTAGGTGTAGAATCGAGGCAAGGCCTCACAGCGAATCGTCTCTCAGACCTACGGCACTGCATAGCCAGTTAACTATTTTTCCAGTGCGTGTTGGTGGAAGTCGCAAAGTCAAGTCCTTTATAATAAGGACAAATAACGAATCTTTAAGGGACAAAAGCAACAGCCCAACCCACCTCGTTCTGCTTGCTTTGTTTCCTCTCAGGCTAAGTAATTTGAAATGAAAGCCCAAGTGGAATGGATGTGTAATGGTAATGTGGGTTGTAGTCAAATGTCAACCCTGTTGAACAGTATCAGCTAACGTTTGAGGTTAAAGAAATTACACTTTGTAAAGTCTGTTCTATAACAGCACACAACTACGTAGCAAATATGCTGTGCAAATGGAGGCTTGCATGAATTTTCGCTGTTTTTGTGCCTCTACCCTCCGAGGAGCCAGCTGCGTGGAAGAGCTATAGGGAGCGTCACTGCAGCTATGTAGGTCCTATTCACTTTGCTTTGCAAGCAATGTGATACCTTCCTTTTAGTCAGTTTGACGTTTCGCCTTAGTATACGTTCGGCGAGACAAAAATCATTTTCTGGTGGTTTGGAAAACTAGGCTAGTCTACGCGATCGCGACTAAAATAACGCATGTGATTCGAAACAGCTGTCAACCGAACACGACAGTATAGTGTTGCCGTGTTGTATAGGTGAGGCATTTGAGGTTAATTTCGAGGTACAATGTACCTTCCCCTTCGTCCCAATCTGTCATCAGATAGAACCACTGTGGCTGCTATGTCTGTGTGCAAACACAGCTGAGGAGGAGACACTGAAGTGGGGATTTCGAAGTCGTATCAACGCTGAACCCCTCATTCAGGGCTAAGGAAAGCGCCTTGAGACCGTTGGTACACTAGTCCTGCCATGAATGTACATTTCTCAATGTTACAGATGCTGCTGTCACCTCGAAACTATCCTTGGGCATCAGTCCCTAATCTCACCCAAATCCTATGAATCAAACGAGAGTGTAATTTTCAGAATGCTCAAACAGTGGACACGAAAACAGACATCCTTAGAAAAGCAAACAGAAACGCTTATTCTAGGTCGTAGGCAATCTCAGCACACCTCTTCCTATCGGCAACCAAGGCCATACTTTCAATCGTGATACCCATCGCTCTTTACACCTGGTCTCAGAATCTGTTATTTAGCCTGATTCTGACCAACAGTGATTATATGGCATGCCAATGCCTCCGTTTTGGCTGGATGGGGAGTGAAACACTGAGGCCTGTAATCGCTGAAGCTTGAGAAGAAGTCAAATTATATGGCGGAAATTAAAAATCACTAGTTGCCGAACATTAATCCTCGAGGGAGGCGTTGAACAGCTCCTGAATGTTAAATGTATTTCTGGAGTTGTCACGATTCGACGCAGTTGCGTTTAGGAGATCGGAAACGTCGTCACTACCCCTCCAAATGACAATGGAATTAAAAGTGTCTATCGACAATTAAACTTTGAACATTCATGTGCGTCAAGATGTGTAATTTGCAAGACATGTCAAGCAGCATTGAGGTGATGGACTGTGTATACAAGATTTGGTAACTGGTGTATTTGAATTATGGCTTCTGCGGGGATTCTCTTTCACTGACACATCACCATGACGCTAGGAATTCACTAGTGATAATTGGAATATGTTGATGAAAAGTAGAATTTGACTAAAGAAAAGAAATTGACAAGGCGGATTGCAGTAACACTCCAGTTCTGCTACGCATACTTTTCTTCTCATAAACTTCTCATCTGTCTTGGAATTATGAAAACATGTCACTATCAAAACTATCCTGTGATTAATGTGAACCAAGTTCGACTTCCATCATTCCATCCTTTATTTTAAATGCTAAATACACACACGTCAGTTGACTTTCGATATTATCCCAACCACGCATGACTCTCGGCAGGTAGACTGGCTGCAACGCTGAACCCCGAAAGGTCGACATTCTAACGCACATGCCTCACCGCCTTTTCAAATGTGCCGAATAACAACCGTAAATGCAGGGAACAGCAACTTTAAGTTCATTTGCCGTAGCAGTAAATATTAGCCGCTTACGTGCATCTGAGATGATTGAAAAAAATCCTGTCCCAAGTTTGAAAGCGCTGCCTAGCGTACTTCCACCATGTGACCCACTGTTCTACCCTGCTGCACTAATTTGACTGACGATAGTAGGAAAGTGTGGGAAAAGTTGACACACTTTGTTGCCATGCCTGCTCAACGCAATCGTCAAGACCAACACAAGTACTAGTGGGTAGCTGTTTTTTGAGGAAAGGGAGAAAGTGCTTACAATTTCCACTGCATCATGTGATTTGCCCTTAGGTAGTCTTTCCTTATCCAGTACGATGGTTTCGACTATTTATAACACTCATTTGTCCTAATTCTTCTCCTCACTGTGCATTTTCAGAGGTCTACCTCATACAAACTATTGGAGCAAAGGTAAAATCACTTGTTATACTAGAGTATGCAACTGGTGCGGTTGGAATTGTTTCAGTAAGACTTTCTTGTGCTTTGCATCTGTTGCTCCTCAGCATTGCAGCCTCGTGTTGCTTTTGAGTACCCATAAATTCATATTATCTCAGCTTGCCAAGTCTATGTTTAAATTTTTTGACAGCTATGCATGCATTTGTCATACTTTGAACTATGAGATAATTGCACTTGCTGAAGTGGTTCCTTCTGCAGATTCTGATGTAGGATAGTAGGCTTTGTTGTGTAGAACGGTGCTTGAGCATGACCACACACAAATACTTCCTCATCATGCCAATGAATAAAAGTGTATCGCAATAGCTCACTCACATTCCCATTGTTGTAATGTGATGACAGCCATTCCTTCTAGAACTGAAAGGAGCTCACTAACCCTCTTCATCTCGGGCAGAGTGGCTGCACAGCTGCTTGAGACTTCTACTCCTATTTAATGCGGCTTTGTATGTGTGAGTCAGTCCTACGAGCAGCACCTCCTACACCGTTTCACAGGGAGGAGATTGATATGCAGAATATCATGCCTTGTCATGTACCCTTAGGCCAATGCGTGGCAATGTATGAATCAGCATAATCGACCACATAGGATACTACAGCAGTAACTGTAATGCAGTCAGCAATAAATTTTAGATGAGCTTTTCTAGCATTCGCTTGCTTAGATTTGAACTCGTAGTGTCATCGCGATCTGGATGCAATTGCTGCTCAATTTCTTGTGGGTAGGCGCATCACTGCGCGCTGGGATTCTTATTGTTAAAGTTGTGGATTGCGACTAGTGGAGTTGATTTATACCCATCATTGATGCAGAAGCATTAGGTGACTAGTTGTTAAGTTAGCCATGTGCTCGGATTTGCATGAATTTTGGGCGAGGTGAGTGGTTGTGCGTGTTGTTGCCGCAGTAGTTGTCGACTCATTGTGCTTGTCACTGTGAGTTTGAAAACAACGGTTAACATTAATTTTGGCATGTACTCATCAAAACATAGCGGATAGTAGCAGGGATTCAGTGGCTAACAAGTTTAGCAACTGAGTCTTCCTCGGATCTACTTCCAGTTTTTAGAACGATGTAAACGAGACACATAAAAAAGCAATCAGTAGTTAATGCATCGCGACACCACTCTTCCTCCAAATCAGTCTGCATCAGAATGTGGAAGTGACACTTGCTGCTCGGTTGTCAATTTTTGCCCAAACACATACCATGAGTGGCAGATTGTAATTTGGAACCCAGTTTTTATTCTGACCACTCTATTGCTCCCACAATCGTTTTAGCACAAGTCGTTGTGTTAAAGATGTTAACAATCGGGCGGGGCCATTTCATACCTAGGATGAGTCCCCTCGAAACACGCAATTATGCCTCTGTCAAATTAAGGTTTTCTGCATCACGCGGCATTTACTTGCATAATTCTCTAAGAAATGAGGAGAAGACAGCAGTGGTTGTGGAGGATGCCGGAAAGCATCCCGATTTCGCGCAGCTCCACCTCTCATTCTAACAAATGCCCCTGTTTTCAGTCTTAAAGCATGCAAATTGTTTCAATGAATTTTTTGTCAAGCCTTGCATGCGCAACGCATAAAGCAAAGCCGCCAACGATGTGGGTCGACAGGTATCATCCCAATAAATCCGGCGTTCTCACTCAAACCAATGCCACCACAATGCGCAGCAGCTGCTCACGTGCATTCAAGAGGATGAGAGGAAGGCTGCCTCAAGCTCGAAAGTGCCAGTGAATGTAAAGAGAATCTTTTTAGGGTGTGTGTGCAAGACTACACTGCGTGCTTCCACCATGTGATCCTACGCCTTCCCTTGCTGCAGCACGTTGACTGACGAGGCCAAGGAACTGTGGGAGAAGTTGACATACCTCATTGACATCATGAGTGCTAATGGATAGCTGTCTTAATATAATGAGAAAGTGCAGGAAATCTCTGCTGCCTCACGCGATCTGCCCCCACTTCACATTCGTATGGCTAGTACGATGGTCCTATGCAATCGCATCACTTGATTGCATACATTTATCGCACTTGTAGGGTACTTTCGATATTCTAATAGGCCCACATTGATGTACATGTGAAAAATTATCGATATCCTCTAACATATTAGCTATCCGAGCAAATATGAAATCATTTCTTATAAGTAAACACGGTACTTGAGCTGTGGGAGACGTTGCTGTAGGTCTGCTTTGGTTCAATTCCTTGAGCCTTGCATCTTTCACTCCTAAGCGTTGTGGGTTATTCACAACTGCACATTCTGTTGACTTGTCAAATCCTGGGGTTGGGCTCTGACAATCAAATTATCATTAGTCTAATTATCAGTCTATGGGATGAATGCATGCTAAATTGGCTCCATTAGGAGAGTGTAATGGAGCAAGCAAACCTTGATGTCTTCTGTGTATTCTCATGCTACCTAATGGAAAGCAGGAGGTGCCAATCAGAGAAAGATTGTGCACTGCAACTTAGGCTGCGTGAACTGATTTGGTGCTGGCTTAATGACCCAAATCAACATCAACACATGACTGGACTGAATGAGAACTGAAAATAAACAAAATGCACTAAACGGCTTCGAATGTAGTCCATGTAGCCACAAACCTCGTGTCGTGTACCGAGCAGATGATGCCTCCCATTTTGGAGCACCATCTTCATTGTTGCTTTCACCATCGTTACGCCAGGCAGCAACTAGATGGCTACGGAAATTGTGCTCTTATGTCAACGAAGCTGTTGTTGGAAACAGGAACATAACATTGGGTGCCCATTAGGTTTTTATTTTTCCCACTCATTCAAAACAGAACAAAGTCAAAGCAGTGGGCAAGTTAGTACACTGCGTCAAGGTGGGCAATTTGCTGCTCCGAAAGTGAAATAATTCATATGAACTAGGAAAGCGCACCATCACCTATGACGTGCAGCTGAAGTATGGTAAAAAAGCAGTGTGATTGAATTGGGCATTTCTCCTATTCAGCCTGATGAAGAGCATCCCTCAATTGCGTGAAGGTATGGGCTTTGTCTGATTACTTGTCACTCATGGTGAAGCAACCGACTGCTAACGCTGTGCAATTTACTTCACAATCTTCTCCCCAACCGAAAATTCAGTCCCTTGCAAGTTCAATGGGATCAACCGCACAAACGCACCATGTGTGCATCGAAACGGCAACGAAACCACACATAAACGTTCCCTCTTAACAGCAGTAAAAGTTAAGCGTCAAGCGGTGAAACGCAAGAGCTCACTCACTTCTACAGTTTTATTGCAAGCAATCGAAATGGAGCACAACCTTCTCAGAGTACCCATTTATTTATTGGCATTAGTAATGTGCAGAAAAAAGAGGGAAACTGAGGATGGGAAGGTGAAAGGAGGTGAATATTCTAGCATAGTATTAGGGTATTTGACATTGACAGGAAGCAAATTAGCTAGTGTGCAAGAATAATGAGGGCGCCAATGAGAGCGACAGCGATAGTAGGTGATAAAGTGGCCATGGTCGAAGTGGTGGTTTTGGTTGCGTTGGGATTTGCAGCACCGCCACCTCCTTTTTGAATCTCCTGTCCTCCCGGCGCTGGTGTCGTGCTGTTTCCGGCTTGTCCTCCGTTCATTTCGTTGGGATTTGCAGCGCCGTCACCTCCATTTTGAGTCTCCTGTCCTCCCGGCGCTAATGTCGTGCTGTTTCCGGCTTGTCCTCCATTTTGATTCCCCTCTATTCCCGGTGCCGGTGTTGTACTGTTTTTGGCCTCTCCTCCATTTGCGTATTCATTTTCATAACCTCCATTATTCTCATAACCACCATCATAATAATCATATGGATAATTATATCCATAATTTTCATCATTGGCAGTCGCGAGTACAGCGATTGCTAGCACAAAGGCAAGGAGCACACCAGCGTTCTTCATCTCGTGTAGAGTGGTTTCACTGGAGGTAGAGTGGGTCTTCTGCTCCTACTTATTGTGGTTGCGTGTGTGGGAGTGAATACGTGGGTAATGCAGCCGACTAACCATCAATGTGGCGAGCAGCGTACTCTTCACTGCTCCACGGGGTGGCAATCGATGTGTGGGATTGACTCCTTTGCCATATGCCCTCCAAGTAGCAGACTAATGTGTGAGAATATATGGGCTAGTATAAGTGATCATCAAGGTTGCATGACAGTGTTGATGTTACAGACTACAAGAAAGATAAGCGATCTATTTCAGCATACGCTACCCTCCTTTTTATCAGCTCGTATAAACAGATTGGAAAGCATTGGAAGGGTCCAGCTAGAGCCTTTAACTTTTGTCTGTTTTGCCTCTCTGAGCGAGTGCTTCAACACGGGTAGTGAAATGAGACCAAATATCAAGCCTTAATCCAACACCGTCTTCACCCTTCTACAGTGAACAAAACAGCACACAGCATTGGCCTCACTACAATGAACTTTCAGGACGAACATAAGAATGCGTCAAGATGTATCGGTCGAGGGTGCGCCCAGCTATGTGTAAGGAAGTAAGCCATGCATGTAAAACACACTGATATTAGGCAAAGGTTTAGTATTTAAGCCCGAAAACTGGCATCATAAAACTCATTGACAGTTAGCTATAATGAAACGAGAAATGGGCAGCAGTGTGACGAGGAGACGGTCCATCTTTACACTGACCCTCTCAGAGCATGTTTGTTGACATTCCATTGGGCTTATCGGAGCAACCTAAGCACGTGAAAATGGAGGAGTAGCTGACCACTAAAAGTCCGGGCAAGCTACACTGATGCTTTGTGATAAAGGTCGAATGAATTGCCCTGCTTCCGCACATGAGTGCCAAGCCATCACTCATTCCTCTCATCAACCCATATGCAGTTTGGTGAGTTTACGAATGTTACGTGGAACAGGGGATGGCCTTCGTTACACAGCACATGAATCACGGTGTCTTGGATGCATTCTCAAACTCTTACCTCGCAGATGCTACGAAATTGGGAAACAAGTGAGTTTTTAGCAGTCATGGATGAAGATTGCGCTGTTGTGAGACATGGTGCAAGAAATGTAATGATAGCTTGAAAATTTGCGTCTCGTTGAGGCGGACTTCTAAAAGTACACATGCCTTTTCCTTTACTAACATCTGGTTTACTGTTGAATTATAACAATGTGTCACCACCGAGCTTGCTCAGTGTTTGATGTAGCCCATGTCAACCCCTCTCTCACTGGAACCTCTAGCAGAATGCCGAGGATGAACACGCCCCTTGACTGCCAACACTTTATCCTTCGAGATCTCGACAACTTGGCACAAGCACTTCACCACAGTTTGTATTTTACAAGACAACAATCATAAGTAAGTGGCGAGGTTGATCAAAGGTGAGCTGATTTGAATCGCATGTCTCTCATCATTGGAATAGTTGTCATCGCATCACGTGTTAACCTATCATTTAAATCCTTGAGGATAATAGAGACACTATAGCATAGGCGACGGTGCCAGTGAGTATGTGCAAGGCCACACTGCCTACTTCCACCATGTGACCCTGTGTTTTTCCTTGCTGCACTAATTTGACAGACGGTGGTAAGAAAGTGTGGGAGAAGTCGACGAGCTTTGCTGACATGCCTGCTCAATGCAATCGTCATCGTCAAGACCAACGCAAGTGCTAGTATGTAGCCGTGTTGTGAAGAAAGGAAGAAAGTGCATGGAAATTCTACCGCACCATGTGACTTACCCTCACTTCACTTTTCAATGGCTAGCATGATTTTCCTATGCACTTCAATCACTAGTTTGTCTACAGTTGTCGCCCTAGCAGGGTGTTTCCATATTTTTTAGGAAACATCTTCATTATCCTCTCACATACTAACCGCTTGAGCAAATGTAAAATCATTTGATATAATTCACTACGGTGCCGGAACTGTGGGAAACGTTGCTATAGGTCTGCTTCGATTCAATTGCTTGAGCTTTGCTTCTGTCATTCTGGAACACTGTAGTCTTGGGTTACCGGTGGATTACTAACAAGTGTAAATTCAGCTAATATATAGGTGTTGACCTTTGACACTCAACTGTTCATTTGTCGATTTGGTAATCTTTGCGATGGATGTCTGCTGCATTGGTTCCATTAGGAGGGCGTAATGAGGCAAGGAAAATTTGATACCCTCTGTGTCTTCGCATGCTACTTAATGGGAGTTAGGAGGCACTAATCAGAGAAAAACCGTACACTGCAACGTAGACTGCTTTAGCTAATTTGATGCCTGCTAGATGAGAACTGAAAATAACAATTGTTGCACGAAACGACTTCGATGTAATCAGTGTAGCCACGAACCTTGTGTCGTGTCCTAAGTGGATGATGCCTCCAAGTTTGGATCACCACCCTCATCACTGCCATCGTCATTGTTACCCTAGGCAGTAAGAACTTGACTACGAAAATTGTATTGTTATGTCAACGAAACGATTGTTGCAAGCATGGACAAGTCATTAAGTGCTCACTGAATGATTACTTCATCCAGCATTACAGAACATAGCGTAGTCAAACCAGTAAATCAGATGCACAACATCGAGGCGAGTGTTTGCTGCTCCGAATGTGGAGTACTTTTTATTAACTAGAAAAGCGCACCATCAGTTGTGACGTGAAGTTGAGGCATGGTAAAAAAATGAATCTAATTGCATTTTGCATTTCACCGCCTCAGCTTCCTTATTAAAAAACATACCTCAATTGCACAAAGGTATGGGCTTCCTTTGATTCCTTGTCAATCATGAGGAGAGGAGGCGAATATTCTAGCAAAGTACAAGGGATTTTGACATTGATGGGAAGCGAATTAGCTGATGTGCAAGAATAATGAGGGCGCCAATGAGAGGAACCGCAAATACAGGTGATAAAGTGGCCATCGTCGAGGTGGTGTGTTCGGTTGCGTTGGGATTTGCAGCAAGGCCACCTCCATTTTGATTATCCTGTCCACTCAGTGCTGTTGTCGTGCATTTTATGGTTCTTCCTTATTTGAGTAGTCAGCTTATTCTTACTAATTTTCTTAATTTTCATCATTGGCATCTGATATTACAGCGATTGCTAGCATAAAGGGAGGGAGCACACAAACGTACTTCATCTCGTGTAGAGTGGTTTCACAAGCGGTAGAGTGAGTCTTTTGCTCCTGCCTATTGTGGTCGCATGTGTAGTAGCGGTGTTTGCGCTGGGATTCGCAGTAACATTGCCACCACTTCGATTTCCCTGTCCAATTGACATCGTTATCAATGTGGTGGTTGTTAAGTTTGAGGAATTGGTAGTATTGTTACTGTTATTTGTACTACAGTCCCAGCGATTCCTCTGACAGGTAGGTTGAGCCTACTAACGTTCTTCAGCTCATGTAGAATGGTTGCACATCTGGTAGAGCCAGTCCTTCGCTCTCATTAATTGTGACTACGTGAGTGTACATCAGTACGTGGGTATTGAAGCTGACCAAACACTAGCCTTACAAGCATCGCCTCCATCATATCTTGTTAAACCGACTTACAAACGTGCTAATAATTGCCCAAGAGGAAGACATCTAGATTGGCTCTGTCTAACTGATCAATACAGACTCGAATTCCACATCTAGCTAGCACACATTAAAGTGCATCAAACAAATCGTGTAGACAGCTCTTTCGAGATGACAGAAACAGGGGTTTCGAACGAAATTGTTTAGGTTTGTTCATACCATGCAATCGTGGGGCACGGGCATTGCTTTCTCAAACCCCAACTTCATCAGCATTCAAATCAACGCGCTGACGATCTGCTCCACTTCAACATGCACATGACTGCAAACATGCGGTCCGTAAGAACTATGGGTCCATATCATGTGACAGGTTATTGGACGCCACGATGCCACATCCGTCATAACTCAATTAAATCATATTAAACCTTCGAATAGCAGAATCGCTAAGCAGATTTCTGTGGCAGAGATGCTGTTTGCCGCAAAACTTGTTCGAGTGTGCAAGAATTGAAAGAAACTACATTCTACAGCTTCCAATCAAGCAATTGCCTTCGGAATGTAGGAAGTGCACTGCGTAGGCAGGTCTTTTAAGACCGCTAAAACACAATTCTCGCTTACGTCAATTCCTTAATCATAAACACTCACACTTTTATGCCACCCACTTGACGCAACTGATAGATTGGTGGCAACTTTCTGGATTCTATTTTATTCCTAGTCATGCAGGTGGCTAGGCTTTATCAATCCCTTCATTCGGCTCACAACTGGAATAAAAGCTGTCAAAATTATTGCAGTGTAGAGCGATTGAGGAGTGGAAAATAACCCAAAATTGTGTCTTAACACTACTCAGCATCAAAATCAATTAATGGATATATGTGCAGTAGGGTGGAATGAGAGCTGTCATATAATTTGAAATTGATGGTACTAGAAAAGGTCATGATGGAACATTTGATTGATTTTTTTGCTGTTAACAACTGGAAAGTAGAGTGGGGTAGGTCTGCGACAGTCCCGCTACGCCGAAACCAGCTAGTGCTTTTTGCTGATGGTTTCTAATCAAGATTGGGGTTATCTGTCTGCATAAGCTTGCATCTATGCATAACAATATGTGACACACCCCTGAAGGGATTTCCTAATCCTTTGTAAGTCCAAAAGTGCTGCTTGGAAAAGGAAGGGTCATCGAATACAGTAATTGCTTTACGCTGAGGCTCATGCTATCCATTTTACCTTGGATGCAGGGAAAGTAAAGTTGCAGCGGTCGTTGACAGTGTGCTAGTTGTACTCGTGGACATTGAAGGACGGTGTGGTGCATTACATTTACCGTGGGGAGATCGACTAGAGGAAGTGTTGCAATAAAACTGAGGAGTCTATTGAAATAAGGTGAAGTTGAGCATGATTTCACTATTAAGCTATTCTTCTCATTGACACCGAGTCAACGCTGAAATCATTAAAAATATGCCACCATTGAAAGCTCTCGAAATCCACTTAAATGCATGTGATTGTCGAAAGATCCACCAAATTCATCACTGCTCTCACTCCGACTTCTATAATGGTTAAGCATGTACTTCACGGCATTACAAAATATGCAAGACGACAATCGCGAGTCAATGACGAACACAACCGAGGTGAGATTTTAAACTGCGCCATTAGCTCTATGCAAATATGGCACTGCATCACTTGTCAACCACTCGTGTGTATCTACAGGGCTCAAAAGTGTCCCACCTAAAGTCTGAAGATTGCAGTGGATATAGAGTCAGTTTTAAGTGTGCTTACACCATTTGACCTTATTTTCCTTTTTGCACTCATTTGAACAGAAGTATGATAGTTTGTGGTCGAAGTTGACGAACTTGGATAAACCGCCACCACCACTTCCACGATGGCCAGTGATACCTCGAGCACAACACCAATCACAACAACCACAACGACAATGACAACTTTGAGTGGACAGCAGGGTCAAAGTGGTGGCATCGTTACTGCGAAGCTCGATGCAGCCACCGCCACAACTACTTCAAAGATGGTGATTTAATGGCCTGTTTTTTGTGATCCCTCTCTTTGGCACGCTCGTTCTTCTCACAGAATGTCAATGTCAAACACCCTTTTCATGGGCTAGAAATATCACTCTTTTCCGTCTCTTTCCCAACAGCTCTTTCCGTTTGTTTTTGTACCTTAATGAAGGCAATTAAAAACTGTTACATTTATGTTCATGTGCTCCATTTCGATTTCTCGCATTGGGACGGTTGGAATACGAGTAAGCTGTCACGGTTCATTGCAAGGCGCCTCACATTTAATTGTCATTATGAGGAGAGATTTTGCGCCACTTTGTTAATGCATTTACTTGTGCAAGTAGCTCAAGCTACACTAGGAGAGAAAAGTGTAGAGGCCTGTTTTTTACTATGTCTTAATTGCGCGTCATACTTGATAGTGCAGATTATCAATTAGCGAAAGATTTTCCGGCATTTTTGCAGCACACGTCCTGTCTAGACGTCATGTGCTTAACCCACTGGCTTGACTACGTTTTGCTCCAAGTGGATAGAGAAAAAACTATTGCTTTAGTGAATGTGTGGGAGTTGAAGGGAGGCCACATCTCCACGGTTCTCGTCCTTTTGAATGACGCAGATTCAAGTGGAACTTGCACTCTACACCCATCAGAATGGAGGAAGCACCTTGTGTGATTGGCTCATTCAGGTCCTCAAAAACACAGGTTTCACCCACGTCAGTTTACCCTTACCGAACTCAAACCCTCTCACGGAAACAACTGGATGCAAGTGACGGAATCGGGCTCACGTGCTGCGCCAATGCCTGTCTTATCAAACCCTTTATTAATTCAGCTTTATTTGATAAACATATCTACCGTTAACTTGAAAAGTTGAGGAGTGTTACATGGAATATAGGAAGACCTTTGAAGTGTAACATGTAACTTGCTTTCACAACCAACTCTTCGCCACAATGAAATGGTACAACCCGATTAACCTGTTTACTTTTAGGAATTGAAAATTGAAGGAAACCACATTTCCACAGTTACCGTCTAGTTGATACTTCCAGTCAACTATCATCAAAGTGTAGGAAGCACCTTGTTTATGCAGCACATTTTAGGTCTCAACACAGGTTTCACCCACGTCTGTTCGCCTTTTTGGAACTCAAACTCCCTCTTGTGAAATCATCTTGATCAAATCGAAGAACTCGTGCCCTCTGGCTGAAGTGTCTTTCGCCGCCAATAGCACGATCTCTTGCGCCTTTACCTCTGTCTTATTAAACCCTTAAATGGGCTGATAAAAACAAGAAAAGCTGTCAAAATTATTGCTAACAGGAGGAAAGTGCAAATAATTTCACTGTTGAACTACACATAATCAAAGTCACTTAATAGACAGATAAGCAACGGGAAGAAATGTGGTAACTTGTGCATGGCGAAGACAAATTTTATCCACACAGACCGTATTGGGGCATACGTGATGATATTTTATCACCTTGGCGTTCGCAGGGCAAAGAACAGGTAGAAAGAGGTGAACGCGCCCTTTTGGGACTATTAGCGACTTTTACTAGGCAAATACAGCCTGAAGATTGGGATTTAAGCCTCAGACGTGCTAACCTCGCACATAGGGCTACAGTCACCGCTTTGGTTGGTGTTTCATCGGTCAAGATGCACACAGGTCGCGAAATACAAGCCTTCCTCCCTACCAAGCAAGGAAGTGGCAGCATATGAAGCACAGACGAAAGCACTGCATCAGAAAGAAGGCGTAAGAAAACCTTTGACATTGTCCAGAGACACCTACAAATGTCTCACAGTAGACAAACATATGTCACAGCGAGCATAGTCGACCCAAACCTCTACCACGAAGGACATCTCGTCCAAATACACAGGTCGATTCCTTCAAACGGAACGCATCGTAAATCCTACCCCCATTATAGCAGAGACCCCTTCTGTGTTGTGAGGGTTCTCTTTCACTCCTTGTGCAGCCAATAACCGTCCACCACAATAGCATTCGACCATACAAAGGCGTCCACCGGTTGGTTACGAAGGTGAAGTCAACACACTTAGAGGAGAAAGAAAACCACTCGGTGGCATAAGTAAAGGCAATTAACGAGGGTTGCATCGGCGACGGCGGTAAAAAATGAAGGGACTGTGTAATGCCTATGTCACTTAAAATGACCTTGTAGGTGACTGGCGGGAGAACAATTTGAACCTGGCAATTCTCCAGACATCGAGAGATTCTCTTCTTAACTGTTACTGCTTTGTTACCAAAAAACATCCTTGTGATTATAATGAAGATGCCTAGAAACATCCAACCTTCTCTTATAAGAAGGAAAATGAAGAAGCTGCCACGGTGTAATGGTCCAAGTGTGCCAAAACTAACCAATGCTTACGAATAATGGTGTTCAACATTTATGTTCCCCGAGCTAGATTGGATAGTATCTGCATACTGCTGTAGTGGAACCCACACACTGGCAGGATTCATGCTCGTGCACGCATCGTTGTTGTGGTAATTTTAATCATCCCTACCTCGATGTGTCGATAATTTTTGCCTGATAAAGTTCGATACGCGACTCATGGTGAAGCTCGTGTCACCTCTTGTCTGAGATGCATTCCTTGAATGTTCACCTTGTAGACGTTGCAAAAGTGCAGGAGGAGTGAAGTGGTAGTGGTCGCTGTAGGCGTTCGTGTCGAAGCTGCACGGTGCAATGTATTTGCCGCCGTGAGTGCTAATGCATGAAATAGCTCATTGAACTCAATGGAGTAACGGGAACATTAAGCCCTCATTAGCGGAGGAGCCCCTTCTTCCGTGTGGTTATATGCATCATCAAACAAGAGTGCCTGATCAACTAGTAAATCTTACTGAACTTATGTATCTCCTTCTCTGTATTCAGTGGCTTGACAACTGGAACTTGATTTCTTGCACATCGTGAGGAGATGATTTGCCGCCATCACTTGGCGATTTACCATGCGGTTTGTCCCCCAACTCATATCTCTGCCAACCGAACGTGTGCAAATAAAAACACGGAACAAAAATCATTTCATGGAACGTTGCGCCCACAAAGCCACACTGGAATGTCACTTCGAAAGTACTTGCCCGTCGTTTACTCTTCAAGTAGCAGTCTAAGAGGAAAAAATTCTAAGCCATGGTAGGTGGAGCTTATGAATTCATCATTTTATACAGTAAGTCAAGGATATTTCAACGCTTTGTTTTAGCAGTCTGAATGCAAGCTGTGTGACAATTTGTGATGCAAATTAAACCCACTTAGCTAATGCAGTGAGTAGGCGTGGCGCCAAATTCACTCACTTTTTCCCACATTCTCCACCATTTCTCATTCACACAATTGCAAACGGCGAAATTAAAATGAAGTCACATGGCGAGTATACGCATTTTGTCTTTCTGCAACCGAAAAGCCAAGCAAGGATTCAACCACGTCTACTAGCACCTTCGGTCTCTGGACAGGCTACTTTGAAGCCTTGGAGATTCTCAGGAGCAGCTGACATGTAATGGAGTGGCTTGGTACGAGTGGCTTTAACTTCACTTCGATGTGAGCTAGATTGCAATCACCATTTTAGATGCTCAGATGATCACTCATGCTGATCTGCTAGGTTGAGAGTAAATGACAAGGAGCGCAATCGTAAAAGTCAAGTCCCATCCTGTGAAATGGTGGAGAAAGTGCTGCTTGTAGGATTGGTAATTGGTCGGGTTCAATGCCATGCATTGGCTCCCACACACGCAGCCACAATAAATAGGAGCCGGAAGCTCAAACAGCTGTACTACAATTCTACATGAGATGAAGGACGTCAGCGTGCTTGTTCCATTTGTGATAGGAAGTGCTATTGCTTCAGTTGGACAGGGGACAATGCTGCCGACAATTCCACTAACTTAACACCAGCCCCTACCACCGCAAAAGCGACTGCAGCGATGACAACTACGTCGAGTGCAGCTTCTTCGCAAGGTGCCACGAGTGCTGTACCAAACGTGGGCAATGAACGGAAGGATCAAATTGGCAGCAGCATACCGCGAATGCCGACGGAATCTCCACCACTTCTGAGGTGGCCATTTTATCGCCTGCTCTGGCGATCGCTGAAGTTGGCGCTCTCATCCCTCTCACACAATAGCTAATTTGCTTTCCTCCACCTTCAACCGCCTTCGTCCTCCACTACATTAAATACCTGTCACTTTCCCAACCACCTCCTTGCATTCCACTAAGAAAGCTAAATAAATTGCTCTCTCTTTCGAGACAGTGGTTATGAACACCGAGAAAGTGGGTAAACTGTCGCAGTTCGTTGCATGACGCCTTGCATTCACCGTTTCGAAGTGCAAGTTTGTCGCCTAGAGTAGATACTGTGGCATATTTTGTTGACACACTGTTGCAGAGATGACCTGTTTATGCTCCAAGTCCACTTCAGCACGAGAGTTCGGCTCCAGCTTGAGGGAGAGAAAAGCGTGAAGTAACTCTCCAGGTAGTGCTAGCCAGCCAGTCGCTTTTTCCTAAAGAGTTCTATGTTGCGTCGAAGTCCAAATCACTGAGGAAATGTAAAATTGGTAAGATTTTGTTGGCTGTGCACCACGCTAACTCCGCTCGCCATAGTTAATGAATCACTTCCCTACTTAATGTTAGGCCTTCCACTTCAAAGCAGTCAAGTCTCCGCCATTCCACTTATTGTGGCTATCTTAATGCTTTGTGACATTAAGTACTAAATAGAGGGAAGAGCTGTCCTGCCAACTCGTACATGGTCCTTGCACTAAGAGGCATCATTGACACATGACACATGACGATTTGTTGTGACACAAATGCCATTTTAAATGCACTATTCCATTACGCTAGGGTCTATACTTCTTTTATTGTACCATTTTGCCTGTTTGGGTATTCAAGGATACATGAGCTCGTACAAAATGCAGCGGTTGGAATGTGGAGTGTGTATGTTATTGGTGTCAAATGTAACCGCCGATTTTATCCATACGCAAACCACGAGTTTGAACCTCATAAGTCTAGCCTAGCATGCAAAGGCACAGAACTTCCTCAAATAACTATCTAATACGAAGCTTGCATGCATAAATATCAGTTAGCGAAATAATAGTTTACGCAATTGTGTAATTTATGGGTAAAAGGACCCTGTCCAGTGTTCACGAGCAGCAGTTGCAGTGGTCAAGAACACGAACACTAACACCAACTGGGACTATTCTCAGAGAGTCAGTGCCAAACAGAGCATTAGTGTTTGGTTCCATTTTATCTTTGACAGTTGGAATTTCTTCTTGTTTGATCATCAAAGGAGACCTAGAATGTCTTTTGAACCTGATTAGGGTGAGCTGCAGCAGTAATGAAGTGTCCATTCAAAGGAAAATTCATCACTACTCTTGTCGATTTAGCTAATATGCATCGAAGAGGCGCAAAAAGTGAAATGAGAATAGGATCACATTGTGGAAGTACGCAGTACGGCTGTGCACACACCTAAGAGAGGTGCTGCGTTCTTCCGTGTCCACTGTACGGCTGATCTTTGGACACGATCCCTTTGGTTCCTTTGTATTCACACTAGGAGCTGTCACGAAATTCAGTGGCATTTATTTAAGGTCGAATGATAGCATTAGTTAAAGGAGCTCGCCTCAGCTTCCTTGTGGTATCGGCTTACGAATGCTGTCTTGTACCTGAGGTAAGAGGAAATAGCGATTTGTAAAGTCAGCCTGTCAACAACCATGTGCGACTCTCGAATGGCGTGTGCAGCTTCAGCGATCCGGTAGCGCCTGGAATGGTGACATCAAACAGTGAGTGATTTTAATGGTGACATGTTTTAATGATGTCTGAGCAGGATAGCAGTTATAAAGGAGAAAAAGATGCATGATGTAGACGTGTCTCCACCTAACCTGATGCCTCATTTCTTGCATTCCAATTCACAACGGTAAGTGCAATGCAACACACTATCCGTCAGCACCCACAACTGTAGCGTGGACTCCAACAACGACCACTACAATGAGGACTTCACTGTGAAATGTGTAGTGCAGTTCGGAGGACATCAAGCTATTGGGTGAACAGTGTTGAATCCAGCCCAAGCGAGAATTTGACCACACCAATTTCGCTGACTCTCTCGAATCTCGTCGCATTTCTTCCCACCGCAACTTTGTCTTTGGTTTAGATGATGATTTGGTGGCACATTTTGAAAGAACTCACCCTAGAGTTGCTGCAATTTGACCCACGATTGTTACTTTGCAAATCTTTAATGCGGTGCGTTACTTGCGCCTACGCGTCGAAACCTAGAATCGAAATGGTGTGTTTAAATTGCAATCAACGCCATACTTCTTGCATTTACTCTTGCAACGAAAAATGTCCGACAATATCTCCCACTATTACACGCCGTAGTACTTTGCCTGTTCAGATCGCCTCTTCGGGCCATTCCAGTGGCCTCCAATCCATAGCACTATGCCTTCTTTTAACTTAAAGGGGGTCTCGTGCCACTACACACGCACTACAACAACAATCACTGCAGTTTCACTTGTTTTGCGATTTTGTCCCACCTACACCATAGCAATATGAGGGATGTAGTTAAGGTAAAGATTGGTGTGAACTTGACCGCCAGCTGTTAGCTGTGCCACAAAGTCCTTTCCATGTTTCAGGTACCACTCTCAAGCTTATCAGGATAAAGGTGAATAAATTAACTACATTATGCCAGAATGTAAGCTGTTGGTTTGCAAATTCATCCTTATCATTACGTGAAACACCAGTTTTGGCTTACTTGGATGCTTTGTGATCTACTTCTCCCTTCCTTAAGGTTGTTTGCCCCGATCACACCAATTCGGTTTATCCCGTCAGTGGTTCCATACTGGGTTTTAGTTGGTGAAACCAAATTTACCACCTCTCATTTTAGCTGTCGGTTAAATGAAGGGCGCAATAGATTGCATCACTGGCAATGAAAGAGAATAGAGTTGATAGCATGAGTGTGTTTAAGTTTAAGGGAGGAGAATCGGTATGGGTGGAAACCTGGTCTCTGACGTCTTAGCTGAGCTGCCTATGCAAAATGCCCTCTACAGTCTGAGAGGGGTTGACTAGGGGCGCCACTTAATTCTGTGGCAATTAGTTAGATTTTGTTGATGTAGAAGTCTGTGATGTCATACATACTCGTTGGTTTGGTGCAACTCGTTTGAGCTATGGCAAATGCAACAGTGCGGCTCCAATTGTAGTTGCGTGGCATTTAGTAGCCGAGCATCTGAGGTAGATGTGTAATTCGATGTGGAATGTATGTTTGCAGGCATATGCACATTCGAATGAGAGCTACTGGAGTTGGCATGGGAGGAGACGACTGCCCGTGTCCTACAGTGTCTCATAATGTATGGATTAGACACCTTTAATAAGTTCATTTTGAAACCAACAGTTGTCATTCCGTGGCTTATTGTGGACGCAAGCCTTACACAGTGAACACAGTAGAAGTGCTGGTAGTGCACAATGTGTGCAGCATTTTCCACCAAGACTTGAACACATACGAGTGGATCGACGAAGACCCGGGATGAGACCATTGGAACTTGAGCGTAGAGACAGCCAACCCCACAATACCAACCACTTAACTCAATCCTTCATTTACAATCACTATAGTGATTGTTGCCTCATGCAGTTTAAGTTTATAGCTTCTAAGTTATCCCTTGTGCAACTTTGTGCCATTTTTGAATCACAGCCAAATTCTCCGTGCTAAGTGGAATTGACATGTTATTTTAGAGGTATTCATAACATAGTATGCAGTTGGAATGCAAGCGATGCAAGTCGGTGCAGAAGACGAGTAAATGCTATCGTGCACCATTCATTCATGATCGAATCGCGAGAATGTTGGTGCAGATGATGAGGGCAGATTTATTGCATTTAGATGCGCATATCAATGGTTGGATCGAGCAAGTCGTCGCAGAGGGCAGGGCTGATCTATCACCAGATGTGGCAAGCAGTCTAACAGGGTAAGGCATTAATTGTCAAGGAGGATAACAAGTGCATGTCTGTGTATTTCGAGTCGTAATTTACGGACAATTTGAATAAATAGACTCCACACTCGATGTCATTTTCGTGGTATTAAGTGAATAAATCTCTTCCCAATCACAACTCATTCATTTGTCTATCAAGCTGTGATAAAAGCGATTTTTCAGTGCATCATGCCTGTTTGGTGTTTGGGCGGCGCAGAATCCTGTTGCTTTCAACTTCATCCACAATGCAGCTTTCTCGATGCAGATGTAATTCTGTTAAATGGGTGAATCCTCATATGCATTGGACATGAACAGCATAATGACTGTGCTCTGGCGAATGATAGAGCAATGCTGGCCTGTGAGAACAAGGTGATGCGACAGCTTTGCGTCCATCGTCGTACTACCAACACTTTGAGCACTTTCTCGCCTGATACCCCAGTTTCTAACATCGACTGTGCAATGTCAATTATCTATCTCGGCAGGCTACGTAGTTAGTCAGTTGAATTTGTCCCAGTCCCTCAAAACACTGGCAACATTTCAGTGTGGGGTTTTTCACCAATGGACCGCCATAACCTAAACTGTGGAGTTGAGTCCTGTGGGCGAGGAATGTCGCAATTTAGACATATCGTCTCATGCAGAAAACATCAAACTACTGGCTTAATTATCTACAAACACAAAGGCCTAATGGGAGTCCATTACGGCCTTAATTCTAAGCATTCTTACTAATGGTAAGGTAATCTCAGTTCACTAACAAATGCAGGAATGTTATCAATCCTGAGGCAGTCAGTCAGCCGATAAATGCACAAAATTTTCTTGTTTTAGAAAGATGAGAAATGGATTTGAGGGAGAACCGGGTGGTCATTTTAATTATACTAATTGCCTTTAAAGAAATCGTATGCTATTTAGTACAAATCCTGTTTGACTGCATCACAACAGAGACCATGTCTGCAACCGTGGGTATGCTCTTGGCTCACTCTATGCCACGTGGATGTTCGTCTATGGGCATCAAACCTGTTGTACAATAAACTCCTTCAACAATGATTGGCAGACAATCAAGGTTTTGGCAAATACGTCGTGTGTCCTTGTGTGGGAAGGTGTGTTGGAGGGCTCAAGTGCAATAACTGCATTGACTAGATTGTTGGTCATAGTCGGATGGATTAATGATAAACTTAGTGTCAAACTAATGTCACGTGACAAATGGCTCATAAGTAAAAATGTGGGTGAGTTGGTTTCCATAGCGAGCAACTCTCTTGTGGGGCACTCGTGTCATCCTTTGATGCCCACATCAGTGACAATTCTGCAATCCGCTGATATTTGCGTCCAGTTCTTATTCAAAATTCAATACCTGAATTCATTGCTCTATAGTTCTTACGCGACGTTGACTGGAAATAAGACTGCTTCACACATCATCGCTGCTCCCACGCAAAATTATTGCAGGTGTATCAAATTTCTGTAGGTTACTGCTTCAATGCGCTCAGGAGGATTTGCTCTACACCTTGTCACAAAGGAGTGCAATTGTGACAAAAGTGATTGTGTGCTTGTGCGATTATGATTCAGACTACTTAAAGAGCTGCAGAACTTCGTTTTCTTTCATCAAGTAACCCTCAATGCAACATTCTTTGGACATTTGAAACTACAAAACAAGAAAAGGTTAGACAAGATTCATTTTAGGCACTCAACTGACACAGACCGCTGTTACAAACCAGCGAAATCTTTTAAAATCCCTTTTTGAAGCCCCTCCAGCAGAGGCATCCATCCCGTGGTTTGGCAATTGGACTAATGACCAGTTGATTGTCGAAGCTCAACACCTAGAGCTGTGCCATTGTGGATAATCCACCGGCAACCTAAGACTATAGTGCTCACGAGACACAGATGCAGAGCTCAAGTGAATGAATCAACCAAGACTGCCTGGGGCAATTCTCACACTGCCAGTGCCACACAATTTCAACAAGTGATTACATTTTGTCCACATGGTCAACGAGTTATATCTCATTGCATTTGTTTATCGCTACTTCACCAAACATGGACTTACATAGGCGTTCCCTACAACCCGATCAGAACTACCTTTTTCGACATGCTGCAGCAGAAATTCTCAGCACTTCTCGTTGCAGTAGAATGGCGACCCACTAACACTTATGGTGCTTTTGGCGAATAAATCGAGCAGACATAGCAACAAAGTGTCATCTACACCCACAGTCACCTACCCGTGACAGTCTAAATAGTGCAGCAACAAAGTGCACAATGTGGCTTTGCACACACCCTTAACACCATCCAACACCCACTGGCATCGTCAATCTTCAAACAGTGCCTCTTCAGTCCCCAAGAATTGAAATGGGAGACTGAGGCAAGGGGCGCATTTCAAATCAGCTCACCTTCGGTCCGCTTTTACATTTACTCATCATTGTTGTCCTGTGAACACGAAATGTGGCGAAGTTCTTGCGCCACGTTGTCGAGATTTTGAGGGAAATGTGCAAATGTTGCTAATGGAGGCTTTGTTGGAGGAAGTTTGGTCGTGGCTTATTTAAGCACAGTGCATTGGCCATGGTGGCTTATTTGTATACTTTAATATTGGACTAGGAGTTGGCGAGGAGAAGGGCATGGGTGCGTTTAAAATCCCATTCCAATTCATCTCCATTTAGACAAGCCGCCATCAAGCACGTGTCATATTTCTTACGTTGTGTCTGCCAAAATACATTGAATACCTTCTGCTACGAGAGAGACTGCTACAAATTCATTTGTTTTACACCATCATATCTTTTGCGAGAAGACAGTGCGAGAATGCATCCACGACGTAAGATGACAGGGACCTCACTGTGAGTCGCGCGTTGTACAATAAAGGCGCTACCATCCTTCCAGTAACACTCACAACCTCACCAAGCTAAATATGGGTCCGCGATGGCAGCGAGTGTTGACCCTCTCTTTATGTGCGCAAGCTTGGAGAGTTTCACGATAACACTTTACGGATGCTACACAATCTTTTCGCCACTTCTTGTATACCAGCATCAGTTTTGGCGTATTCGCACTTGTAAGGGCAGCTTATTCTTGCATTTTTACTTGTCTAACTTGCTCCAACAAGCACAATGTTGCATGAACATGCATGCTTTAGCATGGATTGGATGGGGATAAGCCCTTTCCGCATGACTGTATTGCCTCTTTTCTGGCTACCTCAGAGCCACATGACAATCACTTTGATGGTGCTACGTTTTGAGTAGTGTTAAATTCTCTCTCAATAACAGTCCACTGAACATCTTCGCCTCTACTGCTAGTCTAAATGAAGGGTTTAATGTGTGCAAGTGTCGACAGAATAACGCCACGGCCAAGTGGAAGCGTATCCAGCAAGTGGGCATTAATGTTTCAATTGCATCAAGTCCGTTTCAGGCGAGCGTTTGACAAAAAGAGAGGCATTTCGACGTGGGGTAAGCCTGTGTTACTGCCGCCTTTTAAGAGCTGTCTGCTCTCACTTCTTCATCTTTACCATCGGTAGTAAACTGGTAGTGAAATTCAAGTCTCTATGCACCAAATACACGGAAAGCCTGCCCTCTCTGGCTTGAATGGAATAGCACTTTCCCTAACACATTACTATCGGCCTTACATGATGCAGTAAGTGTGCAAGGTTAGGCAACAAGTTCATGCAAGCTTTTTCGTGTTTTTTATGACCCGCTAGTTAATTGGGTGCAAGCTTTTAGCTGCAAACAGGACCGCATGATGGAATTGAGCAGTGCAACTTAACACATTTGGCATCCCCTAACATTAATTGGTGTCTTTGTTTTATCTCTCAAATAGTCACTTAAGTGGATTCCAAGTAAAACAGCAGACCTTCTTTGAAATGCGACGTGATGACGTATTCCCAAGGAACTAGACTTGTGTTAAATGCGGCGCTGAGTGACTGTTGCCATCTTCTGCACGACGACTTACGTTGAAGCGAACGCAAGAGCAACGCAGAAGAAAAGAATGTGAACAAGTTTGCAGTTAGTCGGCTTGTAGACAATTACATGCATTTGGGTAAGTATTGACGGGCAAATGGCGCGTGTCAGTGCAGCATTCTAATGAAAGTGTGGTATCAAGTCACATCACCTACTGAGCGCTCTAGTAGTAGTTTGTGTGCGCTGAGTGAAAACGAGAAGTTGAACTAGGGAAGAGTGGGTCAAAGAACCTCACCATTACTGAATCCCTGATAGAATTCACAAAATTCAGAGGTTTTGCGACTTATGCGACGTGCCACCCTGTCAAACAACTACCACAACAACGACGCTCACAACCACTCTCCGCCTCTTCGAAACTTGTGCGAATCCGAGCGAGCGGTTGACTGAGCAACACGGCACCTAATGCCTCTGCATTGGTAATTTTTCACTGTTATTTAAGATTAGGGCTGTGCACTAGCAGCAGCAATGACAAATACTGGGATGGGTAGAAATCTAGTCTAGCGGTCAGAACGCAAATATTTACGACATCATTGTGTCCAACAGCCTGCAATGATTCGCCCACCTACTACAATTTCTGTAACAGTTGCATGCAGTCTATGAGGGCGATAGAAGTTCGAATTGAAGTTGAAGAAGGCGGTGCCATCACTCTGTTGTCCATCCCTATGTTTGTGTCTCTATGCATTCATATAGCGCGCACATTTTCGGTGCTTTGTTCTGTGGCGACTACCGACACCAGCACCATCAAAATTTTTCAAGAACTCTTTGATGTCTTGTTCAGATGCGATACAGAGATATAAAATGTATCAAGCGTAGGACATCGACCAATCCATAGGAGTGGCTCAATGAATGAAATACGATGTAAAATAGAAACAGCACCACTGATGTGATGGAACTCCAAAGTACACAATCCAGGAGGATATGTTTAAAATCAAAGAGGCACAATTTAATGTAGCGTATGAAGGGCAGCGGTTGGCCTCAAGGCACTGCCTTTACTTCAGACTTTCTGCTGCCAAAATTATCGATGGGTGAGGCAGATTTTCAGGTGTCTGGGTACTTTCACGACAAAGACGTGTTTTGTATGGTTATAGTGAACTTATTTCAAAAGGGGCATAAATGATTGTGGGTGAATTTTGGAACAAGTCCTTCCATTAAGATAAATATTCGTGTAGTATTGTCTTCCATAGGTAAGGACATTAAATCAGAAATTTCACACACCTTGAGAGTCCAACCAGTTTAGATTTACTTTTGTTCTTCCTTGTAGCTAGCTGTGAGATTTCCCTCTTACCTCCTCAAAAACTGCTACTTAATTTTTCTTGACTGTTATCATTCTTGAGTCGAACCAAACAAGTGGTATTTGTGTATGTCGGTGGATAATGCGCTTCTAACTGGTGGAATACAAACAAAAATCTAATGCAGTCATTTCCAGCGTGAGGGAATAAGAAGGCAAGTAGTTGTTCAGGGTAGCATTGTCGATAGACGCTTTCAATTCAACTGCGTCGAATCGTGACAACGCTGGACATGCATTCAACAGACAGGGACTGTTCAACGCCTCCTTCGAGGATAAAAATTCGGCGACTGGTGAGTTTCAATTTCTGCCCTACCGATTGTCCCCTTCTCAAGCCTCAACGATTACTAACCTCAACGCTTTTTCCCCTACTCAGCTTAAACGAAGGCAGGGGAATGACAAATAAGCGCTGCTAGTCAGAATCAGGCTAAGTAACATATTCGGAGGTCAATGGCTGTCTGTACGCTCTTTCGCGTCAATCCGTCTCTATCTCAATGACCTCTACGCGAGGCTTGACGCGTCACAATTCACGACCAAAACAACGTGTGATGTGACACGCAACATGTCCGAAATCAGCAGAGCAAACCACCACCACAGGACATATTAAATACCACAATTTTCATTGCTCACAATGGCTTATTCAAATGATAGAGCATTATTCGATTATCTAAGGGCTACATGCATGAGGGTAAAATATGAATCTCATCCAGATTCGACCAACAGGTCAATGTGATACGAGATTGAAAAATTGTTTTGAAGGCACGACTCACCACATTAATGCCAATACCAGTGAATGTAAATTGTTCGCGGTTTTGGCTGCTCTTGAGTAATCATATCCATAGACATAAACGTTTACAGCGATTTCTGGCATAAATTAATAGGGCACACTAACAAACTTCATTCCATGCCTGCTTTAATGCCCATTATTCCAAAGACTGATGCAAATGGAATCGGGAACCGAGTTGTAGGTTGTACAACCTCACGCATTCGATATACAGCCAGAAGTCCTCCCACATATATCGATGCCGTTAAATAATTTCTGAGTAGACATTCAAGCAGGTGTCTCTTTATGCAGCAGACCTCAATCTGGATATGGCATAGTGGCTTGCTTCAAAGAAAACCCACCTTATGTATGATGTGGCCCTGACCGACTGTTACCATCTTCCACACCACTAATTGCGTTAAACCAATACAGAGGCCAAAATGGGACTAGAGTTTCACTTATACAATCTGTCAACAATTACACGCATTAGGTTATAATTCTGCAGGCTAGTAGCGCCTATCACTTCAGCATTTTAGTAGAGGCTGAAATGGAGGACGGGTAGCACCACGGACATCAGCTCCTCATCGCTCTTAGTAGTGCTTTTAGTAGTATCCTGAGTTCCTTTCGAGTTGAAACCTAGAAGTTGATCTGAGAAAAGGCGTGAGTTAAAGAATCTGCTTGCCACCTAACCCTTGCCAATAATTACGTGATTGAGAGGTGTCATCACTAATGCAATTGTCCTATTTCTTGCATCCGACTGCACACGGACAGATGGAACGCGCCATTTTGATCGACAGCAATCCCAACCATGACGCGTGCAACCGCACACCACCTCTTTCGAAACCTGTGCAAATCGGAGGGCGTGGTTGACTGAGCAACACGTCACTCAGAACCTCGATGTTAGTAAATTCCAGTAGAAATATGTTTTCAGCTGCGCATCAAATTCAGCAACGACTGATGCTGAGATAGGTCGAAATCGAGTCTAGTGATCGGAATCCGAAACGTAGCAACACTGCTTCTTTAATAGTCCACAGTGGATTGCCTACCAGGTAAAGACTATTTAACAATTGTAACATGCTTTCAAAATAACATTAAGCACAACATGTAAGAAATCAACCAAAATTTGCTGTGGGCTGCATCACAAATGCTGTCATAGCAATCTGGATGATTAACTTTGCTGGTCCATACATTCCCTCATATCTATCGGCGCGCTGCATGACCAATATGCCATTCCTGAGTGCAAATTCTCACCCCATGGGACGGTGAAGTGGGTGCTGCTCGTAACACCTGTGGTTAGTCAGCTTCTATTCCTACGTATAGACTTCTACACATGTAACCACAATAAATAGGAACGGGAGACTGACTTTTCACTTGTGCGATGATTCTACCCATGATGAGGAATGTTAGTGTCATTTCCCTCTTTGTATTTTGAATAAAACCGCTGTGATTGCAAACCCATATGATCGATGCGATGTCTGTTGTAACACAAGCTCAACAGTAGCGGCAATGGCAACTGGTGGACAAAGAAGTGGAAAGGGCGACAAATATGCTGCGAACCCCATTGCGATCACCACCGTCACCACCTTGAAGATGGCCACTTCATCGCCTAAGTTGAAGCTACTTGTTAGCGGCGCCCTCATTCCTCTCACACAGTAGGCAATTCTCCTTCCATCAATGTCAAACACGCTTGTTCGCCAACATAAATGTCGCCTCCTCTTTCCCCTGCCATTTCTGCACCTTACGCATGACAGTGAATGAATATGCACATTTAGAGTCTTGTGCTCCACCATGACGTTCTGCATTGCAACCGTGTGGAAATAAGTGTGCTGTCGAGAACTTGCTTCAACGACACCTAGCATTCTTTGCAACAATGCAGAAATGCTTCTGTGTAATCTTGGTGATGCACCGTTCCGCGGATAATACCTGTATATTCAACCCGTTCCAACGAGCAGCGCCTGGGTAAAAAGTTGTGGAGCAAACGGCAAAGTGCCAGCATTCGATTGCGTTTTCACGGCTGGCGGGTAATCACGTTCACATCCCTACCTTTCAAATGCAAGGAAGATTTGTGACACGTGAGCTGATTTTGGAGAAATGCGGACACAAGAAGATTTGTTTATTACGTCATGCTGCAGCTACACTTCCATACGTAGTAAAAATTGCTCCACTCTTCGCATAGCACACTTCTCTTGGCATTGCACATTAACCCACTGCTTTGATTGCGCTGTGTTCTGTGTAGACTGAGGAACTACTCTAGCAGTAAGTAATATATGATCAGCACGTCTTTGCAACAAAGTTTTATTCACACAACAATTGAAGTCACGCATTCTCTGGGCAATCTCTGCTCATATCCTTAATGAATCGCTTCTTTATGCAGACCAAGATGAGAGAAGAAAGAGAATGCTATGAATGGGTAGAAGGGTGATCCGAACTAGGCATAATCAACGCCACACGCGATTGTGTTTCGCATTGGCATTTTAACTTCTCATTCTGTCCAAGTATATGCTGCTGGTATCGTTGTTCGTAGTTTCTGAGCAAACGCCTAGTCAGCTCATGCTGCGTTGACAGCTACGTGCAGTCCCCTTCAAGCTGAAGCCTCCCATTTGTTTGTAAGTAGCACGCAAATCTAGAATCTCTTTATGGAACCACTGGAGCAGAGGCTTACTAACGCTTCATTGCCAAGAATCAGCATTCACTCTTGACAAGGCGACAGAATGTGCAATCGTGGATGACCCACTGATGACCCAAGAATACAGTGCTCGAGAGAAAGAAACAAACAAGGCTGTCTGGAAAATTCTCACAGCGCCTGCTAACTAACCTATTATTCTCGAATAACTAGCAGGCCACTATTTAATAATCGCTTTTCAAGTTCATCATCAAGTTCGGTTTCTGACATTGTGGTAGGGAAACTAAAAGGATCGAAAATGCCTCTAAAGTAGTGATGGAATTAGGTGTAACAATTGTGTACGATAACCCGTTGCCATTGTCTCCCCAGTCCAATTAGTGTAGCATGGGAAAACACAGGGCCACATGTTGGCAGTACACACTCACAACTGATATCACATCAAGTCACCGTCCATTATGACTATGTCTCTTCACTGTTATCAAATGCACGTGGGCAGTTGCAGTGGCATTTGTGTTAGCAAGAAACATGGCACCATTCAGATCAGAGCAACTTAGCCTTGGTTCGCTGTTGACTTACGATTGCTGTCCTGCTCACTTGAAGTGAGGTGAAGTGGATCTGCGTCTAGTCAACCTTCTGGCACTTTCGTGTGGCTAGGTGAGGTTTAACAGCCAAGTGGCTTGTAGTGGAGGAGAGTTGAGCGAATTTGATGGTGACACATGCTATTACACTTTGGGAACGGACAGAAAGTTGTTGGGTAGGAAAGCGTGTCTAACACCAAAACCTCACCAAAAGACTCTTGCATGTAGACAAGTCTCTATTCAGCCTCTATTGCATCTCACAGCGGCAAATGCACCACGACGCAGACTTCATCACCTACTGCTACAGCTTCCCCTGATGTAGCATCTAACTAAATGTAGATTCACGTGGTGAGACCTCCTATTCATTTGCGCAAGCATTTGCTCTCATTTCACGGGCACCATTCAATCCTTTTTGAAGAAGCTCAAATCTTGTTTTCTACTATAACAACTCACTGGTTTTGGCCTACTTGGGCATCTGCATAATATCCATTCGTCATTTTCTTAACATTTACGTTGCTCTGATAAGCCCAAGTGAAACACTAGCACAAACGATATAACACGATTCGGGTGGAGATTATCTACTCCTACTTAACTGTGCTACCCCACTTCACGCTACCGCACATCCACCTCTCAATAATCCTGACGATGCAAAGCTTTTGGATAATGTGTGGTATACATACCCAGTGACATTTCAAACACTGAATTACAATTGAATTTTGTTCTTCTTGCTCTAGAAAAGATGCCCGCATAAAATATTACACACTTGACCTACGCGTCTTGACGCATTGTTCTGTTCGCCTTAAGGGTCAACTGTGAGGTGGTCAGCTTTGCGTATTATTTGGCGCATTGAAGAAAGGTGTGGAGGTTCATGAATTCAGGAGTGATGGTTGATATGATTCCAATATCGTCGTATAGGCTCTCACGCATGAAGTCGTAAGAGATGGGAGATAATTGTCCCAGTTGGATCCTTTTGAATCCATGTGGGTTTACGCGAGCGGATGGCACTTGATCAGTGGCCCTGCTTTGATTGCGAAAGGTACTGTATTCCAGAAACATTCGCTTAAAAAGTATTGCGAACTGGATTACAGTTACTGCTATAGCAGCCCTGATGCTCACTCACGGTGGTCTCTGCATTGCCACACATTGGTCTGCCACGCTGAGGCTAAATGACACAGCGTAAATGCCACAAGTCAAATTCAACCCTGTGACACGGTGAAGATGTTGCTCGTCAGATTGGTGGTTGGTCAGCTTCAACACCCACGTCTTGACTCTCACACAAGCGGGCACCATAAATGAGGGCAGAAGACTCCAACTCGCGTGCAACCACTCAATTCGCGATGCAGAACGTTAGTGTGCTTTTCATTTTTGCGCTCGGATTCGCTGTAAACGCATACGGCGAATACTACTTTTATGACTATTATATCCGAGGCGCAGCGAAATCCACAACCACCGCAACAGCAGAGACGACGACGACATCGAGTGGACAGGAGACTGCGAAGCAGGGCATCGTTACTGCGAATCCCTATGCATCTACCACCACCACCACTTATACGAAGACCAGTGATTTCTCAAGCACAACACCAACCACAACATCCACGACGGCAATGAAATCGAGTAAATGGCAGAATCAAAGTGGCGGTAACGTTACTGCGACTTCCAATGCAGCCGCAGCCAACACTTCGAAGATGTCTATTCTAACGCCAGATCTTTTCACCGCTCTCATTGGCGCCCACATTCTACTTACACAATAGATAATTCGCTTTCCATTAATGGCAAACACCCTTGCCTACACTTGATAATTTGACACTCCTCACACCCCTAATCACTTTTCCCATTTGTCTGTGTACCCCATTGATGAAACTAAATTAGTTGGTGGCCTTAGCGTACCATGCTCTATCTTGATGGTTTGCAATGGAGCTGTTATGCTTCACTGCAGGCCACTTTGCAATGTATCGTCATTGTGAGGGGAAATATTGTCGTGGCCTCTTCGTGTGGTGAGTCCTCAGGCACGTGTGAGTGGCTCGAGCTTGGGCTAGCGTGAAAGTGATGGAGTGAATCGCACACTGTTGGCAGTCGATGGCTCGTTCATGGTTGACATGATGTCAAAATTAGTCCCTACCAGCTCAATCAAGTGTTTTTATTTACGTTATGCCAAAAGCACATGTTATCATTGTCGGTAAACTTTTCCGTTTAACAAAAATTATTCCAATTTTGGTGCAGCAAACTCACTGGTTTGCGGCAAACTGTCCTCCTCCAATTGATGGCTTTCATTTCCTTATAACTAGCACTAGATGACGCAGTCCACAGCACAGTCACTTGCCTTGGTTAGCTGACACAATGTTCCATTGTGGATGGCCCACTGGTTGCCTACGCCTACAGTACTCAGGAGTGACAGATGCTGAGCTCAAGTAAATGAAACAAACAAGTCGCACAGCGACAGAACGACGCTCCATCATAACTACCTATTCTATTTCGCTTGAATGGTTGAAATATGATAATATGATGTATTATTTCATCTCTGCTGCATCAAACATGGCTCCATAGACGTGTTTCAAAGACCTAACTGGGACAACCTTTTTATACATGCTTGAGCACATTCCTTTCACGTCCCATTTCATTAACACAGCGACCCACTAACACTCGTGGTGATTGTGGCGAGTGCATTGAGCAGACACTACAAAGCAGTGTGTCAAATGTTCCTGCACTTTCTCGTCCGTGTTGGTCAAATTGGTGCAGAAGGAAAAACACAGGGTCACATGGTGGAGGTAGACAGTGTGGCCTTGCAAGCACCTGAAATTCATTTTGCACCCACTGCTACCATCTTTCCTGATGCAATGTCCACTCGACCCTAGAGGACATAAATTAGACGTTGGCACGTGATGCGATGGTATTTGTTGTAATGAAAAGAGAGGCACACTTTAAATTACCTTACCTTCGATTCGTCTTGCCTTTGACTCAGCATTGTTATTTTGAAATAATGAAATGTGTTGAAGTGCAAAAGTCAGGCTAATCAGCCAAATGCCCTGCTTAGCCACAGCATTCTGATGGGAGCTTTAGTGGAAGAACGGTAAGCGTAAGTTATATATTAACTTAGCGTTCTCGGTGGTATCACGCTCTTACGATTCAAGAGCGGAAAAGCATGCTTGCGACCAAAATCTCACCCAGATTTACCTCTAATCAGACGATCCTCATTCGAGCAACAATTTCGTATTCTGCATCTTGTCTCACAAGGATGCACTGAATAAGTTGCAGAATGGGAAAAGTCCACCAGCGACGTCCAAGAATACGCATATTTGGCAACACACAAACGATTACATGATAAAAGTGTGAGAACGTATACAAGATATTGAGAAGAAAGGAAATTCAAAAGTGGATTCACGAAGGGAGCCAGATACTACAAGCTAACATAGTGCATTATTGACTCCATTGTGACCATGAGACTGCAGATGTGATAGGGACGGAGAGGGTTTTATCGCTTTCATGACTCTATCGTGACAATGCAAGTGCATGTCTTGTATGGAAATAAAGGAAAACGTCGCCTTGTTAAACTCACTTTGATCAAGTTAGTGCAGTAGTTGTAGGGAGAAAGAAAATGTCGCCTTATTATCTCCACTGTAACCTGTAGATGCAGTTTCAGTTGTTGTGGTGAGATTGAGGAGAATGCCGCTGTTATGACTTCACTTTGATCACGTTAGTGTTGTTGTTGTTATAGGGAGAGGAGAAACAAAGTCGCCTCATTGACTCCACTTTGATCATTTTGGTGCAGCTGTGGTAAAGAGAAAGAAAATGACGCCTTCTTATCTCTGCCCTAACTTGTGGTTGCTGATTCAATTATTGTGGTGAGAAGGAGGAGAATGCCGCCGTTCTGACTCCACTTTGATCATGTAAATGTTGTTGTTGTTGTTGCTGTAGGGAGTTGAGAAATAATGTCGCCTTATTGACTACACTTTGATCATCTTAGTGCAGTTATGGTAGGGAGAAAAAAATGTTGTCTTATTATCTCTACTATAACCTGTGGTGGCAGTTGCAGTTGTTGTTGTGGCGAGAGGGTATGGAATGTCCTAATGCATCTACTGCCACCACTTCTACGGATGCCAGTCTTCCCTCTAGCACAGCACTAACCACAACAGCCATGACGACAATGACATCGAGTGGTTGACGAAATCAATGTGGCGGTAAAGTTTCTGCGACTCCCAATGCAACCGACAACACCACTTCAAAGATGGCTTGTGTAACGCCAGCTTCTGCAACCGCTCTTATTGGCGTCCTCATTCTGCTTACGTCATAATTTATTTGTTACCTGACACTGTTTAGTAACCCTCTCCTACGCTAGGTAATTTCACACCTCTCACAATCCCAATCCCTTTCTCTTTTATCTGTGCACCCTGTTGATTAAACTAAATGAATTGGCGCCCTTCACATATCATGCTGCATTTTAATGCCTTGCGATGGAACAGTGAGAGAGGTAACGAGCTGCTATGCTCTAATGTATAGCGGCTTGCGAGATATTGTCGTTGCGAGGGGAAATACTGTCGTGTGGTTTCGTTGAGCTACCGTTCCACAGATGGTCTGTTCGCGTGGTGAGTGTCCCGAGCCACGGTTGGCGTGAAAGAGATGGAGTGGATTGAGCACTGTTGGCAGTCGATGGCTTATTCATGGCTGACATGAAGCTGAACGCAGTTCATACATCTGAATAGTTGAGAAACATGCTTTTCAGTAAGCTGAACTGGGTTTATACCAGCTCAATTCTTTTCCTACTTCCGTTATGCCAAAACCGCATGCTATCATTGATGGCATGCTTTCCTGCCTAATAGAACTTCTTCCAATCTGATGCACTATTCTCACTGGTTTGAGGACTTTGTATTCTGCATAGATGGCCACTCTGTGACTTGCCCTGTTCGCGACAACTGTTTTCTTGACATGACAATCCAATTTGCTTGTTCTACAAGCAATCCCTATTGTTATTTTCCCAAGAAATTGCTGCCGATGAGAAGCCGGAGGCATAATCTACACAAGAGTCGACAGAATTTGTTGCTGAAGAGTTCGTTTTCAATATCCTTGCTACGCTTTCCATTATTCATTTCCTGCAGCCTAAACTGCAGCATACTGTCCTCCTCCCATTGATGGCTTTCATTTCCTTGCAAGTAGCACTAGACGACGCAGTCCACATCAAAGTCCCTTGCCTTGGTCAGTTGGCAGGATGTGCCATTGTGGAGGACCCACCGGTCGCCTACGCTTACAGTACTCAGGAGTGCCGCATACTGAGCTCAAGTAAATGAAACATTCAAGGCTGCCTGGAACAAGTCTCACAGTGCCAACACCACACTCCATCATAACTACTGATTATACTTTGCTTAAATGGTCGACATGTGTGGCCTTGCAAGCACCCTCAACTCCATTCCACACTCAACGCTGCCATCGCCCCTGATGCAGTGTCCACTCGGCTCTAGAGGACATAAATGAGATGTTGGCACGTGATGCGATGGCATTTATTGTAATGAGGAGAGAGGCACAGTTCCAATCACCTTACCTTCGATTCGTTCTGCCTTCAACTCACGATTGCTATTTTGAAAGTATGGAATGTGGTGCAGTACTTGCGCCAGGTTGTCGTCCAATCGTTGTTGAATTTAGTGCAAAACTGCAAACGTATTTCTACTGGAATTTACTAACATAGAGGCAATGGGTGAGATGTTACTAAGTCAACTACGCTCCCAGATTCGCACAGATTTCGAAAGGGGTGGTGTACGGTTGCACGCGTCGTGGTTGGGAGTGTTGACGTTGAAAACACTGCATTGTATTTGTTGGTGTAAGATCTAATGCAAGAGATACGCCACCTGTATTGACGATGACACCTCTGAATTACGTGGGTATTAGCAGGGAATTAGTAGCATGCAGGTTCTCTAACTCTAACCTTTCCTCAGATCAACTGCAGGCTGCCAATTTAAAAGAATCTCGCTAGTATCGGATGCACTACTAGGAGCAATGAGTAGCTGATGTTCACCAATGTCGCTTTTCCTCCATTTCAGCCTTTATTGAAATGCTGAAGTGGAACGCGCTATTAGCCTGCAGACTTACAACCTAATACCTGCAATTATTGTCTCATTCTGATCCCTGTATTGCTTCAATGCAAATAATATTGCAATCGTCAAGACGAGCATAGGTGTTAGTGTCTAGTCGTTTGTCAAAAGAGTGAAAGTGCAGGAAATCTCTGCCACGTCATGTGATTCTCCCTCACTTTACTTTCTAATGGCTGGCATGATGGTCCCATGCGATTCCATCACTTAAGTGTTTATATCTGTCGACGTTGGCACAATACTTACTCAGTCGTCGCCAGATTATACTTTCTTGCCCAAGACTATTCTAAAGCGTTTCTTTCACCATGGAATGCCCCGAACCTACATACTGGTTCGGTGTTGATTTGATGCACCTAGTAGCTCAATCAGGAGAGCGATAAATTGGGCATTCGATTGTTCCCAGTGCGGTCCGGGTGGCAAAAACAACCGTTTTGTTGACTTTGTCGCCCAATTCGCTTATTGCACACACTCTCACGCAAGCACATACAAAGGCGGGGATAGGCGAGATCACGGCAAAGGTGACGGATGTAGAACAGAGGGCCTGATTGTTCTGTCCTGTAGGGAAGGGCAGGCAGTGAAAGGGATGCAAGATAGACAACGGCTAAAGCCCCGTGGATGAACTCGATGGATTGGCGCCGCTTTGACCGCTCGACCGCCACGTCCACCGGTTGCTTGCTTACTCCCTCTCCATCACTTCAACAACTCATAACCTGCACACCTGCTTACCTCAACACCGCGCACAACGTCATGGCAGCGGTGTTGGTGGTGTGTCAGCCAACTGCATCTTCCCCTCTCGCACGAGAGATGTTGTTTACTAAGGCTCGCATTATAACACCTGCTAATTTTAAATATATGCATGAAATAAAAAAGCCCTCGTGGGTTGAGTAGTCAAAGTGATGGACTTGGAACCCGCTGGGGTCTACTCGCGCGGGTTCGGATCCTGCTCGTGATGCCCGTTTACCACTTCAACACTGCCCAGTTCGACCACGGCCTGTCAACCGTGCGCCAACGCTAGTGCGATGCAAGGACTCATCACCCGCTTAACTCGGTCACCAAGTTTCATGGTTGCAGGGGTCGGATGAGGAGTCAGTTGAGCGCGCTAACATCTGCATGCATGTATGTAAAGAGACCAGTGGAGCCGCAGACGTCAAAGGGAGTTCACTTGCGAAAGCTCATCTGCGGCACGAGCATGATTGGTACCTCTGGAAGAAGCTTCTTATTAATCCTCACGCCCCCCTCTAGACCCTATTCCCTTACCTACCCATATGTGCGCATATGTACGACACCTTCACCTTGCAAATACGCCCCACATCATCGCATTGCTAGGGCTAACCGCAACACTACATCACCATCACTAACGCTGCAGCAATCGCCCAAGTCGACGAAGACACCTCCACGGCCACTGCGCAGATGGCTACGAGTGGCTGCCTTAGCCGTAGCTAGGTCGGGAGGGCCTCAAGCAGAAGGTCTAGCCAGCCACTAGCCTCAGGCGTGGCACTCAACCATCCACACGCACAAAGTGTGAAAATCGGGCCGTAGGGATAATAAAGCCGTCACAACGCGGGTGAGATTCGAACTCACGGAGGGATAAATCCCAATGCCTTAACCACTCGGCCTCCGCGTCTCACCTAACGTGCTTTAACAATTTATATCATTATTATTTGCGGACCTCAATATAAAGCACACAGTCCTCGGCGCTGCCCATTACACACTCTTAAAGCCTTGCTTCTTCCACCAGTCCTTCTCACGGCCTCCCGTTTACAGCCTTACAAGTGCCTTAGCGTTTTTCCGTTGATCGTCGCTCGTGCTCTGCCGATGCTGCCCTCGTTCATCTCTCCTTCTTCTGCCCCTCCCCCTTCCTCCTCCATGTCCTCATGATCGCGAAAGCGATGTTTGCGGTGTTAGTTAATGGCACCTCTCCCCTGTCGCGCTCACTGACGATTTCTAGGTTTGCTCCTCTTCCTTTTCTCCTCCTGCTTTCTTCATTACTTCTTTATGTTGCCATCATTTTGTTCTCACTTTTACCGGTCTTTCTTTCTCGTGCTGCTGGTTTCAATTTTTCTGCTTAAATGCTGCAATGGTCAGCTCTATGACTCTTATTACCCCATCTTAATAAACATTTTGTTCGTCTTTTTATGTCGCGCTCTTGTGCCGACGCCGATGCTTATATTGCCCAATCTATTTCACAAACGGCGGTTTTGATTCTGTAGGTGTCCTTTGAGGAGTTTACCACAAAACCTAATTTCCTTTCTGCATGACTTATTCCACGCACTTGTGTGCTATTTGCAATCACGCAGTGTTGTGTAACGTTCACACAAGAAATTAAATATGCTTCGTTCTTTCATAGTCGCCATTTTACCAGAGGAATTGAACAAACGGCTTCTCGAGTATTTAAAACTTACAGAGATTAATCCATTTCAAAAGCAGTTGAATGATAACCCTGACAACTGATCAAATAAGGCGCTTCTGAAGGGTATTTAAATTGGAGTTGGCAAAGTCGCTGAGAAGTGAATTTCCATTGTGTCCTCCTCCAATAATGCTGAGGTCCTGAGCTGTTTTGATCTTCGCCCAAAAAATGTACCGCTGTGTCTACACCACATCATAGTCTGCATAGCATTCTGCGCAGTTTCGATGTACGTAACCAAGGCAAAAATACCGCTTGGACAGTCTCATGAGTAGAAACCAAAACTATCTGAAATCACTTAGTCCAAGGCCAACCGTTGTTTGTTCTGGGAATCCTGTTGATAAATTCTTTAATCGTAACTCACATTTGTCCAAGATTTTATATTTTTCAAAAGCATTTTCGTAAGGGGCAGACTGTACTCAGATTTGTAGCAGAGAATAAAAGGACTTTGTGTTTGGAACTACAAATCGTGTTTTTTCACTATTCCTCCCTAGGACATCCCACACATTTTTTCTGCCTTCTATTTCTGTCGTGTTATCGTCTCTATTACTGAAATAAACTAACTCTAAGAGGCAATTGAATGGAGGGGGAGGCCATTGTAGGACGTGGCCTGACCATTTAAGCGAATCTACTATTGTCTATGGGAAAGCACGGTTTAACTTTTTGACTTCAATGGAGGGATTGAAATTATGGTTGAGGAAGCACATCGAAAAGCACTAGAAATTTATCAGACGAGAGACCAATAATCCGTGTATGCAAATCACAATATTAAGATGTAAATGTTGGGGGAAAACTCCGAGAAGCATGTGGAGGACCCCTAGAAATCGAAATGGGTGTAGAAATAAAGCTAAAATACGTCGAAGTAGCACCTCAGTGTCTGTTTTCATTTGGCATTTGGCCAACAAAAAGGCACGGAGCAGTAACACACCTTCCTAACCAATGGGCATAAAAGATAAAGGCCTTGACCGTTGTGACTAATGACGTGTAGGTGACGCGCATAGCATATGTGAAAGCCTAGGGCTGGCATAGCCACGTTTGCCATGTGAAACAGCATTGCAATGGGAAGAGTCTCCACTACTGCTATAAATGCAGAACTGTCGGAGTAGATCGGTGTCTATCTGCGTTGGAAGAGGAGATGGCTGGTGGGTCGTGCTGTGAAGGTGAATGCTGCGATCGTGCTACATGCAGGTGCTGTGAAGGCTGCAAGAAGAGGACGGGCTGCTCCTGTGAGCCCGGCAACTGTGCCTGCGTTCAATGGCCTTGTACGAGCTGCAAGCAATGCTGTTCGCAACCGAAGTAAACACTTTCTACCCTTCATTTTGCTATTCTGTTTGGTTCAACAAAGATTCATTAATTTGATTATCTTGGTATTTGTCAGAGTGGGAATAAGTGGGTGCGAATACTTGAGGTGGTTTCGGGAAGTGGTGGTGCGGATGCGGGCATGGTATTTAGCTCTGCTGCGTATTCGAGGGTAGGGGGGGGCAGTTTTGAGAGGCTTGAGGATTCGGGTCAGGCATGTCCTTGCCACTGGTAGACAGCTATTTGGCTGACGTCTGGCGTAGCACTTTGTGGCAGTGATAGGTGGGCGAATACGTTGGATGGCTCATTGATGGGTTTGATCACCTTAATTGTTCTAGAATCAAATGCTGACAGACCTACTGATAGCATTTTTGCAATGGTGCCGCTAATCAGGCAAGGCGTTTGTTATGAAATTTCAGACTGTTTTAAAAACATTCCTTACTAGTCGCGATCTGAATGGGAATATCCCGGTAAAGCATCAGAATGAAACTGAGTATTTCAGAAATGTCTGCCATCTGTTGGAGAGCCAATGGAATTCAGACTTGTGAGAAATATTTGCTCATTATAGGGCAAAGAGTTTTCAATCAACTCAGTCCATGAAGCAAAGGGACAATCTTGAAATTCTCTTTAAAGTAGTTGAAGGAAACAAAGTTGCGACGCGATGAAAAATTTTTGTGTCTGCTATTCAAAGACTACACGTAGTCAGGGTCGATTTGTGCTCTTTCATGCAAACACATGGAGGCAAAAATCTAAGGATAATATTTTGAATAGAATAGTTGCCACTGGCCATACAACAAATTTATGTACTTTATGTGCGTACTTCAATACTTCTACGCTATCCCTTACGAATCAAGTGAAGATTGGATCAAACGGAAGCAGGTGTAAAGTGGAAATAAACTGCAAACTGTGCCTGCAAGAACATGAATAAATGAGATGTAGCGCTACGGTAAATTTGCCAATATAATGGAACTCTACTGCACCCACGTTTCCTTACGTGAGTTCAACCTCAATTACGTGGAAGCTACACCTTCTCCTTCCACGAGGAAATCTTCTTTTGAGTGGATGTCTGCATGTGCATAAATTTGGAGCTGGGTGGTCTACGTTTTGAAGCAGTGAGAGCACTTGTGGTTTAGTGGCGATGCTTCGAATGCCACGGACTTGTGTGTGTTGTGGTGCGGTGCGAGGCGCAATAGCACGTGCTCGTGGGATCGTGTCTGAAGGGAGTGGCAAGGGGTGGGGCATTGCTGCTACCTGGGTATAAACCAGGAAAGTTTAATTTGTAAGTTGAATGGTGAAGTAGGTGGGATTTGAACTAACATGAAGCTCTTTCACCTGCCTCTATGTGAAAACCCCATAGTGGAGTCACATGCCAAACTGACTCACGCACGCCAACTGACCCCACATTAGACCCAAATGTCTGACACGACAGTGGCCAACGTGAAGGAGGGAGGTGACAAACCTACAGAGATCACGTTAATCAGGTGAACACATGGTTCTGGAGGTCGCAGTTGCCTGCGCGGGGTTGTCCAGGGCCAGTTCTGACATGTTTACCCGATAAGTGTTGATTACTTAGTCCAGTGTATCAATGTTGGTAAACAAACGCTGACCGTATCAGCCCGATGAAGTGACCGTCGAGCGGAAGTGCGTAATGCTAGTAGTGGCGAGCACGCTCGCTTGCCAAATAGCTAGGTGATGTTAGGCCAATTTGTACCTGAATATCAAAATCCCATTCATAAAATCTCAGGTGACGATGGCGACAGGACACAGTGGTATTGTTTTAAACGATTCTCGAGGTAATTAAATCATATTTTAGGGAAGAGGAACAGCCTTAAACTTGATAACCCCTAACTTTGTTGATAATGAAAGCCAATCTGTTCACTTATGCTGCAGTGGCAGTCATAATGTGAGCCTGACAGTAAATACCTGTGAGTTACAATTGTGCTGCACCAGTGCAGAATTGGGAATCCAAATTGTGATTGCATGCATAACTATGTATTCTGATTTATATGGAGTTGGACAAGACGACTTCGGAGTGCTCATCAGTTAATTTTGTGGATAATAGGGCATTGGTTTGAGTATATAGGCATCCAAATTAATACACAAATGTGGCGTTAACACCATGTGTAGCATTAATTGGGGAAATGCAGCGCTCTCATATGTTGGGCTCAGCGTTTCTATGCTCCACTTTGGCCTCCATGTTCTTGGAATGAGTCAAGGAGTGAGATCATGACACGTTTTATGACGTAGTGATTATGAGAGGGCTAAAGGTATTGCAGGCCAGACGTAGTCATGGTACGTTTCCTCTTCGGGAGCCGATGGCAGACGAACCACCAAGAGGCTTGACATTTCTGACAGCTTCTCACTTGAGAGGTGCATTTAGACAAGCATACGTAGCGCCTAGTGATTGGAGGTGCTGAATTTATTTTGGCAAAACAGAGACGTGACTGAATTGGAACATGTCCACTACTTCAAATTGGGGCAAAACACTTGTAGAACTATTGACCCATGAGAATTTGCCAGTAAGGGTTTATCTGCCACACGCATCACATAACCGGTCTGTGGAGGATAATTTTCACGGTGCTAATTTATAAGTGCTCCAAATGAGTTTGAGAATACCACTTTGAAAAGCCATGAACTTAAACCAAATTGCAGAGTTTAAAATCTAACAGAAAAGGCAAGCCGTTTTTGACTATTTAAAGTAATTCCAATAGCAGATTCTATTATTAATACCTCCATGGTGCATCGTATTTTGAAAAGAAGCGCAAAAACTGGATGTGACTGCTGAAAAATTGCATAGCATGGAAGTCGCAACTAACGATTTACTCAATGACTTTAACATAGTTTGGTCGATTTCCCAGTAGCTCACTGCAACCCCATAAATCTACCCACAATAATGTTCTTTACTTTAAAGCTTGCAGTTTTGAGTCTCACTTGATGCAACGAAAAGGATTAAGCTCACTTTTACTTCACCACAACAAAGGGCGGCGAGCTCAGGTAGAGTAACAAGCCACCCAAGTAGGGGTACCACTGCAACACATCAGTGCAGCTTAAACAGCCCAAGTGTTATTAACAGTTGCACAATTTTGCGAATGCACACACTTGCAAGGAAACAACTGTCAAGTTGCTCAGATGAAATTGGTTGAGAATTAAAGGTTTGTGCAACCAAAGAATTGCTCCACCGCCGCATTGTAGACTCCAAACTAGGGAGCTAAAGTGGCCATTTGATCAGCTGCGATTAAAGGTGCATGGGAATTAGGAGTGGAACTGCTTCCATCGTGTGAAAAGGGATGCATAATTCTGCAGTTCAAGCTTGTTCATCATCTTCTACGTTTGAGTTGTGACTGTAGCCTAAGCCTGATATGCTATTAGTCTAGAAGTTGACTACAGATCAGGGCAAGGAAAATTAACCATCCCTTTGTTAGGGTGAGCCCTAAGGCTTCAATCAAATGAATTAAAAGGGAGTGTCTTCTTGCATTGTTAGGAATGTCAGCTTTGATGGAAAAGGAAAACCCATCTGTTACACTTCAATAAGCACATCCTTATGAATTCCATCGGAGTTTACGAGGAGATATAGGGAGCAACACAGCGTTTGAATGATTGCGAGGCCTATCACTATTTAGCAAATGTGCACGGAACTGCACGGGAAAATAAAAATGGCATCCTAGTAAAATGACTGCGATTCAATTCAAGCATCCAGGTTGTGCATAAAAAGTTATAAGAAGTCTAACGATTTTAAAGATGAGTTACGTGGGAAAATTGGGGAGCGAAATGAATAACAGAGACGCCAGCAATTTACATCAAACGAATTGCCGCAACTGACTTACTTTGACCAGTTTCAACATCGCTTGCATAACAGAAGTACTCTGATTGAGGGCACTAGCCACCTTCGCCATCGCCCATTTATGACGGGTTTCATTTGAGCCTTGGCCTGATAAAGCCTGTTGACAAACTTATGACACGCAACAATCTCTTCCACAAGAATCTTAGCCGCGTCAATATTTCCCAACTTGGAGTCCTTCTTCACTTCAACCTCGCACCGTTTGCCCTTTCGCTGAATGGATACGATGTCGCAATCCAACTTCCTTTGTTCACGGCTTAACCGAGTCAGAAGATTGCGAACATTTGGACGGAGATCCTCCTCATCATGGAACAAATTCATTCTTCTATAGAAAATGCCAAAAATACTCAGGGGACGAGCTAATTATGGGTTAATAACAGATGCTTCCCGAGGAAGGAGATTTCAGTGAAAACAGAGGCAAATTAGTAGTCTGATTCAAGGTGAAACAGCTGTGGAGGAAGTAAAGTAAAAGCAGATAAGAGAGAACACTAGATAAGTGGAAAGATAATACCCTCTATAAAGCAAAATTTTACTACCATTGTGTGGCAAAGTTAACAATGAGTTTTAGCCACGAAGTAGCATTTGAACAGACAACAAAAAAGTGAGAAGAACAAGCCGGTGCAGGAAGTAAGGCAATCTTCAGGGAAGTAACTGAGCAAACATTGTCACTTTCCGATAGGACCATTAAAATTAGCTGGAAGTGAATCAATCAAAATAATGAAACATCTTACGATAGACTCGTTAAAGGAGGCTACAAAGGTGAGCAGAATACATATTAGGCAAAACTGCTTAATAATTACAAAACAATGGCCAAATTTTGCAGATTACTAGCACTCGAAAATAGGCGGCTACAGCCCTCACACAGGCGGAAACGTACTTTTGAGTTGAGTGCGCCGAAGCCATGCACCAATCCATTGCCTTGGGTCGCGTCTTGTGCGGAGAGTAGAATTAGGGATGAGGAATGTGCGAACCAACCCATGTGTCCGCAGATGGCCATAGGAACACTCACCTGGAGGTGGTCATGTAACGAGGGACGGGATCGAGTACAGTCTCGTGCCACCTTGTTTTCACTTCAGAGCTACCTAGACATGTGCATCTGGACTGTATACAACTAGTAAAAGCACTGCCATTTCACACGCTTGACGTCTCCTTGCAGGTGTAGTAGGCAGCTCTGTGACGATACTCTTCAGATGGTGCACTACTTGTGCCACTTCCACTGTTAATATTTATCGCGCAGAACACCAGAGATTTCTCAAAGAATTTAATGTGTGATACTTCGCCGCTACTCCATTCCCCATTGCTGCTACGCACAGAGCACCAAATACTACTAAAACAACGAATCGCACGTCTTATTCTTAGCTCGCACTCCTCCAAGCCACAAAATCACAGCACTTAACAGGTTCTTAGACGTAAATATTTAAGCGGGTTTGCGGTAATAACGGTGAAATCGAATCATTTCGGTGTGGCACCTCTGCAACACCGCATCTTCTGATATCCACAACTGCCGCCACTAAATCCAACATTTCATTGCCAACCTCAGTGGTGACTGTCATCTCATACGGTTCTCACTTGAATGCCTGGATCTATGATACATGCTAATGTGCTTTGATTTGCACTCAGCATCTTCACTTCCTCATTATTCAACACTTTATCGCTATTGTGCTACCTAACTAAGAAGTGCTAATCTAGTGGATAACATTTTTGCCTTCCCAACAACTTGCTCCATCAGGGGCCCTTCTGAATGACTGCCTCCATTGTCTACGTCCGAGTATAGTTGTAGGTTTACTTCATATAGGAATTAGACCTGTCGTGATTCACTTTTTCTGCCCTTTTAACGGACTGCGGAGTAGCTGGATCAAGGCTGTTCTCACACAAAAACAAAGGATGTTATGGCACTACAAAAAATAACCCACTTTCACTGTTGGTGACGCAAATTCTAGGTGAGTAACAACATTTGTGGCCTTTGTCAATCAAAATTAACCACAGGTTAGGTTCAATTTAGCTTTTATCTTACAGAAACCCAAACTCATTCAAACCTTTTTGTATTCTTTGTAATCTGCCCTTTAAGAGTGCAGGACTGTAATTGCAAACAGGACAGCATGACGGAATTGAGCAGTTTAGCATTAATTGGTGCCTTTAATTCATCTCTCAAATACTCACTTAAGTGGATGCCACGTGATGCAGCAGCTAAACTGTGTTAAATGTGGCGCTGACTGTTGACATCTTCTACACGATTACTTATGTCGAAGCGAACGCGAAAGCAATACAGAAGCAAAGAATGGGAATAGGTTGGTAGTTAGCCAACTTGTGGACAATTGTATGCAGTTGGGTAAGTATTGACGGGCAAATGGCGTATGCCACTGCAGCAATCTAATAAAAGTGTGGTGTCAAGGTACGTCGCCTACTGAGCGCAGTTAGTAGTAGTTTGCGCGTTTTGAATGAAAACTAGAAGTTGAATTGAGGGAAGAAGTGAGTCAAAGAAGCTAACTATCCCTTCATTTCTACGGTTCACTTTATTCAGAGGTTTCACCACCAACATTAGTGTTCTATTTATTGAATTCGATCGTACAGCGACTTACACAATGTGTCACTCTGTCCAACATCTGCTACAGCAACGACTCGGACAACCACTCTCCGCCATTTTGAAACTTGTGCGAATGTGAGTGGGTGGTTGACTGAGCAACACGGCACCTAATGCCTCTGTGTCGGTGAATTTTCAATGTTATTTAAGATTAGGGTTGTGCATTAGTGTCAGCAACGACTAAAAATCAGATAGGTAGAAGTCGAGTCAAGCAGTCGGAGTGCAAATATTTGCGGCAGTTTTTTTTCACTTACCACAATTCCTGTAGCGATTGCATGCAGACTGTGAGGGCACCATGAGTTCGAATTGAAATTTAAGAAGGCAATGCGTTCGCTCCGTTGCCTATCTCTGTGTGTGTGTGTGTCCCTATGCATTTATACAGTGCGCACATATTCGGTGCTGCATTCTCTGGCGACTACCAACTCCAGCACCGTCAAAACTTTTCAAGGATTCCTAAGTGACTTAATTAGATGCGACACAAAGATGTAGAATGTACTGAACGTAGGAGACCAGCTAATTCGTGGCAGTGACTCAATGCATGAACTACCATAAAGGAGGAACAACGCCACTGATGTGATGGAACCCTAAAGCAACCGATACAGGAGGATGTGTCGAAATTCAAAGAAGCACAAATTGATGCAGCATATGAAGGGTAGCGTTTGGTCTCAAGGCATTATCAGGCAGAATTTTAGGCATCTGAGCACTTTTACAACAAACAATTGTTTTACGTGGCCATAATGGACGTATTTTAAAAAAGGAAGCATAAATGATTGTGGATGAAAATTAGTTAACTTCCTCCTATTAGGACAAGTATTTGTTTAGCATTGTCTACTATAGGTAAGGACATCAAAGTGGACATTTCAACGCACTTCATGAGTCAAAGCGAGCTAGATTTACTTTCATTCTTCCTCTGAACCATCGGTGACAAATTCCCCTTCCCCTCTCAAAATACATTTTCCTCAATTTTCCTTTTATTGTTGTCTTTCCCTAGGTGAACCAGAAAAGTGAGGGTGGGTAATGCGTTTATTACTGATGGAATAAAAACAAACTTCAAATGCTGTCATTTTTTCGCATGAGGAAATAAGAAGGCAAATAACTGTTCAAAGCTGCATTAGTGGTAGACGCTTTCAATCCCAGTGCAATTTGGAGGGGCGATGATGACGTTCCCAACCTCCTAAACGCATTTGTGTTAAATCGTGACAACGCTAGACATGTATTCAACACTCAGGGATTGTTCAACGACTCCATCTACGATAAAAATTAGCAACTAGTTGTTTTTGATTTCAGTCATATAATTTGACCTCTTCTCATGCTACAGCGATTACCGACCTCACTGCATTCCTCCCTATTCTGCCAAAACGAAGGCAGAGGGATGCCAAATAATCACTGGTGGTCAGATTCAGGCTAAATAGCAGATTCTGAGGCCATGGTCCTTCTGTACGCTGTTTCGTGTCAATCCATCTCTATCTCTGTGACCTCTACACGAGGTGTGACGTGTCACATGACACGCAACATGTCTGAAATCAGCAGAACGAACCGCTACCATGAAACAAATTGGGCATCACACTTTCCATTGCTTGAAATGACTGATTCAACTGATATGGGCTTGTTTAGAACATCTAAGGGATACATGTGCGAAGGAAAAGGATGAATTTTATCCACATTCAACCCAAATGTCAACATACTACGAGGGTGACAAGTAATTTTGAAGGCACGACTCACTGCATTAAAACCAAGACCAGAAAATATGTAAGGAATCTTAAAGAGTAACGCTGCTGCCGTTTTGATCCTGTTGTTTACTGGAATACACTGACATCTCTGTTGTCGTGGGGATCGCGGTTTTCGCTGCTCTTGAGTAACCATATCCATAAGCATAAGTAGTCGCATTTACAGCGACTTGTGGCATAAATAAACTAAGTACACTAACGTACTTTATCTCGTGTGGAATGGCCACACAACTGTTTGAGTCTTCTGCTCCTATTTATCGTGGCTGCATGTGTGGGAGTCAATGTGTGGCCACTGAAGCTGACCAATCACTAACCCGAGGGGCAGCACCCCCTTCACCGTCCCACAGGGTGAGATTTGTCGTGTGTCATTGAACATCTTTTCATATAACCTTGGAGTAGCAGAACAATGTGTACGAAAGCATGGAGCAGTGTAAGTAAGCACCTACGTTTCCTTGAGAATAAACACCCTCCTTCATATGCCACATTTGTTTGTGCCTTTTTCAACTTGGAAATACCCACCTGATGCGGTTGCCTTAATGTATCATCATGCTGACGATATTGTCCTTCTTCGTTGGCAGTCAACGTGTTGAAACCCTTTCACGACTTAGCTGGTCACTTATTCTCCTTTTAGTTTGTAGCTTTGTGTCTCATCTGAGTGATACAGTGTCATGGAGGAGCCTTCAGTGTAGCTGTTAGTGGTGGTCGTCACTGATTGAGGCACTCAGCAGTGTGCACCATATGCATGCAAACATATTCATACATGGGGATAAACAAGTGGTGTGATCGTCCGTCTCCCTAAATTCTGATTTGAGCTCATGGTGCCCTCGTAGTCTTGATACACTTGTTGTTCAAATTGTCTTGGGTGGGCAATCACTGTGGGCTGTTAAACCTGCCATTGGCGTGCTTTTTGCATTCCAACAACTAAATTCCATTTCTCTCTATCCCAGTAGTAGGCGTTGCTAAAATTAATGCACAACCCAAAACTCGAGCTATGGCATTAACCTCCACAAACGCATAAGTTAGGTGACTTGTTATTCAGCAAACTACGCTGTTATATTTGCACAAACGTTGAAAGGGTTAGTGCTTTGATCATCATGTCGTTATTTTGGTGATTGTTGGGTAGAGTGGCACGTTGTGCATGTCGCTGTGCAATCGAATGCAGGAACCAGAATACTGCGTTTGATGCCCAAACCTCTAAAATGTTAACTATGAAAAGGGATTTAGTGGCAAACAGATTCTCTGACTCACTATTTTCCTCAGTTCAACTTATATTTTTCCTTTAGTAAAGAACGCAAGCCACTACTCGCCGCATTCATTAGCTGATTTGGCTTGCGCCACTATTTCATTAGAATGCTGAAGTGACACGCGCCACTCACCTGTCAGAAGCTACCCAAATACAGGTAATTTCCTACAAGTCGACTAGCTGGAACCCTACTCCCATTCTCATTTCTGCATTGCTTTCTCGATTGCTTCAACCTAAGCCATCGTGTGGAAGACAACAGCAGTCACTCAGCTCCATATTTAACCCATATCCACATTGCGATCCTATTTCCAAACAAAATCTCGCACCCATTAAAAGAGTGGGTTGTGCAAAATGCTTAAAGGTTTGGCTGAACATTTCGCCATGCCTTAAATTTCCAGTGTATCATGTAAGAACCGGCATTAGTGTGCTTAAAAAAGTACCATTTTATTCACGATAGAGTCACTAGGGCGACATTCTCCTCTCGCTCCATGCAAAAAACTGAGCTTACTTGATCAAAGAGGAGTCGATAAGGCCACGCTCTCTTTTATCTTTCTACAAAAACTGCTCTAACTATATCAAAGTGGAGTCCAAAAGGCGACATTCTCTTCTTTCCCTCTACAACAATCGCCCTAACTTGATCAAGGTGGAGTCAATGGGGCGACATTCCCCTCTTTACCTACAACGCCTGCACTCCTTTGATCAGAATAGCGTCTCTAAGTCGACAGTAGTCTCTTCTCTTTCCAAAACAACACTAACGTGATCAAAGTGAAGTCAGAACGGCGGCATTCTCCTCCCTCTCGCCACAACATCTGCAGCCACACGTTCACAGTATAGATAATAAGGCGATATTTTCTTTCTCCTCACAAAGACTGCACTAAAATGATCAAAGTGGGGTCAATAAAGCAACATTTTTCTCTCTCTACAACAGCAACACTAACTTAATCAAAGTGGACTTAATAAGGCGACATTATTCTTTATTTCCATACAAGATATGCACTTGTATTGTCACGATAGAGCATTGAAAGCGATAAAACTCTCTGTCTCTATCACATTGGCACTCGCATTGTCACAGTGGAGTTGGTAATGAGCTTGTAGTATCTGGATCCCCTCATGAATCCACTTTTAGCTTTATTAATCCCTTCTTGTAACTTCCGTCTCAATTTGAATTTCCTCTTCTCGCACTTCCAACCTTATAATCGTTTGGGTGTTGACAAATTTGCGCATTCCTAGCCATCGTTTGATGAAGTTTTCTCACAGTGCAACTTTTTTGGTGTGTCATTGTGAGATAAGATGCAGAATATGAAATTGTTCCTTGATTGAGGATCGTCTGAACAGAGGTAATTGTAAGTGAGATTTTATTTGCAAGCATGCTTTACCGCTCCTGAATTGTAAGAGCGTGATACCACCGAGAATGCTAATTTCCTATGCAACTCATGCCTACCCTTCTTCAACTTGAGCTTTCACCAGAATGCTGTGGCTAAGCACAGCATTTGGCTGGCGAATCCTCTTCAGTGCATTTACTCGCTGAAAGATCGACTAGCTGGAGTTCTCCTTTCCTCGACTGGACGACAACCTGGCGCTAGTGCTTCATTACATTTCATAATTCCAAAATAGCATTCGCAAGTCAAATGCAGAACCGATCGAATCTAAGCTAATCGAATCGAGCCTCTCTACTCATTATATTAAGTGCCATCGTCTCATTTATGTCCTCTAGGGCCGAGCGGACACTGTATCGAGGGTGACGGCAGCAGTGGGTGTTGAATGGAGTTAAGGGTGCTTGCAAAGCCGCACTGTCTACTTCCACCATGTGATTCTTCCTTTTTCCTTCTGTACCAATTTGACTATCAGGACCGGCAAAGTGTAGGAGCAGTTGACATGTTGTTTTTCCATATCCGCTCAAGGCACTCACCACAATCACCATGAAAGTTAGTGGGTAGCCGTGTCAATGGAATGGGAAGCGAAGACAATGTCTGCTCCATCATGCATGCAAAGGCTGCCCCAGTTGGGTCTTTGAAACGCCTTCACGGGGCCATGTATGATGCAGCAGTGATGAAGTAACACCTAGGGTATCTCGTAAATCAGTAGTTATAATAGGGTGTGGTGCTGACGCTGTGTGACTTGTTCCAGACAGCCCTGTTCATTTCATTTACTAGAGCTCAGCATCTTTTACTCCAAAGTACTATAGGCCTAAGTAACCCGTAGGTTATCCACAATGGCGCATTCTGTCAAGTAACCAAGGCAAGGGACTTTGTCGTGTACTGCGTCCTCTCGTGCCACTTATAAGGAAATGAAGGCCGTCAATGGGAGGAAGACAGTACACTGTGGTTAAGGCTGCAAGAAAAGAATAATAGAAATCCCGGCAAGGACCATGTTCGACTTCACTTCAACCGTAAATACGCTATCGACCGCCAACCATTTGCAACTGACTCCATCTCTTTTCTGCCAACCCCAACTCGGGCCACCCACATTTGCAAGAGGACTCACCACACAAACAGACCACCTGTGGAACGCTAGTTCAACGGAACCGTACGACAAAAAAATTTTCTCATAACGATGACACATTGCAAAGCACCCTGCAGTGAAGCAAAACAGCTCACCCCCTCTCTCACTGTTCCATTGCAAGACATCAAGATGGAGCATGGTACGCAAAGGGCATTGACTTATTTGACTTCATCAATAGGGTACATTGACAAATGGGAAAAGGAATTAGGGATGCGAGAGATGTAAAATATCTAGTGTAGGACAAGGGTGCTTGACACCGACAGAAATGAATAAGCTATTGTGTAAGAAGAATGAGGGCACAAATGAGAGCGGTTGCAAAAATTGGCGTTACAATAGCTATCTTCGAATTGGTGGTTGTGGTTACATTGGGAGTCGCAGTAACGTCACTACCACTTCGATTCTGCCATCCACTCGATGTCGCTGTAATCGTGGTTGTTGTAGTTGATGTTTTGCTAGAGGAAGCATTGGTCCTCGTAGGAGTGGCAGAGGTAGATTTGTGAGGATTCGCAGTGACACCTCCTTCCATTTCAGTCTCCTGTCCACTCAATGTCGTCGTCGTCTCCGCTGTTGTCATGATTGTGGAGTTTGCTGCGTTTCGGTTAAAATGCTTGAAAATGTAGTAATTGCGGTATGCGCTTACAGCGAACCCAAACATAAAAAGAAGGAGCACACTAACGTTCTTCATCGCGAATGGAGTGGTTGCACAACAGGTGGAGTCTTCTGCTCCCATTTATGCAGGTTGCGTGTATGGGAGTAAAGACGTGGGTATTGAAGTTGACCAACCACCAATTCGACGTGTGGAATTTACGCTGAGTCATTTAGCCTCAGAGCAGCAGTTCAATGCGTGGAAATGCAGAGACCATTGTAAGTGAGCATCAAGGTTGCTATGGCAGTAATTGCAATGCAGTTCACTGTGCATTTCAGGCGAATGTTTCTAGAATACGCTACCCTTCTCATTCAAAGCATTGTCGTTGATAGAATACCATCGGCTCGTGTAAAACAGCATGGATTGAAGGAGATCCAACTGGGACACTTAACCCCCATCTCTTACGACCTCATGTGTGAGAGTCTACACGTGATTATCGAAATCATGAAAACCATCACACCTAACTTCAAAATTTTCCATACCTTTCTTTAGTACGCCAAATAATACCCAAAATTAACCACCTCACAACTGATCCTCAAGGCGAACAGAACAATGCGTCAAGATGTGTGGGTCATATGTGTAGAATTTTGTGTGAACATCTTTCCTAGAGCAGGAGGAACGGAATGCGATTGTGATTCAGTGTTTGAAATGCCATTGGGTACAAATTCCAAACACATTACCCCAAAGCTTAGTATTTTCAAGGTCATTAAAAGGTAGATGTGCAGTAGCCAGAAGTGAGGTAGCATAGTTGAGTAAGAGTAGACAATTTCTACCCAAATTGTGTTATAGCATTTGTGCTAGCATTCCACTTGGGCTTATCAGAGCAACGTAAATGTTAAGAAATGAAGGGCGGTTATTATGCAGAGACCAAAGTAGGTCAAAACTAGTGATTTGTTATAGTGGAATGCAACATTTGCGCTTTTCGAAAACGACTCAATGTTTCCTGTGAATTGAGGGTAATTGCTTTTGCAAATGTAAATCCATGTTTAGTTTGATGCTGCAGCAGTGCACAACAAGGAGAGCTGTAGCAGTCGTCGACGAAGTTTGTGTCGCAGTGCATTTACCACTGTGAGACAATGAAGTCTGAATAGAGACTCGTCTAAGTGATGAGGCTACACAGGCCATTTGGCTGTTAAATCTCACCTTGCTACATGAAAGTGGCAGAAGATTGACTATATTTAGCGCTACTACACCGTATTCCAAATGAGCAGGACAGCAGTCGTAAGTCAACATCAAAATGAGGCTAATGTGCTCTGACCTGAATAAAGCCACGTTCCCCACTCATATAAGTGCCACTGCAGCCGTACACGCGCATGTGGGAAAAGTGAAGATACGCAGTCAAATATTGACGGTGACATTTGATGTGATATCAGTTGTGAGTGTGTACTGCCACCATGCGACCTGTGTTTTCCATGCTGCACTGATTGATTGAGGAGACTACGGCATTGTAGAGGGACGAGTTGACACACATGTTTGCATTGCTCGCTCTGTAGCCTCCCGAGACTTTTTAAAAGCAAAGGAAGGTATAGCAGTGCGGTAAAACGCACATATGCTCAGGGATGAGTGAATTGGGGGCTGATGGCATAGTTTGGAGACTAGCCCAACCAGCTAGGGCAATATAGCCACCCAAGTGACCAAAACTGAAAGCAGCAGTCAAACATGCAATGCATTGCATGCTTAATCCATTCGTAAGAACCACCACAAGTGTTCGTTTTCCACCGTACACAAATGCCGCACATGACTCTCGGTCCCACTAGCGTTTAAACCACATTTTTGAAAACAAATTTTTGTGATAAATTAAAAAGTGCTTATTGGATTGTTGCATGATAAGTATTGCAGAATAATGGAATAGTAAACAGGCCCTGTGCGAATTTTTAAGACAGCCTTGTTTGTTCCTCTTTTTTGAGCAGTGTAGTCTTCGGTCATCGGTGGGTCATCCACAATTGCACTTTCTGTCACCTTGTCAAAAGTGACTGCTGATTCTTGTCAGTCAAGCGTTGGTAAGCCTCTGCTGCAGTGGTTCCAAAAGGCGATTCTGAGTTCGCATGCTACTTATAAAGAAATAGGAGGTGTCAATCCGAGAGAGACTGCACTTAGCTGTCAACGCTGCATAAGCTGATCTAATGTTTGTTCAGGAATTCAAAACAACGGCACTAACAGCATATCCTTAGGCAGAGTACGAAGTTAAAATGATAATGCAAAGCACAGCCGTGTGTCGCGTCTTGTGTCGTCGATCCCGCCTAGTTCGGATCACTCTCTCACCCACTAATAGCATCCTTGCTCCCCACTCATATTGGGCTGTATAAAGCAGCAACTCATAAAGGTGATGAGTAGAGCATACTCAAAGAATACGTGACACTAATTGTTCTGCCAATGAATCTTTTGTTGTAACCACGTGCTGATCACATAGTACCCACTGGTGGAATAGTTCGTCTACCTAGATAGAACACAACGCAGTCAGACCAGTGTGGTGATATGAAGCGCCAAGATGGGAGTATGCTATACAAAGAGTGGAGCAATTTTTACTAATTATGGCAGTATAGCTGCAGCATGACTAAAAAACAAATCTACCTGCTTTTGCACTTTTCCGAAATGAGCTTACAGGTACTAAATCCCCTTGGATATGAAAGGTAGGGATGTGGATGTGGTTTCTCGCCAGCCATGAAAAAGTAATCGACTGCTGACACTTAGCCGTTTGCTCCACAGTTTTCTACCTAGGCGTAGCTCGATGCAATGGGTTGAATATACACAAAGACCACCTGTGAAACAGTGTGACACTAAGATTACACAGAAGCATTTTTCCATTGTGACAAATAATGCGAGGCGCCGTTGAATCAGATTCTCGACAGTACACTCATTTGTGCACGACTGCAATGCGGAATATCATTGCGGAGCACAATGTCTTGATTAAGGTGCGGAAATAGAAGGAGAAACGTGGTTGGGAACGAAAGAGGAGGTGACATCGACCGAAAGCAAATTTGCTATTGTTTAAGAGGAATGAGGGCGCCAATAACAGGGGAGCCAAAGTAGGCGATGAAGTGACTACCTTCGAGGTGGTGATGGTGGTGTGGTTGACGACAATTCCACTTCTTTGTCCCCCAAATGGGGTTGTCGTCAGTGTTGAGCTTCAGTTATAACAGCCACTGCATTGATCGTTTGCATTTGCGATTACGTCGGTTTAAGTCAAAAAAAACAAAAAAGCAAAAGACACTAACGTTCCTCGTGTTGAGTAAGTATTCTGCTCCTATTTATTGTGGCTATATGCGTGGGAATCCATACGTAGGAATGGAAGCTGGTGTTACGAGCAGCACCCCCTTCATCGTCCAACAGGGTGAAAAGTTGCACACAGCAATGTCACACTGGTCATGCAGCACACCGATATGTAGAAATGTTTGGACCAGCACAATTGATCATCCAATTTGCTATGGTAGCAATTTTAATCCAGTCTTCAACAAATTTAGGTTAAGTTCTTTTATATTTTGCTTATTTTTATTTTGAAATCGTGTTGCAATTGTTAATGAAGATCCAAAAGGTAGGCAAATTACCAACGACTGTTAAACAATTGATGTTGTGCTACTTTGGATTCCGATCACTAGACTCGATTTCGACCTATCTCATCATCAGTCGTTGTCGACTATGATGCACAACTGCAAACATATTTCTGCTGGAATTTTACTAACACAGAGACGTTAAGTGATGTGCTGTTTAGTCAGCCACGCTCTCCCATTCACACAAATTTCGAAAGAGGTGGTGTGCTGTTGTTCGCCTCGTGGTTGGGGTTGCTGTCGGTCAGAATACTGCATTGCGTTTGTCTGTGTGCGAGCGAATGCAAGAAATAGGCCATTTGTACTGGTGATGACACCTCTAAATTACGTGAAGATTAGCAGGAACTTAGTGGCAAGCAGTTTCTCAAGCACACGTCTTTCCTCAGATCAACTTCTAGCTTTCAATTTATTAGGAATTCGAGATACTACTAAAAGCACTACTGGGAACAATAAGTAGTTGATGTTCTGTGATGTTACATTTCCTCCACTGGTGCCTCTACTAGAATGCTGACGTGCTACATGCTATTAGCCTGTAGAACTATAATCGAAAGCATGCAATTGTTGACAGATTGTACAAGTAAAACCCTAGTCCCATTCTGATCTCTGGATTGGTTCATCGCAAGTAATGGTGGGGAAGATGGTAACAGTCGGTCAGGGCCACATCATACATAGGGTGGGTTTTCTCTGGGGTACGACATCATGCCCCATCCAAATTAAGATCTGCTGTATAACGCGACACCCCTTGAATGTTTATTTAAAAAGTATTAAGCGGCACCGATATGTGTATAATGATGCCTAGACGTATACCATACTGTGGGAGAAGCTGACGTACTTTGTTGCAATTCTTGCTCAGTGTAATCGACAAGATCAGCATAAGTGTTAGTATCTCACTATTTATTTATAGAGCGAGGGTGCGGGAAATCTCTGCTGCATCATGTAATTTGCCCTCACTCCACATTCTGATGGCTAGCATGGTAGTCCTATGCAATCCCATGAATTGAATGTCTACGTTCATCGCCATAGTAGTGTGCTATCGACATTCTTATAGGCCCACCTTGACGTCTGTGTAAGAGAAAAGTATTATCAACCTCTCACATCCAAACAGTTTGAACAAAATGGATTAATTTGTTATGAGTGAATGTGGTACTAGCGCTGTGAGAAGTGTTACAGCAGGACTTCCTTGTTTCATTTCCCTGAGCTTTGCTTATTTCGCTTTTAAGCAACGTAGCCCTAGTTTAACTATTAGTTATCCACACTGGTACACACTGTTAACTTGCCAACTGTTGAGGTTCAGCTTCGACAACCAATTATCTATTAATCTAAATGCTAAATGATGAAATGGATGCCTCCCCTAGAGTGGTTCCATTAAACGATTATGATCGGTCAAGTTAACTTTGATCGGTTCTGCGTCTTCTTAGGCTGTAATATTTCATACAGAATTAAAAGGCTTCAATCCCAGAAGGTCTGCACAAAGATTAGGTACTGGTTAAAGGATACAAACCAACAACATCAACATATGATTGGGCTAAAAAAGGACCTGAACATAAAACTTAATGCAAAAGGACTTTAAATGTAACCTCTGTAGCCAAGAACTTCGTGTCGTGTTCTGAGTGGATGATGCCTCCAATTTGGGATAACCACCTTCATCACTGCCATCGCCATCGTTACCCTAGGCAGCAAGAACTTGACTTCGGCAATTGTATCGTCATATCAACAAACTGATTGTTGCAAACAAAGACGATTCATTGAGTGTCCATTGAATGACTGCTTCAACCATCATTACAGAACACAAAGTAGTCGAACCAGTGAGTTAAGTACACAACGTCGTGGCAAGCGTTTGCTGCTCCGAAAGTAAAGTAATTTTTATTAACTGGGAAACGCACCATTAGTCATGATTTGCAGTTGAGGTAAGGTAAAATACACATCAAATTGCATTCACATTCCTCCACATCAACTTACCTGAAAAAACATCTCTCAATTACGCAAAGGTATGGACTTCCTTTGCTTCCTTGTCAATCATAAGGAAGCAATTGACTGCTCACCCTTGACAGTTAATTTCACAAACTTCTCCCCAACTGACAGTTGAGTCCCTAGCACGTGCAAATGGACCTACCACACAAACAGACCATCTGTGGAACAAAGCATCTCCTCATAACGACAGTGCAATGCAAAGCGCCATGCAGTGAGACACAATAGCTCACTCACTTTCTCACCGCTACAATGCAAGATAACAAGATAAGGCACAAGACTCTTAACATACCATAATATTTGGCGCCATCAGTAAGGTGCAAAGACAAACGAAAACTTTGGATGGGAAAGAGAGAGGAGGTGTTGAATTACCTGACGAAGGACAAGGGTGTTTACCATTGATGGGAGGTAACTTAGCTAATGTGTAAGAATAATGAGGGCGCTTAAAAGAGGAACCGCGAAGGCAGGCGATAAAATGGCCATTTTTGAAGCGGTGATTTCATCTGCATTGCCGCCATTTTGATTTCCCTGTCTTGCATTTCGGTGATACTCTTCATACTTTGCATAATCTGCATCATTGGCAGCTGCGATCGCAGCGATTGCTAGCACAAAGAGAAGGAGCACAGCAGCGTTCTTCATCTAGGGTAGAATTGTTGCACAACTGGTGGAGTGAGTCTTCTGTTCCTACTTATTGTGGTTGCATGTGTGGGAGTCAATGCGTGGGCACTGAAGCTGACCAATTACCAGTCTTACGAACAGCGTGGAATTTAACGAACGAGAATGACTCCTTTGCAAGCACCAACGTGTGGGAATGTATGAGTAAGCATAAGTGATCGTCCAGGTTGTCATGACAGTAAGTGTATTAAGGTCTACAAGATTTTTGAGGTGATTTCTTATAATATGCTCTACACTTCTTGTCCATCCGTTTGTGTGAGTCTCCAAGTATTGAAAAAATCTAGCTTCCTTCTACTTTGCCTTCTTCCGTGAGAATCTACACGTGAGAATGAAAATGTGACGAACCACCAAGTCTAAATTTGAAGATTTCCTAACCCCTCTAGAATATACAAAATGATGCATAGAATTGACTTCTTACAATGAACTCTCAAGGCGAACAGGGGAATGCATCAAGATGTGTAGATCAAATGCGTGAAATTTCTGTGCAAGCGCCTAATTCGAGAGAACCAGAAAGAAGTACCATTAAGTCTACGCGTTCAGGTAAACAAATGTTTGCTCAAGACATCACAGCACGTTTGTTTAACATTTCACTGTTCCTCAAGTCTCCTCTTTTGCTGCTTTTATCAACTCGACGCTGTGAAATCGAAGTAAAATTTAACGGTTTGATATAAATATTTCATAACAAAGACGGATGCCACTTTTGATGCGTCAATATTGCATTTTTGCGGCTGACCAAACTTTATTTTATGGATGCAAACAATTGCCAAATAGGGAGACACTCAAAGCGGATCCCTTCATCAGCAAATTTGTTGTTAAAAATGTTTGTAAGGAAGGGAGAGATACCCACAAGTTTCCCGTCTAGTTGATTGATGCTGACTCAAGTTTCGTTTCCAGTGAATTGCGTGAGCAACTCTCAAGGGGCGGTGGATAAAAAGGTTTCATTTACGTCAACTTCCCCTTTGCAGATACAAACACTTCCATGAAGTAAACTTGATGCAACAGAAATGTTTGTGCTTGCTTGCTGGATTCGCTGTCATTTTTCAGTGGTGCCAATCATTGCAAGATTGAAGGGTTCCTCTTAAAACCAGGTTTTATGCTTGAGCACATGAATGCGAGGTCATAAATCAATCCCGTTACATATCCATATTTACTTTGATGAGTTTATGAGTGTTACCTGGAACATGGGAGGGCCTTCGTTGTACAATGCACGACTCACAGTGTCTTGGATGCATTCTCAAACTCTTACCTCGTGGATGCTACAAAAGTGCAAAACAAGTGAAGTTGTTGCAGTCATCGATAAAGTTTGCTCAGGTGTGCGACATGATGCAAGAAATGCAATGATACCTTAAAAGATTCACGTCTCATTTGCGTGAGCTTTTGGAAGTATCCATTCCCTTTTCTTTACCAGCATCTGGTTCACTCTTGAATTATACACATGTGTCGCCACCGAGAATGTTCAGTGGGTGATGGAGCACATGCCAACCCAACCTCCACTGGAACCTCCATCGGAATACTGAGGCTGAACACGCCTCTTGACTGGCGACATGCATCCAAATACCCCCGTCTATTGAATGGTTGATTAGCAGGAGTGCTAGTTCCTTCGAGATGTCGACAACCTGACACTTGTACTTCACCGCATTTCATATTTTCAGTTCAGCAATCGTTGATAAATGGCAAGGCGAATTGAAGTTGAGCTGGTTCGATTCGCGTTCCTCTTCTTGTTAGAATAAATGCCATAGCATCACGTAGGAGCTTCTCATTTGAATTCCCGGGGATCAAGGCGACCCTGTGCAAAGGTTGACGTTGCCAATGGGTGTGAGATGATGTTTAGTGTGTGCGCAAAGCCAGCCTGCGTACTTCCGTCATGTGAACCTATGTTGTTCCTTCCGCACCAATTTGACTGACAGGGCCAGTAAAGTGTGGGAGAAGTAGCCACGCTTTATTGACACGCTTAGCAATGAATTTAAAACGACCAACATGAGTGTTAGTGGGTCGTCGTTTTAACAGAAAGAGAAAAAAGCATGGAATTCCTCTTGCGTCATGTATACAAAGGTTGCCCTTGTTGGGTCTTTGGAACACATTTTTCGGGCCATGCTTGAAGCAGCAGTAAGGAATAGTTCATTTAGTCATCGCATGCCATCCATTTAAGCTAATATGGAGTCGCTTGTTATGATTTAGTGTTGCATTGGCGCTGTGAGAATCGGCCCTGACAGCCTCGTTTGTTTTATTTTCTTGAGCTTTGCATCTGTCACTCCTGACGATTGTAGTCTTAGGTTATCGGTGGTTCATTGCAATGCCACATTCTACTAGCTAGTCAAATCTAGACTTTGGGCTTTGTGAAAAACTGCTCATTGGACTAAGTATCAATATAAGCGATAAAGTGCCTCTGCTAATGTGGTTCCGAAAGGATACTTTGTTGTTCTGCGTTTTCCCGTGCTACTTATAAAGAAATAGTAGGCGTCAATCGGCGGAGGACTGCACAATGCGCTTTAGGGTGTATCCACGGGCCAACAACAACATACAATTGGACTTAATTAAAAAGGAAAACAATAAAAATGCTGCAAAACAAGGCTTTCGAGGTGTAATCGCAGTGGTTACTTACCATGCGTCGTATCCTGTCCCATTGATGCCTTTAATTTCGGATCGCTGGTGGCTGCGAACCATGCTCCGTATCCTGTGCCGATGATACCTCCAATTTCTTATCACTGGCCTGGTTCGGTCTTGCTTTATCTTGTGCAAAGTAGCGATTTTTAAGAAGCTGAACTGCATTGTTACGTAAACGAAACGCTTGGCGGAAATAATTTCAGATTATAGAGCACCCATTTGTTAAATATTATCCCTATCTACTTAGAACTAAGCACAGCCAAACCAAAACTCTACAAGTGCATCAATAGCTATGAAGAGAAGCTGCGGCGCAATAAAAAAAACACTTATTGCATTTCCACTTTACCTCTTCAGAGTTCCTCAAAAACACCCCTTAACTAGACAAAGTTATGGGTTTCGATGTGATTTAATCCACAACGAGATTTCCATCTCATACTTGAGTAACTCTCATGTGCAAATGGACGCTCTACACAACTGAACCATCTGTAGAACATTTCAACAGCGAAACCACAAGACAATAATCCCTCAGTATGGCAGTGAATGCAAGGCGCCTTGTTAGGATCTGCGACGGCCCATTTATGCTCTTATCATTGCATTGAAAGACAACAAAGTGGAGCACAAGACACAAAGGTCACCAATTTTTTAAATGTCAGCACTAGTGTGCAAACATAAACGGGAACGAGAGTGGTTGGGAGAGGGAGATGCCTTCCCTTTTTACAGTTGAACAAGGGTGTTTTACATAGACGAAAAGCGAGTCAGCTATTGCTCAAGAAGAGTAATGACAGCATTGGCTGGGGACGTGAGAGAAGGCGATAAAGCGGCCGTCTTGGAAGTGGTGAGAATGTTAGCGATGGCTGCATAAAGGCTAATAGTAGTGCTTCCGCCACATTGATCCTGCTGTCCACACTTTGTTGACGAAGATTTACTTTGTGCTTTTCTTGTGGTGAGTGAGGTACTTCAGACGGAGTCGCACTCGAAGTTGATGTCATTACTGAAGTCAGAGTGGTGTTAGGGGCTGGTGTTGTGGTTGTAGATTTGTAGGCAAAAACTATAGTGATTCCCATCATAACGAGAAGGAGCACGCTGATGAACTTCATCTCGCGTAGAATACCTGCACAACTGTTTGAGGCGTCGGCTCCTATTCGCTGTGGATGCATGCGTGGGGAGTCAATGCGTTGACTCTGGAACCGACCAACCACTAATCTCTTAAGACGTCCGATTTCATGTTTGCCTATTGACCTCTGCCACACTATTTCCTCAAATTAACATTGCGACGTTGCATCATAATTCGGCTCGTCTGCGTTTAATTCAATACTTTAAGCAAGATCGACTATCGATGGAGTCATTCTATTGCCAAATCTGGATTTTCCTGCCTACTTAAACCACGTACTATAGTACAGCAAGAGTTAACAGAATGCACAACCGTTCAATATCCAATCAGCTACCTCTGTAATACTTTTGCTTGTTTGAACTGCCGGTTTCGGTCACTTGGGTGGCCATATTGTACAAAGCCGGTTGGTCGGACTCCGGGCCGTGCCAACAGCTCCCAAGTCCTCTGTTTCCAGAATACATGTATTTTATCCCCAGTACTATGCCTTCTTTTACCTTAAAGGGAGTCTCGAGACGCTACAACCTCTATCGTTTTTTGGCGGGTCAACAACCATGAAGCCTTACTCATGAGAACGCCATTGCATCTTAGATTTCACGCCTTGATCTCTTTCTGTTCACATTAAGCATGCTTAATGAACCACTGCTTGCAGTAACTGCCACGCATTCAACTGCATTTGCGATCGTAGCCATGTGGAAACAAGTTACTGGAAAATCCAATGGTGGATGGCTGGTGAATAGGGCGGTACTGAGTTGTGTTGGTGCATTAAAAGCGATTAGTAGAATTGAAGTGCGCTCACCATTAGGCCGATACATTGGTTTCACATTAAGCAAAGCATTTGCAAGCGAGTTGATACTCGGTGCTCGAACATGAATAAAATGAATCTTTATGAGCAGTGACCGTCCCAGTTCTTCAGTTGACCAATTAGGAGGCACGCTACACTGCCATGTATCGTTAATAGATAACCCTGACCTGAAGGTTTTATCTAATCAAGATTACTTAGCCTGAGAGCACGAACATGTCTATGCTTGAACCCCTACATGGAGATCAAATGCTTACAAGCTCGTGTTGCTAGACCAGCTCAAAATGTGTATCCTGTCAGTTTAGCGGTGCCCTCCTGTTGTCCTCAATCATGACAACCAGACTGACACCTTTGCAATCCCACGTATGGGTTGGTGGGATCCTAGAGCTCTCCTATTTCGAATAGATACCTATTTTACTCGTGACTTTAAAGAGCATCCGAGTGAGTAAAATGGTGCATCTTGCTTGAGTCCTAGGTAATTTATTGCAAAAAATTCAATTAAACTGACACTACAGACACAAACTCACCTTTTTGTCCCAACGCACCTTGTAGATAGATAGAAAGATAAAAGATAGGCAAGTTGCCCAGTAACAGGAGAGAGCTTACGGAGGGTGCTTGACCACGACATTGCTGGTCCCTCTTGGTAGTTCCACTGGACTTGAGGTTCACGGTTAGTGTCGCATCAATTGTTAAGAGCTTCCTTGCAGAACACGAGGGCAAGGGAAGTGCCGAAGATAGACATCGATCACAGCCCTTCTATTGTGGGATGTCAGAGATTCTCCCATCCGTAGCACATACACTTCTCTCACACCGCCAAAGTTTGTCGCGAGTGGTATGGATCGGTATATAATCCATCAAAGCCGGGTCCGCTTTCCACTGCCACCAATGTAGCGGCCCGAGACTTCCCTTTAAGCAAAAGAAGGCATAGTACTAAGGCAGAATATATATTCTGGAAACAGAGAGCTTGAGGGCTGTTGGCACGACCCGGGAGCCGATTAACTGACTAGCATAATATGGCCACCCAAGTGACCTAAACCGACAGTCCAATCAAGCAAAGTATTACACACCCATTCTCTTCATCATTTCATTTTGTTTCATTCCCTCTCATTTCTTTTCACACACCCTAAAAGTTGGCTAGGTACACATCTCATCTGAATAAAACACAAAGCAATACAATGTTTTGTCTCAAAAATAAAAAGTTTTTGGAACAAAAGCATCAAAGTTTGTGTTGTAGTTGTTGTTAAGGCACATTTTTTTAACAAAAGTAGTCCATAATTATTTGTTCGGCCCAAAGAATAAACTTAGACGCTGTTAAAATTGCTTTGTCAAAGCCAAATAAATGACAAAAACTATTCACTTAAATACCTTAGTTTTGTTTAACTGATCCGATTCGAATCAATACAGGCAAGTGCGAGTATAAATTTGTTTGATGTACCACGCGGAAATCAATTGGACTTTGAGATGGGCGGTGCTGGTTCTGGAGAGCCTGAAACTGCGAGCATGGCCGATGGCGGCAAGAGAACGGTGGTGCAAATGACCAAGGAAATTGGTGTAATACAGGCCGTCAGCATCATATTTGGCGTTATTGTTGGATCTGGCATCTTCGTATCACCTGTTGGAGTTCTGCGATACTCAAATTCTGTGGGCCTCTCTCTAATTATGTGGATCGTGCCTGGTCTCTTCAGCATGCTTGGTGCTCTAGTGTATGCTGAACTGGGTGTGCGAATTCAGAAGTCTGGTGGCGAGTATGCATACATCCTCGAAGCCTTTGGTGGTCTGCCTGCATTCATTGTGATGTGGATCACCTTTGTGGTCATCGGCGGCGTCAGTTGCGCTGCCAATTCGATCGTCTTTGCAGAGTACATGCTGCAGCCCGTCTATCCTGACTGCGCCATTCCGGCACCCGTTGTCAGCATGATTGCCCTTTGCGGTCTGAGTAAGTGTGCGATTGTTTTCATTTATCCTTTTAGTGTTAATTTGTGCGATCAACTGCTACAAGGTGAGGTGGGCGACGCGACTCGCGGTGATCTTCTCATGTGGCAAGGTTATCGCTCTATTACTAATAATCAGCTTTGGATTGTACTATCTTGCAACTGGTAAGTTATCGCATCCTTTGTGTACTTGACGCTTGTCTGCACAGACGCTTATTTTTTATTAAGTGGCGTACGTATGATACATTTAGCATTCAACGTTGAGTAGCTAAGGTTTTTTAACACTTCTAGGTCATGTTGAGAGCTTTCATAACGCCTTCGAGGGATCGAATTTGTCTCCCGGTTATCTGGCGCTTTCCTTCTACCAGGGCTTCTGGGCATTCTCGGGGTGGTAAGTATTCCTCTTTAACTAATTATGCACAGCCGATCACTGCTTAGCTACTAATGAGCACCAGATGTCTTGCCAACCGTTTGGAATATTTCTGTTGGTATCTCTTGTTGAGAACGTTAAATTGCTAGAGCATAGACTATACAGGTGGTGACTCAGGAGGTAATACAGTTGGTGTGATGTGCTACTGCACCTCTGAATAAAGTAAAGCTTTTAAAAGTGTCTGCAGATTAGTGCGATTCCACGCCTTGCGCCACGTTCACCGGCGACATGTGGAGGAAGACGGCTTGAACAATGGCTAGTCAATTGATGGTGGACAGTATTCCGCCAAAATTAATGCTTTAATTTAGATGGGTGCTCACATCTTAAGTTGTCTTGTAGGAACTATCTGAATTTCTTGGTGGAGGAGATGGAGAATCCTGGCAGGTGAGTACCAAGTCGACCAATGTGAAAACAATTGGATGGAGACGGCTATATTAACGTTGTGTCCACCATTGTAGGAATCTCCCACTGGCAATCGGGATCGCACTCTCCCTTGTAACCGGTCTCTATATGTTGACTAACATAGCCTACCTGGCCGTGCTCAGCCCCTATGAAATGCTGGCCACAGGCTCTGGATCCTCTGCCATCGCTGTGGTGAGTTGAGGCAAACAGTCTAGTGCAAAGGTTTGGTATGGTAAATTTAAGGAGGAAAATAGGGAATAGCGCGAGCGATAACTCCTGCCATTCAATGACTAGTGTCGTAACGCTTGCAGGTGTTTGCTGAGCGTGCAATGCCCTGGATTTCCATGCTGATGCCTGTCTTCGTCGGTGCCTCAGTGTTTGGAAGCATCAACGGGGAGGCGCTGTCAATGTCTCGGTGTGTTCTCTTTCTTTTTAGGTGCTTTATATTAGAGTGATAATTTGATGATGAAACTACTTTCCTGTTTGCACCGTCTCATCCAAAGTTTGACGTACACTGGAGCCAGGGAAGGACACATGCCCTCTATTCTTGCTATGATTCATCATTGCAACTTTACGCCCATTCCGGCCATTCTGATTTTGGTGAGACATCTTGCATTTCCTTACGCATTTACTTGGTACAAAAGCTATTTTTTATCCCAATTCCATCAACTATTTGAATATTTTGAGTAGAGGCTGTAAGGCATTTTTGACCTTTTTCTGAATAGTCAATTGCTGGAGCCTCTTTGCTCTCAAATGTGCTTCTTGCTGTAGCTTGTCCTCGCAGTGAGCTACCAGTTCTACAGTGATCTCTTCGCGTTGATCGAGTTGGCGGGCTTCGCATTCTCCTTTATTGCGGCCTTGGCAGTGACTGCTCTCCTCTACATGCGCTACAAGGATCCAAAACTGAAAACTCCTTTCCAGGTACACTTTTCTTTGCTCTTTGCTCCTTTGACTAAACTGTAACTCTTGGCACTGAAATCATTGCGATGAACTCCGAGTGACTTTGTTTTTGACGCGTCTTCCTCTTGGTTCATGTAGTTGCCCATTTTCTTCCCCGTTCTCTTCCTCGGCTGCGATCTTTTCATTCTGGTGCTGACTATCTACCAACAGCCGCGTGAGTCGCTCTCCAATGTCATTCTCATGTTGGCGGCAGTTCCCATCTACTGGTTGGGTGTTTCATGGAAGAACAAGCCCAAGAGTTTCCAAAACTTTATTCGTAAGTAAACATGTTTCGGTTGATTATGATTGCTTTCGAACGCCAAATCGCACTCTCTATGATTTTCTTTCCCTCTTCGTGCAGATAAGGGCACAGTATTTCTACAAAAAGTGTTCGCCTGCGTGCCAGTAGAGGACGAGTCTCAATTGGACGGAAATGCTGTCCCTCCTAAGAATGTGGACACTCAAGCTGGGGCAGTTTAGCTGTTCAAAGTTTACTCACAAACTCAGGAAATCTCAACTCCTATTTTAAAAAGTGTAGTTGTCTTCTACGGCCCGAGCTCTAACGTCCTTTTCTACCATCCCTTTGTTACGATTGGAGCGGCGTCTGCTAGACGTTCCCCTACAACCTCTTCGTTTGTGTCTCTTAGTAGTACAATACTTCCGACTGGAAGCGGTTACTTATTTAGTCGTTAGAATTTTACGTTGCCCTGTACTCCCAACGCTCTTCTCTCTCCTTCTTGTCGGTAAACATTAGTATTTAATACACAGTCTGCTATGCCACCCAAATCTGCCTCTTCTCACCTGACACTGATGTCTAGTGTGGATCATTATTTGGGAGTCGTTTGCTTTATGAGCGGTAATGGTATCGCAATTCCAGTCTCTAGGGAAGGGGCGAGGTTTGGGTTCATAGACTACTCGGGTCGACTTTGTCTACCGAAGCCTTCGGACATGAGTTGTTTGTGCATTTGTACCTCGCCCAGGCTGCTGCTTCACTCGGAGCTGCAGCATTTGCCTGACGGTGTAATTTGCCTTCCACAGCCGACTTAATTAAATCAGTTCAGCTTGTCAAGTTGTCAATAACAAGGGAATAGATTGCTTAACCGTCATCCAAATTCACTCCAAAGCCTTCTTTTGACTAAAATATATTGCGATTTGCTCCGGCTTGCCAGGCACCTGGAATTCAAAGCTTGTCATGCTCAACTATTGACGTCTACCACAATGCCTTCTCTAGTTGAAAGTGTAGCACCACTTCGGGTCTCGGCTTGCTTGCATCGCGTTCATCTCCTCCTTCATGATCCCCTTCGAGGGGAGATAGGCGTAGTCAGAAGGAACAACTCACTACTTTGTCAATGAGGATCCCAAATTCGGATCGCTTGTCTGGTTGACTCACGCGCCATAACATGTGGAAGTGTCAAATTACTGTTCATTTGTGCCATTTTGTTTCATTGTGACTCATTAACCACTACATCTTACTCATTGAAACTTCATGCCATTTAAATTGGACGTCCATATCAGTTCCATTCGCTTCAGACATGAGTGACAAGCCATGAGCCTTGGAAATGAAACAATCAATTGTATTCGCGGCCATATTTTGTGTGGAGACAAATCATTGATGACGTCCATCAGTGGATGATCGGTGAGGGGAGGGATAGAGGGCAAGTAGGCGGCTTTAGCATGAATAAATGTTCGTTCTTAAAGAGGACAACTCCTTCCCTTAGGCTTCACTATTGTTCTCTGGATGAGCAAAATGTTGACTGACATTGATGCTGGCTATAGCAGTGACATTTTTGACTGACAAGTAGCGCTAACGTGTAAAGTTAACACGCAACCGGTTTGGCACCCTGCTCACTGTGCTCTGTGAAGTCAATGGTGCTTGTGAATTAGACATCTATTAGCGTACGTGTATCAGGCTCGTACGAGATTGATGAGCACCTCAACAGGGTTCCAATACTGACCTCCCAACTATGGGCCTCTTCCACATGCCTGGAAGTGTGGTTATGCGACGGCTGTGATTGACAAAGCACTGCAGAATGTTGCATGCAGGGATGGTGTAGAGTTGGTCCACTGAAACCCTTAAACAGAAGCAGTTTGTAATTCTCTGTTTACTAAAGCTGCTGCATGATGCAGTAGTTTGCCTTTTAATGCCAGAAGAATAGGCCACGGGCCCATTACATTAGTGATGCTTGTCATGATATCAATGAAATAGTGATCGACTGGTAAGTCGTGTTTTTCCACAAAGTCATTGCTGCTGAGTTCTAAAGACTTTATAATCCTGGCGCTCTTGCTAATTATGTCCACCCCGGTTCATTCTGTAGCCTTATTTTGGGGAAAATATCTCTTGGTTCGCTATGATCTGATTTCTAGCGAGATTTGAAGCTTGACAAGGGCGTCACATAAGGCGTCTAAAACCATGCCTGGCCATTGGCTTCTCCATTTGATATTGCCTCATCGCTGTATATTTCGGTTTGACTGGGTTCAGTTCACTTCTTTAGGCACAATTGCCTTCGAGAGAGAGTCAGCCTATCCCCAAAAGTAGACCTTTTAGCTAGTTGAACTACAAGTGATAGCACATTACCTGTAGCTTCCCGAGACTTCCTTGAAGGTAAAAGAGGCATAGTACTGAGGCAAAATGCATGTATTCTGAAAACGGAGGGGTTGGGAACTACTGGCCTGGCCCGGATGCCAGCCAATCGGCTAGTACAACGTGGCCACACAAGTGACCGAAACCGGCAGTTCGAACATGCAGAGTATTACACAGCCCCTCTCTTCTTCAGAGCATCATCTCCGACGCTCCTCTTGGTCGGCCTCTCGTGTCAGCCATCACAACGTAATCAGTGCTGCGAGAAGCACCCACGAGCTAACCGTCCCAGTCATCGAGATTCGAGCGCATGTGTTCTTGTAGTACCATCAATTCTGCGTAGCACTCGGTGCAGTTAAGGCGTATTTCTGAATTCTTCTCTCTCATGACAATGTTTCCCAATAAAGTGATGGAGGTACGAATCCAAGTTTTCAAATGGATCGAGACACACACAACACATACTGTGATCACAGGATTTTTGATGCTGTGGCATAAACCCGAAGGTATCGTAGAACTCTGAGCGAATGGGGCGATCGGGCCTCATATGAACAAAATGCATGCGATCCAAGTGTGCAAAGCATAAAACGATGCTATCGAATGGCATTCTGCACATTCTACATCTGCAGATACGCATTTTTGCAAGAGGAGGCGGGTTGCTCAAAACGGGAGAGAGAGATTACGGAGGATGCTTTATCACAACGTCGCTGACACCTCTTGGCAGTTCCACTGGACTTGAAATTCAAGGCTAGTATTGCTTCAGTTGTTAATCAGTTTCTTGCAGAACACGAAGGTAAGGTGGACGCCGAAGGTGGACGTCGATCTTAGTCCTTCTGCTGTGGGATTTCAGAGAACTCCCCATCCATAACACATGCACTTATTTCAAAGCGCTAAAGTTTGCCATAAGCGGCATAGACCAGGGTAGAAATACACCAAAGTCTGGTCTGCTTTCCGCTACCACCATTGTAGCGTCTCTAGACTTCCCTGAAGGTAGAATAAGGCATTATACTAGGGCAAAATGCATATATTCTGAAAACGGAGGAATTGGAGCTGTTGGCACGACCCTGAGGCCGACCAACCGACTAGTACAAAGTGGTCACCCAAGTGGCCGAAACCGGCAGTTCGAAAAACAAAGCATTGCACAGCCCCTTTCTTCTTCAGAGCGTCGTCCCCAACGCTCCTTTTGATCAGCCTCTTGTGTCAGCCATCACAAGCACCCACGAGCTAACCATACCAGTCATTAAAATTTGAGCGAATGTGTTCTTGCAGTGCTATCAATTCCGCTTAGCACTCAGTGCAGCAAATGCGTAATTCTGAATCCTCCTCTCTCACGATAATGTTTCCCAATAAGATGATGGATGTACGAATCCAGGCTTTTAAATGGATCGAGACACACGCAACACACATTGTGATTCCAGGCTTTTTGATGCCGCGGGAGGAAAACGAGGACATCATATAACCCTGAGCAAATGGAATGATCGGGCCTCATATAGGAAGGATGTACTCGATCCAAGTGTGCAAAGCATAAAACGACGCTATCGAATGGCGTCTTGTACACTCTACATCTGTTGATACACATTTTGGCGAAGATAGGCAAATTACCCGAGAAGTTGGTAGAGACCTTATGGAGGATGTTTGACCAAAACGCTGTTGATCCCTCCTGGTAGTTCCACTGGACTTGGATTTCACGGCTAGTTCCGCTTCAGTTGTTAATGGCTTTCCTGTGGAACACGAGGGCGAGGTGGACGCCGAAGATGGACGTCAATCTCAGTCTTTCTGCTATGGGATTTAAGAGATTCTCCCATTTGCAGCACATGCACTTCTTTCAAACCGCTAACGTTCGCCATAAATAATATAGACCAGGATAAAAATGCTTTCCGCTACTACCAATGTAGCGTCTTTAGACTTCCCCGAAGGTAGAAGAAGGCATAGTAATACGGCAAAATGCATGCATTCTGAAAACGGAGGAATCGGGGGCTGCTGGCATAGTCCAGAGGCCAGCCAACCGGCTGGTACAACATGGCCATCCAAGTGGCTAAAACCGATGGTCCGAATAAATGAAGTATTATATTACCTGTTAACAAAATGTAAGGCTGTTTAACCTCTGGTCAGTGGCCACAAGTCTTTCCGTAGCGGATCAACGGCCTTGAAGCCTTACCCATGAATATGCCATTCCATCTGAGATCGTACTCCTTGATCCCATTTTTCGCGCATTAAGCATAATAACTGAACTATGACGTGGGGTTAGTGCAGCACATTCAGTTGCATTTGGTGAATCAAACCGACGACGATGTCCATTAGTGGACAATCAGTGATTCGAACAGCAAAGAGAGAGTTCGTGGATTTGGGGCAAAATGCGCTTAGCATTATGCTCTCACAATAGGAAAATCCATTGTTAAACGAGGGGACGCTTGTCAACACTGGGGTGTAGAACTCCTGCGAAATTTTACCGACAGTCAGCTTCTCCATTCTATCATTGCAACCGGTTTGTCAGCCGTCTGGGTTATTGTCACCCTGCCCACCATACACAATGAGGTCAGTTGTGTTTGCGAATCGGGCCTTTATTATCACATGCTTAAAGAGGTTACGAGTTGAGCCATCCGACTATGGGTCTCTTTCGCATTCCTGGATACCAAGTACCGATGAATGGTTCGCGCTCAAATCCTGGTATTGGTACTTTTGCAATGCTTCCCTAGTGAAGTGGATGTAACACACTAAACGAAGAGAGTCGGGTCATCCGACTACGTAGACGTAGACCTAGTCAATGATTTAGATCTGCGGCGCTAAATTGGCTGCGCTTGATGTAGTACCGGTGAATGCTTCGCATACGAGTCAATGTATCGGCGTTTCCTAAACTCTTTCTCGGTGAAGCGGATGCAGCTGATTGAACGGATTGTATAGCAAAAAGGGACATGAATCGCAGAAAAATACTTTACATTCATAGCTTTCACACTGACACGACGCTACGTCAGTCACTGCCAGGTTATAATTTTGCATCCAGGACTATTCAAATGCATTTGTTCCACCATTGAATACCCCAGATCGAGCTAACTATTCAGTGCAGACTTGATGCAAGCCTTCGCAGAGAACCGTTTTTCAAACCCGTGGCCTGATCATGAAAAAAATGAGGTTTTACGGGGTAAAGGTAGTAATCCGTCACCCTCCGCCTTATCCCATACTGTTATTGTTTCCCTTCATCCTACGTGAACCTACTTGATTACCATAATCTCTACACACGGGGAATGTATGTGTAACGATGATGTGGAATGCGCCCAAGGGTTCCAGCCCTTTCCATGGCTCGTTAATTACAATTTGTGGTATAAAATTATGATACTATCCAAGTTGATTTTGTGACAGTATACAAAGGCGTAACAAATATGCTGTGTAAATAGAGATTTGCATGATTTGTCACTGTTTCACACCTCTAAGCTAGCTTACTGGCGCTACCCGCTCCCTCCCACGACCCCGCTGCGTGATAAGGCTATAGGGAGCGCTAATCCCGAGGTGTGGGTGCTATTCTCACGCCTTCGCACGCAATGTGAGATCTTCCATCTAGCCGGATTAACCGCGTTGACCTATCAATCGTTTGGCGAGACAAAAATTATTTTTGGACAATTTTTTTACAAGCTAAGCTAAATTGCCGTGACTGAATGGAATGCATGTGGTTTGGGATAGCTGAGCAAGGCCAACGCAACAGCATAATGCTACCATGTTATTAAGGTGAAGAATCTAGAGCTAGACCCAAAGTACGACGCTTTCTCTCTGTCTAAATCACTTACCCGACAAATCCTCGATTAGGTTTTGTAAACACATCTGAGGAGCAGATACCGACGTGGAGTTTTGAAGGCGTATCACTGCCGATTTTCCATTCAAGGCTAAGGGAAGTGCCTTGGGACCGTTGGTGCTGTAGTCCTGTCACAAATGTGCATCTCTCGATGTTACAAATGTTGGGATAGCCTTGACAGCATTTTTTTTGCATAATTAAGGTCTCATCGTGTGGTTTCAGTTCATAGAGAGAAAGAGAGTTCCTATTTTTTGGACGAAAAATACATTCGTATAAATTAAATAGAAAAAATTATTCGATGTCGTAGGCATTCTCACCACCCTTTAAAAAAGGCAATGGATGATCAACTAGCATTCACTTCATCCATCACCAATCGGATTTCCGTCCTGGTAAATGAAATTATACAATTTGGTATTTCTCCTCCATGGTGTTCCGTCGGATTGGCATAGTTATTTGCCCTCGGTCTGCAATATATATGCTTGTTAGTCACGTTTTCATGCTGTGATTCTCCCATTCATCCGACTTATACCTCTATTTTATGCGAAACGATCCTGGACTTCAGCACGACCCATCGATTTGGTCACGAATGGGAATATCCTGATTGTCCTTTGGATACTCTACAGAGTTGAATGTAAAAGTTGCAGACATTTGTTAATCAGAGAACCATAAGATCTTATTAACCCATACGTGGTGCTACAAGGGGTCAATGTGGTTGTCATGGTTAAGGACAACACGGGAGCATCACTGAGCTGACGGAAGACCTATCAACACGCGCTGGTAAGCGTTAGGTCTGTATGTAAGGGATCAAGCATAAACATTTTCGTGTTCTCAGGCTAAATAATCCTGGCTAGACAAAGACTTCATGTCAGAGATTTTTATTACCGACACATGGTAGTGAAGCTTGGGAACTGCAGTTGAATACACGCATCCTAACTGGTCGGCTAGAGCACTCGGACGGTCAACATACGTTGACCGCTCACTGGTCGTTGACCGGTAGGGCGAATGTGGATTATTTTCCATTTTTCAAATTCCTCTGTTCAAGTAAGAAATTGTGTAGTAGCCAAGTTAACCCATGGTAGTAGTTCTACTGATTTCAGACATTTTGTGTGTCATGTCATCTGTTGTTTGGGTAGTGAAATGTGACACGTCCGCTAAGCCTTAGCTGTCGTCAAACCTCACATAGAGGTCACTGAGATAGAGATGGATTTACACGAAACAGTGAACAGAACTGCCCCACTCTCGGGATCTATCAGTTAGCTTAATTTTGACAAGTAGTGACCACTTCACAGCCCTATACATTTGGTTTACCATAAATGGGGAAAAAAGTGTGTCCGGTGGTCCTAAAAGCTCGGCTAGGCATATTCCAACTTAAACACCAGAATGTGGGCGGCAAGCAACTTTACTTGCATTTGCGGAAGGTGTCTTGCTAACGCCAAACCATCAAAGTTCATCCTTCATGCCCCGACTGGATTGCGTTTGTGAGATCAGAAACGTCATCATCACCTCTCCAAATGGCACTGAAATGGAGAGGACATGTTAACGATTTAATTATAAGCAGTTCTTTGTTTTTCGATTCCCTTACGATAAGAAACAGAAGCATGTGGACTTGTACATGAGCTAATTGGCTCGTTCTGTGGTTTTTTTTGAAGTGCCTCACATTGCACTGGAGAGGCGTGTTTGTTATTTCCACCCACATGGTTAGCTTTGGATTTTCTCCATCTCAGCCCCCCAGAAAATTCAAGCACCTGCCTTCATTGAAGGGCTTATTCGCCGTAGCTTCTTATCATGACTTACCTGTAGGCACATCTGTGCTTCACCAGAAAGGAACGCAATAGTCATCTACACGCACGAATACCTCTTCAGTTAGTTTTACTTCGAGAAAGGTACCAAAGCAAGAAAAGTTGAGAAAAGAAATTGTGGAATGGCTAGATTAATTTGTCAGTGATTTCTAAAATCAGTACGAAAGTAAATCAGTTTGAGTAGGCCCATGAAGCAGGCGAGAATTCCCGCTTAAATGTTTTAGCTTGTAATAGATGTCGTTAAACTAGCCATTGTCCCAATAAAAGAGTTCACCCTATTCCTTATCTATTTACGATGATTTTAATCACTTCTGAAATACATTTTAATCAGCAAACTTTCCCAAAAAACACTCAAACACCTAGAAAATGACTAATTTTACCGTTGATTTCCTGCACTAGACGGTTTGAGATATTGGCGCTGTTTTTGGTAGTTATCACTGATCGAGGCACTCATACCGCATGCACCAAGCGTAGGCAAACATGTATGTGAATAAAAGCGAACAAATAGGCTGGTCGTCCAGTCTAATTTACTTGGAACTGTTGGTGCTCTGATAGACTGGATGAAATTTTTACTTAAATAATAATAAGTAGGCAAATTAAGGCAGGCTGTTGAAAATGTTGATGTTGTAATTAATTGCATTTCGACTACTAGACCCCCTTTCTAACTACCAATGTACTAGCTGTTGTCTTGGATGTATCCTCACGCTCTCCTCTCGAAGAGACTACGGAGGTGCGAAACAGGTTAAGGTGTAGCTGTCACTGATGGAGCTTGTGTCGTCGTGTAAGGTATTTAGTGATTTTTGTTGCGATTTGATGTGAAAAATATAATAACTGTTTAAAAGTGACTTGCCTAAGTATAAGTAAGTTTAGGCAGTATTTTAGAAGTACATGTGGTTCATCTGTAACCAATTTCTGGGCAACCGTTATGCTATAAAAATGTGCCACAATCGAGAATGCTCAGTGTTTGATGTAGCCCGTGCCCACGTCTTTCCACTGGAGTCTCCATTGGAACGCTACGAATAAATCTAGTATAAGTTCTTCACTATCATTTAAAGCATCACGACAAAAATGATGGGTCAAAGACAAGACGATGGTAAAGTAAGTTGACTTGAATTGCATCTTTACCATCATTAAAACAAATGCTATCACATCACAAGGTAAAGTCGAGAATTGAAGAATCGCTGTCTTAGGTTGTAAAGTGTCAGTGGATGTGAAATCCATATTGCGTACTTCCACCACGCAAACTGGAGGGACCATGAGAACCGCCATAACCATTACGAGTGGCAATAGGTTGCCGTTCCAATGAACTGAGACGGTGCAGAATGTGTTTGTCTGTACAGATCGCGCTTTTAGGGTACTTATGACATTCCTATGAGCCTATTTTGATGCCAAAATCAAGAAAACGATCAGTAAACATGTAGCCTACTGCCGCGACTCGCGCTCCTCTCACCATCCCTGCGTCATGCTTGAATTTACACGCTTTCGGTGTGGCTGCATGGCTTCGTGGCATAATGCATAGCAAACGGGCCAGATTCCTTCATCTATTTTATCGCGAAAAACAGTTGGTAAAGGGAAGGAGTGAGAATAAGAGGCATTCACTTCCCTAAGTAGATCGTTCACCAAACACGAATTCTCACCAAATAAGCACGCAAACGGGAGATGTCGATTGCCGCACATTTGAAGTGAATTAAAGCTACCGCAACACATACAAGTTAGAGCAATACATCACAGGAAGAACTCATTCAGAGCAGAAAAGTGTTCCAGTGGAAGAAGTCTCACGTCCACGCCTTCCATGGCAAGAAAACAATTTACCCACTTGGTTAAGTGGGGCTCCAACACTATCAGCAACGACAAGACCCGCACCCTAGTGTCACGGACGGTTGAGCGGTAGCAGCAGCAGAGCAAACGAAGAAGATAGGGTTGACTTCCTCACCACTCCTCATGCTCATCACATAACAGCGGCAGTAGTATAAAGCAACAATGACGCAGCACCTCCCCCTCACTCTTCCTCCCAACCGTCGTCCCTCCTCCATGTCCTGCCGCATCGACGCGACTCCAACAGTGGCAATCGTCTAGGAATAAAGTCAAACAAACTCACGCCAAACTACTAACAGTCTCAAGTGCACACTTCTTCCTGACCACACAACCACCACCCGAAGCAGCAGCTACCAGTGATGGAGAATCCACTGCCACATCCAACCACCAACCGCATTCCCGCGAGCATGTGAATGCAGAAGGCATTAAATGCAGTAGTAGCAGTAATGGTAAGCAGAAGAACAAATCTGTATTTGATGATGATAATGGGGAGGAGGAGGAGGAGGAGGAAGAGGACGACAATAGTGGTAACGAACAAACGAACTTACCAGTTGGTTTTTCTTCCTCTTCTTTGTGGCCTTTCTCCCTCAAGTCGCACATTCCATCGCCTCCCTCAATGTCCGCCTCCTGTAGGGACACATAACCTGGCCGCTTCAGTACGTTTCATGTCGTTAGCTCCCGTTGAGGACCTACACCTGATTTGCGAAGAAAGACGGGGGGGAAATGAATGGGTTAACTATTCTAGGAATGCCCGTTCTCGTCTTTAATATTCGATCATCTTAAAATGAGACTTTCTTCCTCTTTATCTACTATCGGTAAGATCACGACCAGATGCCACACAGTGAGCCATTAATTATGCACAAAGACAGTATCGAGGCGATGACAGCATCTGTAAAATTAAGGTTTGCACATTTTTGACAAGACTGGTGAACCAACGATTCCAAGGCGCTTTCCTTATCCCTGAATGCGAAGTTTAGCATTGACACTCCTTCGAAAACCACACGTCAGTGTCTTCGCCTCATATCGATGTGGCAGATTCCATCAGCCACAGCGCATTTGCCCGATGAGCGAGTCGAACGGAGGGGAAGCGTTGTCCTTTGACCTCAGCTCTAAATCTCTTAGTTTTCCAAGCCAACCCAAAATAATTTTCGTCTTGCCAAACGGTTAATAAGGCGAAACAGTTAATCCGACCAGAATGAAGGTCTCACGCTGCATGCAAAGCCGTATGAGCAGGACCCACATGGACCGATTAACGCCCCCTGTAGCCTTGTCACGTGAGGGGATCGTTGGAGGGGGAGTGTGGTGGCAGTAGGCTGGGTCAGGGGCGTAAAACCCTGACAAGTCGTGTTTATTACACATCTGGGGGCTGCCACAACATAGGCTTTGACAAGACCAATACGTTGGAATCACAAATGCTGATTTACACAGCGTCGACAGGGTTGGCACGTGGGTACAATCCACGTCATCGTTACACATCCACTTCCAGAATGCATTCTATGCAAAACCACTTTGTCTTGGCAATTTTATTAATTATCTTGGTCTTCGTGGTGGAAATGGAAAAAACTGCAGAAGACAAAAGAACCCAACAAACAAATGACTGGAGATGGGGCGAGACCTCCTGCACCAATGCAGCCATGGGAGGTGCACCAACTTCAACTAGGTGGACTATTGCTTTCCTCCCCTAAAACTTCCTCATTTGCCTCCATGATCAAGCATCTGACTTTGCAAAGCCGATAGAAGATTACCCACCGACAACGAGAATTGTATTTTTGCGCCAAGAAAACGATTGTTGTAAACAAGGGCAAATCATGGAGCACCGATTGGTGGGATAGGATCTCGTACTCATATCAATGTGTGAAGTACACAACGTGGAGGCGAATAGTTTACTGCACAAAAAGTGGAACAAATTTTGTTGTCCAGGGAAATGCACTATTGGTATAAGAAGCTTCTGCGGCTAGATAAATAGACATTCCGATTTCACTGTTTCAGCTCCCTCAAAATGCATCTTTTAACCATACCAAGTTATGGACTTCGACGTGATATCTTACTCATCAAGGAAAGACAATCGGTACTTTACTATTTCCTCCAAAATGATCTAATCAACTAAAATCTCTAGTCCCTCACACATGCCAATGAATTTGTTATACTAACAGACCATCAGTGAAACGATACCACAGCGAAATCATCCAACAATATTCCCTCAGTATGACAGGAAATGCAAGGCGCCTTATAATGATCTCCGGCGGCTCACTCACATTCCCATTGATGCAATGAATGACATTAAAATGGTGCTCAAGACACAAAGGGTAACAATTTATTCAATGCCATCAGTAGGGTACAAGTACAAACGAGAAAAAGGGGCTGGGAAAGGGGAGTTCGTCTCCTTTTTATTGTAAAATAGGAGTGTTTTGCGGTGTGGAAAAGCGAATTACCTATTGCGTGAGAACAATAACGGCGGCAATGGCAGAAGATGCGAGAGCAGACGATAAAGCCGCGACTTTGGAAGTGGTGGTGATTGTGGCAGTGGTTGCATCGGGATTCGCTGTAGTGCTACCGCTATTTTGACTCACCTGTCTACTCGTCTTTGACGAAGAAATTTTGTGTGCTTTTGTTGCAGGTAGATTCGAACTTGACACAGCTGCTTTCTTGGTGGTCGTTGTGGATGTGGCAGGGACTGGAGTCGAAGTTGTTGATTTGTGGGCAGTATTATGCTTCCCTTTGGCTAAGACAATGGTGATTCCTATCACAACTAGTAGGAGCACACTGATAAACTTCATCGTGTGTAGAATTGTTACACAACTGTTTGAGTCTTCGGCTGCTATTTATTGTGGCTTCATGGTGGGGGGGGTGGGAACGTGGAGGGGAATCAAGACGTGGACGCTGAAGCTGATTAATCACCAATCATAAAAGGCGTCCAATTTCGTGTTTGGCTATTGCGGCATCGCCGTGTATTTCGGTTTGTCCCCTTCATCATGCATGATTGCATCCGAGGGAGTCAGTCTCTCAATAAACGAGACTTTCTTGCCTAGCCTAACCACGCACGATAGCATATTACCTGTTAAAAAGTGTAAAACAGTTTGACTTCTTGTTAGCTGCTTCATTTCTTTCCGTGACGGATCAGAGATCATGAAATCTTACTCATGAGAATGCCAGTTCATCTAAGATTAGGCTCCTCGATTCCTTCCTTTTCGCATTGGGCATGATTACTGAACCATGACTTAAAGTAAATGCCGTCCCTTCAGTTGCATTTACGATCACAGCCATGTGGAGGCAAACCGTCGAAGCGATCCGTCTGTGGGATATAGGGCCACTAATACCACAGAATTGCGCTCACCAGTAGGCAAAACATTATTAAACGGGATGATACTTGTCTACCATGGGTGTTGAGGATCATCTGCATTCTTATTCCACCGTTGCAATCAACTCGTCAGATGTTGGGAACATTCTAACCCAATGAAGTCAGTGGTGCCTGCGAATCGGTTCATTAGTGTTGAACACGCCTCGTGCTCGGACTAGAATAGTGAGCGACTCAAAGAGTCTCCAAGTCGGGTCATCCGACTATGAGTCTTCTCCATACGCCTGGGCGCATGTCTAGTTTGTGACTCACAGCATCGACATTGACACGATATGTTGTTAGTTGCCACCGGATTATAATTTTGTGTCCAAGACTACTCTAAAGCGTTCCTTTCACTATGGAAAACTTCGGATCTACCTACTATATCAGTGTTGATTGGATGCAAGCCTACACAATGCATTGGCTTTCAGATCCATAGCGGCGGATAACCAGATATGTTCCTACAGTAAGTGCAACTTGACGTTGCAAAGTCAGATGCTTGATCGTGGAGGCAAATGAGGAAGTTTTAGGGGAGGAAAGCAATAGTCCACCTAGTTGAAGTTGGTGCACCTCCCATGGCTGCATTGGTGCAGGAGGTCTCGCCCCATCTCCAGTCATTTGTTTGTTGGGTTCTTTTGTCTTCTGCAGTTTTTTCCATTTCCACCACGAAGACCAAGATAATTAATAAAATTGCCAAGACAAAGTGGTTTTGCATAGAATGCATTCTGGAAGTGGATGTGTAACGATGACGTGGATTGTACCCACGTGCCAACCCTGTCGACGCTGTGTAAATCAGCATTTGTGATTCCAACGTATTGGTCTTGTCAAAGCCTATGTTGTGGCAGCCCCCAGATGTGTAATAAACACGACTTGTCAGGGTTTTACGCCCCTGACCCAGCCTACTGCCACCACACTCCCCCTCCAACGATCCCCTCACGTGACAAGGCTACAGGGGGCGTTAATCGGTCCATGTGGGTCCTGCTCATACGGCTTTGCATGCAGCGTGAGACCTTCATTCTGGTCGGATTAACTGTTTCGCCTTATTAACCGTTTGGCAAGACGAAAATTATTTTGGGTTGGCTTGGAAAACTAAGAGATTTAGAGCTGAGGTCAAAGGACAACGCTTCCCCTCCGTTCGACTCGCTCATCGGGCAAATGCGCTGTGGCTGATGGAATCTGCCACATCGATATGAGGCGAAGACACTGACGTGTGGTTTTCGAAGGAGTGTCAATGCTAAACTTCGCATTCAGGGATAAGGAAAGCGCCTTGGAATCGTTGGTTCACCAGTCTTGTCAAAAATGTGCAAACCTTAATTTTACAGATGCTGTCATCGCCTCGATACTGTCTTTGTGCATAATTAATGGCTCACTGTGTGGCATCTGGTCGTGATCTTACCGATAGTAGATAAAGAGGAAGAAAGTCTCATTTTAAGATGATCGAATATTAAAGACGAGAACGGGCATTCCTAGAATAGTTAACCCATTCATTTCCCCCCCGTCTTTCTTCGCAAATCAGGTGTAGGTCCTCAACGGGAGCTAACGACATGAAACGTACTGAAGCGGCCAGGTTATGTGTCCCTACAGGAGGCGGACATTGAGGGAGGCGATGGAATGTGCGACTTGAGGGAGAAAGGCCACAAAGAAGAGGAAGAAAAACCAACTGGTAAGTTCGTTTGTTCGTTACCACTATTGTCGTCCTCTTCCTCCTCCTCCTCCTCCTCCCCATTATCATCATCAAATACAGATTTGTTCTTCTGCTTACCATTACTGCTACTACTGCATTTAATGCCTTCTGCATTCACATGCTCGCGGGAATGCGGTTGGTGGTTGGATGTGGCAGTGGATTCTCCATCACTGGTAGCTGCTGCTTCGGGTGGTGGTTGTGTGGTCAGGAAGAAGTGTGCACTTGAGACTGTTAGTAGTTTGGCGTGAGTTTGTTTGACTTTATTCCTAGACGATTGCCACTGTTGGAGTCGCGTCGATGCGGCAGGACATGGAGGAGGGACGACGGTTGGGAGGAAGAGTGAGGGGGAGGTGCTGCGTCATTGTTGCTTTATACTACTGCCGCTGTTATGTGATGAGCATGAGGAGTGGTGAGGAAGTCAACCCTATCTTCTTCGTTTGCTCTGCTGCTGCTACCGCTCAACCGTCCGTGACACTAGGGTGCGGGTCTTGTCGTTGCTGATAGTGTTGGAGCCCCACTTAACCAAGTGGGTAAATTGTTTTCTTGCCATGGAAGGCGTGGACGTGAGACTTCTTCCACTGGAACACTTTTCTGCTCTGAATGAGTTCTTCCTGTGATGTATTGCTCTAACTTGTATGTGTTGCGGTAGCTTTAATTCACTTCAAATGTGCGGCAATCGACATCTCCCGTTTGCGTGCTTATTTGGTGAGAATTCGTGTTTGGTGAACGATCTACTTAGGGAAGTGAATGCGATCAAATAGGTGAAGGAATCTGACCCGTTTGCTCTGCATTATGCCACGAAGCCATGCAGCCACATCGAAAGCGTGTCAATTCAAGCATGACGCAGGGATGGTGAGAGGAGCGCGAGTCGCGGCAGTAGGCTACATGCTTTAGGGTGTGAAGGTAAAGCACTGATACACATGCATAGATGTACTGATATAATAATAGTAAAGTACGAAATTAGCTGATTTGAATAATTGTGATTGGGTTGCTCCTATACTGCGACGGTGCAGCAACCAGGAAGACCTGTATACACACAGTGCAGTTGTTGCGAAGCAGCACTCTCATTCTTCCTCCATTACTTCCAATATGCTATGAACTGATGATTGTGCCTTTCTTCCTTGCCAATTCACCATCAGTGTCTGTTAGGTGCCCCAACTCCTCCACCCTCTTCCGCTGCCACCGCCGCCGCCGCCGCCGCCACTAGAAACCAGACCAAGCCCTGTGGCCCTACTACTACTACTAAAAATAACCAACTTGTACACCCGTCTAGTTGACAAAACACTGGCTACCGAGCATTGTTTCAGTAGTAGCGACATTCTATCTCGAATTTCAAACGTGAAAATTGGCAGGGCGACGCGTGGAATGACAAGACTTCCACTGTATGTGCCCTCCTCCGCTCTCCATCCCCTTCTTTTCCTTCTTCACAGGCAAAAGAAAATTTGACACAAGGCGGGACTGAACTTAACACCTCCTCTTGAAATCAACTTTTAGTATATTTGCTTGAGCACACTCCGCTTAGTGCTCACAATCATTGGACCTCATCAAAGGTAATTTCAGCAAACAGAACCCCAATCACGCCAACTCCCTGCTAGAAGCAGCACCTGAACAAACTAGACACTGTCTAGTCACTACAACCACCAGTGGTTGTTTTGTCCAATTAATCACGCTAACTACAGTTTGTTGGTCTAAAGAGTCAAGCTCTCCCCAGAAACCGGGAAATATTACTGTCCTTTACCACATTTATTGTCTTAAAGACGAACAACAGTCTTGTTACTAATGGGCTAGTGGTATGGAGCACATGCCAAATGTATATGCGCCAGTTGACGAAGAAGGGAGTCCCAAAAATGCAAAGAAGCCGTATCTTCCACAGATTTAATCGGTTTTTAAAATGCTAACACATCGATAAACACCACATTCCTTAAGGAGGACAGATAAATCCTCTCTTCTAGCACATGGAAGCACTGTACACATATCGACGGTGGATGCATAAAACGAGTGTAATAATGTTTGTGTTTATATGCGCTTTGTAGGTGAGAGGCGGAAAACACAATTTACACGTAGCCGATGGCGAGTCAACGTGTGCTCCCCCAGTTCCGGACACCGTGACCAGTAGTCAAGACTTATCCACTTAGCGTTTCTTCTTAGTCACAGCGTTCAGTTTTCTGTAGTCTACGCACAGCCGTAGGCTCCCGTCACTTTTCTTCACCAGCGCAATCGGGGAGGCCCACGGTGATTTGGATGGCCGTATCACGCCGTCGGAGATCATCTCGTTCAGTAGACGGTTTACCTCTTCCAAGAGGGGCGGAGGAATACGTCTCGGGGGCTGCCATATTAGCTTAGCTTCACCTGTATCGATAGCATGTTTAATGATGCTCGTTCGACTGAGTTTGGTTCCTTGCCAAGAGAACATTCTAGAGTATCTGCGCAGCAACAAGTGCAGTTCCTTCCTTTCGCTGTCGGTGATGTGTGTTAACCGTGAGCAGAGCTCATCCAGGTTGTTAACAGGAATACCCGCAGCTTCGAACAGAGCACTGCAGATTTCGTCAGTGTTCTTTCCCAGGGAAGGCTCGGCCGACTTTACTGCTTTGTGCTGTTGGGTCGTAAAGGTACCCTCTGCAAAGTTCAAAATTGCTCTAGTATGGCGGAGGAAGTCAACGCCCAGTATCGCGTCACATACTAGTTCTGGACACATAATAAATTGTACTGTCCAGGACTCCTTCCCTATGGTGATCTTTAGCGACGTCTCTCCGATCGCTTTCATCTTCCTCCCTTCAGCTGAGAGTAGTTTTATGGAGGACGATCGAGTACTGATCTTGCGGAAGAGATCTGGAAACGTAGCGGGGTTCACCAGGGACTTCATTGCTCCCCAGTCCAGGAGGAGACGACAGGGGTATCCTTCTAACTGGCCGAGAGCTTGTAGAAAAGGGCGAGGGGCGTTTGGGGGTTGGCAAGATAACGAGAAGTAGGTCTCACCTGCTCTTGGGGTCTGGCGTGGAGGGATCCAGCGGGCACGTGGCTGAATTGGCCGTCGATGGGACGTCTGGGGGGTAGACATCACCGGAAGTTCCTGACGGAACTTAGACGCGGCCTTGACCAACCGACTGAGATCGTTGGTCCGATTGCGCTGAGTTTCGCGGAGAGGCTTGGCGGTTTGACTCCATCGCAGAACTGGACAGCCACCCAGCTGGTAACTTTGGCTGGGGGGCAGACTTTGAAGGCTCTTTCTGCCAGGAGTTGTAGGCTCCGAGCGTAGTCTTCATCGGTTTCACCCACTTTTTGGTCTCGGCGGAAAAATTCTTTGGCCAGAGAGCGTTCACACTTATCAATGGTCGGAGTCGGGGGTGACTCCTGCCCTTATTGCTGAGAGAAAAAGCTCTTGTGGAAGAGCCTGGCGAAGAAGCTGCACCCTCTGTTGCTGGGGGTACCAGTGGGTGTAGAATTTCGCAGTTTGAATCCAATCTTCAAAGTCGATATCGCCTTTGAAGGGGGAATGTTCGCCGACGCTGTCACCAGTGTGAAGAGGTTCTTCTTTTCCTCCTCCTCTTCCCTTACTACCTTATTGGAAGAAGATCGGGCTTTTCTAGGCATGCTTTATTTTAAGAAGAAACGCTAAGTGGGTAAGTCTTGACTACTGGTCACGGTGTCCGGAACTGGGGGAGCGCACTTTGACTCGCTATCGGCTACGTGTAAATTGTGTTCCCGCCTCTCACCTACAAAGCGCATATAAACACAAACATTATTACAACGAGAATATATGGACTTTATCTCACTTAGGAATTTCAATAGTTCCCATCTTTTATTGCAATGGTGTCCAACCGACAGATCTTCCCACGCATTCGTCCATACATCCATTCATCTACTGCAAATCAACTCGAACTAACTTGCACAGGCACGAAAACCACCCATCTTTATCGCTAGCCTGAGTTGCAAAGTGAAAAGACACTTAATATTCATAATCGTGAGCCCTCCATCGTCAGCAAAACCATCCATTCGCGTGGAAATAAACGCAAAAGCCAAATACAGAACAAGTTACACAAGCCAGTCGTAGTTCATCAAAACGTATAGCTGATGAAAAATTCATAATGAAGAGCCAAATTTCGCAAGATCTACATTAGACCGTAGAAGAAAATAGGTTCTGATGGGTTTCATAAATCAGTTTTGTTAAATAGCGCATGTTAGCGAGAAAATGTTGTTCAGAAACAAGTAGCTGTAGTACTTTGTTTGTTCGAACTACCAGTTTAGGTCACTTGGGTGGCCATATTGTACTGAGCCGGTTGGTCGGCCTTTAGGCCGTGCCAACAGCCCCCAAGCTCTCTGTTTCCAGAATACATGTATTTTACCCCCAGTACTATGCCTTCTTTTACCTTAAAGGGAGTCTCGGGACGCAACAGTAGCAACGACTAATTTTTTGTTGACACCCAGACTGCTTATTAATAGTAATTTTCCATTGCTAAATGATATTCGTACGCGTTTTTACGCCCTAATGATTCACGGCTAATTTCCCCGTACACGCCTGACTAGCTATTTATCTCGTTTGCATAGTAACATACCAAATTTGATGCTTAGAACAAAAAGTTTGGTAGTAATGGTAACTTTGTGTTTGCTATAAATACGCAGCAAGTAATATTTTCTGGCTATATTTCTGATGTGATTGGCTAGTCCAGTGAGCGAGGTTCGTAAGCGGTGTACATTTTGGAAACCAGTAATTTTGATTAATGGGGCTTTATTTGCTGTGAAAACTCGGAGAATTAGTGGGTATTTGGTGATTTCTCATTGGTTTTAGTTTGCTGTTTGGTAATCAGTCGTCCAAGTGTCCATTACCTGCCTTTGTACGCCAACGCTTTAGAGTAGGCGCTAAAGATTCATCATGTTATTCTAGTGCCTGCTCATATCCATTTTTTCACGGTACGATACTTTAACCAACAAATTATGGCTGCTATGGTGGTTTTTGAAGCGATTGGTTCTTTTAATGACGATGGGCTTTGAATAATGAAACGTTATTTAGTTGGGAATAGTTCTATCCTTCCTATGTCCTTGGAATTTATTTAGTATCCCACGAATAAGCACCTTTTACGCGTATGTACACTTATTTTCTAGTCCACATCCCTTATCTGTCTCCATGCCAGAATAAGCGTTAAAGGAATATCTGCAGTTGCTGTGACGACTTGTTTTTTTCAATTTGCGCTGTCTTACCGCGTCGATGTTGCTGCTGCATAACTCCAACCCTAGTAAATAATTGAGATTACTTTGCTGTTTATGAATGGAGTGCTTTTTTAATAGGAATGGGCTTTGATTAATGAGGCTGTGTGTTTGCAATTAATGTGGCTTTATTTGCTCGGCATGGTAGGAAATCCGGTAAGTATTTGGTATGGTTTTATTAGTCCTGGGTACTTAGTTGGTATTAGGTTTTCAATGTGCCGCTTGGCCTCCATCAAAAATTAGTCATAATGTTAGGCCGCCCTGTTTTACATCCACAGTGCCTAATTACATTCACTAATTTCCATACAATACCTAATGCGAAAAGTAGGATTATCTTAGCGATTTGCTAGTTGGCTTATCTTTTACTGCCGATGGACTTCAATTAATGAGTCGTTGTGTTTGTTGAGGTGACTTTTGGCTTTACCAGGTGCTTAGCACCAACCCATTATTTTGCTAACACGTATTCATTATGTGCCGTGTTATGCATGTCCTTTATCCATATATTCGTCAGATCAAACATTGACTGGGGAGCTTCGGTTACTTTCAAAGATTTTTGTTTCGCGAGAAATAAAGGCATTATCAGGCGGCACTGAGTGTGGACCTCGCCCTCGCTATTGCTTGGTGTATTTCTCACGTACGATTGTATCGCACTTAATGAGTTATTTGTGTTCCTTCTATGCAGCAATGGATTCGCTGTGGTTGCCTTTTTAGGGTGGAAACACGCTTTTCGCATTCATCCGAAGGCTTTTTCACATTTAATGCGTGAAATAAGGTGCGTTAGTTTTAGTTTCTCATTATTATTTGTTGTTGTTGCTATTGGGTCCTCTAGATGTCAATTGGCTCCCTTTATGCGCGCACACGCATAATTTGACTGTTGGAAGATTTTGTTATCCGCCCCTGAGGCCTACTCGCGTTCACTTTCCACTGTATAATGCTTGAGGCGAGAAATTGAGATTGTTTTGGCAATTCGTCAGTTGGTTTGCCTACCTAGTGACGGTGAATTTGGGTTGGTAAGGTATAATTTCGTTGAGAAGTGTTTCAACTTTCCTAAGCACTTGATGCCTGTTCGCCATGTTCTTGCTAATGTGTATTCCTTACATTTCGATACTCTATTATTATTATTACTAATTTCATTTCCTTTGTGTTTACATGCCGGAATAAGGATTGAAGAGGTGGGTGCGGTTCGTGTGAGGACTTCTCCCTCTTTTGCAATGAATGGAGGCATTGTCTGGCAGCAATGGGCGCGGCTCTCGCCTTCGCTATCGCTTTGCATGTTCCTGGGCTAAAATTGGCTTCCTGTAAACAGGTTGTTATTGTTGTTGTTATCTTTTTGTGTCGTAATACATCCAATGTGCGTTCTTATTTTGGTTGAGGTCATGTGTTCAGCCCTTATCCGTGGGTCCTTTCACCTTTGTGCGTGTGTGTTTGGTAGAAGGCGCGTTAATTGCATTGGTATGATATCCGTGCTGGTGGAATCCACACATATGCATATGTGGAAGGCGTGGGACACTTGACGATTTCACTGCTTGTAGATTTGGGGACTACGGTTACGGTTACTGGGTCCGGCTTTGACGGCGTAAGTTGGCGTCAGGGTGAGGTGGACGCAGAATCGGAGGAAGGCGTGACCAAATGCGGGTCCCTCCTTTGTCAGCACTCTGGACATTTTAAGAGGCTGCCCCGTGCCTCCCTCTCCTAATGGAACTGTACTTGGGCGGGTGGTGATGCGCTCACTGCGATTATTTGTTGCAGCATTATTTACTGCTGGGCACGGATGATTCACTGAGTGGGGAAGAGGAATCAACTCTTGGCCCATTTCATATCTGCAAAGTTGGATCAAGCCATTTGTATTTGCGAGGAAGTGGATGCCCTGCGTGGTGTGCTCCAACAACCGCCTTTTTGGCCACTTATACAGACGTTTTGGTAACACCAGGTGAATTGACTGCGTGGCTGGTCCTCCTCCCTTTCCCCATAAAGTGGTAGTCCTTTGACCTCTTTCTGCATCATACATTGTCCCACTATGCAATGCCTGCAAAGCTCATTCCGCTTCTCCGGTGTCAATTCGACTAAATATACACACGTAATGTGATGCAGAAGTCTTTTGCTTTTGTTTTTGTGCTGTCACGGATGTAGGCAGAGGAGGGTGAGGATGTGGCTTGGACTTTATGAAGCCATTCACCTTAGGGGAATTGGCACGTCCATGTGACAGGATAGTGCGCCCTACATTGACCTCTACAAGTACTCAACTAAGTTACTTCCTGAATGGCAAATCATGACTCTTGCTTTCTTTCTCTTTCCATTTCTTCCTCCCCTTCCACCTCTTCTTCGTGTCCTCCTTGCAAGTTTGTGTGCCACTGTGCACCCAGCTAAGGGGCTTGATGCATCATTACTGCTCTCCTGTGTTTTCTCCACTGACCTAGTGCTAGACAAAGGCAGGTTTGGCCGATGAACGCAGAGGAAGCGGCCAGCAAAATTATAGTCGAGTTGGGAGCCTGGACAGGAGAAGAAAAGGCAAGCGGAACAGGAAAATACAGTCATGACAAATCCTACTGTGTAGTTACATCCAGCCTAACGACCCAAATTGGCCTCTTTCCCTTCCCTTCACATCTGCCACTTTTATATATCACCTAAAAATGTCTCTCCTGCTTTCATTCCAAGGATAATACAAAAGGCTCGCTTCGACCAAAGCGGACACCTCAGGTCAAATGCAAGGCCATGAGGACGGCATCAAAACACTGGGTGTAACAATCCTCCAACAAGGATGTAACCAGGCCCACCCCACACTAGGGTCGCTCGAGGTATGTAACGATGCGAAAAAAAAGGCGCAACGGCATATTTACGCAGCACAACCATTGCAAGACCGCAGGCTAGCCTCCCCAGGTGGACGTGAGGGGGCGATGAGTTTGAACTTCAAACAGTAATTCACAGAGCGTTCGCAGGATCGGCAATTGGGTACAACCTGCATTATCGTTACACATCCAATTCTTGTGTGCTGTTCAAGGAAAAAAAAATTGCGTAGCCTCTATGCGCCTAGTAAACATCCAGGCTTGCGCAGGCATCGAGGTAACAACAACCGCAGTAGTGGACGTCCCAACAATCGACGACCATTTTGAGGGACAGGTGACAATAACAAGTGCACACAGACTTTGGTTTATGTAAATTTATGTCAACATCCTAGTTGTTTACCTTCACCAAGTCCAACACTACCAACTACGCAGGAAGCAATTCACTGTGAGAACTTGCATTTCTACTACACAAACTCGATTAACATGTGACGTTAATTACCATACATAATAATGAAGTGTGAAAACACCTTTTGTCATTTATTTTGCTCCACCAGCTTCGCCCAGGTGGTAGGAGATACACCGCCCGTCAGACGTGAAAGCGTGTAAAACACAGCACCTCGGTGTGTTTCCTCGTTCTCTGTCAACACGGCGACTAAATACTCTTTGACAGTACCAACCCAGAGCACTAAGTATGTAAGTATGTGGAAGGCGGCCAAAATGAAACAGAACCCATCTTTGCAAACCCGAAGCCGCCCGTTACAGAAAAAGGAGCACACGACTTGCATAACAACGATGGTGGACCGAGCTCTAAGCCCAATCGACTCCCCTCCATGTGGAGCATGCGCATAGAAAACTCATGCAAGTTAACTAGAGAATTACGTTTAATTTAAATGAAAGAGCGACTAGTGAGCAGTAATGGAAACGTTTCAGTGTAGTGTCCAGCACACACTAACGTGATTGTCAGGAGGCAGTACACGTATGAAAGTGGGTAATGAAACGAGGATATAAATCGTAAAAAGGGAGGCATAGAGTACTTGCGAAACGAGGTGAATTTCCTGAGCTTGTAAATGAAAGCTGGAGTGCAGCTAGAAGGTTTCCACGTGCTTCTCCTCCTTCGTAGGAGACGACGCAATCCCATTCAACTGAGAATCTCCCTCCTCCTCCCCCTCCACTAGCACGCACGCGAACACCTTCTGCAGAAGCACTGTGCCCTTGCCTGCACATGGAGAAGGAAAGAAGATCAGCAAGAGCGTGAGACTCACTGTTTCAGGGTAACTCACAGACGAAGTGTTTAAAGCTCTTGGGCTTGTTCTTCCATGAGACACCCAACCAGTAGATGGGAATAGCCGCCAACATGAGAATGACGTTGGAGAGCGACTCACGCGGCTGTTGATAGATGGTGAGCGCAAGAATGAAGAGATCGCATGCAAGGAAGAGGATGGGGAGGAAGATGGGAAGCTGCATAAAACCAAAACAAAGGAAAGCGCGTAAGAAGCACCGCTTAACAGGGGTCCCATGTACCTCGACTACTATCGGCTGCAGCACAAATCACCGCAATTATGGGAAGAGAAGAGAGGCGCAAGGAATGAAGGCATTGGTTACCTGAAACGACGTCTTCAGATTGGGCTGCTTGTAGCGCAAGTAGAGGAGAGCAGCCACCGCCAAAGCGGCTATGGAGGAGAACGCGAAGCCCGCCAACTCAATCAACGCGAAGAGATCACTGTAGAACTGGTAGCTCACGGCGAGAATAAGCTGCAGCGAGAAACACAATAAAGAGCAAAGCACCTCTCACGTAAAAACAACCCATGTTCAGTTAAAATAGATCTGATTCACAACCTGCATTCGTCCTCACTAAAATAGGGTCAGAACAGCGTCTGCTCATACACATAGTCAACTATTCATTCCTTAACGTAGGCAGTTACCTTTATTTTACTACTGGAAGAGTAGTATCTAGTGGATCGGAGTCAAAGTAAACAAAAAACCACATTTAGATAACGAAAAAATTTGACGACAATTTTAATAGAGAGACAACTCACCAAAACTAAAATAGCCGGTATAGGTGTCAAATTGTGGTGGTGGATCATGGCGAGGATGGAGGGCAAGTGTCCTTCCCTGGCTCCAGTGTACGTCAAACTTTAAAACAGACAATGCAAAGGAAGGTTAACGATCAAATCCTATCTGCTAAGAGGCGCCTATTAAGCGACGAAGACACCAATTAAGGATGGCAACTTACCGGGATATTGACAACGCCTGGCCGTTGATGCTGCCAAACACTGAGGCACCAACGAAGACGGGCATGAGCATGGCAATCCAGGGCATTGCACGCTTCGCAAACACCTGAAAGTGACGCGGTGCTTGTCATTATCAGATATAAGTTGCCTCCAATTCACAACACTTCTTGGGACCAACGACTTGGGTAGCCATTCACAACTGTGCAGCTAGGGTATGCCCTGTGGCTTCTTGCCCCTTGCTTATATTATGCCCATTTTCTTCCACCAAACTACTATACCTTTGTCTCAACTTACCACAGCGATGGCAGAGGATCCAGATCCTGTAGCCAGCATTTCATAGGGGGTGAGCACTGCCATGTAAGCAACGTTTGTGAGCACGTACAGTCCCGTCACCAGGGAGAGGGCGATTCCAATCGTCAAGGGCAGGTTTCTAAATGAATGATGAGAACACTAATACCCCAGTCTCTATGCTATCTGCCTCACACTAACCTGCCTGATACTTACCTACCAGGATTCTTCACCTCCTCCACTAAGAAATTAAGTGAATTCCTACAAGGCAATTGGACAACCGATCAACCGTTTAGAGAAATTACAGCACTAAATCCTGCTATCGTTCGTCCCAACCTTGGGTTGGAGGTGAATTATCAATTGGATGTTGGCAAAGCCTTCAAAGGCAACACTTCAATTCGACCCGCATTGAACGATGTGATACTGCACAAATCGACTGGCACTCAAATAAGAAGTGCAGAGGCTTGGGAGAAAAACACTCTTCCTAAAACCCATTTGCGCAGCAGCATTTGAAAGTGGAATAGCATAACGGGTCGCCTCAAATTACTAATCGCCGACGTTCAGAAAGGCCATAGAGCCATGATCACAGCAATAACAACAAACTACCTGTCGATTATGATAAAAAAAATTCGAAGCTAGTCAATGAAGGAATCTCGGTAGCGTCCCAGATCGTTGATGAAACAATTTCTTCGCATCTTCAGCAACTTACACCCACAAAACTCACTGACCTAGCAAGCTTCAAAGGTCATTCACTTGCTCTCTACCTCTTTCAATATTATGCGAATGCACCCCTCTTTAGCAGCTTACTCAATGACCTGTGATGAGTGTCCCACACAAACGACCATGTGATTAGCAAACCACAGCTGATAAGCTCACTTATTGCAGTGCCACTTAAGGCTCCAAAAAAAATAATGTGCAAATCAACCAACGAGATAGCTGGTGCACAATGGTAGCCAAGCAATGGGCAACAATGTGCAAATCCTTAAAAAGCAACACTCACCACCCCCCAAACGCCCAGAAGCCCTGATAGAAGGCCAGCGCCAGATAACCGGGCGATACGTTAGATCCCTCGAAGGCGTTGTTAAAGCTCTCCACATGACCTAGCACAATGTCAAAAATTCTTAACCATGTATATACCAAGGGTTCATGCAGCACAGACTAGGAAAACTATCATCTGGTAGCAAAGAAAACTCCATTTCGACAAATGCATCACAGATTCTGAGGTTAAGGTATCTTACCAGTTGCGAGATAGTATAACCCAAAGCCGATTATTAGTAGTAGAGCGAGGATCTTGCCGAAGGTGAAGATCACCGCAAGTCTCGTTGCCCACCTCACCTTGTAGCAGTTTATTGCAAAAATCAACACTAAAAGAACGCATAACAACAGAGTTGCACTTACTCAGACCGCAAAGGGCGATCATATTCACAACCGGACCAGGAATCGCACAGTCGGGATAGACGGGCTGCAGCATGTACTGCGCAAAGACTATCGAATTGGCAGCACAACCGACGCCACCAATGATGAAAAAGGTAATCCACATCACTATGAATGCAGGCAGACCACCAAAGGCTTCGAGGATGTATGCATACTCGCCGCCAGACTTCTGGATTCGTACACCCAGTTCGGCATATGCCAAGGCGCCAAGCATGCTGAAGAGACCTGGCACTATCCACATGATTAGCGATAGGCCGGCAGAATTTGAATATCGCAGAACACCGACGGGTGACACGAAAATGCCAGATCCAACAATAACACCGAATACGATGCTGACGGCCTGTACTACGCCAATCTCCTTTCTCATCTTAACCACCCCCTTTTCGTCTCCATTATCTGAGCCCAGAGCTCCAGATCCCCCCGAAACAGCAACCATTATCAAACGCTAGTGATCTACGCATCGCACACTAGTTCGAATTTATACCCACGCGCGTAGAGGACAATTTGATTATTCCAGCTAAACAGTACCAGAATGTGTTTTGCTAAAAATGTTTTGCGTTTTTTCGATGTTTGGCCATTAATTTATTATTATGGCGTATGCACACTCCGTCCGATTGCCAATTAAGAAGCATTTTGAATCATACCGTAAAGCAAACATTTAAGTGCAGCTTTGAAATGAGTTGTATAGTTCATTTAACTGGATTTTAGGGTTGAGTTAAATGGCCAAAATTATAGTGCATTTGAGTTTAAGGAAACTAAACTGAAACTGTAATCTTTCATTTCCTCAGCTTCTAAGCAGTACAAACTCGAGCCATGTCTGTCTCTGCTGAAATAAATTTTCTTATAAGCTGCCTGTATAATGTTTTGCTTGTTCGAATTGCTGGTTTCGGTCACTTGGGTGGCCGCATTGTACCAGCCCGTTGGCCAGCCTCCGGGCCGTTCCAACAACCCCCGAGTTCTCTGGTTCCAGAATATATTGTAATACCTTGTTTGTTCGAACTGCCGGTTTCGGTCACTTGGGTGGCCATATTGTACTGAGCCAGTTGGTCGGCCTCCAGGCCGTGCCAACTGCCCCCATCCCCTCTGTTTCCAGAATACATGTATTCTACCTCCAGTACTACGCCTTCTTTTACCCTAAAGGGAGTCTCGGGACGCTACAATATGTTCTGCCCTAATACTATGCCTTCTTATACCTTATGGGAAGTCTTGGGACGCTACAAGCTGACCACTAAAAGTCAGCGTGTCTGTCATAACGCAAATATAAGCCTCAAATCAAACTAAATGGTGCTGCATCGTCAATGTTGCTTAATTATTACCTTTACATCAGTTGAGACGTGTTTAACAGAACGAAAAACCACTGAATGAAGATCAATGTTGATGATTAGTCTACGATTTTGTTGGAAATTAAAAATAATTTAGAAGATGCAAGTCAAATCCTCACCCTGATGATGAGGCATCCGATCTTGAGGTTAGCAACTACCAGGAGCCATGACTCGCACGGTCGGCAGGAAACGGCTCGGATTAGTGAACGAGGACAGACTTATGAAATAGGGGACTAAAGGGTAACAAGTTGTGGCAGTCCTGCCTTCCTGTGATGGTAAATTAAGCACTTAACTTCTGTAGCACTTAATTAACAAGCAGAGAAATGAGAGGCAGCACTTTGAGAGGCTAAAATTGCCCTGTTGAACAGGCAGAATGCCTTGCTTGATTGAAATCTTTCATCATACTACGTTTCTAATGGCATGCTGTCAAAGACTAGCCAAAAGCCCAAAGCTCACGTTTTTAATGTTTTCAGTGCTTCGAAGATCAAATTCCGCGTTTGTATATTTACCTTAATCCGCTTTGTAAACACGTAAACTTATGAACTGGCCTGCGTCAGTATGCATGCCAAGGTGAAATTTTATGGAAGATAGAAAATAAAGCTAGTTTTTGCTAGCAGCAAACTGTAAAACTGTACATGAAAAGGCAAACAGACTGAATGTTGCTGTTGCAACTGCGACTGGACAGGCACATACAGCGGCGAGTAGTGTTTGCTGCACCGCCTCCTTCGGCGTCAGTCGTTACTCTGACAAAAAAAAAGTGGAATTAATGAAAAATCAGAAAATGCGACTTGAGAAATATCCACCTTGCAGTGATGGGACGAAGTATCCTGAGCGGAAGGTGTCAAATCTCAGCTTATTTGTTGCTCCATGCAGTGCGATTCCACTCATTACTTCTACACCAAAGCTGACATTGAAGCATGAAGTAGACCAGGTACAACTCGACTTCATGAACCGCTCTTATCTAGAGGGAGAGGTGGTGATGATAATCTGCTTAGGCAATACACGCATGCAAAACCCTCCTCCTCCCCTTCCGGCGGAGACTATGACCGTGAGCTGCGACGACGAGCACCTCCATGTGCTTGAACAGGATAGGAGGCGATCTCATCCAGTGACAAAAACCAACTTTGAGAGAAAACGCAGATCACACATGAAATGCCGTTGTTCACCGACAATGGGGGAAAAAAGAAAGCACAGGTATAAACAAAGAGCCTGGCATAAAAAGGTGGGGATGCAGCAGTTAAATAGAAAATTGCTTTCAAAAGGAATGACTGGAAGACTAATGGGCAAGTTTAGTGGACACAGGTCCGGTCGTAACAAAGAGGTAGTTAGAATAGCGATGAAAGCTCAGGTTGTAGACAGAGGTAGTTGGAATAGCGACGAAAGCTCAGGATGTAGACAAAGAGGTAGTTGGAATAGCGACGAAAGCTCAGGATGTCGACAAAAAGGTAGAGGATGGGTACACGTAATCTTCCTAATAAAGCACAGCACATTTGAAGGAAGAGATGAGTTGGCATCGCATTGTTTTCCTTCTTTGAGAGGAGGGACTGCAATTTAGTCCAATTGAGACTCGTCCTCCACCGGCACACAGGCGAACACTTTTTGCAGAAAAGTTGTCCCTTTGTCTACAAAGAGAGGGAAAACACATCGGTAAGTGTGACTCGACACTTCAAGACAGTTACAAATGACTTAATCAATTCTACTTACAAATAAAATTCTGAAAGCTCTTAGGCTTATTTTTCCACGAAACACCGAACCAGTAGATGGGAATGGCCGCCAACATGAGAATGACGTTAGAGAGCGACTCACGCGGTTGTTGATAGATAGTCAGCACAAGAATGAGGAGATCACATCCAAAGAAGAGGATGGGAAAGATGATGGGCAACTGCGTGAATCAAGACAAAGGAGAGCGCGTTAGATCTGGTGCTTGCCTACTTCTAATGCAAAGGTCTCAGCTACCCATAATATCGGCTGCAGCACAAATGAGCACAAAGGATGAAGGCAAGTGTACCTGAAACGACGTCTTCAGATTGGGCTCCTTGTAGCGCATGTAGAGGAGAGCGGCTACCGCCAAAGCCGCGATGAAGGCGAACGCGAAGCCCGCCAACTCAATCAGTGCGAAGAGGTCGCTGTAGAACTGGTAGCTCACGGCGAGGACAAGCTGCAGCAAAAAAACACAATCAAGAGCAGACCATCCATCGCCTTGGTAACTTGTGGATCAGTTGGAATAGATGTGATACGCGATCGACCTTAGCTAATCACTCCTGACTTGGCCAGTGCCTAGCCATGTAAATAATCAGGCGGTCCATTTCAGTCACTTATCGCGTGTTCCGATTTGGGATGTTCAATTATTTTGCTACTTAATAAAAATAAGCCGGTGAATTAGGCTTACAGAACACGAAATGTTGCTCTCCCGCTAAAAAAAGAATAAAACACTGGCAAACAAATGCAGGAAGGATAAGAATGTCTCACCAAAATCAGAATGGCTGGAATAGGCGTAAGGTTGCAGTGGTGGATCATGGCGAGAATGGAGGGCATGTGCCCCTCCCTAGCTCCAGTGTACGTCAAGCTTAAAACGAAGTTAACAGAATGATAAAAACGTCTGCCGGGAGATCCGCATTTGGAAGCGATGAGGCAAATGAATGAGGAAAACTCACCGAGATATCGACATCGCCAATCCATTAATGCTTCCAAACACTGAGGCACCGACGAAGACAGGCATCAGCATGGAAATCCAGGGCATTGCACGCTTCGCAAACACCTTAAGGGAGAGACGCTAGTCACTGTCAAACACGGGATGGATCCTAGAACCAGCATTTATCGGCACAAAGGAGTACAACAGACGTTCACGCCTGCAGTTGGAATCCATTCTCTTCCCCTTTTCCCCAATCTCACCCCTACGTAATAGAGCCTTCCTGGATTAAGCCCTATTCTTTCCCACCAGACCACTGCACTAAACCTTCGCACCAGACGGTTTGCCTCAACTCACCACCGCGACAGCGGAGGACCCCGACCCCGTAGCCAGCATTTCGTAGGGGCTCAGTACCGCCAGGTACGCTACATTCGTCAGCATGTACAGACCAGTCACCAAGGTGAGTGCAATCGTGATAGCCAATGGTAGATTTCTACAACGGTACAGGCAGCTTTCGATACCCTCTGTCTCCTCCATTCAAATTGTATCAAATTAGTCTGTTTGGCACTTACCTGCCTGGATTTTTCATTTCTTCCACCAAGAAATTAAGATAATTCCTACAAGTCAGGGAAAAATTTCCAACCATAATGAGCAAAAAAATTCGGGAGCAAGCAATTAAGAAATCAAGGTTGCCTTTAGGACTGATAATGAACCAGTCCCTTCGCATTTTTTGTTAACTCTCGGTCACGCAATATATTAGCTCTATCAGCTTCACAAGCCACCCACTTGATTTCCACCTCATCCAACGAAATAGGAATTTGAAATTCCTCGATCGTTTACTATATTGATTTGTGATGATGAATACCTTCTGTATCACAAACGCCGGTCAACACAAACGACATGCTCACCAACTACATTGCCACCCGAGGTTCACCTTAGTTAACCTACATTACAACAGTTCAAAAACAACCAAAAAGGCACTGACAAAGTGTTATTTCACTACCGAGACATCTGGCATTAACCGATAGCCAAGCCGTTGGTGTTGATGCATAAATGTTGAAGAACAACACTTACCAACCCGAATATGCCCAGAAGCCTTGATAAAACGCCAGTGCCAGATAACCGGGAGATACATTCGAATCCTCGAACGCGCTGTGAAAACTCTCCACATGGCCTAGTAGAATGACACATACTAACCACACAAAGCCCAGCCAAGCATGCATCATACGCATGGCAAATGGAAATTATTAAAAAATATCACTCAGTTACAAAGCCTCTATGCAGAATCACACACAATGCATTCACTGGGCGCGACGACTTACCAGTTGCGAGATAGTACAATCCACAGCCAATTATCAGCAATAAAGCAATAGTCTTGCCACATGAGAAGATCACAGCAACCCTTGTCGCCCATTTCACCTTGTAGCAGTTTATTGCACAAATCAACACTAAAAGGATCCACGACGACAGAGTAACACTTACTCACACCGCAAAGGGCAATCATGCTTACAACGGGCTCAGGAATAGCGCAATCTGGATAGACCAGCTGCAGCATGTATTGCGCAAAGATAATTGAGTTGCCGGCACAACTAACGCCACCAACGACCACAAAGGTGATCCACATCACAATGAAAGCAGGCAGACCGCCAAAGGCCTCGAGGACATAGGCATACTCGCCACCGGACTTCTGAATCCGTACACCCAGTTCAGCGTACACCAAAGCACCAAGCATACTAAAGAGACCTGGTACTAGCCACATGACGAGCGAAAGGCCAACAGAATTTGAATACCGCAGAACACCGACGGGTGACACGAAGATACCAGACCCAACTATAATACCAAATATGATACTGACGGCCTGCAATACGCCAATATCTTTCGCCATCTTCACTGCCTCCCTTTTGCCTCCATTAGCAAGGCTCGGAACTTCAAGTTCACGAGACACACCACCCATCATCAAATTCTCCAAACTGGCGCATAATGCGCTATCGCGAATTTATAACTGTACCTATTTTAGTGATTCCCGAATGGCCCAGTTAAACAATATGGACACGCATTTTAAAATTCAAATACGGTACCAACAAAATCCCATTTTTTAAAGCCTTCAAATTATGCCTTACAAATTTAGTCCTTGACGAAACAAATCTTGAGATCTACGATGCAAAACAATTACCATGGCTATCAAGCCAGATAAAGATGTACTTTGTCTTCCGACTAGACATTTACCTGGCTTTAATGCTAAATTAAGACCATTAACAGTTTGCCTGCCTGGTTTTGGAAAGAGGTCAAAGTTGAAAACATGGTGAAAGAATTTTAGCAGTCAAATCTCACATACGGTAATTTGTGCACTAAAAAGGGGCGAGTAGGCGTTTACATTGACATAGAGAGCACTGTAAAGTGCTTGCCGTAAAGTTACCACTTGACCGCACTGGCGTATGCTCATTCAGGCCGTGCTTTGATTGCTGATCGTCCATTTGAAAGAACGCAAGTTCCAAATCTGGTGAAATTCCACACCATCCAAGCAATCGTATAGATAATCTTTCTACAACTAACCCAAGCGGTCTACACATGCAATTCTCCAATTGACGATTGCAGAGTTGGTTATGAAAATCGAGGTAGTCAAGTAAATGACATCTTCCCGAGTTTAGTGCATAGCGAGTTTCAGTTGTAATACTTTTGTTTGTTTAAACTGCCGGTTTCGGTTACTTGGGTGGCCATATTGTGCTGAGCCGGTTGGTCGGCCTTCGGGCCGTGCCAACAGCCCCCAAGCCCTCTGTTTCCAGAATACATGTATTCTACCCCCAGTGCTATGCCGTCTTTTGCCTTAAGGGGAGTCTCGGGACGCTACATCAGTACCATAACAGTTGTGAGCTGGGTGATGGATCTGCATCTCCTCTAGCCGCCTCGGCACCTGATACAAATTGGCGAACAGATTTCAACCAAATCTACTCGAGTCCTGATTAAGAACGCGATCAAGATCAAGGCACTGGTTAAGACCTCTCTCACACCATCTGCACCACATCTAACTTCAAAACCAGAAGCAAAGAAAGGAATCGACTGTTGCTAATCAACTGCTCAAGTCATTTTGTCAATACTGTCTGCTCAGAAAATCATTACGCCTCCATCCCGCCGCCTCACCTGTAACAACTCCTCAAGACCTACAGCGCTCAACCATGAACATTTAATAATCACTTTACAAACTCCCACTAAACTGATCCTTCTATGACTTTCCATTCCTTCCTGTGCATCTCTCCATGCATTATCAAAGGGGAAAATGACCTTGATAACCTTTCCATTGTGAGTCATCGTAGATTAGACCAATCGCAGCACAGTATAAGCAGAAAAGAAAACTTGAATGCTAAATTTCGGCAATGATAAAGTTGCCTTGAATTCACTGCCCTAAAGCAAATTAACAAATGCGTTAGAAAGGAATAGTTTCTTTACAGCATATCTTTTATAGCCTCTACTTTCTAGTTCCAAATCTTAAACATCAACTGCCAACACAATGAATGCCTCCTATGATAAGTAGATTCCCTATAAGCGCATGCTAAAATTAAATAAACCCACAACAGTTTCTTAAGAAAAATTTTGGAGAAATCATGTCTGACTTAAAGTAGAATGTAATCATAGCGTCCCAAGACTCCCTTTAAGGTAAAAGAAGGCACAGTGCTGGAGCAGAACATATAAGTTCTGGAAACAGAGGGCTCGATGGCTGTTGGCACGGCCTTGATGCCGGCCAACCAGCCAGTACAATAATTGCCACACAAGTGACCGAAACCGGCATTTTGAACAAACAAAGTAGTACACAGCCCCTCTCTTCTTTTGAGCATCGTCCCCAACGCTCCCCTCAGTCACCCTTCCGCATCAGCTATCACAACGTAAACAACGCTGCAAGATGCATCCACGAGCTAACCATCCCAGTCATCGAGATTTAAGCGCATGTGTCCTTGTAGTGCCATCAATTCCGCGTAGCACTCGGTGCAGCAGATGCGTATTTCTTTGTCCTCCTCTCCCACGATGGTGTTGTTCAATGAAAGATGGGGATACGAATCCAAGTTTTTGGACGAATGGATACACACACAACACATGTTGTGATTGCAGGATTTTTTTAATGCCGTCGAAGAAACGTTGGGGTATCGTAGAACCCTGAGCAAATGGGACAATCGGGCCTCATATGAGCAAAATGCATGCGATTCAAGTGTGTAAAACATAAAACGATGCTATCGGATGGCGTCCTGTACATTCTACATCTGTTAGCATACATTATGACGAAGATAGACGAGTTGCTTAGTAACAGGAGAGAGCTTACGGAAGATGCTTGACCACGACATCGCTGATTCCTCTTAGTAGTTCCACTGGATTTAAACTTTACGGCTAGTGTCGCTTCAGTTGTTAGTAGCTTTCTTGCAGAACACAAGGACGAGGGAGGTGCCGAAGATGAACGTCGGTCCCAGCCAAAAGCGGTGGAGCATAATTGAGATCCATCAAGTTTATGTCCGCTTTCCGCCGCCACCAATGTAGCTACCCAAACTTCCCTTAAGGTAAACGAAGGCATAGTACTGGAGAAGAATACATATTCTGGAATCAGAGGGATTGGGGAGGTTGTTGGTGCAGCCCGGAGGCCAGCCAACCGGCTAGTATAACATGACCACCCAAGTAACCGAAACCGGCCGTTCGAACAAAACAAGTATTACAGTAATACTTTGTTTGCTCTGACTGCCGACCTCTTGAGTGACCATATTCTCCTATCAGGTTAAGCTGGGCTCTGAGCCATGCCAGCAGCCATTAATCCCCCTGCTTGCTAAGTACATGTTTCACCCTAGTAGTATGCCTTCGTTTGTCTTCAAGGGAATCCCAGGACGCTATACAGGAAGAGTTACTAACGAGGGCGGATTGGAACAAGTATTTAATTAAGACATCTGCCAGCCCACACTTACCAGTCACAGGCAAATACACAACTTAATTGTTAATTAAAGTAGCAAGAAATAAAATTAAAACACGTATTACGCGATTCATTTAGAATTTAAAGCTGTTGCATGCTAATGCATAGAGTCAGTTCGACTTGATTGTCAGCAAAAATAACACACAAAATTTAGGCAAAAAAGTCCTAGGGTACACCAATCTTAAATATTTGCAATCAAGATCAGTTTTGAATTTCATAGCTTTGTTTAACTAAACCAATCGAAATCGCTCAAGCAGGTGCGAGCATAAATGTGTTCAATGAACCACGCGGAAATCAGTTGAGCCTAACGATGGGTGGTGGTTCTGGGGAGTCTGGGTCCCTAAGCCCTGCTGGTGGAGACAAAAGGGTGACGGTGCAGATGACGAAGGAGATTGGCGTAATACAAGCCGTCAGCATCATATTTGGCGTTATCGTTGGGTCTGGCATCTTCGTATCACCTGTTGGCGTTCTGCGATACTCGAATTCTGTAGGCCTCTCCCTAATTATGTGGATCGTGCCTGGTCTCTTCAGCATGCTTGGTGCTCTAGTGTATGCTGAACTGGGTGTGCGAATTCAGAAGTCTGGTGGCGAGTATGCATACATCCTCGAAGCCTTTGGTGGTCTGCCTGCATTCATTGTGATGTGGATCACCTTTGTGGTCATCGGCGGCGTCAGTTGCGCTGCCAATTCGATTGTCTTTGCAGAGTACATGCTGCAGCCCGTCTATCCTGACTGCGCCATTCCGGGACCCGTTGTCAGCATGATTGCCCTTTGCGGTCTGAGTAAGTGTGCGATTGTTTTCATTTATCCTTTTAGTGTTAATTTGTGCGATCAACTGCTACAAGGTGAGGTGGGCGACGCGACTCGCGGTGATCTTCTCATGTGGCAAGGTTATCGCTCTATTGCTAATAATCGGCTTTGGATTGTACTATCTCGCAACTGGTAATTTGTCGCATCCTTCGAATGCTTTATGTATAATTGATCAACATCCTTCCTCATCCTTAATTTGCTATGCTCTTGATACATGCACAGGTCAGCTTTGCGTAGTTGGGTCATTTTTGTCACTGTGCTAGGTCATGTGGAGAGTTTTCACAACGCATTTGAGGGATCGAATGTGTCTCCCGGCTACTTGGCGCTCTCCTTCTATCAGGGCTTCTGGGCGTTTTCGGGGTGGTGAGTGTCGCTTTTTGATCATTGATGAACAACCGAGTGTCAGATATCTTGTTTGTCAATTTGCATATCTGTGTAGATGGAGAAGATGACGCAGCTAATGCATACATCTTTTTTGCATGTAGCCGTTGGTGTAATGTTATCAAGCGATCAAGGAGTGACACATTTGTATCACCGTGGATGAGGTAGAGAAATAATGGGTGGTCTAATGACTCCCTCGATTTCGGAGTCAATGTAGATGGGAGGATATTTTTTCATTGTTCACTTCAGCGGCAATCGTAAGGTCTTCATCAGTTAATCTCAAATTACCTCGCTCATTATGGTTTGGTAATTTTTCATAATTATTAATAGGGTCTGGGTTGAAACGTCTTTTTGAATGTCGATGTGCTGCCATTCTTTAAGTGCGAATTCGTCCGTAGTTAAGGCACATAGGTGGGTGAGAAGGCGACCTGAACAATAACGAAGTAGCTGGATGTTAATTGACCTGTGCATGTTAACAATGTCCAATGCAACTTAAAATGAAGTTTTACATTTAAGGGCTTTTGCGTCGCTCATTTGACAAGTCACCTCTTACTCAAGGTGGTTGAGTGCATCAGCAAGCCGTCAAGTTGTCATTTATTTAGCTGGTAATATCCTTGCCTGACTTGTAGGAATTATCTAAATTTCCTGGTGGAAGAAATGAAGAACCCGGGCAGGTAAGTGCCAGGCAGACTAATTTGCCACGATTTGCAGAAATCTACCGTTGGCTATCGCGATTGCACTCTCTCTGGTGACCGGTCTGTACATGCTGACGAATATAGCGTACCTGGCGGTGCTGAGCCCCTACGAAATGCTGGCCACAGGATCTGGGTCCTCCGCTATCGCAGTGGTGAGTTGAGATGAGCAATCTGGTGTGAAAGTTTGCTACAGTAAATCGGTGGAAGAGGATATGATTTAAAGGGAAAAAATTTGGTGGAGGTAAAGTATGGAAGGGAAAGGAAAGGGGACTCTCTGCCTCACAGTTATGGTTACTGACTCATTTCGTTGGGCTCGAGAGTGTTGAGTGTTTGATAGTGACAAACGTCTCTTCACTTTCAGGTGTTTGCAGAGCGTGCGATGCCTTGGATTTCCATGCTTATGCCTGTCTTTGTCGGTGCCTCAGTGTTCGGAAGCATAAACGGGGAGGCGATGTCCATGTCTCGGTAGGTTGTCTTTTGTGAGTTGGTCCTTAACATGAGGATTTTATGGTTAAAGTATCTTTCCTTTTGCATTGTCTTTTAAAGTCTGACATACACTGGAGCCAGAGAGGGGCACATGCCCTCCATTCTCGCCATGATCCATCATTGCAATTTCACGCCTATCCCGGCAATTCTGATTTTGGTAAGACATCCTTTCCTTTGTGTAATTACCTGCCTTTGCTTGATATAAAAGTGATTTCCTGTCTACAATGAGGCAAATCCAATTGCTAGTGTTTTTCAACTGGTAAACTAATGGATGCATTATTAGTCGAAAGCGTTAGGCGATTTGTAGACCTCATTTCCGGCAAGCCATCTCCAACCTCGATTCTGATGTCTGTCAGCGGATACAGGGTTGCTTAGGCGAGAGGATCTGTGCTTTTAATTGTTCTTTCTTTTCTCCACAGCTTTTCCTCGCTGTCGGCTATCAGTTCTACAGCGATCTCTTCGCACTGATTGAGTTGGCAGGCTTTGCGTTCTCCTTCATTGCGGCTTTAGCAGTGGCTGCTCTCCTCTACATGCGCTACAAGGAGCCCAATCTGAAGACGTCGTTTCAGGTTCGCTTGTCTTCATCCTTTTCCCTGTGACCGCATTGTGGCTCTTTGCGCTACAGTTAGTGTTAGGGCTACATGAGACCCTTGCGATAGACATAGACATAATGACTACCTTTTCCTTGATTCACGCAGCTACCCATCTTCTTCCCCATTCTCTTCCTCGCATGCGATCTCTTCATTCTGGTCTTGACAATCTATCAGCAGCCGCGTGAATCGCTCTCTAACGTCGTCCTCATGTTAGCCGCGGTTCCCATGTACTGGTTAGGTGTTTCATGGAAGGACAAGCCAAAGAGTTTCCAGAACTTTGTCTGTAAGTGATGGTGCTTTAGTTGACTATTAATGTCTTGGGGTAAAGAGTTGCACTGCTTTCCTTGTTTCCTTCCAGACAAGGGTACAATATTTCTACAGAAGGTGTTCGCCTGCGTGCCAGTGGAGGACGAGTCTCAGCTGGAATAAATTGCAGTCTCTGTTTTCCTAGAACGTAGGCAATCAAGCCGGGGTCTTCAAAGCATTCATCGTTTGTTTACACGAGCAGCGAATCAACATCTGCTTACAAATACGCAGTGCTGCATTTGTAAAGAATTGCATGTGTACCCGCTCCCCACCCCTTCCTCTGGTCTACGGTCCGAACCCTTGTGTCTGTTTTGGTTACCTCTCTGTCGCACTAATGTTAGCGTCTCTTGAAAGTTGCTCCACAGCCCCCCTAGTCATTCAATCATTCCGATTGGAATTGATTCTCTAATTAACTGTCACAACTTCAAGTCGCTTTGTTGCATTGCTTTTCTATGTCAGTCTGTCCTCTTCTGTCCCTCTTGTCGGTGAACAAAAGCATTTTATACATGGTTTGTAGTCCCTTCAAGTTTTCCTCACTTTTTTCCCGATTTCAGTATCTAGCGGGAAGCGCCCTTGGGGTTCGTTTAGTTACACGGAGGTCAAGATCTTGGCTTCTTCGTTGCAGCTCACATTTCTTTAGGCAGTAATTTGGCTAATTCTATGATTCTCCTTCCATCTGCTCCAATTCATCTCAAAGCCTTCAACGGGTACGCTCTAGCCTGCTAATTGCCAACCACTTCTGCGTGGATTTGTAGTTAGACAAGGACACTCCCCTTAAAGTGTTCTCTTTCGTGCTTGCCTGTCAGTGTTTACCACATTAATAATTCCACTCGAATCGTAGCACCCACATTTTGTCTTTGTCTGGCCCCACTCAGACCATAACGTCATTTGTGCTATCATTTTGGCGTTATACAATTTTCGGACCTGAGAACCGAGCTCCTGCATCAATTTCCGCCGATGAGTCGCTCCCACACGCCTAGAGGTATGCTCCATCGTGGTGCTTTGTTCGCTGTGCATGACAAATCGCTGGCGAATGCTCCACGCACGCTCCCACGTGTCAGCACATCTGCGTTGTCGCCTGAAGGAAACCGTTGGATTGGGTGAAAAAGCGTGAGAAAAAAGTCAGTTCCCATTTTAGAGCCACGACACCATCACTACTACTGTCAACCCCATAACCTACAAGACTCTAAATGTTTACTGGGATCGCCTGACCTTCGTGATTTTCCACCAGGAAATGGAGTGTGTAACGAAGCTGTAGGTTGTACGCAAATGTTAATCCCGTAAACGCTTTAAGGATCCACCTCGTGACAGACTGTAGGTGAGTTATGGATAAGCGGTGTGTAAATAGAGATTCGCATGATTTCCCAACGTCTCACGCCTCTGAGTAGATCACTGGCACTATGACAATCCCCTCCAACAAGTCTGGCTGCATGGTAAGGTTGGCAGGATTATTCCAAATGTGCGTGTGTGCTTTTGTGATGGATGTCGTTCGAGTAAACACAAACAGACTGAAAATGGTCTCTGGAACATTGACAGCTGCAAACAATGTTCACCACTTCGTCGTGCCCCACCCCGTCCCTGGGTTCTAACCTGCCCATTTAGTCGCTTGGGTCTGAGCGTCCCATGCTGGTCGTATGCGCAGTATTCAGCCAAAATTTTGTACAATCTCACTAGAATTAAATGAAGATACTTGTAAAGATAATATCGGAAATATTGACAAGCATTTTGCAAAATTTTACACATACTACTGATATGGATGACATACATCCATGGCGAGTTTAAGGTCTTTCACCCTTGGACTGTCCAACCTCTTGGGAGTTTTAGGTCCCATTCACTCCTCGCTTATTTACTTTACTAGGGACTCCTAAGACTACTGCATTTGATCGAGGTCTTTTGAATGCAACGCAATGTCACCTTTCCCAATCCGAATGCCATTGAGCACCCAGAACTAAGACTTTTGCTTAGCAATTCCAACCAATCAAACGGCCAGCGTGATGCGTTGATGTGTTTAAGGAGGTAGAGGACATTAAGTGGTATCACGTGGAAAGACTATTTCTTGCTTTGCGTTTATCGCTATGATAATCGTCGCTAGGGTGTGATTACTTTCTACGTCCCGGATAATGTGCGATTTATAGCACACCTTGGATCCACTCTATGACTTTGCCCTCACAGTAAGTTGGCCTTCAAGTCCTCTACAGTTCATAGTCTGGCATGTTCTTGTGGTTGAAGCACTTGACCGCTTTTGTAAAAGGTAGATTTGTATAAACAGGAAGTACGCATCCATCTCACTCGCTTATGAAGGAAGGCATTCTAAGTCTCAATCTTTAAGAGGACCCAGCACCTCTCTAACTCCCGTTAGTTAAGGTCCTCACTACTACTGTCATTGTACTTGTTAAGCCGACATAAAACCAAGGCTGAGGGGTTTTTCACACAAAAAAACCCACGCTGAATGGATGGGTAGCTATGACGTGGTTTGTACCCAAATTTCAATCCTGCGACCGCTTAATGAAGGGCATTCCAACTATTAGACACCTCGCAGCTAGGTCACTCTCACCACGCTCCCCCCCAATGACCCTGCTTGTTAAGCGGGGACTAATCTGGGTGCGCTGGTGCACTTTGCATGGCTTGGCATGCAAAACAGAGCAACCGGTTTGTGCTATCGTTCGTGTGGAACCAGAAAAATCCCTTTTAGATGTGACTTTGAAACACGAGATGACTCCAAACCATAGCTGAAGGGAGGTCCTCTTGTCTACGATTGGTGCAGCCCTCGAGTGCGGTCCGTTGAGATGACTGAGATACCTGATACATTGACTGCCGCTTAGTCACGGTTCTGTGCCTTGTACCGCCGTCTAGACACCTCCAATCCAACCAATCAGTGTAGCTCATTAGTAAGGCCTCATGAGATGTACAAGCTGACGTATACCAGACAAAGCTCAACACTGAAGAGGAATAAAAATCGAAATTGCGAATTTTAGGATAGCAAAACTGCTTGAGGGTCTTTGTTGAGACTAATTTCAGCAGAGAAGGCGTAAAAGATGAAGAATGATGCACCGGTCCCTTCAAACACATAGAATGCGCATTTACTGTGCCAGATGACATCTAGTCCCTTGGGATTTGGGAATTCCTCATCCATATAGTGGAGCACATTGGGTTACACCAACCACTTGTTGCTACAAGACCTGTTGAGCACTAGTCGGCTTGTTAAAAAGTGCCTTGGCACCTCAAAGAAGGCTTGTCTAAGCAGCAATCCTGCTACTTACCTTTTCATCTTTTTTAGTGCACAGTCTACTTTTTTTGCACCTTTTTTGCCTTTTTGGAATTTCACCCAGACATGCATGCTGATGCAAACAAGCTTATCTGTTTACACATTCACCAAGTGCTTTGACGACCTTCACTTGCCCCGGAAGCGTCCACAGTGTTCACTTCGATGTCGTGCCATTGGAAGAATTCTCCAGCTAATCTACCGCCACAGAAGTGGAGGACCATTCGAATCCGTTCCCTTATATCCACTTGTACATCATCTGTAAGTTTAATGGAAGCCCCAAACCGTCGAAATTGGAGACGATACCAAAGAGCATGAGGTATTGCGATTCCTCCAAGGGCAGTGCTTAGGAAAACCCATTTTCATTCCTTCAAAGGACCTGCGACGGCGATTGTGTCCTAGCAACTCCATGCAAAGTCCATGCCTGCTTTTTTAAAACCTGGTCCGCACTATGCTGCCCTTGGCATTGCCTTTAAGGTTTCATAACTGTCCTTGATCTGACCTCTAGGTGGCTTCAGAACCTCGCTCAGCCGTATTTACCTATTCTTTTTTTAATATAAGCCTTCCTTTTATTAAGGCACTGATCTTTTCCCCCGAAGTGGGTATCGCCACTGCTCTTCCGAATGTCGGAGATTAAGTGCATCGGGAAAATAAGCGGCAAAGTTTCCCAAACTGGGACTCTATCGAGTCCCCCAATGGAGCACACAAAAAAGAGAGACAATTCTAGACGCGAAGGTGTATCTGCAAAGGGGAATGCGAGGTCCCAGTCGATAGATGATGGAGGTGGTGTGAGTATGGAACAGTAGATTGTCTTAGTGGTACACCATCCAAGCGTGGAGTGGTTCTACACATGGGGTGAGCCTAAGCAATTAAAAAGAGCTAAGGATTGTGCCTAAAGGTAGATCAAATTTGGAGCCTTCTCACGAATCCTCTGTCTTACACGACTGGGAACACCACCGCCACCATTGTGGATGACAGCGAGATCCAGAATGTTCATTAGCAGTGAGGGGTCTAACAGGTATGGTAAGACATGTAGAATGAGACCAAATTTAAAGCGGGAAACAAGCCACAGTTCAAGCCTACTGGGAGGGAGTTGGTCGCTCAGGTCCTAACAAGTGGAATTCATGGACAAAAGTTAAATGAAATGATGCATGGAGGACTGTGGATGGACAGCTTATTGCATCGGCCTGCACTCCTACACTTAGCACCGAGACGGTCCATATGCTCCAAAGATTGCCGAGTTGAAGGAACGCGAGCTTGATGATGATGATGCAACGGTTTATCTGTCCTTTCTCCTCCATTCAGCGGTCCTTCACTGTCCTACTTCGTTGTTACTTCATCCTGACCCTGATGAGTTAGCAATTCAAGATGACTGCGCTTTTCTTTTTGAAGGTCATCGCTTGCCATTTATGTCCATTACACAGTCGTACAATCTCGAGTGAACAATCGTGAAGATTGAAAATAAATTCATAATAGGTTTCTGCTTGCCATTCGACTAGATATTTGGCATAGAGGTGAGCAACACCTAACCAGAAGTGGTACTTCTTGTCATGGATAATATCCATGTCTTTCATCACCATGAGATTTAAAATTGACAACCATTAATAGTGCTTGCGATTCGGACCATCACTACCACGTAGGCTGGATATCATGACATCTGTAACGATTTCTGTCTGGAACTGCGTCTCCCTCCCACGCTTTAGCGTGCTTACGGTCAAAGTTCTAATTTGGCCTTCTTAGGACGTATTTAGTAACTGCGCTAGCAGTGAATGACGAAATACCAGCGATTCATTTCATGCGCTCTTCTAGGCGTCAGTGATTGGGCGAGGCGGAGGAAGCGCCTTGCTTGATTCGTGGTACCGCAGTCGACACAATTCATCGAACATTATTTTGCATCGAATCATCATGGCGTTTCCTATTCATTTCTACGTACAGAAACATGTGTTTCAGTGCCAAATACCTCGACGACATTTCATAATGCTGTGTAGACGTCATGTTCATCCCCTATTGTGATTGGCAAGCCGGAGTCATGACAGCATGTGACTCTGAGGATGCTATCATCAAACAAGTACTTAAACGTAAAGATAAAGAATGCAGATTTGCTGCTTACAGATTACGTTAGTGAAGCCCTCTTGATTGTACACAAGAACGGTCTTTTGGACTAAGGTCCTAAACAAGTTCTTGGAATCGAGACTCCTGATATTTGATGTCTTTCACATGGTTTGACTTTGACAGGGGGTTAAAGCTCAGCATTTGGTGCTGATTAGGGGCATTGTAGTGCTTTGTTTGCTGTACATGACGAAATGCTGGCGAATGCTTCACTCACACGCCCATGTGTCAGCGCGTTTGCGTCAACGCCTGGGCGAAGTCGATGGACTGTGTCGCACTGAATTGCTAACAAAAGCCATTTCCCATTTAGTAGCTGCGATACTTCCGCGCCTTCGGTATTGTGGATCCATTTAACACGTAGTGTGAGTCAAGTACAGTAAATTGCCTTTCAGGCATGTGGCAGCTGATGACCAATCATGTTGCCATGGCAACTGCAATAGGGGAATAACCAGCGTTTTTGATTAAAATGGTGCGCATTTTAAGCTTTCATTTGTAAAGCGGTCTTTTTTGAGGCCTTTGCTACCACAACCATTGTTAGCCCCATAAAGTACGAGATTCTTAATGTTTACTAGGATCACCAGGCTTTTGTGGTTTTTTCGCCAGGAAATGGAGGTAGGTGGTGCCCAAATGTCAATCCCGTGAGCGCTTGATGGACCACTAATTTGGCTTTAGAATAAACACCCTTTAAGGGTTCACCTCGTGACAGTCTGTAGGTGAGTTATGGACAAGGCGTGTGTAAATAGAGATTTGCATGATTTCCTACCGTTTCACGCCTCTGAGCAGATTACTGGCATCACGGCGATCCCCTTCGGCAAAATGTAGGCTTCTCGACGTTCTGGTAATAGCAGAGTTAATGCACACATATGTATATGTTTGTACTTTTATCAGAGATTTTGTTTGCGTACATTGCAACAATTTTGTACTATCACAATCACTAATCCCGGATACCATTTTGTGACACCAGCAGACTAAAAATCTCAGCGGAGGGGGTCTAGCGGTGTCGTGATTACCGAGGTGTTAATGCAACTCTGTGTTGATGCGATCGGAGCAATTAATCCGCCCTAACATTTTTGTGGAACTAGAAAAGTTATTGCGGATGTTAACGGAAAAGTGTGGCCTTACGAATTGCTGCTGGAGGGAATTCCTCTCGCTTACAAGAAAGCATGCCAACGGAATGAGGCCGACTGAGGTTACTAAGCTGACTGGAGCATATGTGTTTAAAAGCATTGTGGAACGAATCATCACGGCTCGATGCTATTCCACCACATTCTTTTGAGAGACCTTTGAATGGCCTGCAGCAGCGCTTGTCTTTGAGTAGTCCCATGCAACTCCTACACATGCACCCAACCTTACAGAATTAGTAAGGCAATCTTTTGTATAGAATTCAGTGAACATAGACATGCGATCCGTACAAATGTCAAACGTGATACTAATACAAGTAACATGCATTTGTCCTGTGTTTGAGGTTTCACAACCTCACTTTTACCTCACCTACAGAGAATTTTGCAGCCTCATTCGCTCCTATTCACCCTTCCAAATGCCAATAAATTGTAGACATCTTAATGAAAAATTGGCAAGTTTTCTGAACTAGAGTTGGAGCCCTTAGCTGACGTACTATAGAGATCGCACCTAGACTGCCAGTAGATGTTTTCTTTATCAATGTATATGAGTAAGAAAAGGGAGCATGGGCGAAATCTTGGTTGATAGCCAATGGGTGGATCTGCCATCGCTTTTGTCTTACATAATTACAGTGATCGACTCACTTTTGCCTTGGATACAGGAGGCATCTATAAATGATCTTCAACGAGTCGTAAGAGTAGACGAGAATGCAAATTAGCCAGCTAACCTCAAAGTCTTACTACACTCAATCATTACTTCTTTCCTTCCTTTACAAAAGCACACGAGGGAGCATATTCAATGTCAGAATTTGTTTAATATCTATTAGCCACTTATTTTGCGTTTGGAAGCATGCCACCGAAAAATGAATGTGTATTAAGACCGTAATCACCGGCACTACCAACATTCTGGCCGCGAGTAGGGTTGAGAATGTCCATCGACATTCCAACACTTTCTGGATAGGGAGCTCTACTGAATTAGCCATTTAAGTAGCTATTGGAAATAATGTAAAATCTAAGCATATCAAAACGCATTCAATGAATCAGATCGTCACGGTTACAACTAAGTAGACGTCAGCATTGACAGAGAACACTGCGAATCACTTGACGTAGAACGGCCATTTAACCGCGCTCTAACACATTGCACCAAAAGGACTTTTGTGCTTGCAGGTTGCTGACTCGAAAGAATACAAGTGAAGAGCACCAGATCTAACGCGATACCACACTGCTTCTGCAAACACCTAGTGTACACTGCGCCTGGTAAAAGTATCTTGAGTTTCCATGAATGAATTCAAAAATGACTACTGAATCTCAGTGGTCTCAATTTCAGCACCCTGTTCCTCTAAGCTAGCACCTCCCCATCTGCCTTACTGCTATATCATCAAGCCACGTGGTAAGGTATGATGCTCCTTTAGTTTTGTGGCTCGAGGAAAACTTATGCCTTCTTATCACTCCACCCATCAATCCTTTATCATTTGATTTCACCTTTAATTTGCTCCACACTTGTTGTGTTTACATTGTTAGTTAATTATGCAATTCATTATGCCATCCATATCTACAGTCCAAAGTACATAAGGGAAACTGGATTCTACTTGTCATGAGAATTAGGCATTGCTCTCAGAATGTGCAAACTATCGCCAAACATGACATCTCCGTGCTGTGGCCTTGGCTTGTAACATTTTGTTTTGTTGATCACTGTCAGTCTTCCTGCACTTGGCAATCACCGTTGGTCTGCAAAATTTAAGCTCTCTCCTGCACTTATTGTAGTCGACCTGTCAGACAGGCACTTCAACCATCAACCGTGCTCTTGCCACGTCTTCTCCACGCGCGTTGATGTAAAGTTGGTTGTAACGGTGCGTTTCTACTGTTAGAGAGCATTGTGGTGCCTTGTTTACTGTGAAGGCCGACACACTGGACTTTATTTCCTCCACCATCGTACGTGCCGGTGTAATTGCGTCGACATCTACATTTACATGTCACTGCATTAATCATCGACTGGTCAAAGCTTATTTGTAGGTTCGAGGCAATCTATGTCCTGATATTCGCCTTGATTCCATTCTGTAGCATGTGGTCAGGTATCTTACCGTGGTGGATGCACGCCGATTTTGTGAAACCAAGCAATTCACAAACACTTAGACCTAAAGGTAGGAATGTTAAAGCTCCATTCAAAAACAGAAGCATTGTCACATCTCGAGATAAACGATTGCCACAGTCATTGTTGCCTAAGAGACTGCTTAAGTCTTAAATCTTAACCACGGTTGTGTAACGGTGATGTAGGTTGAGCTCGAATGTCAATCCCATGAATTGCCTTTTGGAGTCCAACAATGCAGTCTTTGCAGCGTTCATTTTGTAACAGATCACAGGTACAGGCACTGTGCTCCCTTCCAACTACTCTGCTGTAGGTTCAGGCCAAAGACTTTCTAATTATGGAGATGTTAAATCATTTTCTAGCCTACATTCTCAGACACTTTCTTAGGTTGAGATGGCTGTTTTTAATTACCTTTCATTTGTAAACAGGAAAGCTACTTGGTAGCAAGGGCAGAATGAACAACTGTGGCTTGATAAAAATTCTTAAGTTCACATTTGGTTTGACAGTTCGAATAGGGCCATGTAATCTTACATTTGTTTGTTTGAAGAGGGAACGCAGCGCTTAGTCAAAGTACTGTACCTTTTCTGCTCCATCCAACGCCTCCTGCACCGTGCTGATTCCCGGCCACACTTACCGGTGTTCCCGACAGAATCAGCCAAACCCACCTGAAGTGTAAAAGTTGGCGCATATTGTCACTTAAATGCGTAGTTACTTTAAATCACTTAACGAGGCATCAAAATCTGTCTTGAGATGGTTGTTAAGAAGAGGTTTGTAGAGGAAAGCGCAGGAAACCCCATCAGCAGTGTGGAATGGTTAGTGCCACACTCACTCCTTGACATTACAGACGTCAAGACTATTACAGGAATAGTTTTAAGTAGAACTGGTGGCTCACTTCGGAATACGTGTGGAGGATACTACTCAAATGGTATCAATAGAGTCCACTGCAATTGTACTTCAATAAAATTCTAAATGACGAATAGATAGAGATCTATGCACACCTCGGTTCAGTTGTTCGCATTGAGCACTAGGTTCTCTAAGACATTGAAAGCCATAAAAAGTTCTCGTGAATCAACTGGCTTGGTTGTGGCCGTTCTGTTATTGTTGGGGTACAAAAGCTCTGCTGTTATAAAGATATTCTTATGGAATTACCTAGGCACGCATGCTTAAAGGTATTTATTGAGTCTGTTGAAAGCGGCCACAACATTGAAGTGAAAGAGTAAAGGTATTAGTTGATCTTCAACGGCTTGTTAGTAAAAAATTATAGTTCCACAAACTGCCAGTTCAACAAGGTTATCTGGTGAATTGACATATACAAACTCTAAGCGGACATTCCATCACCTTAGGACTAAAGGGTAGCGCACCGGTAGGTTGAATCCATGTAGCCCAAGAAAGCGTTTTGTAGTTCGTAGCCGTAGCTGTAGCGAACACCCATTCCCTGTAACAGCGCCCGCTCCTTTGTAACTTTATGCGATTTCTACTCTTACTTTTTAGGTTACCATTTTACAAAATGTGATTGTGACTTGGCAAACACACTTTTGTACGGAAGTTTGTAAACAGCGACACGAGTTCGGCACTAAGTTGAGCATGGTACTGCTGCAGATGGCAAGCATTCACCTTAGTTAAACCGATTCCTCAAAAGATTCAGGACCACTTTCCTACACCTTCACCCAATAAATAACTCTGTGCCTATCAATGCTTGACACTACAGACGTGAAGACTACTACAGGAATAGCTTTAAGCACAACTGATGGCTCACCTCGGATGAAGTGTAGGGGATACTACTCAAATGTTATCAATAGAGTCCACTGCAATTGTACTTTAATAAAAAAGTCGAAATGACGAATAGATAGAGGCCTTTGCACACCTCAGTCCATCCTTTCCTACACTTTTACCTTGTAACTAAGTATGTGCCTATCAATGCTTACATTCGTTGTGCCAGATAACTTCTATAAAGGACTTGCAGAGCTACCGCATTTGGCTGAGGTCATTTAAGTGGTTGTCGCTGCTACCATTCGATAGGACAATGAGATTGAGTGTGTAGAATAAGTGAAGAGATTGCCTGGACATAGACTTGTGCGCCTGGCTGAAGAACCATTCAGCGCCCACCTAGGCAGTGGTGGACAAAGTGGATGCATGCGTTGTCGATGCGCATAGGTAGGAAAGGTGAGTTCGGGGTGTGGAGCATGCACAGGACCTCGGCGGTGGTTGGTGGAAGCCGTCTGAGTGTGGGTCACTCGATTGTTGAGTGATTACTTCCCTATCAATGAAGCATCTGTTGGTGATGTCAACCTCTTAGGAAGAACAGATGTGGTCTCTAAGAGGCAAAATTTGTAAAAGATTAACTCTCAACTACTTACATGGAGGAGGATTTAAGAAAGCAAGAACTTAGAACGTCATCAATCAAAAAGACGCACAACTAGCGTCCACACATCTCACCACACATCTCCCTTGGGAGGTGACATTGGTGTCGACAATGGCAGTGGTGTTTGCAATTCACAATCAGTGCTAGTCCACGACGTCACCTATTCGGTGCCTCGCAAGCGTGAAAGAAATGTCCTTGAGCACGTGCGATGACTCCTTCAAGGCCTCGTCCACACATGAGTCCCATTGAGGCACTGCGTTTGCACTGCTGCAGTGCATCGTGGCGCTTTGTTTACTGTGAATGACGAAATCCCACCGTAAATTTCGTGCACATACCAATGTGTCAACACGTTGGCGCCATTGTCTGGGCGAAGCGCATCTAAACTGCCAAAAATATCAAGTACACGGTTGACATAGTTTATAGAAAAATGCATACGGCACTACAGTAGACACTGTCAAGTGGTGGTCCACCTCTATGCTCTGTAAATATCCCCAATTCCCTGCCTTAGTAGTATGTACCTCGAAAGTATTTTATGGTTCGACGAGAGCGCAGCACAAGCCCTAGTGGTGACGCGCCTTCCAGGCCCTAAAGTACTCCACGTTGAAGCTAGTACTGCCAAGTATGGACTTCAATGCCTCGGCATTGGTTTCCACACCAGCATGTGACACTTGTGTTGACAATCACAGTGGGTCTTGCACTATGCCATAAATACGAGAGCACTCTCGTCCATTTGTCGATGTCGTTTCGACAGGCATTGGAAGCATAGTCCATCTACTCATCAGTGGCGCTCGTAATTGCGTTCATTGCTCCTTGACAAGATGTGTGGTTGTCACGAGTAATGAGCTTCCCACCTGGGACATCCAATGCTCCGTCTCCTTCACCCACATTCGATGAGCGGATGGTTAAGTCTCTGAGCTCGACTTGACGTGTTGGTACATCTCCGTTAGGCCTAAGAGGGTATGCTAAGCTACTTCTCTGAAATTCACTATCAAAACCAATGTTATTCTCTGGGGAAAATCGCCTTTTACCTTGCATTGGTGATATCTGCTGATGTGTCCAAAGTCAAGTCAGTCGTTACTAAATGCCTTTCCTACATTTCATGGCATTATACAGACCCAATGTAAGTCACCATGAAGGACTGCCTTCCAGGCGCATGATAGGACCTGTTCGGTTACATTTTGATGAGAGATGCAGCTCAACTTAGCGAGGCCACAGGCTTGGCAACTAGTGGAATGTAAGAAAGAAGAGATCCTTATAAACCAATCAGGGCGTTCATACGGATTGCATTTACAAATGGAGACAGCGCCATGTTAAAGCCTCCACTGCCAAGTCACTGTCACCTTCTGGACAAAGTTCACCTGAATGCTTGCCAGGTTCCTTAAGCCTCAGCAGCTTTTAGCCCAAAGCACACAAAGATAATGGATGTGTAGATGTGGTGTAGAGTTGGTCCAAGAGTTAAACAAGATCGGCTCGTCAAAGCCTTCATTGCAATGTACGAGCTGTGTAAGTGAAGGTTTGCAAGCCAGGTCACTGGCACCATGCTTCCCTCCAACGAACTTGCTGCCTGATTAGGCTGGAGGGGTCCTGACTATAGAGTGTGCTGGTGCACATTCTAATGCCTTCGCATACCATTTGCACCATTCTCAGGTGCCACAAACACCATCAAGCAAAATGTGCAATTTAAGGGAAAATTCCTGGTTCACAACGGGAGCAGTAACCGTGTGCAGTCAGTTGGAATTAAAAGACTACCTCGCATCTTGACATTTGGAGTGAACGCCTAACCCCTAGCCATGACTCCATGCTCTCCTGCACTCCGCACTCTTCTCCCACCTCCATCTTCCACACTCGAACTAGCGCCTTCGCCGGTAGCATCAGGTACGTCGGTTCGTGCGAGCTAATGTGTGTCGGATAAAAGTGCTGGGCAAAGAAAATGCCCTACGACCGTTTCCAATCAGGTACTAAGTAAGGAAGAAGCACAAAACTCGTAAAACATGCAGCAGTCCTACCGTCACTATGGATATGCTAATGACAAAATATACGCTGCTGTTAAGGATGCTGGGAGTACTTCAAGAACAGCCTTAGGCCAATTGTGTGGCTCAGTGTATGGTACTAGCAAAGCTGCTTTAATGCTAGCAATTGAGCCCACTGAAACGGCACTACAGGTAAGAGGTGGAAATGGCAAAGGTTTTGAGACCTTTCAAACGGACACCACAACCGCCCTACCAAAAGGCGAGGTATTTGAACGTGTTGAGGAATATGTAGCCAAATCTTATGGACTACGGTTCTACGTTAAAATTAGAACCCTTCAAGCTTCCAAGTGGCTTGCCATTAGATAGAGGAAGCACCCTCGTCTACGGTCGCCCTCATTGCCGATGCACGTGAGCAAGGTTGGAGCTGTGGAGTACAGGGTACGAATGACATCTTGGTAGACGTCTGACAAAGGCACTGTGAGTGTGGTTGGTTCGGTCGTCTTAGTCAAGCATGATCATGACAACCGATTTGCACAGAGATGATTTCACTACGTGCTTTATTGCTTTATCAAACCAATCCTCCTCTTCTTTCGTGGATGCAGGTCTACGAAAGCATCAACACATCATAAATTGGTTGCGACGAGGCATGAAGTCGGAAACACTTCCACCCTTCCGGACGTCATTGAGGCTAAAAAGTGTTCATTGACAGCGCAACATCGAACCAGTCGGCGTTTTCTCAAACCCTTAAGATGCGCATGGTAGCACTTATGGTACGGGAACAAATTCACTTTCGCTCTACCCACCACTCAATGAGCAAACCACTTAAGTCGCGTTCTTAAACAGACTCAAGGCTCAGTGCAATTTAGGCCTGTCAGCATTGAGATCCTAGCAAATCGGAAATCATTCACTGGATGAACTCGAGTAGTAGTCGTTTGCACTGTGATGCGCTTGATGTGGAAGGGCTACCGACTCCACCAGCATGCATTTCCACGCGTGACACCGAAGAGGCCATCTGCATTTTTGTCGTGCCGAATGGTAACAGATCCGACTAGAATCTAGGTAGAGGCGAAGTAAAACAGAGAGTAACTTCTGCACTAAATTGCAGGCTGTTTGAGCCGGTGCGCCTATTGGGATAGCATTGTATCCGTCAAATCGCTCTTTGGTGGTGTCTCAACTACCACACGCAGTGCCTACTAAGAAGCTGCGTAAACCTAAATGTTCACTAGGACCACCAAGCACAAGAAATTTTTTTATCCAAAATACACACAAGAAATGGATGTGCAATGGTGATGTCAATTCTGTGAACGCTTGGTGCTTTAGAATTTGTGGTTTAGAAGTGTCGCTGTCTCGAGTCAATCTCATGACAGGCTTGCAGGTGTGTGTGAAAGATGTGATTCGCATGGTTATCATGAATTCATGTCTCGAGGCAAGTTTGCAGGCAACACACTCCTCGCCACCAACCATGCTATGGAGTCAGTCCAGCCATCTCCTACAGAAAATGTGTGTTTATGCTATTCGCATGGCTTTGCATGCAATCCCAGACGCTTTATTTAATCGGACTGTTCTAAAACCGGAAAACACTTTGTCTAAAATACGGGTAGCTGAGGAGGGTCAGGAAATTGAGGCAACACACAAGTGTCTTATCAACACCTCAATGCGACGGACGCTGAAGTTATTTAAGTAGAGTTTTGCGCTAAATTAATGGTTTGGTGTACGGTTCCAGAGCAAGCGCTTGAATTTTACCGCTTGAGTCCACTGAAGTAGCACCAGATGAAACAGATATAAGTGGTGAACGAGTCGAGATCCTCACACACCCTTCAATCCCATAAAATCTAAGCAGAACAATGGATGACACCGGATGGTGTGACAGAGGTGAGCGTTTCAATCGCTACCTGTTGTAAGATTTAGAGTGTACCGGTTCATTTTGTTCAAAAGCCTCATTCGTGCTTTTTAATGTTTGCGCTCACATTTCTTTTATGTGCATCCAGGCTTTGTGTTCCTTCTTTTAGGGGATTTACCGAAGAATGAATCCTGATTTAGGCCAATTCATCCGCTCACACGTTTGCAGTGATTTTATGTAGATGTACTTACCGATGGCTCTTTAAATGCTCGAAAGTACACTAGGCCTTTAGATGCGAGGTTCGGAATGCTGACTAACCTTTGGCATCATTTTGCTAGAAATACTCTCCAGCACTTAGTTTGGGCACCGTTCGTTCACTCGACGCGGCAATCCAACACCCACCTCACCACTCCCCATTTGAATGCCTCCTTCCCCAAACCTTCTTCACTGCTGTGCGCACCATGCAGTTTGTTCCTTTTCATCTAGTTAATAAGTAGGCAAGACATGCGAACCGAATGCCCTGTGCTTGACTTTATTGCTTTTAACAGAGGAGTCGGAGATGCTTGCGATTCCCTTCTGGAGCAGGGCCAATGCACACCAGCCTTGCATTCATTTGAATACTCAGCAACAGTACTTCCTCCCAAGGAAATGCATGCAACCTCCATACCGTCCAATCTGCTTGTATCCCGTAGAGCACAGGCAAACCACGTTTTGCATGCTACTGTTGTAGCCGTCTTGCATCCACGCCGTGCTAGAATTCCCACAACCCTAATTCACTCCTTTTACCCAATTTCACGCATTTACCTAGCAGAGGCTACTTCTACTGCATTTAAATGAGGTCCTGACAATAATTTCACTATCCACCCTGCATAATGCCATTGAGATGAAGTGCATCGTCAACTGAGGGGTTGACACTTCCGCTCTGCGGTCTGCGCGTGCAGCCTAAGACCCATCAACTTCCCAAATGGGCTACCAGTGGAACAAAGAACCACTCTTGAGTGGGGGCGGCGTTTCCATCACCGATGAAATGGGCAAAAGAGGACTTCCCCTGGCTCTGCGTCCCCCTCACTCAGACACCGACTCACGCCGTCAAAGCCAAACTCAATCGAATCATCAATGAGGCCCTACGCAGCACCTCCCGCGAGGCTCACATCGACACAAGCAGTAGCTGCCCTCCCAAAGTCAATGCCTACTGCTATTGTCTAGTGTCCCGCACCTCCTTCCCGTCCCTCCCCGCCCTTCACATATACATACGTGTGGACTCCACCAACACGAATACCATACCAATGACATTAACGCACCTCCTAACACACAAGCACAAAAGGAGAAAAGACCCACGGATAAGGGCTAAACACATGACCCCAACCAAATTAAGAACGCACATCAGATGTATTATTGCACAGAAAAGACAATAACAACAACTACTACTACTACCTGCTTACGGGAAGCAAATCTTAATCCAGGAACGTGCAAAGCGATAGCGATAGCTGCCAGGCAATGCCTCCACTCATGCCGAAAGAAGGAGGAGTCCTCACACGAACCGCATTCACCTCTTCAACCTTTATCCCACCATGTAAACACAAAGGAAATGAAATTAGTAATAATAATAATAATGGGGTATCGAAAGATAAGAAATACATATTAACAAGAACATGGCGAACAGGCACCAAGTACTTAGGAAAGCTGAAACACTTCTCAACGACATTATGTCTTACCAACCCAAATCCACCGTCATTAGGTAAGCAAACCAATCAAGGAACTGCCAAAACAATCTCAATTTCTCGCCTCCAGCATTATACAGTGGAAAGTGAACGCAAGTACGCCTCAGGAGCGAAAAACACAATCTTCCAACAGTTGCACTACAAGGGCCTCGCGTCTAACCCAACGTGTGCACCTTATGCCACGCAGAAAATGTGAAAAGCCTACGGATGAATGCAAAAGCATGTCTCCACTCTCAAAAGGAAACCACATCGAATCCATTGCTGCACAGAAAGGACACACGTAACTCATTAAGTGCGATGCAATCTTACCTGAGAAATACACCAAGCGATAGCAAGGGTGAGGTCTGCACTCAGTGCCGCCTGATAATGCCTCTATTTCTCGCGAAACAAAAATATTTGACAGCAACCAAAGGCCCCATTCAATGTTTAATCTAACGAATAGATGGATGAAGCAAGTGCATGATGAGGCATATAATAAAATACGCATTAGTGAAAGCAATGGGTTGGTGCCAAGCACCTGGTAAAGCCAAAAGTCACCTAAACAAACAAAACGACTCATTAATCGAAGTCCATCGTCAGTAAAGGGGAAACCAACCAAATAATTGCCAGAACAACCTTAATATTTTGCATGAAGTATTGCGTAGAAGCAAATGAACGCGATCAGGCCTTGCGGTTGGAAAACAAGTCTTCCTATCAGTCACATCATGAAGCATTACGGTCTACCTTAGCAATTAGGCGCATAAAGGAGACTAATCGATACTTGAAAAACCACCTCATAACAACCAACCAACCAACTGGCACTAATAAAAGGGTACCAAATACTTGCCAGATTGCCAACTGCATCGAGCAAATCAAACCTCGTTAACTGCAAAAACACAACCCCAAAAATGCGCAGCGCTCACGCGCTCCACGTACAATACGAGTCAGGCACAACAATGTTCGTCCGATTAAACAAATAAAGCTCTAATTTTTGTAAATCGTTGGCACATCTACGGCTGTTAAAACCACTGACCATTTGTAATAAGCCTCAAATTCAAAAAAACAGTTTGCAAAAGTCAATAAATTAGATAGTAGGCGTGAGTGAGAAGACTGGCAATGAATAGAAAGGAAATAAAACAACATAGAACAGCATTGCTGGAATCATAAACGAAATCATGTGTGATCTAAGTAACAACACAAGGTTGTGCGTGTAGTGTCGTGGGACCTCCTTCGAGGCAAAAGAAGGTAAAGTACTAGGACAAAGTATATGTAATCTGGAAATAAAGGGCATGGGGGTGGTAGAACGACCCGGAGGTTAGCCAATCGACAAGCACAATATGGCCACCCAAGTGACCGAAACCGGCAGGTCGAACAAACTAAGTATTACAAGCATGTCACGGTTATTTCCAAGCCTGTTTTTCATGGCAAAGTAGATATATGATGACTGTTTTGCGTACTTCCGCCTACGACTTAGTGCAGCTTTGTCCTTCCTCGATAAATTCGTCATACGTTTCCCTTTACTATCATCCTACTTCGATTAATCGCGTCAATAATGCCTTCAAGGTGGTGTACGAATGTGTGGATGTGTGCTCCACTAGGCGCGCAGCAGTTTTGTCTCTCCTTTATCTTCTTATAAAATGCGCTGCCCATCTGCATTTGTTGTCGTCCTAATAAATCTTCTTCACACTGTCCCTCCATGAATTATTCCTCTTCCATTTCGTTACAGTGTATTTCTTTATTTATTCTACTCTAAGATGACTTTGCATTACCCTTATACCTCTTCTAACTATAAAACTTATGCTTCGGTTGCGACGAGAGCATTGCATTACAAAGACTGCCTGTCTGCCTGTCTGCATTGCACGTGCAGTGCGGCAGCGTCACCAGGCAGCCCAATTTCAAACGCTGAAGCAGTCGATTGCATCCATCGATTGCTTCACCTCCACAAGCTAATTGCAGAGACGATGACCAACAGGCGGACGCGCTTCATCGCTTGCCTCTTGTGTGCCTACCTTTCAGTTCTACTCCTCGTTCACATCTTCGGTTTCTCGTTCCACTTCTTCTTTGCTGCCTGGGCTGTACTGGACATCATGCGGCTTCTGTTGATGAGAGGTACGTGCTTGTCCTTGCACACACCACCACTAACGCCAATCACTTGCAGGTTGCCCAAGAAGCCGCCGGTTAGCAGTGTGTCACAACGGGGCAGTTCAGACAGACGATCAAGTGGAAGAGGAGGAGGACGAGGACGAGGACGAGGAGGAGGAGGAGGAGGAGGAGGAGGAGGAGGAGGAGGGACAGAACTCGACAGGAGTGTCTGACACGAAGTTCAGCAGATTCCAGCACATGCTCAACTTCGTCGCCTTGCCCAGAAGTCGTCGTTGGATGCGGCGCAAGCTGCAACCGATGGCAATGGAGGCAATGGAAGGAGACACTGACTCTGCGGATACGACCTATGGCATAACTGAACTTCCGCATGAGTGCGAATGGAATGAAGGAAGAGGAGGTGTGGGTGGCGCAAGGGGTGCTTGCGCTGAAAGGATGGGAAGGAGGGAGGCAAAGGACCGTTCGAAGAAGGAGCGGCAGTGGGAGCGGGAGCGGGAGCGGGAGTGGGAGCGTGGGGAGCGTGAGGAGCGGGAGAAGAACGGGAGACTGGAGAAAGAGGTGAAGAGGGAGAAGGCGCACCAAGTCATTAGCGGCCTCAACCAACTCGACGGCAAACCGAAGAAGAAGACAACGCGTTGCGGGTGCAGTCGGCTCTTCACAAACACCATCGGTGCACTCGCCTGGCACCGACCTCAACAGCAACGACCTCACCGACGCAGGTTCACCGACTCCATCGAGCACTGATGGAGGACGCAATGCCTGCTACCAACAACGTCACCACAGCAGGCCAAACTGGTGAGATTGTCTTCTTCTGTTGTTTACTACAGCCTCTTCACAATGAGCAGCAAGACTAGGACTAGGACGAGGACGAGGACGAGGACGAGGAGGAGGCGGAGGACGAGGATGAGGATGATGAGGGTATTAGGGAGGCACTTTGGTTGCTGTTGCTCTGGATGCACCTGCTTGCACAGCCAGTGGTTAGCGCAGGAGGAAGAGGAGGAGGAGATGGGCTATGGTGATGACGTTGATGAGCTCTGCATTTACCAATTGCCAGTGGCCCTCCCCTCCACTTGCCTACGCCCGGAGAAGTACCTCCGTCCCTCCGTCTTTCTACCCCTCCGTTCTTCCGTCCGTTCCTCCGTCCGTCCATCCGTCCCACCCCTGCCCCATTCCCTTTCACTCTTTTCCTGTTTCAGTGTTCGGTTGAGAAGTCGTGGTGCCAGCAGTCGACAATGCTGCCCTGCCATCGCCAGCGCCGTCCTTCGCCGCGGGTGTTGTCTCCTACTTCTTCACTTCTTTCTCCCTTCCAACGCCTTCCTTCTCGCCCTCCCTCCCTCTCTTCCTCCCTTCCCATCCATTCCCCTCCTTCGCTCACCCTTCTTCGAGTAGTTGTTTGCCTTCCACCTCCCCTTCCTCTCCTATTCACATCTCTTCTTCCCATTCCTTCCATTCGCCTTCATGTGGACCTTCGGCTATGCCATTGACTGCTACCGCTGCGGTCTTTGGCTCCTTCCATTGCTGCGCAATTCTGGGCAAGACGACGACGTGGAGTATCTGCTGCAGTCGCATCAACTTCGTATCGGATGTGACTGACGAGTTCCCCCTCCGACCTCCCCACTCCACCTCTTCTTCCACATGAACGCCTGTCTGAGCTGCCCTCTTGTGACAGACTGCCCCTCTGCTTCTTGGCAACCTCCTTGTTATTCTCGGTTTGAATGCATTTTCTTCGTTATTTACAGCGCCTTGTCACTTTGTTATCTACGGGCTAGGGGTGCTAAATCGTAGTGAGGCGTTGCAGTCGAGAGTCGTGAACAGGCTTGTCCAAGTGGTACTTTAGCGAAACCCAAGCCCCCTCCTTCTCCTCACCACTGCCAAACCATCACACCTACTTCTCCCTTGCCTCGACTTCCTTCTCTAAGTTGGAATGGTGAGGGAGGGAATGCGTAGTGGGCAATCCCACTTGCCAAAATTTTGTATTGTTCAAGCAGACAATAGATTTTACTGTCGAGTAGGCTACTTCGCCTAAACAATGTATTTAAATGTAGACGCATGGATGACAAGATTACATAAGTGACCTTTAAGTGGAAAGTGACAGCATTTTGGGAGGACCCACAAAAACAGGAATGCTAAACTAGAACTGTAAACAATTATCATGTGTCACCTTCGTGATACTAGTTGCCAAGAAAGTGCCTCCAACTAGTAAAGTTTAATAGTATCACACATAATCAGTCTAACGGATTTGGATTTTAGCATATATTTTAAAACAATTCATTGAGCTTCTGTCTAGTATGTTTATCATCTGCTTCTGTCGTAACTCGTCAATCTGAATTTATTTTGCTAATTTTTAGTTTGATTAAATGCACCAACGATGCGTGTCTGTGTGCGGGGCGACCTCTGTGCATGAGCGGCTGGCTGGCTGGCTGACTGACTGACTGGTCTGTGGGCTTTGTTTTTGGTGGTCTTCTGCGTTTCTTCTCATCAAATGGCTAACTCGACTACCGGGTGAGGACAAACAATGGCTAATGAAGGGTGTGGTTTCTTTTCCGACTCTTGACAATGAAGGCGGTCTGTCTAGTTGTCGGTGAATTTTCATTCGAGTTGAGTCGTGGTGCGTGGATGTGTGAATGTGAGAAGAAGAAGAAGAAGAAGAAGGAGGAGGAGGAAGTGCTGCTCTGATATCATTACGGAGGAGTTGGAAGACGTTTCCAGTTAAGTGTGAGTTGGGAGTAGATACACGTCCTTTCCTTTGCATGTGTTGAGGATGCTTTTTTGATAATTTCTTGCACAGGTGGAATAAATTTGTTCGTTTTCTTACAGTAAGATGGTTTCTGTCAAGGTGTGTTCACATTTTCATGTATTGATTAAACCTGCTAAAGGCAAACAGTGTGGAGTGATGCTACTCGAAGAGTGGACCATGAGAGGAAAGGAGTTATCATTTGGTCGCCTTTCCTGCTCGATGTGCTGACCGTTGGGGCTATGTGAGTGTCTATTGTTTCCCGATTTCGACATTTGTTCTGAGTACCCCTGGACACCCAAGCTGCGATTTCCATGTCTTTGATTGGAACTTCTTTTTTATATTGCGTAGGCCATGTGTGTGCGTGTGGGGGTGACAAGTGTTCACTGGCAAGGAGGCTTTTTCATTTGCAGTAATGAAGGTGTTGGAGGATGGCTGCGTCTTTTATTTTTTATTTGAGGAGGAGTTGACCCGTTTGGTGAGGTAGCTGGTGGTAGTGCGAGTATTGTGGAGATGCAGCTGTTGGAGTGTAGTGATGAACATTCCTGTGAAGCAGGCAGGCAGGCAGGCAGGTAGGCAGGGAGGAAAGTGAGGAGAAGTGCTTCTGCTGACGCTATGCTGGGTGTTGCTTTTGGCCTGCCTTGTTTGAGACTGGTTGGAACTCTAGATCATTTCGATAGATAGCTTTGCGGCGCAGTCTGATTGCCACGGGCGCCTTATCAAGCCAGCTCAAATAAGTAATGGATCTACGGGATTTGGGCAATAGAACCTTCCGGCTGGATGTTGTTTCGCTAGTCCGGCGTAGTAAGACTTGGTCTCTGATTGGGCTTTGGAGTTGGTACTACGGTGGAGGCAGAGCCGTGGTGTTGGAGTTCATTCGGATGGGAATGAGGGAGCTAGTTAACAGCGTAGCTATAGCATTGACTACACAGGTCTCGTCAGATTTGGATCGCCGCGTTTTAACCGTCTTATGGCTTTCATTGTGGAATGTGTTCTGGTGCGTAGCGTTGTCAGTTTGCGATTTACCCTCCATCTCTGGCATCATGCGTAGCATCCAGTTGCGTAAAATTGAAGGCATCACTTTGGTGGCAGTGGTGGTACCCGAAACGGTGTCAACGCACGCGTGAGAGTGCTCCATTTGTGGGCACCGAGGCGTTTCCCTCATCTGAGTGGCTTGACCCTCTCAATGCGGGTGGAAATGCCTACACGTCTGCACCAGTCTCTGCGTCAACAGGACGATGGCTGACACGCCAACGCCAGCTACTGCCCCACTTGATGGTGCCAGTACTAGCCATCACGTCTCTGTCTCACCGTAAGGAGTGCCACAATTTTACACGAGCAGTGTGCCACAGCCCCCTCACCCCAACAGACTTGCCCCACTCCGCCACCCACCCATCCTCGGGGAAGACGAAGGGAAGGAGACATGGTAGTAGTGGAACAAAAGACATCTATGTGTGAGTATTTCACATACCGACAACGACGACGACCACGAGCCACCCACTACTCGACGACAGCGAGGGCACAGCAGCGAGGCAACTAAGCGACCCATCCCACTGCCCAACACCTGTCACGCAACAAACCACCGACGACGCATTACACACTACCGCTCGCCTTTTCCAACACCCCCTCCTCCTCCCACGCATATAGCGTGGTGAAAGCAGATTCCGTGCTAGCAGTGGCAGTAGTAGAATGGGACACTGACCTTAAAGCAGAAAATATATTCAACTCCTGTCATCGGTACGACCTCAAGAGCACGACAGTGGTGACAAACAGCAATTAAGCCTTGGCCAGTCACGATATATCTACTGGCGCATCGCAGGCACGATTGCACATAGCATGAGCAGTAAATGTTACAATAGCTTCCTCCTCCTCCTTCCCCTACAAACCGACGAATGCGAACAAGTGTTGCCATCCAACAATCAACCAAGTCTCGTCCTACTCCCTCCTCGTCAACAGGGGGAGGTTGGAAAAGGTTACTCAAATAGTGCGCAGCGGCAGCTGACGGAGCACAGAAGCACACGTACTCCCAACCAAACCACGGAGGAGGGCACTGGAGAGAGGGAGAGTGACTCTAACCGAAGCACAACTGCTTCCAACCCCTAACCTCAAAGTCATCTCCGCCCAATTGCCATTAGCTGGTGCAGGCACAAATGATCTAATCTCACAGGTAATGAGAAACATATCCACCCCACTGAAGCAGGCGAATTGACAATAACGAAGTGCATTTAGTCGATGGCAGTACAGGAGCAATGTCGACGCGCTACGAATAAGACACGGGAGTGCACAACGTCAGTAGTAATGGCGTGAGTGTGTGGGCAAAAGATGGAAGCACATGGGCAACGTGGAGCGAATGCGGGTCGTTCCTTTCTCGTGGCATGTCTCTGCGCTGGGGAATTCTGCGACGAAACATCGGCGTCTCTCCATTCCGAAGTTCACATCTATGTGTGGGTATTTCACATACCGACAACGACGACGACCACGAGCCACCCACTACTCGACGACAGCGAGGGTACAGCGGTGAGACAACTAAGCGACCCATCACACTGCCCAACACCTGTCACTCAACAAACCACCGACGACACATTACGCACTACCGCTCGCCTCTTCCAAAACCGTCCGCCTCCTCCTCCTCCTCCTCCTCCTCCTTCCCAGTGCTTCCCTCGTCAACTAAAGTGCCGCATCTACAGCCGCTTCCTCTTTTTCTTCTCCTTCTTCCTCCTCCTCATACCGCGTGGTCAAAGCGGATTACGTGGGGTTCGAGAGGCCGGGGCAGCGAGACTGTGCTCACCAGCATGCCACGTGTCCGTAGCTAGTAGTAGCAGTAGTAGAATGGGACGCTTACCTTAAGGCAAAAAAAAAATATTCAACTCCTGTCATCGGTACTACCTCAAGACCACGACAGAGGTGACACACAACAGTTACGCCTTGGCCAGTCACGGCAAATCTGCTGGCGCATCGCGGCCACAAGTGCCACAATGGCTTCCGCTTCCTCCTCCCCCTTCCACCACATCTAACGAATGCAAACAAGTGCTACTACCCGACAACCAGCCAAAACTCGTCCTACTCCTTCCCCGTCAACATCACCTCATTTGGGAAGTCTATTCATATGCCCTCACACACCCACACACACACGCAGGTTTATGAGACCACAAACGAGTCCCATGCACTACCAACAGACAATCTTGATAATATCATTCTACACAGATTTACGTAAAAGTAAAAAAAAATTACTAGCCATCCTCCATGTCCACATCCACCTTGCCCAACAAAGTCGAAGTCGCCTCCGCGAGTGACTCCACCATCTCGAATGGCCTACCATTCCGCACCATCATCACGTCTTACTTCACCACCACCACCACCACCACCACCACCACCATAGTAATTTTAGTGCATCTGAAAAAGGAGAAAAACGCACACAACGGAAAGGACTATGCGCGAATGTCCAACTCGCCGCAAGCTTAACATCTACTAATATAGCCACTGACAGGACAGAACACCTCGACAAACCGACACCTCAGACTACCACAAAGTACAATCTGCGTAGTGATTCAAAAGCCTCCTACTAGCCATTCCCTCCTCCGCTTCTGCTGCATCTACCTCACCCAGACATCAACCTATGCCGTCAAACCTAAACATACGGTCAAGCCATCATCGAGGTCCTCCACACAATACCTCTCGCAATGATAACATCAACGCTATAAAATAACCGTAGTCCCCAAGTCCTTCCCCATATATACCTTCCACCAAGATGAATGTCATAGTAATAAACACAACCCACCCTTTACGACACCCACAATGCGAAAAGAATCTACGGACAAATGACAAAGGCATGTTCCCACCCAACATAAGAACACACGTCGAACCCATTGCTGCACATGAAGAAGACAGCAACAGGTCATTAAGTACAATCCAATCGCACCTGATAAATGTGTGAAGTGATAGCGAAGGCGAGATTCGTACTCACTGCTGCAGCTACCTCTTCTTCCTCAACGCCTAATCTACCTTGAAAATAGATGGAGGAAGTGGATGAAAATGGTCATAAATAGAAGAAATACTTAATGGCAAGAAGCTAATGAGCAGGTACCAGGTGCTCAGTTAAGTTGAAGCTCTTCTCAACAAAACCACATCACACTAACCACAATCTACCGTCATTAAAACGCACACTAACTAATCACAAATCGCCGAAACAATCTTACTTTATCACCCCAAGTATTGCACAGCAAAAGGTGGACATGAGTAGACATCGCAGTTGGAAAACAAAACGGCCTAACAGCCACACCATGAAGCTTTCCGTCTACTTCATCAAAGCAACAAGTCCCTTCACTAAAACTAGGCCTCATTAATCAGAACGCACCATCAATAAAACAACAAGCCATCTCGAAACAGCCACAACACTCTTACTTAGTCGCCACAAGTGATGTGCAATAAGAAAAGCGACGCGATCAGGCAGTGTGAAGAGAAAACATAAGTCTTGACAGCAACTGCAGCTATTGCTTTCCGATTCAGTCTGATAAATAGATGCGTACACATACATACAATGGGCACCCATTCGTGAGAAAACATTAACGAACTGCCAAGCACCTAGTAAGGTTGCAATCCTTCTTAACAAAATCACGTCTCTATGCTCAAATCCCAACGTCATTAATTACAAAGTAAACTCGATAACGAGTTGCCGAAGTAATCCCAACTTGTCGCTTAAAGCATCGTACACTGAAAAAGAACGTGAGCAAAACTGCCAGCTGTAAACCAGACACCCTAACAGCCACATAATTAAGCCGTTCTCTTTACTCTAGTAAGTAAGTGTATAGAGGAAGCTAATCGACAGTCAAAGGACCCAATACAAGCTAATAGACCAAAAAATCAAAAATGCAAAGTACTTACCAGATTTCAATTCTTTTCGCAGCAAATAAGACCCATTGATAGACATCAGCGGCCCCAAGATGCACACCACCCGCGAGCTTCGCGAACAAATCTAGCCAATCACTGCAATGTTTGTTCGATGCAACGAAAAACTTTTAACTTTTGTGCATTTTTGACAGTTTAACAGTTACTACTACTGCTTGGCTTTTTCACTTTTCGGTGTGCATGTACAAATATAATCCCTTTTCATTGCTTCCCTGAGTCTCATCGAAATAGGCGAATTGGGATTGCGATTCTTTTCCCTAAAACTGGCTATTTTGCGCATGATATAATTCCAAACGCTATTTAAAATGTATACTTTCTTCTGAGACTCAGGGCATCAATGAAAAGGGGTTATTTTTGTACATGCACACGCTCGAATGAGATGTTTCCCCCTTAAACAATAAAAATGTAAATGAAAGTGTGAGTAGAACTGTCGATTTGACGAGCTTCTAAAGCCACAAGGAGGTTGGTAGCAAATTTCTGCAGTCTCATTCACATATCATCGGAATTGTTGCGGTACTTTCATTCATCGGGTTGATAAATTGTTAGTTCCCCTTCTGGAATATAATTATTTTCAGTGGGCTTGCATTTCAACAGCTCGATCGAACCTATCAAAGATACGTCTGCAATGCTTCTTATCAGTGCATCTTCTATTGTTGCATGGCACATATGTACATAACATGGGTTCCATGGTGTAAAGTCATGGCTAGTAAGAATATCGTTTGTATTGAAAGCAATAAGGTTGGTGAAGGAGAGTTGTGTCTCGTGGTTTTTGATGGAGAAGTGGTTGACACGTCAGATCAACTAACTATAGTTAGCGTGGTGATTTGGCCAAATCAGCCACAACCGTTAGGTGTGATGTAGAGGTTACTTGTTTAAGAATCAAAGCAGACCGCTCTAAACTCCTACTATTGTTACTACTATTAAAAAACGCCATCAACTCCCACAAACGCACACATCCATTACGCGCACGCATTCGTACACATACTCCCCAATGCCTTGACTACCTAGCACAGTAACACTAGTTAGTGATAAGCCAACGCAAGTCATCCCCCTCCAATTCAGCCAATAACCATAACAACAACCACCACTAGCTCGGCTTGCTCCGAAAATAGATGGGCTTCTGCAGTCAGTGGCACGAGTAGACGAAGAAACCCAAACGATCAGAGAGCTGATCAGCAAAGCGCAATAACACAAACCCTCGCCTAGGATATTTACGCGAGCAGGCCAATCGTAGGGAACACTGGGAACGAAGATGATGAAGCTCTGGATGTCGATCGAGGCTGGTTATAGGGACATCTGATGGTAAGAGCTGAGCTGGACCAAGTTCAACGCCGATTCCATGGCAAAATTACGTCCATAGACCACCCTGGATATCGATACTTCTTTCCGTTAAGGCTCGCTTAGCAACATCTTCCTTAGCACATTTACTACCAAAATTCGTCTAAAATGTCAAGGAGTTAAGCATTAGCAGTAACTGTCAAATTGCCAAAAATGGACAAAAAAATTAAAAGTTCGTTTGTTGCACTGAGCTAGCTTTGAAGAAATTGGCTAGATTTGTACGTGGAGCAAGTGAGTGGTGTGCATTTCGGAGACCACTGTTGCCTGTAAGTGGGTCTTTATTTGCTGTAGAAACTTTCAAATCTGGCAATTACTCAGCATTACTTATTGCTTTTAGTTTATTAGTTGTATTGAGTCCTTTGAGCGTTGGTTGACTTCCTTTATGCACCTAATTGCCAGAGTAAGCAGAAAGGCCTAATTATGTGGCTGTTAGGGTGTCTGGTTTACAGCTGGCAGTTTTGCTCACGTTCTTTTTCAGTGTACGATGCTTTAAGCGACAAGTTGGGATTACTTCGGCAACTCGTTATCGAGTTTACTTTGTAATTAATGACGTTGGGATTTGAGCATAGAGACGTGATTTTGTTAAGAAGGATTGCAACCTTACTAGGTGCTTGGCAGTTCGTTAATGTTTTCTCACGAATGGGTGCCCATTGTATGTATGTGTACGCATCTATTTATCAGACTGAATCGGAAAGCAATAGCTGCAGTTGCTGTCAAGACTTATGTTTTCTCTTCACACTGCCTGATCGCGTCGCTTTTCTTATTGCACAGCACTTGTGGCGACTAAGTAAGAGTGTTGTGGCCGTTTCGAGATGGCTTGTTGTTTTATTGATGGTGCGTTCTGATTAATGAGGCCTAGTTTTAGTGAAGGGACTTGTTGCTTTGATGAAGTAGACGGAAAGCTTCATGGTGTGGCTGTTAGGCCGTTTTGTTTTCCAACTGCGATGTCTACTCATGTCCACCTTTTGCTGTGCAATGCTTGGGGTGATAAAGTAAGATTGTTTCGGCGATTTGTGATTAGTTAGTGTGCGTTTTAATGACGGTAGATTGTGGTTAGTGTGATGTGGTTTTGTTGAGAAGAGCTTCAACTTAACTGAGCACCTGGTACCTGCTCATTAGCTTCTTGCCATTAAGTATTTCTTCTATTTATGACCATTTTCATCCACTTCCTCCATCTATTTTCAAGGTAGATTAGGCGTTGAGGAAGAAGAGGTAGCTGCAGCAGTGAGTACGAATCTCGCCTTCGCTATCACTTCACACATTTATCAGGTGCGATTGGATTGTACTTAATGACCTGTTGCTGTCTTCTTCATGTGCAGCAATGGGTTCGACGTGTGTTCTTATGTTGGGTGGGAACATGCCTTTGTCATTTGTCCGTAGATTCTTTTCGCATTGTGGGTGTCGTAAAGGGTGGGTTGTGTTTATTACTATGACATTCATCTTGGTGGAAGGTATATATGGGGAAGGACTTGGGGACTACGGTTATTTTATAGCGTTGATGTTATCATTGCGAGAGGTATTGTGTGGAGGACCTCGATGATGGCTTGACCGTATGTTTAGGTTTGACGGCATAGGTTGATGTCTGGGTGAGGTAGATGCAGCAGAAGCGGAGGAGGGAATGGCTAGTAGGAGGCTTTTGAATCACTACGCAGATTGTACTTTGTGGTAGTCTGAGGTGTCGGTTTGTCGAGGTGTTCTGTCCTGTCAGTGGCTATATTAGTAGATGTTAAGCTTGCGGCGAGTTGGACATTCGCGCATAGTCCTTTCCGTTGTGTGCGTTTTTCTCCTTTTTCAGATGCACTAAAATTACTATGGTGGTGGTGGTGGTGGTGGTGGTGGTGAAGTAAGACGTGATGATGGTGCGGAATGGTAGGCCATTCGAGATGGTGGAGTCACTCGCGGAGGCGACTTCGACTTTGTTGGGCAAGGTGGATGTGGACATGGAGGATGGCTAGTAATTTTTTTTTACTTTTACGTAAATCTGTGTAGAATGATATTATCAAGATTGTCTGTTGGTAGTGCATGGGACTCGTTTGTGGTCTCATAAACCTGCGTGTGTGTGTGGGTGTGTGAGGGCATATGAATAGACTTCCCAAATGAGGTGATGTTGACGGGGAAGGAGTAGGACGAGTTTTGGCTGGTTGTCGGGTAGTAGCACTTGTTTGCATTCGTTAGATGTGGTGGAAGGGGGAGGAGGAAGCGGAAGCCATTGTGGCACTTGTGGCCGCGATGCGCCAGCAGATTTGCCGTGACTGGCCAAGGCGTAACTGTTGTGTGTCACCTCTGTCGTGGTCTTGAGGTAGTACCGATGACAGGAGTTGAATATTTTTTTTTTGCCTTAAGGTAAGCGTCCCATTCTACTACTGCTACTACTAGCTACGGACACGTGGCATGCTGGTGAGCACAGTCTCGCTGCCCCGGCCTCTCGAACCCCACGTAATCCGCTTTGACCACGCGGTATGAGGAGGAGGAAGAAGGAGAAGAAAAAGAGGAAGCGGCTGTAGATGCGGCACTTTAGTTGACGAGGGAAGCACTGGGAAGGAGGAGGAGGAGGAGGAGGAGGAGGCGGACGGTTTTGGAAGAGGCGAGCGGTAGTGCGTAATGTGTCGTCGGTGGTTTGTTGAGTGACAGGTGTTGGGCAGTGTGATGGGTCGCTTAGTTGTCTCACCGCTGTACCCTCGCTGTCGTCGAGTAGTGGGTGGCTCGTGGTCGTCGTCGTTGTCGGTATGTGAAATACCCACACATAGATGTGAACTTCGGAATGGAGAGACGCCGATGTTTCGTCGCAGAATTCCCCAGCGCAGAGACATGCCACGAGAAAGGAACGACCCGCATTCGCTCCACGTTGCCCATGTGCTTCCATCTTTTGCCCACACACTCACGCCATTACTACTGACGTTGTGCACTCCCGTGTCTTATTCGTAGCGCGTCGACATTGCTCCTGTACTGCCATCGACTAAATGCACTTCGTTATTGTCAATTCGCCTGCTTCAGTGGGGTGGATATGTTTCTCATTACCTGTGAGATTAGATCATTTGTGCCTGCACCAGCTAATGGCAATTGGGCGGAGATGACTTTGAGGTTAGGGGTTGGAAGCAGTTGTGCTTCGGTTAGAGTCACTCTCCCTCTCTCCAGTGCCCTCCTCCGTGGTTTGGTTGGGAGTACGTGTGCTTCTGTGCTCCGTCAGCTGCCGCTGCGCACTATTTGAGTAACCTTTTCCAACCTCCCCCTGTTGACGAGGAGGGAGTAGGACGAGACTTGGTTGATTGTTGGATGGCAACACTTGTTCGCATTCGTCGGTTTGTAGGGGAAGGAGGAGGAGGAAGCTATTGTAACATTTACTGCTCATGCTATGTGCAATCGTGCCTGCGATGCGCCAGTAGATATATCGTGACTGGCCAAGGCTTAATTGCTGTTTGTCACCACTGTCGTGCTCTTGAGGTCGTACCGATGACAGGAGTTGAATATATTTTCTGCTTTAAGGTCAGTGTCCCATTCTACTACTGCCACTGCTAGCACGGAATCTGCTTTCACCACGCTATATGCGTGGGAGGAGGAGGGGGTGTTGGAAAAGGCGAGCGGTAGTGTGTAATGCGTCGTCGGTGGTTTGTTGCGTGACAGGTGTTGGGCAGTGGGATGGGTCGCTTAGTTGCCTCGCCGCTGTACCCTCGCTGTCGTCGAGTAGTGGGTGGCTCGTGGTCGCGGTGAGACAGAGACTTGATGGCTAGTGCTGGCACCATCAATTAGGGCAGTAGCTGGCGTTTGCACGTCAACCATCGTACTGTTGACGCGGAGATTGCTGCAGACGTGTAGGCACTTCCACCCGCAAACTGACAACGCTACGCACCACAACACGTTCCACCATGAAAGTCAGCAGAGACCATTAAAACGTGGCGATCCAAATCTGACGAGACCTGTGTAGTCAATGCTATAGCTACGCCGTCAACTAGCTCCCTCATCCCCATCCGAATGAACTCCAACACCACGGCTCTGCTTCCACCGTAGTACTAACTCCAAAGCCCAATCAGAGACCAAGTCTTACTACGCCGGAGTAGCGAAACAACATCCAGCCGATAGGTCCTGTTGCCCAAAACCTGTAGATCACTTATTTGCGTTTGCTCCATAAGCCGCCCTGGCAATGAGACTGTGCCGCAAAGCTATCCATCGAAATGTACTTGAGTTCCAACAAGTCTCAACCAAGGCAGACCAAAGGCAACGCCCAGCATAGCGTCTGCAGAAGCACTTCTCCTCACATTTGCAACTACCAGGGCCTGCCTGCCTGCCTGCTTGCCAGCCTGCTTGACAGGAAAATTCATCACTACACTCCAACAGCTGCATCTCCACAATACTCGCACTACCACCAGCTACTTTACCAAACGGGTCAACTCCTCCTCAAACAAAAAACAAAAGACGCAGCCATCCTTCAACACCTTTATTACTGCAAATGAAACAACCTCCTTGCTAGTGAACACACACACATGGCCTACGCAATACGAAAAAGAAGTTCCAATCAAGGACATGGAAATCGTAGCTTGGGTGTTCAAGGCTACTCAGAACGAAAGGCGAAATGGGGAACAACAGACACTCACACAGCCCCAATGGCCTGCACATCAAACAGGAAAGGCGACCAAATGATATCACCTTTCCTCTCATGGTGCACTCCTCGAGCACCACCATTTCACACTGTCTGCCTTTAGCAGGTTTAATCAATACATGAAAATGTGAACACACCTTGACAGAAACCATCTTACTGTAAGAAAACGAACAAATTTATTCCACCTGTGCATGAAATTATCAAAAAAGCATCCTCAACACATGCAAAGGAAAGGGCGTGTATCTACTCCCAACTCACACTTAACTCGAAACGCCCTCCGATTCCTCCGTAATCACGTCGGAGCAACGCTTCTTCTTCCTCTCACATTCACACACCCATCCACCACGATTCAACTCGAATGAAGATTCACAGCAACTAGACAGTCCGCCCTCATTGTCAAGAGTCGCAAGAGAAAACACACCCTTGTTAGGCATTGTTGGCCCTCATCCGGTAGTCGAGTTAGCCATTCGACACAAAGGAATGCAGAAGGGCACCCGAAACAAGGCCCAAAAACCAGCCAGCCACCCAACCAACCACTCACGCACAGAAGTCGCCCTGCACACTGACAAGCCTTGTTGGTGCATTTAATCAAACTAAAAATGAGAAAGATAAATTTGGATTGACGAGTTAGGACAGAAGTAGATGATAAACGTACTAAACAGAAGCTTATTGAATTACTTTAGAATGTATGCTACAATCCAACTCCGTCAAACTGACTATGTGTGATACTATTACACTTTACAAGTTGGGGGCACTTTCTTGGCAATTAGTATCACGAAGGTGACACATGATAATTGTTTGCAGTTCTAGTTTAGCACTTCTGTTTTTTTGTGGGTTCTTTCAGAATGCTCTCACTTCCCACTTAATGGTTACTTATTTATGTATCTTATCCATGCGTCTACACTTAAATCAATTGTTTAGGCGAATTAGCTAATCGACAGTAAAATCTATTGTCTGTTTGAACAACGCGAGGTTTTGGAATGTGGCGTAATACTTTGTTTGTTCGAACTGCCGGTTTCGGTCACTTAGGTGGGCATATTGTACTGGCCGGTTGGTCGGCCTCTGGGATGTGGGAGCAGCTTCCGAGCCCTCTGTTTCCAGAATGTACATTCTACTCAGTACTATGCCTTCTTTTACCTTAAAGGGAGTCTCGAGACGCTACATTGGTGGCGGCGGAAATCGGACTCGACTTTGATGGGATTTATCCTGCTCCATTACGCTTGTGGCAAACATTGGCGGTGTGAAAGAGTGCATGTGCTACGGATGGGAGAATCCCTCACATCACATAAAGGAAGGGTTGAGATGGACGTTCATCTTCAACATCTCCCTCGCCCTTGTGTTCTGCAGGGAAGCCATCAACAGCTGAGTCGACACTAGCCGTGAATTGCATTGTCCAGTGCAGCTGCCAAGAGGGCTCAGCGACGTTGTGGTCGAGCATCCTCTTTAAGCTCTCTCTACTGTTCTCAGGTGTAGAATGTGCAGGACGCCATTCGATAGCATCGTTTTATGCTTTGTACACTCGGGTCACGTGCATCCCGTTCCTATGAGGAGGCACGATTGCCCCACTCGCTCAGGGTTCTACGATACCCTCGCGTTTCTTCCACAGCATCAGAAAAGCCTGGAATCACAACTTGTGTTGTGTGTGTGTCTCCATTCGTCCAAAAACTTGGATTCGTATTCCCATCATTTTATTGGGAAACATTGTCGTGAGAGAGGGAAATGCAGAAATGCGCCTTTATTGCACCGAGTGCTACGCAGAATTGATGGTACTACAAGAAGACATGCGCTCGAACCTCGATGACTGGCAGGGTTAGCTCGTGAGTGCTTCTCCCAGTACTGATTACGTTGTGATGGCTGACACACGGGAGGCTGTGTAGTACTTTGCTTGTTCGAACTGCCGGTTTCGGTCACTCGGGTGGCCATAATGTGCTAGCCAGTTGGCCGGCCTTCGGGCTGTGCCACCAGCCCCCAAACTCTGTTTACAGAATACATGTTCTGCTCACTACTATGCCTTCTTTCACCTTAAAGGTAGTCTCGGGATGCTACGAATGGGATCGCCCATAACGCTTTCCGTCCTTCACCTTTCCAACTTAGAGAAGGAAGTCAAGGCAAGGGAGAAGTAGGTGTGATGGTTTGGCAGTGGTGAGGAGAAGGAGGGGGCTTGGGTTTCGCTAAAGTACCACTTGGACAAGCCTGTTCACGACTCTCGACTGCAACGCCTCACTACGATTTAGCACCCCTAGCCCGTAGATAACAAAGTGACAAGGCGCTGTAAATAACGAAGAAAATGCATTCAAACCGAGAATAACAAGGAGGTTGCCAAGAAGCAGAGGGGCAGTCTGTCACAAGAGGGCAGCTCAGACAGGCGTTCATGTGGAAGAAGAGGTGGAGTGGGGAGGTCGGAGGGGGAACTCGTCAGTCACATCCGATACGAAGTTGATGCGACTGCAGCAGATACTCCACGTCGTCGTCTTGCCCAGAAGTGTGCAGCAATGGAAGGAGGCAAAGACTGCAGCGGCAGCAGTCAATGGCATAGCCGAAGGTCCACATGAAGGCGAATGGAAGGAATGGGAAGAAGAGATGTGGATAGGAGAGGAAGGGGAGGTGGAAGGCAAACAACTACTCGAAGGAGGGTGAGCGAAGGAGGGGAGTGGATGGGAAGGGAGGAAGAGAGGGAGGGAGGGAGGGAGGGAGGGCGAGAAGGAAGGCGTTGGAAGGGAGAAAGAAGTGAAGAAGTAGGAGACAACACCCGCGGCGAAGGACGGCGCTGGCGATGGCAGGGCAGCATTGTCGACTGCTGGCACCACGACTTCTCAACCGAACACTGAAACAGGAAAAGAGTGAAAGGGAATGGGGCAGGGATGGGACGGAAGAACGGACGAAGGGCGGCACGGAGGGACGGAGGGACGGAGGTCCTTCTCTGGGCGTGGTCAAGTGGAGGGGAGGGTCACTGGCACTTGGTAAATGCAGAGCTCATCAACGTCATCACCATAGCCCATCTCCTCCTCCTCTTCCTCCTGCGCTAACCACTGGCTGTGCAAGCAGGTGCATCCAGAGCAACAGCAACCAAAGTGCCTCCCTAATACCCTCATCATCCTCATCCTCGTCCTCCGCCTCCTCCTCGTCCTCGTCCTCGTCCTCGTCCTAGTCCTAGTCTTGCTGCTCATTGTGAAGAGGCTGTAGTAAACAACAGAAGAAGACAATCTCACCAGTTTGGCCTGCTGTGGTGACGTTGTTGGTAGCAGGCATTGCGTCCTCCATCAGTGCTCGATGGAGTCGGTGAACCTGCGTCGGTGAGGTCGTTGCTGTTGAGGTCGGTGCCAGGCGAGTGCACCGATGGTGTTTGTGAAGAGCCGACTGCACCCGCAACGCGTTGTCTTCTTCTTCGGTTTGCCGTCGAGTTGGTTGAGGCCGCTAATGACTTGGTGCGCCTTCTCCCTCTTCACCTCTTTCTCCAGTCTCCGTTCTTCTCCCGCTCCTCACGCTCCCCACGCTCCCACTCCCGCTCCCGCTCCCGCTCCCACTGCCGCTCCTTCTTCGAACGGTCCTTTGCCTCCCTCCTTCCCATCCTTTCAGCGCAAGCACCCCTTGCGCCATCCACACCTCCTCTTCCTTCATTCCATTCGCACTCATGCGGAAGTTCAGTTACGCCATAGGTCGTATCCGCAGAGTCAGTGTCTCCTTCCATTGCCTCCATTGCCATCGGTTGCAGCTTGCGCCGCATCCAACGACGACTTCTGGGCAAGGCGACGAAGTTGAGCATGTGCTGGAATCTGCTGAACTTCGTGTCAGACACTCCTGTCGAGTTCTGTCCCTCCTCCTCCTCCTCCTCCTCCTCCTCCTCCTCCTCCTCCTCTCCTCGTCCTCGTCTCGTCCTCCTCCTCTTCCACTTGATCGTCTGTCTGAACTGCCCCGTTGTGACACACTGCTAACCGGCGGCTTCTTGGGCAACCTGCAAGTGATTGGCGTTAGTGGTGGTGTGTGCAAGGACAAGCACGTACCTCTCATCAACAGAAGCCGCATGATGTCCAGTACAGCCCAGGCAGCAAAGAAGAAGTGGAACGAGAAACCGAAGATGTGAACGAGGAGTAGAACTGAAAGGTAGGCACACAAGAGGCAAGCGATGAAGCGCGTCCGCCTGTTGGTCATCGTCTCTGCAATTAGCTTGTGGAAGTGGAGCAATCGATGGATGTAATCGACTGCTTCAGCGTTTGAAATTGGGCTGCCTGGTGACGGTGCCGCACTGCACGTGCGATGCACGCAGACAGGCGGGCAGGGGAGGCGAACGCTTTTGTCACAACCGAAGCAGACGCCTCAACAAACAGTCACTCAATGAGATACTCGATGTCTATTTGAGCGTGTGTCACATATGTGTGACGGTGGATGAACGAGAAAAAAGACGAAATGAGGCTGCGAATGCCGTCAAAATGCAAAGCATGGAGTCGCTATGCAAAATAGAATATTTTCTTAAATAAAAATGCTAAAAAATAGGGAGTTGATGAGGAAAATTGGGAGCAGTTAAGCGGTTGAGGATATGGAGGTAAAAATGCTTTATGAAAAGGGAGAAAGGGAAAACAAGGAAAAATAAATACCGAAGGTATTAGGGAGAAACTGAATTGTAGAGGGAAAGAAGGAAAATATAAGTAATGAGAATAAGAAAAAGGCCGAAGGAGAGGAAGGAGGAAATCCAAGTAAAAAGAAATAGGAGTGGAAGAAGAATGCATGGAAAAAGAGGAGATAGAAGAAGGACAATGCAGTAAAAAGGAGAAGAAGAGAGGGAAGAAGAGATAGGAAGAAGAAGGGGGAGAGGAAGAAGGAGAAGTAAGGAATTAGAAGAACGAGAGGAAGAAGTGCAATGAACGGAAGAAGAAAGGGAGAGGAAGGAGGACAATGTAGGTAAGAAGAAGGAGGGAGGAAGTAGGACAATGCAGGTAAGCAGAAGAAGGAGAGGAAAAGGACAATGCAAGAAAGAACCTTGTGTTGTTACTTAGATCACACATGATTTCGTTTATGATTCCAGCAATGCTGTTCTATGTTGTTTTATTTCCTTTCTATTCATTGCCAGTCTTCTCACTCACGCCTACTATCTAATTTATTGACTTTTGCAACTGTTTTTTTGAATTTGAGGCTTATTACAAATGGTCAGTGGTTTTAACAGCCGTAGATGTGCCAACGATTTACAAAAATTAGAGCTTTATTTGTTTAATCGGACGAACATTGTTGTGCCTGACTCGTATTGTACGTGGAGCGCGTGAGCGCTGCGCATTTTTGGGGTTGTGTTTTTGCAGTTAACGAGGTTTGATTTGCTCGATGCAGTTGGCAATCTGGCAAGTATTTGGTACCCTTTTATTAGTGCCAGTTGGTTGGTTGGTTGTTATGAGGTGGTTTTTCAAGTATCGATTAGTCTCCTTTATGCGCCTAATTGCTAAGGTAGACCGTAATGCTTCATGATGTGACTGATAGGAAGACTTGTTTTCCAACCGCAAGGCCTGATCGCGTTCATTTGCTTCTACGCAATACTTCATGCAAAATATTAAGGTTGTTCTGGCAATTATTTGGTTGGTTTCCCCTTTACTGACGATGGACTTCGATTAATGAGTCGTTTTGTTTGTTTAGGTGACTTTTGGCTTTACCAGGTGCTTGGCACCAACCCATTGCTTTCACTAATGCGTATTTTATTATATGCCTCATCATGCACTTGCTTCATCCATCTATTCGTTAGATTAAACATTGAATGGGGCCTTTGGTTGCTGTCAAATATTTTTGTTTCGCGAGAAATAGAGGCATTATCAGGCGGCACTGAGTGCAGACCTCACCCTTGCTATCGCTTGGTGTATTTCTCAGGTAAGATTGCATCGCACTTAATGAGTTACGTGTGTCCTTTCTGTGCAGCAATGGATTCGATGTGGTTTCCTTTTGAGAGTGGAGACATGCTTTTGCATTCATCCGTAGGCTTTTCACATTTTCTGCGTGGCATAAGGTGCACACGTTGGGTTAGACGCGAGGCCCTTGTAGTGCAACTGTTGGAAGATTGTGTTTTTCGCTCCTGAGGCGTACTTGCGTTCACTTTCCACTGTATAATGCTGGAGGCGAGAAATTGAGATTGTTTTGGCAGTTCCTTGATTGGTTTGCTTACCTAATGACGGTGGATTTGGGTTGGTAAGACATAATGTCGTTGAGAAGTGTTTCAGCTTTCCTAAGTACTTGGTGCCTGTTCGCCATGTTCTTGTTAATATGTATTTCTTATCTTTCGATACCCCATTATTATTATTATTACTAATTTCATTTCCTTTGTGTTTACATGGTGGGATAAAGGTTGAAGAGGTGAATGCGGTTCGTGTGAGGACTCCTCCTTCTTTCGGCATGAGTGGAGGCATTGCCTGGCAGCTATCGCTATCGCTTTGCACGTTCCTGGATTAAGATTTGCTTCCCGTAAGCAGGTAGTAGTAGTAGTTGTTGTTATTGTCTTTTCTGTGCAATAATACATCTGATGTGCGTTCTTAATTTGGTTGGGGTCATGTGTTTAGCCCTTATCCGTGGGTCTTTTCTCCTTTTGTGCTTGTGTGTTAGGAGGTGCGTTAATGTCATTGGTATGGTATTCGTGTTGGTGGAGTCCACACGTATGTATATGTGAAGGGCGGGGAGGGACGAGAAGGAGGTGCTGCGTAGAGCCTCAGTGATGACGCGATTGAATTTGGCTTTGACGGCGTGAGTCGGTGTCTGAGTGAGGGGTCGCAGAACCGGAGAAAGTTCTCTCTTGCCCACTTCATCGGTGATGAAAGCGCCCCCACCCAAGAGTGGTTCTTTGTTCCACTGGTAGCCCATTTGGGAAGTTGATGGGTCTTAGGCTGACGCGCAGACCACAGAGCGGAAGTGACGATGCACTTCATCTCAATGGCATTATGCAGGTGGATAGTGAAATTATTGTCAGGACCTCATTTAAATGCAGTAGAAGTAGCCTCTGCTAGGTAAATGCGTGAAATTGGGTAAAAGGAGTGAATTAGGGTTGTGGGAATTCTAGCACGGCGTGGATGCAAGACGGCTACAACAGTAGCATGCAAAACGTGGTTTGCCTGTGCTCTACGGGATACAAGCAGATTGGACGGTATGGAGGTTGCATGCATTTCCTTGGGAGGAAGTACTGTTGCTGAGTATTCAAATGAATGCAAGGCTGGTGTGCATTGGCCCTGCTCCAGAAGGGAATCGCAAGCATCTCCGACTCCTCTGTTAAAAGCAATAAAGTCAAGCACAGGGCATTCGGTTCGCATGTCTTGCCTACTTATTAACTAGATGAAAAGGAACAAACTGCATGGTGCGCACAGCAGTGAAGAAGGTTTGGGGAAGGAGGCATTCAAATGGGGAGTGGTGAGGTGGGTGTTGGATTGCCGCGTCGAGTGAACGAACGGTGCCCAAACTAAGTGCTGGAGAGTATTTCTAGCAAAATGATGCCAAAGGTTAGTCAGCATTCCGAACCTCGCATCTAAAGGCCTAGTGTACTTTCGAGCATTTAAAGAGCCATCGGTAAGTACATCTACATAAAATCACTGCAAACGTGTGAGCGGATGAATTGGCCTAAATCAGGATTCATTCTTCGGTAAATCCCCTAAAAGAAGGAACACAAAGCCTGGATGCACATAAAAGAAATGCTAACGCAAACATTAAAAAGCACGAATGAGGCTTTTGAACAAAACGAACCGGTACACTCTAAATCTTACAACAGGTAGCGATTGAAACGCTCACCTCTGTCACACCATCCGGTGTCATCCATTGTTCTGCTTAGATTTTATGGGATTGAAGGGTGTGTGAGGATCTCGACTCGTTCACCACTTATATCTGTTTCATCTGGTGCTACTTCAGTGGACTCAAGCGGTAAAATTCAAGCGCTTGCTCTGGAACCGTACACCAAACCATTAATTTAGCGCAAAACTCTACTTAAATAACTTCAGCGTCCGTTGCATTGAGGTGTTGATAAGACACTTGTGTGTTGCCTCAATTTCCTGACCCTCCTCAGCTACCCGTATTTTAGACAACGTGGTTTTCCGGTTTTAGAACAGTCCGATTAAATAAAGCGTCTGGGATTGCATGCAAAGCCATGCGAATAGCATAAACACACATTTTCTGTAGGAGATGGCTGGACTGACTCCATAGCATGGTTGGTGGCGAGGAGTGTGTTGCCTGCAAACTTGCCTCGAGACATGAATTCATGATAACCATGTGAATCACATCTTTCACACCACACGCTCACGACACTACAACTGATGTTGTGCACTCCCGTCTCTTATTCCTAGCGCGCCGACATTGCTCCTCTACTGCCATAGACTAAATACACTTCGTTATTAGCAATTAGCCTGCTTTAATGAAATAAAAAATGTTTCCCGTCACCTATAAAATTCGATCACTTGTACCTGCGTCAGTTAATGGCAATTAGGTAAGTTGAATTGGAGTTTCATGGCTAACTAGTTGTGCTTTGGTTAGAGACTCTCCCTCTCCCCATAATGTCCTTCTGCGTGGTTTGGTTGCAAGTGCGTGTGTTACTCTGCTCCGTCGACCGTCGCAGCTCACTGTGTGGGTACCTTCGCCAACCCTCTCCCGGGACTGAGGCGACCCATCTACATACTTTGTAGAATAGACCATGCAATTTGTCGTTGAGGTTGCTGCATTTAGAGCCTTTGTTATGGGTGTTTCTAGTGTCCATCACTGCTGCTGCTGCCCCTGCTGCTGCTACCCAAAGCGCCTCAGCAGTCATAGAGTTTGTCACTCATGGTGAGAGCAAATTACTGCAGAAAGCTGTCAACTTCATGCCAAACTATGGTGCCTTAACTATAAACAGGTTTGGCTACTCCTTTCAAGACCATGGCAGTGGCAAACCTTCACCATAAACCGTTAATCCAAGCGAGGTTTGAATCCACTATTTCGGAAGCTTAAAGAGGAGATAGGAAGTTGGTAATTGAAATGAAGCGACCACTTCCCTATCAAAAGGAGGCATCGCTCCACCATCCTGAAATCGCATCTTAATGCAAAGACCTGCATCACTACATGCCTTCGAAGTGGGGTAAAAACTTGGTAAACGGAAAAATCGAGTCCAAAGGGAATTTTTCTCAAGGCAGAACGAAATGCGTGAATGAGCAGGTAAGTAGACTTACAATGAGTGGATGGCATCAGGAACGGGTGGTGAGTAAATGAATGGGTCATCAATGAAGAATGGATGGAAATGCAGGGAATGGGAAAGAAGCTCAGCTTTAGCATAGCTAAGACTGCATTAGGCCACAGTGGTCTCAAATGCAGATAGGGAACTTGCAGCCGCCAACACACCAACAGCCGAATGACGGTCGCAACTGTGCGATATGCAGTAGTAGCCAGGAGATTGCTGCTGCTACCGGCAAGACCTCGAGCACTTGTCTCAGTTACCATCACATCTGTCATTCCCTCACCATTTCGGCAGAAGGAAGTGCTACTACAGGATATTGAGTAGAAGCGGAATTCCGCTAAAAATTCTACACACCTATCTGAGTTTTGCATGGATCACTTCAAGTGCCCTATTCAAACATGTTTGCAGGTGAATGCAGTGACCGCTGAAGCAAGGACTCCACGTGCGTGGCTCTCTTCAGCCAATCGACACGCAAAGCATTTAGTGCGCACCTCTACCCTTCATCAGCTCTTGAGTGGTGCCACCTGATTGGGTGTGATAGAGGCGTTTTTGTAGTCAGTGTGTGGTGATTGTAGTGTGCGAATGCATTTCATTACCGCAAGCCGCTGAACCATTCTTATTTTGACGTCTACACCTGCTTCACCATATGGAGACTGTCAATGAGCTATGATATACGATCACCTTTTAACCTGTCTCCGAACTTTTCAATTAAGGGCAAAACAGGTGGCAAACATTAGCCAGCGAACTACCCACTACTCGGCCATGGAGTGGTAACTGCTGTTTCTTTACATTCGGAAGTTTCAACCCCAACGGCTGAACCAGCAAGTGTCCAAGAGGGCAGCATATTTCTGTTTCTGCACTTTTTAAATTTACCTTAATTTGACGTGCTCAATTTTATTTTCTTTGCCTAGTAATCTTGATGTGGACGCATTTTGCATGTGTTCACATCCATAGCAGAGCCAACACCGATGCATAAAGTGGGCGAGTGTGCTCGAGAAGCCCAGTCACAGACCATGGATCCAGATCTGCCTCATAGACCAGCCTCGATGTGCCAAAACAGAGACGTTGGCAAAGTGGTCCACGTATTGGTCGACATCGTTCAGAATGATTCGTGTTAGCAAGTTGAGTGCAGATGAAGATGACAATGCCTTGACATCACTGTCGTGGTGGTGAGTTATGAGCTCCTTAGAAGGCGTGATGCATAATTATCATTTATTTATGTCTATTTTTCTCAAGCTCGCTATTTTCCATAAATTACAGCGGTAATTTTTCGTTCCCACTACGCGCGGCTAGAAGTGCCGGACCGGTGGCGAATGACGATGTGAGTAGAGGCATTGATGCGCGGCAGATGAGGGTCGACCAAAAGGACCCTTCATTATTTCCGTCTCACATGGATTAAAATGTAATAGATCAGTGAGTGAGAACTCTAAATGATGGTTACCGCTGCAGTTGTGCGTTTTAACAGAATTTAATTGTGCAAAAGAATTTTAGCCTCCGAAGAGTAGCAGTGGGATTGTCTCGCCACCAAGGGGTGATATGTCTTGTTGAGGAAGAGTAAAAAGGAGTGGAAAATGGAAAGAGCACAGGAAGCAACGATCTGCCCTGCTGTGAATGCAAGGCAGAACCCAGGCTATAGACTGTTGCTACAAGCGAATTTGGTGCAAAATGACAGCAGAAGCATGTCTAACCTTGGAACCTCTCCTCCAAACCGTTCCACCAACTCCTTTAAGACTAGGACAGTGGCAAACCTTCAGCCTGCAGGTAGATAAAATTTGTTAATTCGGAGGACACGCAACTGCTTGGCATGACACAGTGGCATATAAGGGCTCCATCAAGTGAGCACCAACTTCTACGAGCCTTTGGAGCGGCAGCAAGTGCTCCAAGTATGGCATCGCACAGCATGCCTTGGCAAAACCTTTTCAAGCTGTAAAACAACTGTTCATATGAACAACCAAGCACTACTTTATTAGAACTAAGAATTTAAGGAACACACGGCGTGAGAGGGAAATGGGACCATGCAAGCTTTGAAAGGCACCCAATTCCATACTCCACTTCACAGAGCCAGCCACATCATCTTCACCCACTTCACCATGCAGCGTTATGCCACTAGGATGCGACGGCTTACTTTGGTAGGTGCTATCACATCATCAGGAGAAGGAGACCGGGTGCCCTCAGTAAGGTACAATTTCATACTTGTTTTGCCAAAATAGACTGGAAAGTGCTCAGCATTGGATCCGTAGGCTCAGACAGAAAGACAGCATAGACTCTCGGCATCTAAAAAAGCAGAATACCGCTATTAGATGTGGGCCGTCTCATCCTTCAGCTAGCACGCAAGCATTGGCCACCAAGCCGAACTGGCTGTGCTTGTGCATTTTGGCTCTTTTAGACAGCACAAAGTTTTCACAGAGACATTTAGGACTGAGACTCACCATCAGACGGCCGGTGGAGGTAGATGCCAAATTGGAATCTACGCTCACGTGGTTTGCGTCCGCCTTATTACGGTTAATATCGAGCCAGGCTTTACGACAGCTCGACATAGTATGGAGGAATGTGACCATTTCCACTCGGCCGTCAAGTGGTTGCCAGCCACCAATTATTCGAGGTGCCAGCCACCCCGAGATTATCACCCACGAATGCTTCCTGCTCCCTCCGCCAGTTAGCTCATCTCATGCTGGATCTGCGGCCTGCAGCTTTCGTTCGACTTTGCCTCGTTATCGTCCCTTGGGTATCCTCTCGCAAAGTGGTAGCTCCACTCCCTTCTCCACTTTACAATGACGTCTTTCCAACATGCTTGCGCCATGGCGGCGTATCCCACCTGTACTCATGGTTTCAAGCAGCCTCTGAGGCTGCTCCTTCAAGAAGTTGATAAAGGCTTAAAGAGATCTTGCGCGACTTTTATGAACACTCAGCACTTCTTGCTCACTATTTTACGCGACGTGCCTGTTCATTGCTAATAAACATCCGGTAAAGTGAAATGGCCCGTTCACTTCTCGGCTATGCCCACCTTGCAATGCAAGGTACTAGTTGACGATTTCGTCACCACCGTGGTTCTCTAGCACAGGATTCTAACCATCTGCTAAAGGATTTGCAGTGAGTCCACACTCTCAAGGTAAACAGTTTGGATTGGAAATCGCGTTCATGTCTCTACAGATTGCAACTGCCCTTCCACTGCAGACCATCGAGGTAAGTCAAGAGCCTCTCACACCAGCTTGGCTAAGTGTTGGCTAATATACGGTGATACGGAGGTTAGAGGTAAGCCTTGGTCATGCCATCTACCTAAACATCCCTCCAGTTAATTAACAAGTGCCCCTTTCCCTGAATCCCTTGGGCCCTCCATCACATCCCCGCTTCCTTCTTTGTCAATGAAATCTAACGAAATGAGAGAGGAGGACCAAAGCTAATGCAAACTTTGCAATGCACACATGGAACCAACGGAAGAGAGAAAGAGAAAATCTCCAGATTGGGTTGAATTAGGTGTATTGTACGTGTAGATTTAAAACACACACGAGTGCGTTGATGGTAGGCTGAAGGAGACGCCAAAAAGCGAGGAAGTGCATTAAATCTTCGTCGGATGACGTTTGAGTCAACTCTACACTTTGATTTGTTCACAAATCGAATTGTTGTAGCTTCATCGTAGAGCTGTACATGCTCTTAATTTCTTCGCACTTTCGTTTGTAGTCCTCCATTGTGGCCTGCTTTTCGGTGTCCGTCCACTTAATTGTCCTCTCGCATAGAGCTAGCATTTCCTTATGATTCTGTTTCACCTCCGCCCTCTCCAACTCCCTTTTTATCCTGTAGACGTACTCCACCAACTCATTCTTTACTGCCACTCTACACCTCTCCTTCTCATCCTCCTGCTTGAACTTCTCCGCATCTTTCAACATCTCCTCTATCTCCTTCTCAGACAGACGACCGCTGCAGTGAGTGATCATTATATCCTTCTGCTTTTCTGTCGACATTTCCACGGCCGACACATGGAGGATGCCGTTTTCATCAATCTCGAAGGTCAGTTCATACATATTCTCATGGCGCAGTCTTGGTGGGAGACCAGTCAAAGTGAACTCGCCCAACAAGTGGTTGTCGCACGTCCTCACACGCTCGCCCTCAAACACACGGAATATTTCTCTGGTTGTATTATCATCAGAATTAAATAAAATCTGGGTTTCCTTTGTTGGGATTGGCGTGTTACGCTTTATTACCGTTGCCATAATATCGCCCTCCACCTCAACACCCAAAGAAAGTGGTGTCACATCCAGCAAGACCAAATTTTTTGTCTCATTCGACACAACACCGTTCAATTTGGACGCCAAAGTCGCCGCACCGTACGCCACTGCCTCGTCTGCGTTGATGGATCTCTTCCCCTTTTTTCCTTCAAAGAAGTCCTGCAACATCTTCGCCACCTTCGGAATACGCGTCGATCCACCCACCAACAATATCTCGTGCACATCAGCCTTTGTCATCTTCGCATCACTCAATGCAGTCCTTACTGCATCCATCGTCCGATTGAAGAGATCCGAGCACAGCTCTTCAAATCGGGCCCGTGTGATGCTAGCACTGAAATCAATGCCATTGAACAACGCTGTATTTCAAAATCTGCGTTCTCAGCTGCGCTCAACGTCCTCTTTACCTCCTCACATTTCTCTCGCAAACGACTGATGGCTTTCTGGTTGGTTGTCAAGGCTTTTCCCTCGTGCTCCTCTTTGAAAATCTCCACAAAGTGGTCCACTAGTCGAGAAGTGATGTCCTCACCACCCAGATGCGTGTCACCACCAACCGCCTTCACCTCAAGTTTACCATTCTCTATCGACATGATGGACACGTCGAAGGTGCCGCCGCCCCAATCAAAGATGAGCACATTGCGTCGCCCAACGATGCTCCTGTCCATGCCGTAGGCGATGGCAGCTGCTGTCGGCTCATTGATGATGCGCAGCACGTTCAAACCCGCCAGTTTGCCGGCATCGACAGTGGCCTGACGTTGGTTGACGTTAAAGTAAGCCGGCACTGTGATGACAGCATTGGTCACCTTTTCGTCCAGGTATGCCTCTGCTGCTTCTTTCATCTTCGACAGCACCATGGACAATATCTGCTCAGCAATGAAGTGCTCTGTCTTGCCACAATGTTGCACCTCGATCTTCGGTATTTTTCCAGCATTTATGACTTTGAAGGGCCAACGTTTCATGTCGTCCTGTACTTCCTCATCCTCGTAACGGCGTCCGATCAAACGCTTCACGTCGAACACCGTATTGGTAGGGTTCACGACTGCCTGTTTCTTTGCAGCCTCGCCAATAAGGCGTTCTTTAGCCGTAAAGGCAACATAACTCGGCGTTGTGCGGTTGCCCTGGTCATTAGCTATTATTTCAACCCTGTCGTTTTTGACAACACCAACGCATGAGAACGTTGTTCCCAAGTCGATGCCGATGGCTGGACCCGTTGACATGTTTTCGTGGGATGTGTAAGTGCCAAGACGTATGGTCTGATGATGGTGATCTCTACGATCACAACAGCATTTATATCAGCTACAACTAATGATGCTGGACCTATCCACGGTGTGCGCCAACTACTCAGGTGCTTTCCACCAACCAGCATCTGCCACTGCTGCAGGACCTCTTCTCGTCAGCCTACAACGGTGCAGTCGAAAGGCCCGGCACACAACGCAGGCTCACGTATGAAGACGCCTGTGCGTGAACAGTGGTGACAGTTCCACGCCAACGTGTGGGTGGCACAAGCACTACAGTGAAGGAGCACCAATGCGTTGGCTCTTGACTGACAACATGATGGTGCATTATACTTTCACTGCAGAGCGGATGATAAAAAGTAGAAAGGCGTAGCACATGCATGAACCGCAAAAGAAGCAAATGGAGGCACCCATGAGCTACTTCAAGGCATCAACGCACAAGCAAATGGACGCCTTACTCCTAACACTAAATACAAAACTGTTTACTAGTTAATGATGCTACACAATTCCTCCTTTAATTGAAATAACGGTGGAAGAATAGTTGTTGGCCAATTCGGCATCTAGATCTACGGAGATGTCTCGTCGTGGGGCAAATCAAGCGTTGCAAGAACCGGTAGACAAGTTAAAAAGAAAACAACATTCACAAAACTGGCTGACGAACACAAAGTTTAGAGCTTTTGTAAAGTCTGCGTACAGCTTTCCACTCTAGCACGCAGTGGACCCTCATAAGGTTGAAATCCATTTAAATGACTGGATGGATGTGAGACAATGAGCAGACATGAATCTTCTCATCGGGGAGCGCTTTCATCGTGTTTTAAGGTCGAGGTGGATATGAGTGGCCTCTGAAGTGATGGGAGAGGTCACTGTTATGAGAAATAAGTCAGCATTCTTCAGCCATAGTATGCAGTTTTAGGGAGAGACCTAGGCCCGGAACACATTGATGGATGGGTGGATGAGATGTCTGTGGCAAAAAAATCCAGAAATCAGCAAAACAATTAAGCTAGGAATGAATTCCCCTCCGTAGCCGATCGAAATGGATTAGTGAAAGGTGGGTAAACTAGCAGTACTATGAGAGTTGGCATGGTATTGGGGATATCAAAGAAATTTGTGGTGCGTAAATGCAAAAGGAATGAGAATCAGAGGGAAACAAAAGGGAGAATGAAAAAGATGGTGGACCAAATGAATTGCATTGTGGTGGATAATGACATAGAAATTAATTAAGATCTTCGGTTACTTCGTTTGCAAGGCGTTTACTCATCCACATTTCCATCGTCGCACTCCCTCATCGCTTTACGTACTGATTTGCATCATTGGGAATGCCTGAAAATTCAGCGATGTGTCTAAGTGTGGTGGCTCTCTGAGTGCTTATAACTGACCGTCCTTGGGCACCTGCTGGTTTTAGCCGTTGGGGCTGGCTCTTCTGGAAGCAAAGAGCCAACAGTTCTCACTCCACGGTCGAATGGTGAGCAGTTTATAAGTTGTTGGTTGCCATCCGCTTTGGAGGTGGGTTGCAGGATATTAGCAAGCCACCACACCATCGATGATGGTTATCGTGCCACCCAACTTGACTTGGATTATCCATGTGACCGCCAGCTTTGAAAGGACAGAGATTTTACTCGCCTCTAACTTAAAAGCTGTCAGCATTGCTGGATTTCCCTGCATCCCCAATAGGACTTCAATGCACTCTTCATTCGTGTGCTACGTTTGGTATCACCCAACTTCCCATAATTCCAAAATTTTTTCACCAACGTTTCCACATCCTCGTGCCTAAGCCGCCTCTACTGAGTGCGTAGATTAGTAAACACATTGTAAACCTGCGAAAGCGCTGCATTACAGATTCCTTTCTATAAGAGCCACTGAATCTCAATGATTGTACCTATTCTGCCAAAGCACGTGGAGACAGCAGCTTTATTAGAGTGTCACATTAAACCTAGGTAGTGGAAGGATGAAAGAGTTCGAAGGCCATAAAATAAGTTCGATTCGCGGCAAAGCTACCGATTCCGTCTCTGCTAGCTACTTGTTCATGGCGTACCTGAGGAGAGAGATGCCTAACTAGTCGGGTGTAAAGCTCCTCTTCCCCATTATTGTGGGTGGTTCAAGAGACAAGCAAACAACGCGTACTCAAAGGACAGTTCACGCTGGCACATTTAATTGTACTGAGTTATGCAATAGAAGTATTCATTCATTCATTCATTCATTCATTCATTCATTCATTCATTCATTCATTCATTCATTCATTCATTCATTCATTCATTCATTCATTCATTCATTCATTCATTCATTCATTCATTCATTCATTCATTCATTCATTCATTCATCCAGGACTGTACAAGGGGGCGATGGTTCATGACTTGCGGATAGGGTCGACCATGCCACTGTCCCCTTCAACCCATGTGCAATCCTTCTCAGGCCAAATTGTGCCCCCAATTAGCCCATTCTAGCCGACTGTGTGACCTGCTTTGATTTCTTACTCCTTTAACTACTAGAAGTTGAGCTAAGGGCTCCCAATACCTTGCTCTGTTCAGGCAATCGAAGCACATCTCCTCTGCCACATCTTTGGTCTTCAATGGCTCCACCCGGTTTGGGTGTGACGGTGGCGCCTTGGGTGTAGAAATGCACTTAATCGCCGCACGCCGCCTTGTCACAATTTCTTTGATGTATTTGCCTCTTCAGATGCAAGGCTCGTCGTTGTGCTCAGGGCTGTGTCAACCACATTAACTGCGGTGGTGGTAAAACGAAGTGGATGACAAGCTCTGGGGCACGTAGAGAGCAAAATTCTCAGCACAATTTTGAGGCATGCCCTCAATCAGACACCAAGTCCATCAAGTTTACTCTGCGTCTTTGCCCACTCTTGCGTCTAGTCAGCTAAGCAAGTTGCAAGCTTCAGCAGTTTATTTTCTCCCTCTCTGGGACAAACAACGTTGTTCTAACCCTCACTTTTCGTTTCTTTGCTTATTAAATTACAACGAGGCGTAGGGTTTGCCTGTAGTGATAACTCTACTCGATCATTTGGCCTACACTTGGAGGATTTTAAGCAAAGTGGCTAACTAGGGCTTCCTTCTTAATCCTTCCTTTAAATTTAATTAGAAAAGGAGCAGATACTTGTGTGGATCTAACTCACAGGACTTTTCCACCACCCATCGGTGTGCGTCCCACGTAGACAATATTCGTATCCTACGTCATGCCAACTATTAATGGGAGAGCCACCGTGGATGACGCTTTGATTGAAGTCGGTGCCTCAACCTCAAGACAGTAGTTCTATTAAGCTCCGTCCCAGCCATAACAGAGGCACCCGTTTGTGTCAAAGACAAACAGTTGCGGAGTCTTGTGTGTTCATACAAGACTAAATTTTGAAAAACATTTGCCATTAGTTAGCTTCAGCATCCACTTTCTTGGGTGCTGAATACGCATTTGCAGTTGGGCAGGGTGAGTGGCTTCCTTTTCGTGCCCTAGTATGCAATGAAAGGTAATAGACACAAGTCCACCCAACCAAAAGCACGGTTTTGGACTAAACGTGGGTCACAATTTCACGCATCCTCTTCGTCAACACGGAGACGCTTCCAAACCCCCCGTTTCTAATTTACTTTGCTCTACCGCCTGTCCTAGGAAGAGCATCATTTCGAGAGATTAGATCCTCATTTTCTGCTATGGTTTGAACAAGATCCTCCAACGATAATTCGGAAGCCATCACTAATTAACGCTATCCCAAAAACGCGAAACAACTTAAGCATTGGGTAACTCTCGGTTGAATTCGGCACATGGGTTATCCTCACCAAGTTGGATGGAACACTCACAATCATTGGTAGGTGCGGTAAAAGTGGCATGGAATCCGTACAACGATCCTCATTGCATAGCATTTTCAGAATAGGAAGTTGAGGAAGGTTATTATTGCCAGTGAGCCAATATTTGCCCAGATCAATCTTAAAGCATGTGAAACATAAAAAGCCGAGAAAACTGTAATAAATGGTAACTAACTCAAACATTTCATAGACTGGTACCCTTATGCATGCCTTCTTGAATGGTGCGCATCACCGATGACCACTTGGAAGGCAAAGACAATCAGTTGCTGATTTCTTTCTGCCACTCAAGTACGAAATCAAGCCGCCTCCCCTAGCCCGCTATTCTCTACTTAGGGACGAAATAATGCTACCATCGCTCACTTCTCTGCTTCGTGCAATGCAAATTTGGCTAGATGGATAGTAGGATCCCGACCACGCAAACACATACCCAAATCAAGGCATTTGGTGGTGTAGATTTCTAATCATGGGCCACATAAATCTTGTACTACCACAAGGGCCTCTCCCGCAGTGGATTGGGACGGTGGTAATTATGTAGGACACAGTCGCCTTCCCTCTAGCCCCACAATCTACTGATTGCAATGCAAAAAGCACAGTAAAGTCTCACTCAACACCCTTGCCTTCTGAGGCAGCTCTCGTTCCTCCACCACGCTGACAAAACGAGGCCGGTCTACAGGGCCGATCTGGATCCATGACCAGTCACTCAAGCACTCCCGTCCGTCTGCTGTAAATGTGAACACATGCGAATTGCCCCCGCATCGAATCACAAATCAAGACAAACAAGGCAGGAACGCCAAATTCAGGGTTCTTAAAAATTACAGGAATAAAATGATGCAAAGCATACTGCTGTGTTAAATTGAAAGTCGAAGTGCGAATGCGCGATGCACTTTAATAGACAACAGTAATGAATAGGGTGATACCCAGTGGACAGGACATTTGCATCTCATCACTTAGGCCACACAAGCATCAGAGCATTATTAGTCAGGAGTTAATGCACTAACAATTCTACAGCGCTTCATTTGTGCCACCCACACATCAATATGGAGCCGACGCCGCTGCTCGCCTTCAAGCCTGTTCACACCGGGGTTGGTTTAGTGCATCATTCCCTCGAATGTGCAGTCGGCAGCAAATGAGAAGAAGCATGAAGCTGTGACTTATCCTACTTTGATAAAAGTCTTCCAATAAGCACAAGCTGTGTGATTGACGTATATCATAGCTCATTGACAGTCGCCATGGTAAAGCAGGTGTAGACGTCAAAGAAAGAATGGTTCAGTGGCTTGCGGTAATGAAATGCATTCGCACACTACAATCACCACACACTGACTCCAAAAACGCCTCTATCACACCCAAATTAGGTGGCACCGCTCAAGAGCAGATGAAGGGTAGAGGTGCGCACTAAATGCTTTGCGTGTCGATTGGCTGAAGAGAGCCACGCACGTGGAGTCCTTGCATCAGCGGTCACCACAGTCACCTGCAAACATGTTTGAATAGGGCACTGGAAGTGATCCATGCAAAACTCAGATAGGTGTGTAGAATTTTTAGAATTTTTAGTATATCATGTGCGACCCGCATTTGCCCCACGTTGCCCATGTGCTTCCACCGTTTGACCACACGCTCACGACACTACAACTGATGTTGTGCACTCCCGTCTCTTATTCCTAGCGCGCCGACATTGCTCCTCTACTGCCATAGACTAAATACACTTCGTTATTAGCAATTAGCCTGCTTTAATGAAATAAAAATGTTTCCCGTCACCTATAAAATTCGATCATTTGTACCCGCGCCAGTTAATGGCAATTGGGTGGAGTTGAATTTGAGTTTCATGGTTAATTAGTTGTGCTTTGGTTAGAGACTCTCCCTCTCCCTATAATGTCCTCCTGCGTGGTTTGGTTGCAAGTGCGTGTGTTACTCTGCTCCGTCGACCGTCGTTGCTCACTGTGTGGGTACCTTCGCCAACCCTCTCCCGAGACTGAGGCGACCCATCTACCTACTTTGTAGAATAGACCATGCAATTTGTCGTTGAGGTTGCTGCATTTAGAGCCTTTGTTATGGGTGTTTCTAGTGTCCATCACTACTGCTGCTGCCCCTGCTGCTGCTACTGAATGCGCCTCTTTCTTGCATTGTCCTCCTTCCTCTCCTTCTACTTCTTCCTTCCATTGCCCTCCTTCCTCTCCTCCTTCTTCCTCCTTCTTGCATTGTCCTCCTTCCTCTCCTTCTTCTTCCTCTTCTTCCTTCCATTGCCCTCCTTCCTCTCCTCCTTCTTCTTCCTTCTTGCATTGTCCTCCTTCCTCTCCTCCTTCTTCTTCTTTCTTGCATTGACCTTCTTCATCTCCTCCTTCTTCTTTCTGACATTGTCCTCCTTCCTCTCCTTCTACTTCTTCCTTCCATTGCCCTCCTTCCTCTCCAACTTCTTCTTCTTTCTTGCATTGTCCTTCTTCCTCTCCTCCTTCTACCTACCTACATTGTCCTCCTGTCTCTCCTTCTAATTCTTCCTTCCATTGCCCTCCTTCCTCTCCTCCTTCATCTTCTTTCTTGCATTGTCCTATTTCCTCTTCTCCTTCTACTTTCTTGCATTGTCCTTCTTTCTCTCCTTCCTCCGCTTCCCTGCATTGTCCTCTCTTCTCTCCTTATTCTTCCTCTTCTTCTTTCCATTGCCCTCCTCTCCTCCTTCTTCTTTCTTGCATTGTCCTCCTTCCTCTCCTTCTTCTTCCTCCCATTGCCCTCCTTCCACTCCTCCTTCTTCTTTCTTGCATTTTCCTTATTCCTCTCCTCCTTGTTATTTCTTGCATTCTCCTTCTTCCACTCCTTCTTCCTGTTCCTTGGATTCTCCTTCTTCCTCTCCCTTGCATTCTCCTTATTCCACTCCTTCCTTTTCCTTGCATTCTCCTTTTTCTTGCCTGCTTTCTCCTTCTTCCTCTTCTTCTTCTTCTCCTTTTTACCTGCATTGTCCTTCTTCCTCTCCTTCCTCTTTTTTCCTTGCATTGTACTTCCGCTCCTTCTTCTTTTTACTTGGATTTTCCTCCCTACTCTCCTTCTTTTTTTCTTATTCTACTTGCTTATATTTTTCTTCTCTCCCTCTACAATTCAGTTTCTCCCTAATACCTTCAACATTTATTTTTCCTTGTTTTCCCTTTCTCTCCCTTTTCATAAAGCATTTTTACCTCCATATCCTCAACCGCTTAACTGCTCCCAATTTTCCTCATCAACTCCCTATTTTTTAGCATTTTTATTTAAGAAAATATTCTATTTTGCATAGCGACTCCATGCTTTGCATTTTGACGGCATTCGCAGCCTCATTTCGTCTTTTTTCTCGTTTCATCCACCGTCACACATATGTGACACACGCTCAAATAGACATCGAGTATCTCATTGAGTGACTGTTTGTTGAGGCGTCTGCTTCGGTTGTGACAAAAGCGTTCGCCTCCCCTGCCCGCCTGTCTGCGTGCATCGCACGTGCAGTGCGGCACCGTCACCAGGCAGCCCAATTTCAAACGCTGAAGCAGTCGATTACATCCATCGATTGCTCCACTTCCACAAGCTAATTGCAGAGACGATGACCAACAGGCGGACGCGCTTCATCGCTTGCCTCTTGTGTGCCTACCTTTCAGTTCTACTCCTCGTTCACATCTTCGGTTTCTCGTTCCACTTCTTCTTTGCTGCCTGGGCTGTACTGGACATCATGCGGCTTCTGTTGATGAGAGGTACGTGCTTGTCCTTGCACACACCACCACTAACGCCAATCACTTGCAGGTTGCCCAAGAAGCCGCCGGTTAGCAGTGTGTCACAACGGGGCAGTTCAGACAGACGATCAAGTGGAAGAGGAGGAGGAGGAGGAGGAGGAGGAGGAGGAGGGACAGAACTCGACAGGAGTGTCTGACACGAAGTTCAGCAGATTCCAGCACATGCCCAACTTCGTCGCCTTGCCCAGAAGTCGTCGTTGGATGCGGCGCAAGCTGCAACCGATGGCAATGGAGGCAATGGAAGGAGACACTGACTCTGCGGATACGACCTATGGCATAACTGAACTTCCGCATGAGTGCGAATGGAATGAAGGAAGAGGAGGTGTGGATGGATGTGTAGAATTTTTAGCAGAATTCCGCTTCTACTCAATATCCTGTCAGTAGCACTTCCTTCTGCCGAAATGGTGAGGGAATGACAGATGTGATGGTAACTGAGACAAGTGCTCGAGGTCTTGCCGGTAGCAGCAGCAATCTCCTGGCTACTACTGCATATCGCACAGTTGCGACCGTCATTCGGCTGTTGGTGTGTTGGCGGCTGCAAGTTCCCTATCTGCATTTGAGACCACTGTGGCCTAATGCAGTCTTAGCTATGCTAAAGCTGAGCTTCTTTCCCATTCCCTGCATTTCCATCCATTCTTCATTGATGACCCATTCATTTACTTCACCACCCGTTCCTGATGCCATCCACTCATTGTAAGTCTACTTACCTGCTCATTCACGCATTTCGTTCTGCCTTGAGAAAAATTCCCTTTGGACTCGATTTTTCCGTTTACCAAGTTTTTACCCCACTTCGAAGGCATGTAGTGATGCAGGTCTTTGCATTAAGATGCGATTTCAGGATGGTGGAGCGATGCCTCCTTTTGATAGGGAAGTGGTCGCTTCATTTCAATTACCAACTTCCTATCTCCTCTTTAAGCTTCCGAAATAGTGGATTCAAACCTCGCTTGGATTAACGGTTTATGGTGAAGGTTTGCCACTGCCATGGTCTTGAAAGGAGTAGCCAAACCTGTTTATAGTTAAGGCACCATAGTTTGGCATGAAGTTGACAGCTTTCTGCAGTAATTTGCTCTCACCATGAGTGACAAACTCTATGACTGCTGAGGCGCTTTGGGTAGCAGCAGCAGGGGCAGCAGCAGCAGTGATGGACACTAGAAACACCCATAACAAAGCTCTAAATGCAGCAACCTCAACGACAAATTGCATGGTCTATTCTACAAAGTATGTAGATGGGTCGCCTCAGTCCCGGGAGAGGGTTGGCGAAGGTACCCACACAGTGAGCAACGACGGTCGACGGAGCAGAGTAACACACGCACTTGCAACCAAACCACGCAGGAGGACATTATAGGGAGAGGGAGAGTCTCTAACCAAAGCACAACTAATTAACCATGAAACTCAAATTCAACTCCACCCAATTGCCATTAACTGGCGCGGGTACAAATGATCGAATTTTATAGGTGACGGGAAACATTTTTATTTCATTAAAGCAGGCTAATTGCTAATAACGAAGTGTATTTAGTCTATGGCAGTAGAGGAGCAATGTCGGCGCGCTAGGAATAAGAGACGGGAGTGCACAACATCAGTTGTAGTGTCGTGAGCGTGTGGACAAATAGTGGAAGCAAATGGGCAACGTGGGGCAAATGTGGGTCGCACATGATATACTCCTTTCTCGAGCCATGTCTCTGTGTTAAGATGTTGGGAAATTCTGCGACGTAGCATCGGCGTCCCTTTATTCTGAAGTTCGCTGCACCCATTCTATCGAAATTGGCCAGTTGGGAACAAAGAAATTGCAGCGTCACGAGACTTCCTTGAAAATGGAAGGTAGGCACGGTAGTGTGGCAGAATGCGTATATTCCGTACACAAAGGGATTGGAACTGCTGGCATGAATCAGGCCATCCAACCAGCAAGTACAACGTGGCCACAAAGTCACCGAATCCGGCAGTTTGAACAAGCACAGAATTACACAGCCCCTCTCTTCCTCAGAGCGCCGTCCCTGACTCTCCTCTTGGTCGGCCTCTCGTGTCAGCCATCACAACGTAATCTGTGCCAATAGAACCACCCACGAGCTAACCGTGCCAGTCATCGAGATTCGAGCGCATGTTTTCTTGTAGTGCCAGCAATTCCGCGTAGCACTCGCTGCAGCAAAGGCGTATTTCTGAATTCTCCTCTCCCACGATAATGTGGCCCAATAAGATAAAAGAGGTACAAATCCAAGTTTTCGAATGGATCGAGGCACACACAACACATATTTTGACCCCAGGATTATAAATGCTGTGGCATAAACCCGAGGGTATCGTAGAACCATGAGCAAAATGGGCAATCGGGCCTCATAGGAAAGGGATGCACGCATAGGACAATGCTACTGAGAGGCGTCCTGCACATTCTACATCTGTAGATACGCATTTGTGCAAAGAAAGTCGATTTGCCTAAGAACATGAGAGAGAGCTTACGTAGGATGCTTGACCACAACGTCACCGATCCCTCTTGGCAGTTCCACTGGACTTTCAGAGCACGAGGGCGGGATAAATGTCGAGGATGGATGTCGAGCTCAGCCGTCCTGTTATAATTGGGTCCGCTTTCCGCTGCCACCAGTGTACCTTCCCGACAACACTTGCTCTTCCCATCTAGTATAGTTGTCAACAGGCCTCACCACAAAGCAAAGCGAGGCCACCACCAGAAACTCACACCGCCCCACCAAATCGAGCCCTCACCAGCAGGCCACCCACCACTACGGCATCCGTGACGCCGCTAGACGCCCAACCACCTTCAAGCAGAATACTAAAATGGAAGAAGGTAAGACTATGCACATGTCTTGTAGCAAATAGAGATAGAGCAGTAAAAAACAGCAAGCATACCGTGTCGAATGCATTGAAGAACTGAGTGAATTCACTGCATCGCAGAAAACTGTTAGCAAAGTGAGGAAACACACATTCGAATGCGTAATTTGAAGGTTACGTAGAAATTGTTGAAGTGACTTAAAAACATAAAGGTGCAGATGCAAAACAGTGGAATAGGACAGGAAGATAACTGAAACTGATCTCCGTAAAGGTATGAATGCAAACCAAATGAAGGATTGTATCTAAAGAACTTGACGTGGATGTATGCCGCATATAATGCTGCAATAATGGAACTCGTTTCCAAAGCAACAAGGTTTCAATGAGTGAGAATAAGTGTCACAGATTAGCAGCAGCAGCAGTAGGAGATGGTGACCCAACCAGATCCACACATTGAAGCCTATTTTAAAGTGCTCACGCATTGCACGACTCAAGCACCTTGCGTAGTCCTCCCAGATCCCTCACCCAAAGTCCGCATTCAAAATCGAGCATAGCTAACACAGCGCTTGACGGTAACAAAGAGGATGGAGGGCAAACTGCCAAAGACTGCTCAACTTCAAGCTGGGCAGTTAAACCTCAACTCTCATGCCATCACGATGACTAACTACTAACAGCAACAAAAGCTTTGCTCGCAAAATGCTGCATTGGCTGAACTCACTTTGTGGATTGCCGGGGCTTGCATGATTCTGGGTAAGGCTATGAACTCCTGTCCACGCACATGTCCCTCACCGTCAGAGTCAAACATGCAGAGCCTCTTCTCCAATCTCCACGTTGGCACAAATTTGAATAGCCTGTTTACATCCAGCTTAGATGAGACGTAATGCAAGTGCGATTGCACACTGAGGGAAATAGACCTGTTGGCTGGCATGTACATCTTCATGGCCAATTGGAAGTCATCAAGGTGATTGACGAATTGGTGAAACCGTTTAAAGTCCTCAGGAGTGACCTAAATTATGCCAATATTGTGTGAAGGGATCCAACCTCCATGTCTGGTGGCAGTCGACTTCACCTCGACAGAACTTCATCATGTTCCGAGCAAAGCCAGTGGGAGAGATGATTGAAGCGTTGGAAGAGGAGAGAGCAAACTCGAAATCGAAGATTCCATTTTGTAAGTTTTCAATGAATCCATGGAAGGAAGGCGTTAGACGATAACCTACCTGTAGGAATCCTCCTTCTTCAGCGGTCGTTTGTCATCTTTTCTGGAGAGAACCCTCAAAAGGTTAGACTGAACAGAGAGATTGCCTTGAGGGTACTTGGAAGAGTACGCCAGATAAAGCAGGTCCTACTAAAGACAGGAAATGGTGAATTAAAGACGATAAAACAAAACAAAGAGAATTAGTTCACATCAATCGCTCCATTGGTGTTGGCGTCAAGGCCGTTGAAAGCAACTTCAAATGTGGAATTTGGCTCTACTAGGAATACGCGTATTTGTCTTTCACGCTGCTATTGAACAATCCCAATAGAAGCAAGTAATCCGTGGAAGAAATGAGTCCATGATTTCAAAACTTCCAAAAAAGTTCTGGTGATCGGCAACGTCCGTCTTTGTGCAAAATTCCTTGAGCATCATCAGACGAAAGTGAGTTCAGTTGGCTTGCTATAAACATTAACATCACTTGAGGTGGGGCAGGCAAGGAGGCTTTTCTTGAGAAAGGGAATGGAAAAAGGCGTTAGGCGTCATGTAAATGAAACACCACTGCATTCCCGTGGAGCGTAGCGCTGGAAGTGTTGGTCATAATTGGAAGAATTATACCATGAACTGCATTCGTTTTGAGAGCACACTTACACAACTTCGTTGACTACTTTGACGCACCAAAGTAGAGCAAAAGAGGCGCAATGCATTGCATTTTCCTTCTTCCTCTCCTTCTTCGTCTTCCATGCATTGTCATTCTGCCTCTCCTCCTTCTGCTTGCCTACATTGTCCTCCTTCCCCTCCTTATTCTTCCTTCCATTGCCCTCCTTCCGCTCCTCCTTCTTCTTTCTTGCATTGTCGTTCTTCCTCTCATCTCTCTTCTTTCTTGCATTGTCCTCCTTCCTCTCCTTGCTTGCATTGCCATTCTCCTTCTTCTTCCTTGCATTGTCCTACCTCTCCTCTTTCACCTTCTTCTTCCTTGCATTGTTTATCCTCTTTTGCTTACTTGCACTTTGTCTCCACTTTGCACCTTCCTTTCTCGACTTTGTTATATTCCTTACTTCCTTCCATTGCCCTCCTTCCTTTTCTCCTTCTTCTTTCTTGCAATGTCCTTCTTCCTCTCCTTCTTCTTCTTTCCTGCATTGTCCTCCCTCCTCTCCTCATTCTTATTACTTGCATTGTCCTCCTTCCTCTCCTTCTACTTCTTCTTCTTCTTCCTTCCAATGTCTTCCTTTCTCTTCTCCTTCTTCTTCTTCTTCCTTCCATTGCCCTCCTTCCTCTCCTCCTTCTCCTTCTTTCTGGATTGTCCTTCTTCCTCTCCTTCTTCTTCTTTCTTGCATTGTACTCCTTCCTCTCCTTCTTCTTCTTACCTGCATTGTCCTTCTCCCTCGCCTTCTTCTTCTTTCTTGTAATGTCCTCCTTCCTCTTCTTCTTCTTCTTCTTCTTCTTCTTCTTTCCATTGCCCTCCTTCCTCTCCCCCTTCTCATTCTTTCTGGATTGTCCTTCTTCATCTCCTTCTTCTGCTTACCTGCATTGTCCTCCTTCCTCTCCTTATTCTTCTTGCATTATCCTTCTTCCTCTCCTCCTTCTTTCTTGCATTGTCCTTCTTCCTCTCCTTCTTCTTCTTTCTTCCATTGTCCTCCTTCCTCTCCTCCTTCTTCTTCCTTGCCTTGTCCTCCTTTCTCCCTACTTCTTCTTACTTGCATTCTCATTCTTCCTATCCTTCTTCTTCTTCTTCCTTCCATTACCCTCCTTCCTCTCCTCCTTCTACTTCTTCCTTGCATTGACCTCCTTCCTCTCCTTCATCATCTTCTTCTTCCTTGCATTGTCCTCCTTCCTCTCCTTCCTCTCCTTCCTTGCATTTTCCTCCTTCCTCTCCTTCTTCTTCTTCTTCTTCTTCTTCCTTGCATTCTTCTTCATCCTCTTCTTCTTATTCTTACCTACATTGTCCCTCTTCCTCTCCTCCTTCTTTCTTGCATTGTCCTACCTCCTCTCCTTCTCCTTCTTCTTCTTCTTCTTCTTCTTCTTCTTCTTCTTCCTTCCATTGCCCTCCTTCCTCTTCTCCTTCTCCTTCTTTCTTGCATTGTCCTTCTTCCTCTCCTTCTTCTGCTTACCTGCATTGTCCTACTTCCTCTCCTCCTTCTTCTTACCTACATTGTCCTCCTTCCTCTCCCTTTTCTTCTTCCGTTCATTGCACTTCTTCCTCTCGTTCTTCTAATTCCTTACATTCTCCTTCTTCCTCTCCCCCTTCTTCTTCCTAGCATTCTCCTTCTTCCTCTCCTTCTTCTTCTCCTTTTTACCTGCATTGTCCTTCTTCCTCTCCTTCCTCTTTTTCCATGCATTCTTCTTCCACTCCTATTTCTTTTTACTTGGATTTTCCTCCTTCCTCTCCTTCGTCCTTTTTCTTATTCTCATTACTTATATTTTCCTTCTTTCCCTCTACAATTCAGTTTCTCCCTAATACCTTCGGTATTTATTTTTCCTTGTTTTCCCTTTCTCTCCCTTTTCATAAAGCATTTTTACCTCCATATCCTCAACCGCTTAACTGCTCCCAATTTTCCTCATCAACTCCCTATTTTTTAGCATTTTTATTTAAGAAAATATTCTATTTTGCATAGCGACTCCATGCTTTGCATTTTGACGGCATTCGCAGCCTCATTTCGTCTTTTTTCTCGTTTCATCCACCGTCACACATATGTGACACACGCTCAAATAGACATCGAGTATCTCATTGAGTGACTGTTTGTTGAGGCGTCTGCTTCGGTTGTGACAAAAGCGTTCGCCTCCCCTGCCCGCCTGTCTGCGTGCATCGCACGTGCAGTGCGGCACCGTCACCAGGCAGCCCAATTTCAAACGCTGAAGCAGTCGATTACATCCATCGATTGCTCCACTTCCACAAGCTAATTGCAGAGACGATGACCAACAGGCGGACGCGCTTCATCGCTTGCCTCTTGTGTGCCTACCTTTCAGTTCTACTCCTCGTTCACATCTTCGGTTTCTCGTTCCACTTCTTCTTTGCTGCCTGGGCTGTACTGGACATCATGCGGCTTCTGTTGATGAGAGGTACGTGCTTGTCCTTGCACACACCACCACTAACGCCAATCACTTGCAGGTTGCCCAAGAAGCCGCCGGTTAGCAGTGTGTCACAACGGGGCAGTTCAGACAGACGATCAAGTGGAAGAGGAGGAGGACGAGGACGAGGACGAGGAGGAGGAGGAGGAGGAGGAGGAGGAGGGACAGAACTCGACAGGAGTGTCTGACACGAAGTTCAGCAGATTCCAGCACATGCTCAACTTCGTCGCCTTGCCCAGAAGTCGTCGTTGGATGCGGCGCAAGCTGCAACCGATGGCAATGGAGGCAATGGAAGGAGACACTGACTCTGCGGATACGACCTATGGCGTAACTGAACTTCCGCATGAGTGCGAATGGAATGAAGGAAGAGGAGGTGTGGATGGCGCAAGGGGTGCTTGCGCTGAAAGGATGGGAAGGAGGGAGGCAAAGGACCGTTCGAAGAAGGAGCGGCAGTGGGAGCGGGAGCGGGAGCGGGAGTGGGAGCGTGGGGAGCGTGAGGAGCGGGAGAAGAACGGGAGACTGGAGAAAGAGGTGAAGAGGGAGAAGGCGCACCAAGTCATTAGCGGCCTCAACCAACTCGACGGCAAACCGAAGAAGAAGACAACGCGTTGCGGGTGCAGTCGGCTCTTCACAAACACCATCGGTGCACTCGCCTGGCACCGACCTCAACAGCAACGACCTCACCGACGCAGGTTCACCGACTCCATCGAGCACTGATGGAGGACGCAATGCCTGCTACCAACAACGTCACCACAGCAGGCCAAACTGGTGAGATTGTCTTCTTCTGTTGTTTACTACAGCCTCTTCACAATGAGCAGCAAGACTAGGACTAGGACGAGGACGAGGACGAGGACGAGGAGGAGGCGGAGGACGAGGATGAGGATGATGAGGGTATTAGGGAGGCACTTTGGTTGCTGTTGCTCTGGATGCACCTGCTTGCACAGCCAGTGGTTAGCGCAGGAGGAAGAGGAGGAGGAGATGGGCTATGGTGATGACGTTGATGAGCTCTGCATTTACCAATTGCCAGTGGCCCTCCCCTCCACTTGCCTACGCCCGGAGAAGTACCTCCGTCCCTCCGTCTTTCTACCCCTCCGTTCTTCCGTCCGTTCCTCCGTCCGTCCATCCGTCCCACCCCTGCCCCATTCCCTTTCACTCTTTTCCTGTTTCAGTGTTCGGTTGAGAAGTCGTGGTGCCAGCAGTCGACAATGCTGCCCTGCCATCGCCAGCGCCGTCCTTCGCCGCGGGTGTTGTCTCCTACTTCTTCACTTCTTTCTCCCTTCCAACGCCTTCCTTCTCGCCCTCCCTCCCTCCTCCCTCCCTCCCTCCCTCCTCCCTCCCTCCCTCCCTCCCTCCCTCCCTCCCTCCCTCCCTCCTCCCTCCCTCCCTCCCTCCCTCCCTCCCTCCTCCCTCCCTCCCTCCCCCCTCCCTCCCTCCCTCCCTCCCTCCCTCCCTCCCTCCCTCCCTCCCTCCCTCCCTCCTCCCTCCCTCCCTCCCTCCCCTCCCTCCCTCCCTCCCTCCCTCCCTCCCTCCCTCCCTCCCCCTCCTCCCTCCCTCCCTCCCCCCTCCCTCCCTCCCTCCCTCCCTCCCTCCCCCTCCCTCCTCCCTCCCTCCCTCCCTCCCTCCCTCCTCCTCCCTCCCTCCCTCCTCCCTCCCTCCCTCCCTCCCTCCTCCCTCCCTCCCTCCCTCCCTCCCTCTCCCTCCCTCCCTCCTCCCTCCCTCCCTCCCTCCTCTCTTCCTCCCTTCCCATCCATTCCCCTCCTTCGCTCACCCTTCTTCGAGTAGTTGTTTGCCTTCCACCTCCCCTTCCTCTCCTATTCACATCTCTTCTTCCCATTCCTTCCATTCGCCTTCATGTGGACCTTCGGCTATGCCATTGACTGCTGCCGCTGCAGTCTTTGCCTCCTTCCATTGCTGCACACTTCTGGGCAAGACGACGACGTGGAGTATCTGCTGCAGTCGCATCAACTTCGTATCGGATGTGACTGACGAGTTCCCCCTCCGACCTCCCCACTCCACCTCTTCTTCCACATGAACGCCTGTCTGAGCTGCCCTCTTGTGACAGACTGCCCCTCTGCTTCTTGGCAACCTCCTTGTTATTCTCGGTTTGAATGCATTTTCTTCGTTATTTACAGCGCCTTGTCACTTTGTTATCTACGGGCTAGGGGTGCTAAATCGTAGTGAGGCGTTGCAGTCGAGAGTCGTGAACAGGCTTGTCCAAGTGGTACTTTAGCGAAACCCAAGCCCCCTCCTTCTCCTCACTCACCAGCCAACCATCACACCTACTTCTCCCTTGCCTTGACTTCCTTCTCTAAGTTGGAAAGGTGAAGGACGGAAAGCGTTATGGGCGATCCCATTCGTAGCATCCCGAGACTACCTTTAAGGTGAAAGAAGGCATAGTAGTGAGCAGAACATGTATTCTGTAAACAGAGTTTGGGGGCTGGTGGCACAGCCCGAAGGCCGGCCAACTGGCTAGCACATTATGGCCACCCGAGTGACCGAAACCGGCAGTTCGAACAAGCAAAGTACTACACAGCCTCCCGTGTGTCAGCCATCACAACGTAATCAGTACTGGGAGAAGCACTCACGAGCTAACCCTGCCAGTCATCGAGGTTCGAGCGCATGTCTTCTTGTAGTACCATCAATTCTGCGTAGCACTCGGTGCAATAAAGGCGTATTTCTGCATTTCCCTCTCTCACGACAATGTTTCCCAATAAAATGATGGGAATACGAATCCAAGTTTTTGGACGAATGGAGACACACACAACACAAGTTGTGATTCCAGGCTTTTCTGATGCTGTGGAAGAAACGCGAGGGTATCGTAGAACCCTGAGCGAGTGGGGCAATCGTGCCTCCTCATAGGAACGGGATGCACGTGACCCGAGTGTACAAAGCATAAAACGATGCTATCGAATGGCGTCCTGCACATTCTACACCTGAGAACAGTAGAGAGAGCTTAAAGAGGATGCTCGACCACAACGTCGCTGAGCCCTCTTGGCAGCTGCACTGGACAATGCAATTCACGGCTAGTGTCGACTCAGCTGTTGATGGCTTCCCTGCAGAACACAAGGGCGAGGGAGATGTTGAAGATGAACGTCCATCTCAACCCTTCCTTTATGTGATGTGAGGGATTCTCCCATCCGTAGCACATGCACTTCTTTCACACCGCCAATGTTTGCCACAAGCGTAATGGAGCAGGATAAATCCCATCAAAGTCGAGTCCGATTTCCGCCGCCACCAATGTAGCGTCTCGAGACTCCCTTTAAGGTAAAAGAAGCATAGTACTGAGTAGAATGTACATTCTGGAAACAGAGGGCTCGGAAGCTGCTCCCACATCCCAGAGGCCGACCAACCGGCCAGTACAATATGCCCACCTAAGTGACCGAAACCGGCAGTTCGAACAAACAAAGTATTACGCCACATTCCAAAACCTCGCGTTGTTCAAACAGACAATAGATTTTACTGTCGATTAGCTAATTCGCCTAAACAATTGATTTAAGTGTAGACGCATGGATAAGATACATAAATAAGTAACCATTAAGTGGAAGTGAGAGCATTCTGAAAGAACCCACAAAAAAACAGAAGTGCTAAACTAGAACTGCAAACAATTATCATGTGTCACCTTCGTGATACTAATTGCCAAGAAAGTGCCCCCAACTTGTAAAGTGTAATAGTATCACACATAGTCAGTTTGACGGAGTTGGATTGTAGCATACATTCTAAAGTAATTCAATAAGCTTCTGTTTAGTACGTTTATCATCTACTTCTGTCCTAACTCGTCAATCCAAATTTATCTTTCTCATTTTTAGTTTGATTAAATGCACCAACAAGGCTTGTCAGTTGCAGGCGACTTCTGTGCGTGAGTGGTTGGCTGGCTGGCTGGCTGGTTGGTTGGGTGGCTGGTTGGTTGGGTGGCTGGTTGGTTGGTGGCTGGCTGGTTTTTGGGCCTTGTTTCGGGTGCCCTTCTGCATTCCTTTGTGTCGAATGGCTAACTCGACTACCGGATGAGGGCCAACAATGCCTAACAAGGGTGTGTTTTCTCTTGCGACTCTTGACAATGAGGGCGGACTGTCTAGTTGTCTGTGAATCTTCATTCGAGTTGAATCGTGGTGGATGGGTGTGTGAATGTGAGAGGAAGAAGAAGCGTTGCTCCGACGTGATTACGGAGGAATCGGAGGGCGTTTCGAGTTAAGTGTGAGTTGGGAGTAGATACACGCCCTTTCCTTTGCATGTGTTGAGGATGCTTTTTTGATAATTTCATGCACAGGTGGAATAAATTTGTTCGTTTTCTTACAGTAAGATGGTTTCTGTCAAGGTGTGTTCACATTTTCATGTATTGATTAAACCTGCTAAAGGCAGACAGTGTGAAATGGTGGTGCTCGAGGAGTGCACCATGAGAGGAAAGGTGATATCATTTGGTCGCCTTTCCTGTTTGATGTGCAGGCCATTGGGGCTGTGTGAGTGTCTGTTGTTCCCCATTTCGCCTTTCGTTCTGAGTAGCCTTGAACACCCAAGCTACGATTTCCATGTCCTTGATTGGAACTTCTTTTTCGTATTGCGTAGGCCATGTGTGGTGTTCACTAGCAAGGAGGTTGTTTCATTTGCAGTAATAAAGGTGTTGAAGGATGGCTGCGTCTTTTGTTTTTTGTTTGAGGAGGAGTTGACCCGTTTGGTAAAGTAGCTGGTGGTAGTGCGAGTATTGTGGAGATGCAGCTGTTAGTGTAGTGATGAATTTTCCTGTCAAGCAGGCTGGCAAGCAGGCAGGCAGGCAGGCCCTGGTAGTTGCAAATGTGAGGAGAAGTGCTTCTGCAGACGCTATGCTGGGCGTTGCCTTTGGTCTGCCTTGGTTGAGACTTGTTGGAACTCAAGTACATTTCGATGGATAGCTTTGCGGCACAGTCTCATTGCCAGGGCGGCTTATGGAGCAAACGCAAATAAGTGATCTACAGGTTTTGGGCAACAGGACCTATCGGCTGGATGTTTTTCGCTACTCCGGCGTAGTAAGACTTGGTCTCTGATTGGGCTTTGGATTAGTACTACGGTGGAAGCAGAGCCGTGGTGTTGGAGTTCATTCGGATGGGGATGAGGGAGCTAGTTGACGGCGTAGCTATAGCATTGACTACACAGGTCTCGTCAGATTTGGATCGCCACGTTTTAATGGTCTCTGCTGACTTTCATGGTGGAACGTGTTGTGGTGCGTAGCGTTGTCAGTTTGCGGGTGGAAGTGCCTACACGTCTGCAGCAATCTCCGCGTCAACAGTACGATGGTTGACGTGCAAACGCCAGCTACTGCCCTAATTGATGGTGCCAGCACTAGCCATCAAGTCTCTGTCTCACCGCGACCACGAGCCACCCACTACTCGACGACAGCGAGGGTACAGCGGCGAGGCAACTAAGCGACCCATCCCACTGCCCAACACCTGTCACGCAACAAACCACCGACGACGCATTACACACTACCGCTCGCCTTTTCCAACACCCCCTCCTCCTCCCACGCATATAGCGTGGTGAAAGCAGATTCCGTGCTAGCAGTGGCAGTAGTAGAATGGGACACTGACCTTAAAGCAGAAAATATATTCAACTCCTGTCATCGTACGACCTCAAGAGCACGACAGTGGTGACAAACAGCAATTAAGCCTTGGCCAGTCACGATATATCTACTGGCGCATCGCAGGCACGATTGCACATAGCATGAGCAGTAAATGTTACAATAGCTTCCTCCTCCTCCTTCCCCTACAAACCGACGAATGCGAACAAGTGTTGCCATCCAACAATCAACCAAGTCTCGTCCTACTCCCTCCTCGTCAACAGGGGAGGTTGGAAAAGGTTACTCAAATAGTGCGCAGCGGCAGCTGACGGAGCACAGAAGCACACGTACTCCCAACCAAACCACGGAGGAGGGCACTGGAGAGAGGGAGAGTGACTCTAACCGAAGCACAACTGCTTCCAACCCCTAACCTCAAAGTCATCTCCCCCAATTGCCATTAGCTGGTGCAGGCACAAATGATCTAATCTCACAGGTAATGAGAAACATATCCACCCCACTGAAGCAGGCGAATTGACAATAACGAAGTGCATTTAGTCGATGGCAGTACAGGAGCAATGTCGACGCGCTACGAATAAGACACGGGAGTGCACAACGTCAGTAGTAATGGCGTGAGTGTGTGGGCAAAAGATGGAAGCACATGGGCAACGTGGAGCGAATGCGGGTCGTTCCTTTCTCGTGGCATGTCTCTGCGCTGGGGAATTCTGCGACGAAACATCGGCGTCTCTCCATTCCGAAGTTCACATCTATGTGTGGGTATTTCACATACCGACAACGACGACGACCACGAGCCACCCACTACTCGACGACAGCGAGGGTACAGCGGTGAGACAACTAAGCGACCCATCACACTGCCCAACACCTGTCACTCAACAAACCACCGACGACACATTACGCACTACCGCTCGCCTCTTCCAAAACCGTCCGCCTCCTCCTCCTCCTCCTCCTCCTCCTCCTTCCAGTGCTTCCCTCGTCAACTAAAGTGCCGCATCTACAGCCGCTTCCTCTTTTTCTCTCCTTCTTCCTCTCCTCCTCATACCGCGTGGTCAAAGCGGATTACGTGGGGTTCGAGAGGCCGGGGCAGCGAGACTGTGCTCACCAGCATGCCACGTGTCCGTAGCTAGTAGTAGCAGTAGTAGAATGGGACGCTTACCTTAAGGCAAAAAAAAAATATTCAACTCCTGTCATCGGTACTACCTCAAGACCACGACAGAGGTGACACACAACAGTTACGCCTTGGCCAGTCACGGCAAATCTGCTGGCGCATCGCGGCCACAAGTGCCACAATGGCTTCCGCTTCCTCCTCCCCCTTCCACCACATCTAACGAATGCAAACAAGTGCTACTACCCGACAACCAGCCAAAACTCGTCCTACTCCTTCCCCGTCAACATCACCTCATTTGGGAAGTCTATTCATATGCCCTCACACACCCACACACACACGCAGGTTTATGAGACCACAAACGAGTCCCATGCACTACCAACAGACAATCTTGATAATATCATTCTACACAGATTTACGTAAAAGTAAAAAAAATTACTAGCCATCCTCCATGTCCACATCCACCTTGCCCAACAAAGTCGAAGTCGCCTCCGCGAGTGACTCCACCATCTCGAATGGCCTACCATTCCGCACCATCATCACGTCTTACTTCACCACCACCACCACCACCACCACCACCACCATAGTAATTTTAGTGCATCTGAAAAAGGAGAAAAACGCACACAACGGAAAGGACTATGCGCGAATGTCCAACTCGCCGCAAGCTTAACATCTACTAATATCCACTGACAGGACAGAACACCTCGACAAACCGACACCTCAGACTACCACAAAGTACAATCTGCGTAGTGATTCAAAAGCCTCCTACTAGCCATTCCCTCCTCCGCTTCTGCTGCATCTACTACCTCACCCAGACATCAACCTATGCCGTCAAACCTAAACATACGGTCAAGCCATCATCGAGGTCCTCCACACAATACCTCTCGCAATGATAACATCAACGCTATAAAATAACCGTAGTCCCCAAGTCCTTCCCCATATATACCTTCCACCAAGATGAATGTCATAGTAATAAACACAACCCACCCTTTACGACACCCACAATGCGAAAAGAATCTACGGACAAATGACAAAGGCATGTTCCCACCCAACATAAGAACACACGTCGAACCCATTGCTGCACATGAAGAAGACAGCAACAGGTCATTAAGTACAATCCAATCGCACCTGATAAATGTGTGAGTGATAGCGAAGGCGAGATTCGTACTCACTGCTGCAGCTACCTCTTTCTCCTCAACGCCTAATCTACCTTGAAAATGATGGAGGAAGTGGATGAAATGGTCATAAATAGAAGAAATACTTGGCAAGAAGCTAATGAGCAGTACCAGTGCTCATTTAAGTTGAAGCTCTTCTCAACAAAACCACATCACACTAACCACAATCTACCGTCATTAAAACGCACACTAACTAATCACAAATCGCCGAAACAATCTTACTTTATCACACCCCAAGCATTGCCAGCAAAAGGTGGACATGAGTAGACATCGCAGTTGGAAAAC